>CM056053.1:461624547-462235923 GCA_029574335.1 Rana kukunoris | reverse complement strand
GGAGCGGTAACCAACACGTTATAGGCAGTGACGGTACTGTACTGGTGCGGAGCTCAGGAGCTGATTTTAGTGAGGAAGAAGATCGTAAAGCTGTAAAGCTTCTCCCAGCACTGACCAGCAAACCCCTCTCTCACCCCAAACAAACACCAGGGGATAGGGGAAAAGCTGCTACGAGCCCAAAGAGATCACCCAGCTCCACTGTGCTCCACATCAGCTTTGCTGGCCTATCTTTCTGTACTGCCAGACAAGATGAGTGCAAAGAGAAGAAGTTGGATAACCGAATGGTCCAAAAATGGTGTGCAGAATACGATAATCTCAGTCTACAGGTGGACAGAGAAATGCAAGAAGCGCAAGTATGGTTCAGGTAGGCAACTTTTATTTTATGTAATAAAAATAAGACACCCCCCGAAAAATAAGCCATAGAGTGATTTCTTGAGGAAAAAAAAAATATAAGACGTGTGTCTTTATTTTCGGAGGAAACACGGTATGTAGATTATTTTGCATCCGATATGTGCATGCGAGTTCTAAAAAACATTTTTTTGCTGCTCACTAGATGGCACTTTTCCCTTTTTATGCACACCGGAGCTGTGGGGAAATCGCATGGGATTTGGACAGGAATTTGTGCTTTTTGTATTGATGCAAATCGCAACGCAAAGTATCGGTTTCGGTATTGGGAGCATTTGGGCGAGTACCGGTACTCGCACAAATGCTTGGTATCAGCACCAATACGGTATCGGTATCGTGCATCCTAGTTAGTGCATTATAAAAGTTGCAGCTAGAGTGCCTTGAAAAAGTATTCACACCCCTTGGAATTTTCCACATTTTGTCATGTTAAAATCCCAATAAAATACATTTATGTTTTTGGTTGTATGTGATAGACCAACACAAAGTGACACATAATTGTGAAGTGGAAGGAAAATGATAAAAGGTTTTCAATTTTTTTTTTTTTACAGATAAGTTCCTCTATAGAGGCGGTGTGGACACCTGGAAGCCGTACTAATAGACAATACCGGACAGCTTTATGAGTCACCCATGACTAAACTGTGCCGGTATCCTTCCCAGACAGCTGGACTGGACCACGTTCACAACCTCAGCACTCCCATCTGCCTGCCATGGCCCAGTTTTCACAGGATAGAAATGTGAAATGTTCTGATATTGTAATACACAACTGACCCAAACCAGACAGATGCCAACACAAACCCAATTGCAAAACTCTCTCCATATATTCTGCATGAAGCTCTTTCCACTTACAGAATGGGGATGTTAAAATGTATGTATTGGGGGCCTGGTAGAGGCTGAGCCGACGGGGGGCTTCCCCTTACCTACTTAAAAAAAAGGAAACAGCAGAGGGCGCCACTGCAGTACCTTTACCCACCTCAATACGGGGTACTTTAACCCCCTTCCTGCCCAGACCAATTTTCAACTTTCAGCGCTGTCACACTTTGAATGACAATTGCGTGGTCATGCTACATTGCACCCATATGACATTTTTATCATTTCTTTTTACACAAATAGAGCTTTCTTTAGGTGGTATTTAACCACTTCAGCCCCAGAAAGGATTTGCCCCCTTAATGACCAGGTCCTTTTTTGCGATAGAGCACCACATCGCTTTAACTGAAAATTGTGCGGTCGTGCGACGTTGCACCTAAACAAAATGTATGTCTTTTTCCCCACAAATAGAGCTTTCTTTTGGTTTAGCTTTAAATGTACTCTGCCTGTGGCACCTCCGTGTCGTGGTTGTTTCGCCTCCCTTCTCCTCCCCCCCCAAGCTTTTACTTTCTTTTGGGTTGATAGGGTATCAGGTGGCAAGTCCCTCTGCCTTTTGGTGAATTTTGTTAACAAGGGTGCTCCTGTTATTTGCATTGTTGATTTATTTTTGTTATTTTTAGATTTGTATAGTTTTCTTGCTTATCTATGCTTGACGCATACATCCCCTGATGAAGCCTTGAGGTGAAACACGTCGGGATAATGTATTATAAGGTCGGTGGTTCAATTAGACCCGGGCTTTTAGGACTATCTGGATGTATGGAGCTCTCTCATGCATCGGTAAGTCAAAAACACCCACACGGAGATATGGTGTGTTAAAAACTAAACTTTATTTCTCGTGCATACTTGTACCTAATCAAATCATACAATAAAGGAACGCCCTTGTCTCAGCCAATCATATATAAGTAATATTCGTCACAATTATACATCGTGTGAAAATAGGGTTGTCCCGATACCACTTTTTTAGGACCGAGTACAAGTACCGATACTTTTTTTCAAGTAGTCGCCGATACCGAATACCGATACTTTTTTCAAACGTGTCCCCATATGCAGCCATGTCCCCCCACATATTGCAGCCATGTCCCCCCACATATTGCTGCCATGTCCCCCCACATATTGCTGCCATGTGCCCCACATATGCTGCCATGTGCCCCCACATATTGCTGCCATGTGCCCCCACATATTGCAGCCATGTCCCACATATTGCAGCCATGTCCCCCACATATTGCAGCCATGTCCCCCCACATATTGCAGCCATGTCCCCCCACATATTGCAGCCATGTCCCCCCACATATTGCTGCCATGTGCCCCCACATATTGCTGCCATGTGCCCCCACATATTGCAGCCATGTCCCCCCACATATATTGCAGCCATGTCCCCCCACATATATTGCAGCCATGTCCCCCACATATATTGCAGCCATGTCCCCCACATATTGCTGCCATGTGCCCCCACATATGCTGCCATGTCCCCCCACATATTGCTGCCATGTCCCCCCACATATTGCTGCCATGTCCCTTACAAACAGCCATGATGTCCCATTTCCTGATGATGCCGCCGTATATACAAAGCCGCCGCCGCAAACATTACACCACCTTTCGTTTTTCAATAGCTGTTTTCCCTATCACGCGCCCTGTGTAAAGGACTCCCTCTGGTTCGGGATTGGACAGATCCGTCCAATCGCTAGCAAGGGGGAGTGTCCTTTACACAGGGCGTGCGATAGGGAAAACAGCTATTGAAAAACTAAAGGTGCGTGTAATGTTCGCGGCGGCGGCTTTGTATATATGGCGGCGGGGTCGGCGGGGGCGACGGCGGGGGGGGGGGGAGTATTCTATTTGGGTATCGGGGGTATTTGCGGGAGTACAAGTACTCCCGCAAATACTCGAAATCGGTATCGGGACAACCCTAGTGTAAAATATAGCAATCTAATCTCTGTGTGCCTGACGAAACCTTGTCTCTACCGCGCCTTATCTAATGTTATTGTTCTTGTCACTTCCGGTCAACCCTAACCGTCCGACCGGACGTGCCTTGTTTGGCGTTTTTATTCGTTTTTCTTGTAAGCATACATTTTAGCTCCATTAAACTGACTTAGTTTTACGTATTTCACGATGAGAGCCTTTATTTCTTTACTCCATCCATGCTATTACTCACTAGTGTTGCTCACGAATATTCGCATTGCGAATATTCGCTACGAATATTGCATATTCGAGTATTCGCGAATATCTCGAATATCGCGGCGAATATTCGCTATTTCGAATATTCGATATTTTTCAAATTTCGCAAAAAAATTCGCAATAGAATTCGCAATAGCGAAAATTCGCAATTTTTTTTTTTTATCAAATATCACGAATATTCGATATTAACGAATATTCGCAACCGCATATGTGAAATTTCGCTTTTTTTTATATAAAATATACCGAATATTCGTAAATATCGAATATTCGTGATATTTTATAAAAAAAAAAAAAAAAAAAAAATCGCGAAATTTCACATTAGCGAAAATTCGCAATTTTTTTTTTTTTTTAATAAAATATCACGAATATTCGATATTAACGAATATTCGCGAATATTCTTCGAAATATTCGCGAAATATCGCGAAATCGAATATGGCGTATTCCGCTCATCACTATTACTCACGGTCATTGTGGTGAGCGGGTTCCTTTGTGGCTGGACTTGGATATCTCCCTCTATTGAAGACGGCTCTCTACAGCAGCATTGAGGATCTTGTTGTGGCATCTTTTTTTCTTGTGGAAGGTAAGCGCTCTGAGAGCACATTATCTTTGAAGATTGTCCGGATTGCTTCATTGCCCACATGGACAGGGGCCCTTGAATTTGTTGATGCACTGAGTTTATGTGTTGGACTGCATTGTTTATCACCATTGGACTATTCACTTGAGCTATCTTGTTTATTTTCACTTTAGTTGTGATCTTACATGTTTATGATTTGTTCACTTTTAGGAGTGTTTATCACTCCCTTTTAGTATAGTCGATTTGCTCATCACTTTCACTTCACAGTATAAAAGTCACTGTCAAGAAAGGGTTAACACTAGGGGGCGATCAAGGGGTTAAGTGTGTCCTAGGGAGTGATTCTAACTGTGGGGTGGCTGGGCTACACGTGACACGACACTGATCACTGCTTCCGGTGACAGGGAGCTGTGAACAGTGTCCTGTCACTAGGCAGAATGGGGAAATGCCTTGTTTACATTAGCATTTCCCCGTTCTTACTCTCCGTAAGACGATCGTGTGTCTCCTGGGGGACATCGAGTCCGTGGGATCCGCGGTCACACTCATGGAACTTGCGGCACATGACCACGGTGCAGCGTCTTAAAGGCGATGTACCCATACGTCCATATGCCCAGCTGTGCCAGTCTGCAATGTTTTTTCTTTACTTTTTTTTGACAGAGATCACTGCTCACGATGACTGGGAACAAAAGATCTCTGACATGTCACTAGGCAGAATGGGGAATTGCCCCATTTAATCAAGGTCAAACTGTGTTATTCCATCCAGGGCCGTATTACCTCCATTTCACTTAAACGCCCGCCTCCTTCAGCTGCTCGACATTCACATGCAAGGTAACATGTGAATACAAAAATGGGACTAATGGTGTTCTTCATATAAAACCACACTTTATTAAAACCACCAATAAAAACACTCATTTTCAAAGAGCACACCCAGTGCTATGGTAAGCGCTTCACAATGTATACAGGAACTTTCCGATAGCTTGTACATATATAACCTTCACTCACAGCATGGCTCCACTCCTATATGCATTACACCCAATAGTAGGGCTTCCTCAGTAGGCTGCTCCTATTCTCGTTACACCTAATAGCAGGGCTTCCTCAGTAGGCTGCTCCTATACTCATTACACCTAATAGCAGGGCTTCCTCAGTAGGCTGCTCCTATACTCATTACACCTAATAGCAGGGCTTCCTCAGTAGGCTGCTCCTATACTTGTTACACCTAATAGCAGGGCTTCCTCAGTAGGCTTGTCTTATTCTCGTTACACCTAATAGCAGGGCTTCCTCAGTAGGCTGCTCCTATACTTGTTACACCTAATAGCAGGGCTTTCTCAATAAGCTGCTCCTATACTCGTTAGATCTAATAGCAGGGTTTCCTCAGTAGGCTGCTCCTATACTTGTTACACCTAATAGCAGGGCTTTCTCAGTAAGCTGCTCCTATACTCGTTAGACCTAATAGCAGGGCTTCCTCAGTAGACTGCTCCTATACTTGTTACACCTAATAGCTGGGCTTCCTCAGTAAGCTACTACTATATTTGTTACACCTAATAGCAGGGTTTCCTCAGTAGGCTGCTCCTATACTTGTTACACCTAATAGCAGCGCTTCCTCAGTAAGCTGCTCCTATATTTGTTATACCTAATAGCAGGGTTTCCTCAGTAGGTTGCTCCTATACTCGTTACACCTAATAGCATGGCTTCCTCTGTAGGCTGCTCCTATACACGTTACACCTAATATTAGGGCTTCCTCAGTAGGCTGCTCCTATACTCGTTAATACTAAAACTCCTTAATGTACTTTTAAAAAAAACTATACTCCTCAGTGTACTAAAAATGTTTTTAGTTTTAAAACCTCTGTCAAATTATTTACAGATTTGCATCCCTGTTAGGGGGATTTTCTCACGCTTCCTAGCCCTGTGTGTAGAGTCTGAAAGAGTGTCACCAAAACAGAAAATGAGAGTAAATTTTCCAAGTAGGCACACAGGAGGCCTGGAAGGCAAACAGATAAAGATTTGATAGTGTTATAAATTCTGCGTAAAGCCCTACAGAACAAACAATGCATAGTCCACATGGGCCTTGCTGCTTAACTGCAGACAGGAAACAGGAACTTTATACAGGAAAAAGACATAGAGCATACCATATATGCAGCTACCAACATATAAACACTGACATCTACAGGTTGATTAATATACAGTATCTCATAAATACTAATGTACAGTAGTTGTTGCACACAAAATACAATGAACTGTTTTGCCTGACAAAAACTGTTATGGTTTTTAGCTGTTCTTTCAATCCAGGAACCGCCTGCCAGACCATAAATCTGGGTCCTGGACTACAGAAGGTTGGGGGGGGGGGGGGGAGAGGAGATCGAAATATAACAAAATAAGTGAAAAATAGTAGACACTCATAACGGAGGACAATATAAATGGACTGGGAAATTAATTTAGAGGTCTATGTTTGTTGTTGTTTTGATGAGTTAGGTGTTTGTTGTAGCTTAGATATTTATTGTAGTGTCTGATATATCTATTTCTTTGTTTGTTTGTCTTTTTATATCTAGAAATGAAATGAAATGTTTGTATTTTCGATGTACTTTTTTCCCCTGTATAACTTTTGTATGGAATAAGCAATAATGAAAATAAAAAAACTATTTGATTTAAAAAAAAAAACTTCAGCTATGACTAAGCACCAATAAAAGGGTGCGAAACGCGTCAGCTGATCCATCCATTGTCTCTGTTCGCTGTATGGACTGATTTTCTTAAATAATGTATACAATGTATTGTCAAGGTGGGCTTTGCTGCTTAACTGCAGACAGGAAACAGGAACTTTATACAGGAAAAAGACATAGAGCATACCATAGATACAGCTACCAATGTATAAACACTGACATCTACAGGTTGATGAATATACTGTACAGTATCTCCAAAATACTAATGTACAGTAGTTGTTTCACAAAAACACAATTCTGTATTCCATCAGATACACACTGTATTGTCTGACAAAAACTGTCATGGTTTTTAGCTGTTCTTTCAATCCAGGAACCCCCTGCCAGACCATAAAGCTGGGCCCTGGACCACAGCTTTCTTCAATGAAGAAGTACAACATGGTTACTGGCACATCTCCTGTAAATAAACCTCCATTGTTAGACCAACGCTCCCAAGCTATGCAGTAATGCCTGAGAACTAGATTAGTTTATATAGGCTGTGTGCTGATCCTGACCTCCCTGGGGCCCTAAGCAAAATGACATGTCACATTAAAGTTGAGAAGGGGGGGGGGGGGTTTGTGCTGTTGGAAAGAAATTACATCTTACATTAAAATATGAAGCGGGGGTTTGTGCTGTCGGAAATGACATCTTACATTAAAATGAGGAGCGCGGGGGTGCTGACTTCTTACCTCTTCTCCCATGCAGCCAGCGAGTTGAGAAGCAGGTTGAGGGGCCGAAAATGACTTCTCACCAGGTGGGGCCTCTAGTAGTTTGGGGGGCCCTCCTCTAGTAATTTGGGGGGGCCCTACGTGGCTTGCATAGTAAGCCTATAGGGCGGATCGGCCCTGAGAGGCACTCCCCATGTATGCAAGGTTACAGGCAGCTAATATATAGATATATTCAAGTAGTTATATCTGCTGAATTTAATTACATTAATCCATTCCAACGCCTATATAAGGGGATTAAACGATAATCCTATATATCAGTCTGGAGATGTGCAGTAATCTTCACCAATGAGTCCCATCTGGACAATGTCCAGAACATTCCAGTCTGACACAAAGAGAGGGAAGCAGAATGTCACTGGGAGCAATGACCTGGAGCCAGTACAGCGGAGAGCCAGCATTTATAAATGGTCTCTACGCACATGACATTGACCGCAGCAAGCTGTCCGATCACCGCCTGTGTCTGTTTGATGAGCTGGACAGCCTGGAGAGTCTCCAGAACAAGCTAATCTTCCAGGAATGTTCAGTATCAAGCATGTTCTGAGATTTATGCTGGAATATAACAGAATTTGTTCTCAGTATTCCTAACATTTTTGATAGAAGACAGATTGGGCTAATAAAAAAAGGGCAAGGAGAGCATGTGTTCCAATGAAATATTAAACTGATAACAGGCTTCAACCATTAGATATCAGCAGGGCCGATCCTAGGGTCACAGGCGCCTGGGTGCAGAAATATTTCTGGCGCCCCCACAAAGGGGCGTGGTCATCTTACCAACTCCTCCCCTTTACAAATGTTTCTGTGGCAATGACTCAAACACAAAGATGCTCCTCTAAGAAGTCTTTGTTGCCTAGGGATCCTCCCATGATCTTTTAACAATAAAGAAAATACTGGAAGAGCGTACACTAATGAGACCTGGAGGGGAACCTCTCTGATACTGTTAGAAAGTGCCCCAAAACATAGTACAGGTGATGGTCAGAGACTGTAGACATGATACAAGAGATGGTCAGAGACTTCAATCATAGTACAGGAGATGGTCAGAGAGTGTAGACATATTAATGGAGACAGTCAGTGACTGGAGATATAATACAAGAGATGGTCATAGACTGCAATCATAGTACAGGAGATGGTCAGAGAATGGAGACATGATACAAGAGATGGTCAGAGACTGCAATCATAGTACAGGAGCTGGTCAGAGAGTGTAGACCTATTACAGGAGACAGTCGGTGACTGGAGATATAATACAGGAGATGGTCAGGGACTGCAGACATACTACAGGAGACGGTCAGGGACTGCAGACATACTACAGGAGATGGTCAGAGACTGCAGACATACAACAGGAGATGGTCAGGGACTGGAGAAATAATACAGGAGATGGTCAGGGACTGGAAGAATAATACAGGAGACAGTCAGAGACTGCAGCTATAATACAGGAGATGGTCAGAGACTGCAGTTCCTATTGACATAAGTAGATAATGGCCGATCGGCTCTCACCTGACCAACAACAGTTCCTCTGATCAGGAGTCAGCTCAATCTGAATTGCTCATGGATACTCCACTGGGTAGAGCCCAGATCTGTATTCTGGCAATGACTCCAATCCTTTCTCCGCCAGGGATGGCACTAGGCTGTGTGGCTTTCCCTCTGGTGGCGCACGGCAGCGGGGTTCTTTCTCTGATGGTGTTCTCTCAGCACTGTCCTCTCCCTCTGGAGTCCTGGGTGCACTTCCCTAAACGCTTTCCTGGGGTCCTGGCTCTCTCTCTCTCCCCCATTCAGCTGAACATGCCGTGTGGGCTGCAGTCTCTTTTTTACAGTGGGGCTGCCAGTCCTCGAACTACAAGTCCCACAATCCTCTTCTCTGCTCCTTTTTCTATTCTATTTCTTCCCTGCAAGCATCGCTAGTACAGCATTGCGCGTGAAGAGAAGGAGGAGGAATGAAGAGCCCGCAGCTGCAGTGGCGTCACTAGGGTTGTTGTCACCAGTTGAGGTAAAACATGGTGTTGCCCCCCTTCCTCCACCTATAGTCGCCCCTACAGACCCCCTCCACTAAGTATAGACCCCCTCCGTCAGTGCAGACTCCTAACTAAGTATAAACCCCCTCCCTCAGAACAGACCCCCCAGGACAAACCACCCCCATGAGTACAGACACCCCAGGACAAACCCCCCATTAGTACAGACTCCCACAGGACAACCCCCCATAAGTACAGACTCCCCCAGGATAACCCCCCCATTAGTACATACTCCCCTAGGACAACCCCCCATTAGTACAGACCCCCCCAGGACAACCCCCCATTAGTACAGACCCCCCCAGGACAAACCCCCCATTAGTACATACTCCCCTAGGACAACCCCCCATTAGTACAGACTCCCCCAGGACAACCCCCCATTAGTACAGACCCACCCAGGACAACCCCCCATAAGTACAGACTTCCCCAGGATAACCCCCCATTAGTACATACTCCCCTAGGACAACCCCCCATTAGTACAGACCCCCCAGGACAAACCCCCCATTAGTACATACTCCCCTAGGACAACCCCCCATTAGTACAGACTCCCCCAGGACAACCCCCCATTAGTACAGACCCACCCAGGACAAACCCCCCATTAGTACATACTCCCCTAGGATAACCCCCCATTAGTACAGACCCACCCAGGACAACCCCCCATTAGTACAGACCCACCCAGGACAACCCCCCATTAGTACATACCCCCCCCAGGACAAACCAATCATTAGTACATACTCCCCTAGGACAACCCCCCATTAGTACAGACCCACCCAGGACAAACCCCCCATTAGTACATACTCCCCTAGGACAACCCCCCATTAGTACAGACTCCCCCAGGACAACCCCCCATTAGTACAGACCCACCCAGGACAAACCCCCCATTAGTACATACTTCCCTAGGATCACCCCCCATTAGTACAGACTCCCCCAGGACAACCCCCCATTAGTACAGACCCACCTAGGACAACCCCTCATTAGTACAGACTCCCCCAGGACAACCCCCCATTAGTACAGACCCACCCAGGACAAACCCCCCATTAGTACATACTACCACCCAGGACAACCCCACACACACCCTCCCTAGGATAACCCCCCATTAGTACAGACTCCCCCAGGACAACCCCCCATTAGTACAGACTCCCACAGGACAACCCCCCATAAGTACAGACTCCCCCAGGATAACCCCCCATTAGTACATACTCCCCTAGGACAACCCCCCATTAGTACAGACCCCCCCAGGACAACCCCCCATTAGTACAGACCCCCCAGGACAAACCCCCCATTAGTACATACTCCCCTAGGACAACCCCCATTAGTACAGACTCCCCCAGGACAACCCCCCATTAGTACAGACCCACCCAGGACAACCCCCCATAAGTACAGACTTCCCCAGGATAACCCCCCATTAGTACATACTCCCCTAGGACAACCCCCCATTAGTACAGACCCCCCAGGACAAACCCCCCATTAGTACATACTCCCCTAGGACAACCCCCCATTAGTACAGACTCCCCCAGGACAACCCCCCATTAGTACAGACCCACCCAGGACAAACCCCCCATTAGTACATACTCCCCTAGGATAACCCCCCATTAGTACAGACCCACCCAGGACAACCCCCCATTAGTACAGACCCACCCAGGACAACCCCCCATTAGTACATACCCCCCCCCCAGGACAAACCAATCATTAGTACATACTCCCCTAGGACAACCCCCCATTAGTACAGACCCACCCAGGACAAACCCCCATTAGTACATACTCCCCTAGGACAACCCCCCATTAGTACAGACTCCCCCAGGACAACCCCCCATTAGTACAGACCCACCCAGGACAAACCCCCCATTAGTACATACTTCCCTAGGATCACCCCCCATTAGTACAGACTCCCCCAGGACAACCCCCCATTAGTACAGACCCACCTAGGACAACCCCCCATTAGTACAGACTCCCCAGGACAACCCCCCATTAGTACAGACCCACCCAGGACAAACCCCCCATTAGTACATACTTCCCTAGGATAACCCCCCATTAGTACAGACTCCCCCAGGACAACCCCCCATTAGTACAGACCCACCCAGGACAACCCCCCATTAGTACAGACCCACCCAGGACAACCCCCCATTAGTACAGACCCCCCCCAGGACAAACCAATCATTAGTACATACTCCCCCAGGACAACCCCCCATTAGTACAGACCCACCCAGGACAAACCCCCCATTAGTACATACTTCCCTAGGATAACCCCCCATTAGTACAGACTCCCCCAGGACAACCCCCCATTAGTACAGACCCACCAAGGACAACCCCCCATAAGTACAGACTTCCCCAGGATAACCCCCCATTAGTACATACTCCCCTAGGACAACCCCCCATTAGTACAGACCCCCCAGGACAAACCCCCCATTAGTACATACTCCCCTAGGACAACCCCCCATTAGTACAGACTCCCCCAGGACAACCCCCCATTAGTACAGACCCACCCAGGACAAACCCCCCATTAGTACATACTTCCCTAGGATAACCCCCCATTAGTACAGACCCCCCAGGACAACCCCCCATTAGTACAGACCCACCCAGGACAACCCCCCATTAGTACAGACCCACCCAGGACAACCCCCCATTAGTACAGACCCCCCCCCCAGGACAAACCAATCATTAGTACATACTCCCCCAGGACAACCCCCCATTAGTACAGACCCACCCAGGACAAACCCCCCATTAGTACATACTCCCCTAGGATAACCCCCCATTAGTACAGACCCACCCAGGACAACCCCCCATTAGTACAGACCCACCCAGGACAACCCCCCATTAGTACATACCCCCCCCAGGACAAACCAATCATTAGTACATACTCCCCTAGGACAACCCCCCATTAGTACAGACTTCCCCAGGATAACCCCCCATTAGTACATACTCCCCTAGGACAACCCCCCATTAGTACAGACCCACCCAGGACAAACCCCCCATTAGTACAGACCCACCCAGGACAACCCCCCATAAGTACAGACTTCCCCAGGATAACCCCCCATTAGTACATACTCCCCTAGGATAACCCCCCATTAGTACAGACCCACCCAGGACAACCCCCTATTAGTACAGACCCCCCCCCCAGGACAAACCCCCCCATTAGTACAGACCCACCCAGGACAAACCCCCCATTAGTACATACTCCCCTAGGATAACCCCCCATTAGTACAGACCCACCCAGGACAACCCCCTATTAGTACAGACCCCCCCCCCAGGACAAACCCCCCCATTAGTACATACTCCCCTAGGACAACCCCCCATTAGTACAGACTCCCCCAGGACAACCCCCCATTAGTACAGACCCACCCAGGACAACCCCCCATTAGTACAGACCCACCCAGGACAAACCCCCCCATTAGTACATACTCCCCTAGGATAACCCCCCATTAGTACAGACTCCCCCAGGACAACCCCCCATTAGTACAGACCCACCCAGGACAAACCCCCCCATTAGTACATACTCCCCTAGGATAACCCCCCATTAGTACAGACCCACCCAGGACAACCCCCCATTAGTACAGACCCACCCAGGACAAACCCCCCCATTAGTACATACATACTCCCCTAGGATAACCCCCCATTAGTACAGACCCACCCAGGACATGGCAGGCTGAGGCGCTCAATCTCAGCTGACAGGCGGCAGCTCCGCTCGGCGCTCGCTCCGCACGCTGTCTGAAGTTGGCTGTGGCAGAGGTCACGGTGGGTGGAGCCGAGCGGCCGTGTGACGTCACGTCGTCGCATCCCGCTCGGGTCTCGGATTGCTTCGGCGGCTCGGCGGCTCGGCGGCTCGGCCGCTCGGAAATAAAAAAAAAAAAAAAAAACAACCTCCTCGGCGGCTCGGCGGCTCATTTAAAAAAAAAAAAAAAAAGAACCTCCTCGGCGGCTCGCTCGGCGCCTCGCGCATGACAGCGCTGGGTGCGGGGCACCCACTGCACCCCGGGTAGGATCGGCCCTGCACCCAGGACAAACCCCCCCATTAGTACATACATACTCCCCTAGGATAACCCCCCATTAGTACAGACCCACCCAGGACATGGCAGGCTGAGGCGCTCAATCTCAGCTGACAGGCGGCAGCTCCGCTCGGCGCTCGCTCCGCACGCTGTCTGAAGTTGGCTGTGGCAGAGGTCACGGTGGGTGGAGCCGAGCGGCCGTGTGACGTCACGTCGTCGCATCCCGCTCGGGTCTCGGATTGCTTCGGCGGCTCGGCGGCTCGGCGGCTCGGCCGCTCGGAAATAAAAAAAAAAAAAAAAAACAACCTCCTCGGCGGCTCGGCGGCTCATTTAAAAAAAAAAAAAAAAAGAACCTCCTCGGCGGCTCGCTCGGCGCCTCGCGCATGACAGCGCTGGGTGCGGGGCACCCACTGCACCCCGGGTAGGATCGGCCCTGGATATCAGATGCTACAGAGTTTCGGTGTGGAATTTACACCACCGGCACTCCCTCATCTTCCAAGCTGGGTACCTACTCCAAGGGGTAATAATGGGTGCGTATGGTACTGTATGTTGTAGCCTGTGTGGTGCAATAAACAGAAAACAGAGTGTAAATAGTTGTTGTTCCCATGGTAATCATAATACACCCAGGCAAACTGACCCATCAAGTTATTATTATTATACAAGATTTATATAGCGCAAACAGTTTGCGCAGCGCTTTACAGCATCAGGGAAGACAGTACAGTTACAATACAATTCAATGCAGGAGGGATCAGAGGGCCCTGCTCGTTAGAGCTTACAGTTGTAGCGCCCCCCCCCCCTATTTGGCGGGGCGTTACGCTAAAGTTAGTGTGGAGAGTTAAGTTGCTCGCACACACAAATTGGTTAAGTTTAGGTTGCTGTCAGCTTAAAACTGCTTTCCAGGCCAGTCTGCATGCCAGGGGAGGTGTTTTTACCCCTGGGTGACAGTTGGCGCTGGAAGGGGTTCTGACAGACCCACTTTCTCCCAGCAGCCAATCCGAGGAGGATTTTCCCTCTAGACATGCTGGCGGGAGAGTATATCTGTGGCAGATGCCTTAGAGAGAAGCGTGCAACGTTCTACGTGGGGCCCGCATTCCATGTGCGGCATCCACCTTCAGGGTGCGCACATTCATGGGCCCCGCCACCGAGGCCTGCCTGGCCGAAGCTACGCACCAAGCGGAGCTTCACCCTGACATCGAAAGGGGTCCCAGCAGCTTGCTTGGTCCCAGATCCTAAGCTGGGAGCTGTATGGTGGGGGATTGGCTCAGGAGACCTAAAGGCAGAGGTTGTCCGCGAGGCCTAGGCGAACCACTGGGAATCGGGTCATCACTACATGACAGGTACACTTCAACTGTCCTTTGATGACTCTAGAGAAGTGACTTACTGGGAGGATCCATTAGTTCTACCCCTTTGAAAATTATGGAAATTCCTCAGGCCTGTGGCAGAGGCCCTAATTCCTCCCAGTGACGATTGCAAGTGACCTTTCGGCTGCCAGGCCCAAGTTAAACGCCTGTCCGGGGCACTTTAGCCACCCTGATTCCCTAACACAGCACTGTTTAACCAGGGAATGCACAGCCGTGGGCTCTCTGGTTAACCATTTTGAAGCCGATTAGAGCCCACAGGCTCTAATCAGGAAGCCTATTAGAGACTCTGGCTCTAGTCAGGCACTTCCAAAACACACCCATCGCTGTTATTCAGATGGTCGGTGATCAACAGGGGGCCAGACACCTGAATAGTGGGCGGCAGCAGCGACAGTACAAAGCTTCATGCAATGCATGAAGCTATGTATTGTTGATTGATGGGTGCAGGAGAGAGGGGGTGGAGCTCCTGCGTACACTATGGACCCACCGTCACTGCTGGTGTTTACAGCACCTGGAATGGGGAAGTCTTCCAGCAACAATTTCTTGAAGCTCTAAAGTGTCTGAATGCCAAGTGCAATAAAAACAATAAAAACAACTAACGCAGGAAGTTGTGAAAAGGTGTGTCATGATAGACAATGTTGTGTCCCACCTATATGTAGTTGACATCTAGTGTATGGTGTCCAGATTTGTTAAATGAAATCTGGGGATATATATTTTTTCTTTACTAGTAATGGCAACAATCAGCAACTCTCTGTCCGTCGCCGCCCGCCTCACAGCCTCTCAAGTCTTACTCTTCGGCCCCGGCTACAACTGGATGGGGAGCGGAGGAAGATCACTCCACCAGGGAAGGCAAGGAGATAGGCAGGTGGCTGGATAGGATTTGAGCCAAGGCAGAAGAACATGCGAGCGGAGCTGAATGGGCATGCACCCGAAACTGAAGAAACATTCCCTCTGCTCCGACCAGCACATGATCATCAGAAAGGGGCGCAGATAATGGGAAAAAATACAACCCCCCTATGCTAGTAGGCACAGCGGAGCGGGGGGGTGTAATTCAAATTTTTGTATTTTAATTCTGCACTGACTGTCTTTGAAATTGCTGCTGCCCCCTACTAAATGCAATCTGGGGACAAAACCAGGGACAGACTTGGTCCGGGAACAGTGTCCTTAATCAGGGGACTGTCCCCTGAAACTGGGGATGTCTGGTCACCCTAATCTATTGGTGGTTTATGGACCCTACAACGCCCTTAATTCTGTGATTTGGTATCTCCACCAGTCCCACTCTCCTATTTAGTGCTTGTTAGGTCAGTCCTAGCTAGACCATCCCTGTTTATTACAGGTGTAGCACTACCCCCGAAGGAGCTGCTGGTTTGATTTGGGTTGAGAGCTGTAATAAAGTCAATGTCCACATGACAGGTGTCTTTTCTGTGCTTTTATTACCCAGCCGATAGAAATAAGAGTAGGTGAAGGGATAGAATAAATGGAAATGGCGGATTCAGGGTTAATTGGTGAGGAAACAGTCTTGCTTCCAATGATAAATCTCTTCACCACTCCAGCCAGAGTGGATATTGTAGCTGGCCAGCTAGAACCTGTCCTAGGTCGCTAATATAACCTACATGTGTATACAGCTAGACCTTCTAAGAACCTAATGTAGTGCACATGTGTATATGTGAGAGACAAAAGCAGAGTTATTTCACATCCAAGCATAAAATCACAGTAAATAACAGTTGAATGTTGTGTTCACAGAACCAAAAAGAGAGAATATGCATTTTAAGATTTGTTGTGTGACTGTAAGGTAAGAAACCAGAAAGTATAGAGTTAAGCTTGTGTGACTCATCAGGAGCCTTGACTAATCACAGCCAGTCTCACACTCAGCAAGAGTCTTGACCTATCACAGCCAGCTTTGCATTCATTCTGTCTGGAAAGTTCCCAGCAGAGCTGCTAGAACTCATTCCACTACAGAACAGAACAGACACAGAAACAGGGTTCAGTTTTATGGAAGCAAAGAGGCCAAATAGGTATGTCATACAGTTATATATATGTTCTTATTGTAAATAATGTGATTAGAACTGTATACTGAACTGGTTATGTGTTCACTTGTAGTTCCACCGAATTAACTCATCTAACTCATCTAATTCACCTAATTCACAAACTAAATCAACCTCACCAAACCCTGCAAACCTAACAAACCAAGTTGCAAACCACAGAGTTAAACCTTTCAGAGAAATCAGAGAATGCTTTAATAACTTACAGAGAGAGAGAGAGAGAGATTATAAATACTGAAGAAAGAAATATATCCACCATCTTATGTTAAATGACAAGATTGAATATTTGAACCGCCACTTTCTGTCATACTTATTCAACACGTGTTTTTGTACATGGACTGTCTGCTGCAAAGCAGCCGTGTTATATATGAAGAAAAATGAAGTTAATAAAGAAGTCATTTTAAGCATTTGGTGTGCTCTTTAACCACTTAAGGACCGCCTACTGTACATTTACGTCGGCAGAATGGCACGGCTGGGCACATCAACGTATATATACGTTGGTTCTAGTACCCAGCCGAAGCTCCGTGACCGCAGGACTCGCTGACCCGATCACCGCTGGAGTGCGGCGATCGGTCCCCGGAGCTGAAGAACAGGGAGAGTCGTGTGTAAACACGGCTTCCCCGTGCTTCACTGTGGCCGCAGCATCGATCACGTCATCCCTGTTATAGGGGGACGTGATCGATGACGTCACACCTACAGCCACACCCCCCTACAGTTGTAAACACACGCAGGGAACACACAAATCCTACAGCGCCCCCTTGTGGTTAACTCCCAAACTGCAACTGTCATTTTCACAGTAAACAATGCAATTTAAATGCATTTTTTGCTGTGAAAATTGTCCCAAAAATGTGTCAAAATTGTCCGAAGTGTCCGCCATAATGTCGCAGTCACGAAAAAAATCGCTGATCGCCGCTATTAGTAGTAAAAAAATTTTTTTTATAAAAATGCAATAAAACTATCCCTTATTTTGTAAACGCTATAAATTTTGCGAAAACCAACCGATAAATGCTTATTGCGATTTTTTTTACCAAAAATAGGTAGAAGAATACGTATCGGCCTAAACTGAGGAAAAAAAAATTATATATATTTTGGGGGATATTTATTATAGCAAAAAGTAAAAAAATATTGCATTTTTTTCAAAATTGTCGCTCTATTTTTGTTTATAGCGCAAAAAATAAAAACCGCAGAGGTGATCAAATACCACCAAAAGAAAGCTTTATTTGTGGGGAAAAAAGGACGCCAATTTTGTTTGGGAGTCACGTCGCACGACCGCGCAATTGTCAGTTAAAACGACGCAGTGCCGAATCGCAAAAAGGGGCCAGGTCCTTTACCTGCATTTTGGTCCGGGTCTTAAGTGGTTAAACCTACTGCTTCCATAGAACGGCGCTAGAGGAATTTTCAGAGTAATAGACGGTCTTGTTGGACTGAAAAATCAGAGATATCACAATTCTTCTAATGCCACAGCGCATGAGGCACTTCATAGTGCTGTGCCTGCCACAGGTATAGTGCACCTGGATAGGCCTCTCTCACCAGCCTAGCAGCCAGAGTGTCACTCAGAAACTTCAGTTTAAAGTCTCTGCCACAGACCCTCCTAAAGGTGGAGACAATTTCGGTCCAAAATCCTTCTTAACTAGATTCAGCACCCGGATCTCCTTCAAACAGCTTTAGTTGCATCAGACACTGACAGGCGACCACCTTCCAGCCTCTCAGGTACGAAGTGTCCTTCGATGAGCAGATAGGCCTCTTCTGCAACACCAGCCTCGTCAGAGGCGGCTCTCTAATTAGGCAAATTAGGCGGTCGCCTAAGGCCTCGCACTAACAGGGGCCTCGCAGCTGCCTAATTTGCCTAACGTGTTAGCGGGAGTGCGAGGGAATGTCCCCCACTCTGTGTCCCTGGGGCCGTCTCTCTGGCCGCTACAACTTTTTCCCTGCCTGGAGCGGACTGTTCCCTTGAGTGAGCACTGCCCGAGGCAAGGTCCCAGAGTCAGTGGGTGTCTCCATCATCTACTTCCCCCCTCTGGCTCCTCCCTTTCTGCCGGGCTCTGCGATCTCCCGCCATGTGCAGAGCCCGGATAATGCCAGCGGCGGCCGTGCAGCTCTCACCTGCTCTCCGCGGATGGACAGTCTGTGGTGGAGGACGCTCAGGACGGGACCTGCTACTGCCAGAGCAGGCGCCTGGCGATCATCGGGACGGGGAGCCTGTCTGCTATGCCGGAGATCCAAGGTACAGAATGACGCGGTCCTGCCATTCACGGACACATCCTGTGACGTCACCTACTGACCGAGGTTGCCCCGACAATCACTGCTGCCAGCCATCCCACACAGACACAGCCCACTGAGCCCAGCCATTCAGCATGTGAGGCATGCACCTACTAACCATTTGTCATCACCATTATCCTCATCAGCTTCCCACCCCTGTCATCATCCTCCCTGTGCCACTCTGCCAGCTTCCCACCCCTGTCATCATCCTCCCTGTGCCACTCTGCCAGCTTCCCACCCCTGTCATCATCCTCCCTGTGCCACTCTGCCAGCTTCCCACCCCTGTCATCCTCCTCCCTGTGCCCATCTGCCAGCTTCCCACCCCTGTCATCATCCTCCCTGTGCCCATCTGCCAGCTTCCCACCCCTGTCATCATCCTCCCTGTGCCACTCTGCCAGCTTCCCACCCCTGTCATCCTCCTCCCTGTGCCCATCTGCCAGCTTCCCACCCCTGTCATCATCCTCCCTGCTTCCCACCCCTGCCATCCTCCCTGTGCCCTCTGCCAGCTTCCCACCCCTGTCATCATCCTCCCTGTGCCATCCTCCTCCCTGTGCCCTCTGCCAGCTTCCCACCCCTGTCATCCTCCTCCCTGCTTCCCACCCCTGTCATCATCCTCCCCCATCTGCCAGTCATCCTCCTCCCTTCCCACCCCTGTCATCATCCTCCCTGCACCCATCTGCCAGCTTCCCACCCCTGTCATCATCCTCCCTGTGCCACTCTGCCAGCTTCCCACCCCTGTCATCCTCCTCCCTGTGCCCATCTGCCAGCTTCCCACCCCTGTCATCATCCTCCCTGTGCCCATCTGCCAGCTTCCCACCCCTGTCATCATCCTCCCTGTGCCACTCTGCCAGCTTCCCACCCCTGTCATCATCCTCCCTGTGCCCATCTGCCAGCTTCCCACCCCTGTCATCATCCTCTCTGTGCCACTCTGCCAGCTTCCCACCCCTGTCATCCTCCTCCCTGTGCCCATCTGCCAGCTTCCCACCCCTGTCATCATCCTCCCTGCACCCATCTGCCAGCTTCCCACCCCTGTCATCATCCTCCCTGCACCCATCTGCCAGCTTCCCACCCCTGTCATCATCCTCCCTGTGCCCATCTGCCAGCTTCCCACCCCTGTCATCATCCTCCCTGTGCCACTCTGCCAGCTTCCCACCCCTGTCATCATCCTCCCTGTGCCACTCTGCCAGCTTCCCACCCCTGTCATCATCCTCCCTGTGCCCATCTGCCAGCTTCCCACCCCTGTCATCATCCTCCCTGCACCCATCTGCCAGCTTCCCACCCCTGTCATCATCCTCCCTGTGCCACTCTGCCAGCTTCCCACCCCTGTCATCATCCTCCCTGCACCCATCTGCCAGCTTCCCACCCCTGTCATCATCCTCCCTGAGCCCATCTGCCAGCTTCCCACCCCTGTCATCATCCTCCCTGTGCCCATCTGCCAGCTTCCCACCCCGGTCATCATCCTCCCTGCACCCATCTGCCAGCTTCCCACCCCTGTCATCATCCTCCCTGTGCCCATCTGCCAGCTTCCCACCCCTGTCATCATCCTCCCTGCACCCATCTGCCAGCTTCCCACCTCTGTTATCTTCATCCTGCCTGCACCCATCTGCCAGCTTCCCACCTCTGTCATCTTCATCCTCCCTGCACCCATCTGCCAGCTTCCCACCTCTGTCATCTTCATCCTCCCTGCACCCATCTGCCAGCTTCCCACCTCTGTCATCTTCATCCTCCCTGCACCCATCTGCCAGCTTCCCACCCCTGTCATCATCCTCCCTGTGCCACTCTGCCAGCTTCCCACCCCTGTCACCCTCCTCCCTGCGCCCATCTGCCAGCTTCCCACCCCTGTCATCCTCCTCCCTGCGCCCATCTGCCAGCTTCCCACCCCTGTCATCATCCTCCCTGTGCCCATCTGCCAGCTTCCCACCCCTGTCATCATCCTCCCTGCACCCATCTGTCATCATCCTCCCTGCGCCCATCTGACAGCTTCCAACCCCTGTCATCATCCTCCCTGCGCCCATCTGAGGCTTCCCACCTCTGTCATCTTCATCCTCCCTGCACCCATCTGCCAGCCTACCGCCCCTGTCATCATCCTCCCTGCGCCCATCTGCCAGCTTCCCACCCCTGTCATCATCCTCCCTGTGCCCATCTGCCAGCTTCCCACCCCTGTCATCATCCTCCCTGCACCCATCTGCCAGCTTCCCACCCCTGTCATCATCCTCCCTGTGCCCATCTGCCAGCTTCCCACCCCTGTCATCATCCTCCCTGCACCCATCTGCCAGCTTCCCACCCCTGTCATCATCCTCCCTGTGCCATGTGCCAGCTTCCCACCCCTGTCATCATCCTCCCTGTGCCCATCTGCCAGCTTCCCACCCCTGTCATCATCCTCCCTGTGCCACTCTGCCAGCTTCCCACCCCTGTCATCATCCTCCCTGCACCCATCTGCCAGCTTCCCACCCCTGTCATCATCCTCCCTGTGCCCATCTGCCAGCTTCCCACCCCTGTCATCATCCTCCCTGCACCCATCTGCCAGCTTCCCACCCCTGTCATCATCCTCCCTGTGCCCATCTGCCAGCTTCCCACCCCTGTCATCATCCTCCCTGCGCCCATCTGCCATCTTCCCACCTCTGTCATCATCCTCCCTGTGCCCATCTGCCAGCTTCCCACCCCTGTCATCATCCTCCCTGTGCCCATCTGCCAGCTTCCCACCCCTGTCATCATCCTCCCTGTGCCCATCTGCCAGCTTCCCACCCCTGTCATCATCCTCCCTGTGCCACTCTGCCAGCTTCCCACCCCTGTCATCATCCTCCCTGCACCCATCTGCCAGCTTCCCACCCCTGTCATCATCCTCCCTGTGCCCATCTGCCAGCTTCCCACCCCTGTCATCATCCTCCCTGCACCCATCTGCCAGCTTCCCACCCCTGTCATCATCCTCCCTGCACCCATCTGCCAGCTTCCCACCCCTGTCATCATCCTCCCTGTGCCACTCTGCCAGCTTCCCACCCCTGTCATCATCCTCCCTGCACCCATCTGTCAGCTTCCCACCCCTGTCATCATCCTCCCTGTGCCCATCTGCCAGCTTCCCACCCCTGTCATCATCCTCCCTGTGCCCATCTGCCAGCTTCCCACCCCTGTCATCATCCTCCCTGTGCCCATCTGTCAGCTTCCCACCCCTGTCATCATCCTCCCTGTGCCCATCTGCCAGCTTCCCACCCCTGTCATCATCCTCCCTGTGCCCATCTGCCAGCTTCCCACCCCTGTCATTCCCCCCCTGTCATCCTCCCTGTGCCCATCTGCCAGCATCCCACCCCTGTCATCCTCCTCCCTGTGCCCATCTGCCAGCTTCCCACCCCTGTCATCATCCTCCCTGTGCCCATCTGCCAGCTTCCCACCCCTGTCATCCTCCTCCCTGTGCCCATCTGCCAGCTTCGCACCCCTGTCATCATCCTCCCTGCGCCCATCTGCCATCTTCCCACCCCTGTCATCATCCTCCCTGCGCCCATCTGCCAGCTTCGCACCCCTGTCATCATCCTCCCTGCGCCCATCTGCCATCTTCCCACCCCTGTCATCATCCTCCCTGCGCCCATCTGCCAGCTTCCCACCTCTGTTATCTTCATCCTCCCTGCGCCAATCTGCCAGCTTCCCACCTCTGTCATCTTCATCCTCCCTGCACCCATCTGCCAGCTTCCCACCTCTGTCATCTTCATCCTCCCTGCACCCATCTGCCAGCTTCCCACCCCTGTCATCGTCCTCCCTGCGCCCATCTGCCAGCTTCCCACCCCTGTCATCATCCTCCCTGCACCCATCTGCCATCTTCCCACCCCTGTCATCATCCTCCCTGCGCCCATCTGCCAGCTTCCCACCCCTGTCATCATCCTACCTGCGCCCATCTGTCATCATCCTCCCTGCGCCCATCTGCCAGCTTCCCACCCCTGTCATCATCCTCCCTGCGCTTCACCAATCCTCCCATCTGCCAGCTTCCCACCTCTGTCATCTTCATCCTCCCTGCACCCATCTGCCAGCTTCCCACCCCTGTCATCATCCTCCCTGCACCCATCTGCCAGCTTCCCACCCCTGTCATCATCCTACCTGCGCCCATCTGATCATCATCCTCCCTCATCATCCTCCCTGTCATCATCCTCCCGCCCATCTGCCAGCTTCCCATCCCCCCTGCCCCCCTGTCATGTCCTCCCCCTCATCCTCCCTGCTCATCATTCCTCCCCTCGCATCATCTCCCCCCATCTGCCAGCTTCAATCCATCCTTCCCACCTCTGTCATCTTCATCCTCCCTGCACTCATCTGCCAGCCTACCATCCTCCCTTGCCCCCCTGTCATCATCCTCCCTGGGCCCATCTGCCAGCTTCCCACCCCTGTCATCATCCTCCCTGTGCCCATCTGCCAGCTTCCCACCCCTGTCATCATCCTCCCTGCACCCATCTGCCAGCTTCCCACCCCTGTCATCATCCTCCCTGTGCCCATCTGCCAGCTTCCCACCTCTGTCATCTTCATCCTCCCTGCGCCTATCTGCCAGCTTCCCACCTCTGTCATCTTCATCCTCCCTGCACCCATCTGCCAGCTTCCCACCTCTGTCATCTTCATCCTCCCTGCACCCATCTGCCAGCCTACCACCCCTGTCATCATCCTCCCTGGGCCCATCTGCCAGCTTCCCACCCCTGTCATCATCCTCCCTGTGCCCATCTGCCAGCTTCCCACCCCTGTCATCATCCTCCCTGCACCCATCTGCCAGCTTCCCACCCCTGTCATCATCCTCCCTGCACCCATCTGCCAGCTTCCCACCCCTGTCATCATCCTCCCTGTGCCCATCTGCCAGCTTCCCACCTCTGTCATCTTCATCCTCCCTGCACCCATCTGCCAGCTTCCCACCTCTGTCATCTTCATCCTCCCTGCACCCATCTGCCAGCTTCCCACCTCTGTCATCTTCATCCTCCCTGTGCCCATCTGCCAGCTTCCCACCCCTGTCATCATCCTCCCTGTGCCACTCTGCCAGCTTCCCACCCCTGTCATCATCTCCCTGCACCCATCTGCCAGCTTCCCACCCCTGTCATCATCCTCCCTGTGCCCATCTGCCAGCTTCCCACCCCTGTCATCATCCTCCCTGCACCCATCTGCCAGCTTCCCACCCCTGTCATCATCCTCCCTGTGCCCATCTGCCAGCTTCCCACCCCTGTCATCATCCTCCCTGCGCCCATCTGCCATCTTCCCACCTCTGTCATCATCCTCCCTGTGCCCATCTGCCAGCTTCCCACCCCTGTCATCATCCTCCCTGTGCCCATCTGCCAGCTTCCCACCCCTGTCATCATCCTCCCTGTGCCCATCTGCCAGCTTCCCACCCCTGTCATCATCCTCCCTGTGCCACTCTGCCAGCTTCCCACCCCTGTCATCATCCTCCCTGTGCCCATCTGTCAGCTTCCCACCCCTGTCATCATCCTCCCTGTGCCCATCTGTCAGCTTCCCACCCCTGTCATCATCCTCCCTGTGCCCATCTGTCAGCTTCCCACCCCTGTCATCATCCTCCCTGTGCCACTCTGCCAGCTTCCCACCCCTGTCATCATCCTCCCTGCACCCATCTGCCAGCTTCCCACCCCTGTCATCATCCTCCCTGTGCCCATCTGCCAGCTTCCCACCCCTGTCATCATCCTCCCTGCACCCATCTGCCAGCTTCCCACCCCTGTCATCATCCTCCCTGCACCCATCTGCCAGCTTCCCACCCCTGTCATCATCCTCCCTGTGCCACTCTGCCAGCTTCCCACCCCTGTCATCATCCTCCCTGCACCCATCTGCCAGCTTCCCACCCCTGTCATCGTCCTCCCTGCACCCATCTGTCAGCTTCCCACCCCTGTCATCGTCCTCCCTGTGCCACTCTGCCAGCTTGCCACCCCTGTCATCATCCTCCCTGCACCCATCTGTCAGCTTCCCACCCCTGTCATCATCCTCCCTGTGCCCATCTGCCAGCTTCCCACCCCTGTCATCATCCTCCCTGTGCCCATCTGCCAGCTTCCCACCCCTGTCATCATCCTCCCTGTGCCCATCTGTCAGCTTCCCACCCCTGTCATCATCCTCCCTGTGCCCATCTGCCAGCTTCCCACCCCTGTCATCATCCTCCCTGTGCCCATCTGCCAGCTTCCCACCCCTGTCATCATCCTCCCTGTGCCCATCTGCCAGCTTCCCACCTGTAAGGGTTAACATAAGTTGTCCATATATTGCATATATGCTGTCTGTATATCAGAATGACATGAGCAATTCTTGTGATGACCATATATAGTAGTAGTCAGTTTGAATGTCTTGTGACCTAAGTTTTGTGGTTTCTATAACCAGTTTGTGGCGGTTGACATATATACAAGCCTTAATCATGAGACGAGTTCTAACTTAAGCAATAAATAACGATAACTTTTAACCAATGATATTTTAACAGCATCACCCAAAAGGGGGGCGTCCGCCCAGTAACAGTGTATTAACCAATGATGTTAAGACATGTATTTGTGTATTTCCTTTGAATCTCTGTATGTTTTTATAAAAGAAACTGTTCGTGCCATATTAAAGCAGAGTGACTTTAACCTAATACCGTGTGTCTTGTTACTGCAAGGTTAAACTCATTCTCCCCGGTGCCGAAGGGGTCCTTTTACCAAGGTGGGCATATTTTATCTTACCCTACAATTTGGAGGCTCGTCCGGGGATTTAGGTGGTCTCCCTGTAAACCGTTCATTCGGTCAGCGGGGCTCGATCAATTCCTGAATTCCCTATGAATCCAGGCAGTCAGGGACTGTAAATTAATTGTGCTTTAGATACGGGTAAGAGTGGTTGGCGCCATAATATAGACATCGGGGATGTCCAGATAATATAGGTTATCAGGGATAACTAAGAATCAAGTGTCTCGGGGAGGCATAGAAATCACCTTGGTACAATTACCCATTACTGCTGCTTATATTATTTGCTGCTTAAAATTATTGCTGCTTAGAAGTATATGTTTAAAGTATTAAGAATTTTAAAGTAATAAGAAATTATCTGTTTGTGTGGTACAAGTGTCTAGAAGGTGAGCTAGACCAGGGCCACTTTGAGACGTTTTGTGGCAAAGTATAAGACGCCCCATCTCCGTGGCTAGGCGAAAGCTATATGACCCACGGTTGATGAAAGCAAGTGATACCGAGCCGATCGTCTGTGTAATATTGTATGACGTGTCCTTGATGTAAAATTTGTTTAGTATTTAATATAACTGAGTGGAATTTAAAAAAAATCTGCCAGAGTTAGTTTTAATAATCTCTCCCAAAGAAAGTACAGAGTATTTAGGTCGCAGGGTAGATTTTCCAGATAGACAATAAGGTTGTACTTTTCACAATCTGTCACGATCACACTTGCCAGTGGTGAATTACTAACCACAACGAGCGAGCGTCTCGTGACGAGGCTGTATGAGGAACTAAAAGAATAAGAAGGAATTTCTACTAAGCACGTAAGACTGGCTGTGATGCTTCACAGCCCGCATTACCTTTAACCACTTCTAGAGGGAGACTCCACTCCAATCCAACTAGCTGACCACACACAGGCAGATACAGATCTTACATACAATCTGCTGCACGCTAAGGGTTGGGAAACAGTCTAGCAATTACTACACACTTCTAGGGTTCCTCCAGCTATCCTCTAAGCTTGAATCCCAGTGTTAATCACTCTTTCCACTGTGCCCACACACACACAGATCTCCGTCTGGCAGATCTGTTAGCTTACAATCAGCATGCAATCTAGCAACATACAGTGAAATTGCATACCGATTGACACATAACATAGATTGAGCACTTAGACACTAAAATACAATAACCTCTCCAGAGATATGAGAAGTACACAGAAGTCACTTATTAATTTAATAGTTTAATAACCCGAAAGTGGACAGCATAAAAAAAAAAAAAAACTTTCATTGTGAAGTCGACACTTCCTTAATTGGTATAGCATATAGATAGCTTACTGTCGTCTTGTGTAAACCAATGACTTGCTTCCTGTGTCAGCGCAAAATGCCAAAGTTACTTTCATTTTGCAAAACACAGACTTTACTTATAAGAATTGTATTATCCAAGCCATAGTTAAATTGCCCAACACAATCTGTACTGTGTGGGATCCGATCAAACCGGGATCCTGTTTCCAGTGTGTGTGGCACGAAGATTTTTGCATTGATACAACTGTCGGAAGAAAATTGGGATCAGTATATTATACTGACCAACTCCGGTGCTTGGATCAATGGGGACCAGACATAGTAAACCTACCTCCTACCCATGTCCCAACGTCCAAGAAACCTGCAAAGAATACGTTGCCCGAGTAGGAGGCACGGATTATTTTCTTATTAATCCCTGGGTGGATAATATAGCGGGATGGACATGGATCACATGAATAGAAACGCACAGGACCAACCTTGTTACAATTGCGGCCGTTCCGGCCATTGGGCCAGAAATTGCCCCCTACCTGACAGAAGGGCCAATTCCCAGACCAGAACCCTGGCCTGCCCAAGACAAATACCCAACCTAGATTTGACATAGACTGGACTCAACACCCACGGTGACGAGGCCCGGAGGATCCACTCGGGTCCGGATGGACTCAGTATGGAATCTAGGGTGATACCTATAACCCGTCCCATTTTTGTCAGTTTAGCGGTTTCTGATGAACTACTCACTGTTGATAACGGCATATGGTCACAGAACGATTTTTGACACAGGTTTCATTGATTGTACCCCCTATCGGGCTACCCTGAAACCAGGTGCTCAACCAGTGTTTCATAAACAATATCCTTTGTCAAAAGAGAAACTAGATGGAATCAGACCCATGATACAGGACCTTTTTAGAGAAGGGAATCTTAACCCCTATCTGCTCTGCATATAGTACCCCTATCAACCCTGTTTCCAAACCAGACGGTAGTGTCAGATTTGTTCAAGACCCAAGGGCTATCAATAGTTTAATCATCCCACTTGCCCCGATAGTGCAAGATAGTGCAAGATGTCACCTCTCTCCTTTCCTCCATCCCTGCACAGGCCACCTATTTTTCTGTAATTGATTTGAAGAACGTTTTTTTTCAGTATACCTGTACACGAGGACACTAGGCCTCTGTTTGCATTTTCCTTTGGAGGGTCAACAACTCACCTGGTGCCGTATGAACCAGAGATATGCTGATTCACCTGTTGTGTACAGCATAGTCCTCCAAGCCACATTAAAACCCTGGCACCCCCCCCAAGGTTCTGTCCTGCTACAATATGTGGATATCTCCTCGTTTGTAGTCTATCAAGGGAGGCCTGCAGGGAAGATTGTTTATCGTTGTTAGGATGGTTACATGAATGTGGGCACAAAGTTTCACCCACAAAGTTACAATGGTGTAAATGGAATATCTTGGTTTTGTCCTCAGTCAAGGGAGTAGGAAAATCAGTCCTAGCCGTATCCAATCTGTCATGGGCCTGGTCAACCCAAATACTCAGAGGGAAATGCTATCTTTTCTGGGTATGATAAATTACTGCAGACAGTGGATACCGGACTGTTCTTACTATGCAATGTACACTGTCAGACAAACCAAAAGATATAATATGGTCACAAGGAATGTTAAACGCTTTTGAAAAGTTGAAGTTAGCAATGATGTGTAGTTCTGCTTTGGGCCTCCCTTAAATATGTAAAGCCATTTCAGCTATATACAAGGGACAACTGTAAAACCATGGCGGGGGTACTGACACAAGAACACGGAGGAAAGTTTAGACCCGTAGTTTTTTTCAAAGGTAATGCCAATTTCTGTACAAGGTATGCCCGCTTGTTTGAGAGCCCTAGCGGCATGTGCAATGGTGGTGGAAATGTCAGTAGTTTTCACCCTGGGCCACCCCACCACACTTTACACTACCCACCATGTCATCCATCTTCTAAGAGGGGTACACACCCAGCATATGTCAGCCCAACGTCTAAGTGGATACAAAGTCATCCTCTTAGGAAACACATCCTTGTCAATCAGATACTGTTCCCCAAATGCAGGCCCTGCCCCTATCTTAAATGCATTATTGGGATTGAAAGGTGAGGCAGATGACATTCCACAAGACCATGACTGTTTGACTTCTGTAACAACAGAGACTTCCCCTAGACTAGACATGGCAACCCTGCCCATACCAGATTCACATGTTGTGTTTGTGGATGGGTCATGCACAAGACCAAATGACACCACATACAACGCAGGATATGTCATTGTAAGTTTACCTGACTGCATACATGAAGCAGAACCCATCCCCTATCAGTCGGCTCAGGCTGCCGAGCTGATAGCCTTGACCAGAGCATGCTAGTTGTTAGGGACAGTCTGTCACCATTTACACAGATTCAAAGTATGCCTTCTCCGTGGTCCATGACCACGGAGTGATCTGGGCCAGAGGAGGGTTCATAGGAGCGGATGGGAAAATAATTTCTTACTCCCAGTTGATCAATGATCTACTAGCTGCAGTCCACCTCCCTTCAGAGATAGCCATACTACATTGTAGGGCACACACGGTGGGCAGTGATCAGATTTCCAGGGGCAATGCCTTGGCAGATAGAACAGCGAAAGAAGCCGCACTCCAACAATTAGCTACCTTACAAATGGCCGTACTAACACCACCCTTGTTAGATGACACACAAATGATAGTGGAACTCCAGTACTCGGCAAGTGACACAGATCTAAATGACTGGTGTTATCCAGTGTTGCAAAAGAGTCCAAAGAGTGGACTAATTTGCAAAGAGGGGAAACCATGTATCCCACAGGCTAGTGCACCACTTTTTATAGCCCAGCACCATGGGGTAGGCCACAACAGTAAAGCCACAACGCTACTACTGCTAAAAAAAAATGATTACTAAGTTTGATAAGTTAGTAGCTGGGTTTGTACAGAGGTGTATTACATGCCTCCGTGCAAATCCTAACAACCCTAATCGGGCAGTCCACCAACACCTCAAATATCCAACAACTCCATTAACACACCTCCAAATTGATTTTACACACATTCCCTGTGATAAGGGTAGGCAGGAATATGCCCTGGTAATTGTGGATATGTTCTCACGATGGCCAGAGATATATCCCACTAAAACTGAGAAAGGCCACAGGAGGTACCTTTCATAAATGAAAGGAGGTGCTACAATTATTCTAGCAGAAATAAGAATGACACCCCACAAATCTTTAAAATTCTCGCCATTCGAGATTTTAATGGGAAGGCCATTCCCCACACCTTGGGCCAAGAAACCCCTCACTCTACAAGAAGGAGATTTAGAGCAGATTCAGGATCATTATGTCAGGTCACTTATAACAAAACTAGATGAGATAGAACAAAAAGTTGTCTGTAAGTTTCCTTCTCTTCCACAGGAAAACACCCACCCTTTTATACCAGGAGATGTTGTAGTTGTAAAACGATTGACCAAAGATAAAAGAGCCAAAGACTGCGCTTATGGTCCAGAGATGATAGTGGTAGCCGTTACCCGGACCGCAATACTGACGGAAGAGAGCCCAACATGGATCCATGCCACCCGAGTAAAACTGGTGCCTAGGGCCAGACAAAGTGAGGTACTAACGGGGGCAGACAGCCCTGACCTCCGACAAGATGACGTTGCTTATTTCACCACAGACTTCTGGGAAAGCCTTGTGCCTCCTACTTTGGACTGTCCTGATAGTATTCCTGCCAGTTTGGCTGATAACAAACTGTATCTATCACCCTGAAGATTTGGGACATATTAAAGAGCATTTGTGGAAATTCCAACACTCCACAACAGGACAATATGAATAATACACATAATAGACACAAGAGAAATGAGAACTCAGAGGGTTTTACAGATAAAATGTTATTATTGAAGTTTAAATATGCCTATGCCCAGAAGTCTGGATATGAAAAATGTTGGATATGGCTGTACTTTTAAATATCACAAATGTTCTATTATTGTTAAAATACAATTATTATTACAGTGACAATTAGAACTGAGGAAGATCACCCCAGGGAAGAGATAGAGTGTTATCAGATTGTCAGATTAGTAGATTCGTATGATGCCAAGATGGGTGATATGAATGAGTAAAGATATGTATCCACATACACCTTAAGAAGATCTTTGCTCCACATAGATGTGAAGTAGTACTGTGGACCCTTTGGTGTCATACTAAGTAGAGAAGATATGGAAGTGACCCCACAATAGGGTACTGATAATGTTGAGATATATATATCTATAAAGAAGTTATTTCCCAGACTGGTGTTTTGGGTTGGGGAACTCCACAAAGGGAGCTGAAGTTTGCCAACAAGCTAAAATTAATTTTTCAATGACTTCAATTGAGAGCCCTTATTTTCACACTTCAGAACCTGCCCTAAACACCACTCTAATGAACTTTCTTAACCGTGACCTCCCCAGTGGGACAGTTATTGATGAGTTTAACCCTTTCCATTTTTTTTTTGGTTTTACTCTTATATGCTTGCTATAGGCTTATAATGTGCATAGTTGTTAAAATGTCCCGAACACCCGACCCAGCAGCTGCGAATAGAATCTATCTGAACATGTATCATGATAAAAGAAGGATGGAGAAGGAGAACCACATAATTTAGAATTATTTGGATTCTAAGAGGGGATTGTAAGGGTTAACATAAGTTGTCCATATATTGCATATATGCTGTCTGTATATCAGAATGACATGAGCAATTCTTGTGATGACCATATATAGTAGTAGTCAGTTTGAATGTCTTGTGACCTAAGTTTTGTGGTTTCTATAACCAGTTTGTGGCGGTTGACATATATACAAGCCTTAATCATGAGACGAGTTCTAACTTAAGCAATAAATAACGATAACTTTTAACCAATGATATTTTAACAGCATCACCCAAAAGGGGGGCGTCCGCCCAGTAACAGTGTATTAACCAATGATGTTAAGACATGTATTTGTGTATTTCCTTTGAATCTCTGTATGTTTTTATAAAAGAAACTGTTCGTGCCATATTAAAGCAGAGTGACTTTAACCTAATACCGTGTGTCTTGTTACTGCAAGGTTAAACTCATTCTCCCGGTGCCGAAGGGGTCCTTTTACCAAGGTGGGCATATTTTATCTTACCCTACACCACCCCTGTCATCCTCCTCCCTGTGCCCATCTGCCAGCTTCCCACCCCTGTCATCATCCTCCCTGTGCCCATCTGCCAGCTTCCCACCCCTGTCATCCTCCTCCCTGTGCCCATCTGCCAGCTTCGCACCCCTGTCATCATCCTCCCTGCGCCCATCTGCCATCTTCCCACCCCTGTCATCATCCTCCCTGCGCCCATCTGCCAGCTTCGCACCCCTGTCATCATCCTCCCTGCGCCCATCTGCCATCTTCCCACCCCTGTCATCATCCTCCCTGCGCCCATCTGCCAGCTTCCCACCTCTGTTATCTTCATCCTCCCTGCGCCAATCTGCCAGCTTCCCACCTCTGTCATCTTCATCCTCCCTGCACCCATCTGCCAGCTTCCCACCTCTGTCATCTTCATCCTCCCTACACCCATCTGCCAGCTTCCCACCCCTGTCATCGTCCTCCCTGCGCCCATCTGCCAGCTTCCCACCCCTGTCATCATCCTCCCTGCACCCATCTGCCATCTTCCCACCCCTGTCATCATCCTCCCTGCGCCCATCTGCCAGCTTCCCACCCCTGTCATCATCCTACCTGCGCCCATCTGTCATCATCCTCCCTGCGCCCATCTGCCAGCTTCCCACCCCTGTCATCATCCTCCCTGCGCCCATCTGCCAGCTTCCCACCTCTGTCATCTTCATCCTCCCTGCACCCATCTGCCAGCTTCCCACCCCTGTCATCATCCTCCCTGCGCCCATCTGCCAGCTTCCCACCCCTGTCATCATCCTACCTGCGCCCATCTGTCATCATCCTCCCTGCGCCCATCTGCCAGCTTCCCACCCCTGTCATCATCCTCCCTGCGCCCATCTGCCAGCTTCCCACCTCTGTCATCTTCATCCTCCCTGCACTCATCTGCCAGCCTACCACCCCTGTCATCATCCTCCCTGGGCCCATCTGCCAGCTTCCCACCCCTGTCATCATCCTCCCTGTGCCCATCTGCCAGCTTCCCACCCCTGTCATCATCCTCCCTGCACCCATCTGCCAGCTTCCCACCCCTGTCATCATCCTCCCTGTGCCCATCTGCCAGCTTCCCACCTCTGTCATCTTCATCCTCCCTGCGCCTATCTGCCAGCTTCCCACCTCTGTCATCTTCATCCTCCCTGCACCCATCTGCCAGCTTCCCACCTCTGTCATCTTCATCCTCCCTGCACCCATCTGCCAGCCTACCACCCCTGTCATCATCCTCCCTGGGCCCAGCTGCCAGCTTCCCACCCCTGTCATCATCCTCCCTGTGCCCATCTGCCAGCTTCCCACCCCTGTCATCATCCTCCCTGCACCCATCTGCCAGCTTCCCACCCCTGTCATCATCCTCCCTGCACCCATCTGCCAGCTTCCCACCCCTGTCATCATCCTCCCTGTGCCCATCTGCCAGCTTCCCACCTCTGTCATCTTCATCCTCCCTGCACCCATCTGCCAGCTTCCCACCTCTGTCATCTTCATCCTCCCTGCACCCATCTGCCAGCTTCCCACCTCTGTCATCTTCATCCTCCCTGCACCCATCTGCCAGCTTCCCACCCCTGTCATCGTCCTCCCTGCACCCATCTGCCAGCTTCCCACCTCTGACATCTTCATCCTCCCTGTGCCACTCTGCCAGCTTCCCACCCCTGTCATCTTCATCCTCCCTGCACCCCTCTGCCAGCTCTCTACCCCTGTCATCTTCATCCTCCCTGCACATCTCTGCCAGCTTCCCACCCCGTAATATTCATCCTGCCTGCTCCCCACCCCTGTCACCTTCATCCTCCCTGCACCCCTCTGCCAGCTTCCCACCCCCTGTCATCTTCATCCTCCCTGCACACCTCTGCCAGCTTCCCACCCCCTGTCATCTTCATCCTTCCTGCACACCTCTGCCTGCTTTCCAACCCTGTCATCTTCATCCTCCTGCACCCCTCTGCCAGCTCCCCACCCCTGTCATCTTCATCCTCCCTACAGACCTCTGCCAGCTTCTCACCGCCCCACCCCTGTCATCTTCATCCACCCTGTTCCCCACTGTCAGCTTCCTACCTCACCACTCCTGTCATCATCATCCCTATCATTCTCCTGTACCCCATATCTGGCATCCTACCACACTGCCCCCTGTCATTATCATCCTCATCCCTCCTGAACCCTACCTCTGTCATCCTATCAGCCTACGCCCTATCATTATAGGGGAGCTAAGATCTCAGCCTCTCACCCCCAATGCTGCTACCATCACCCCAAACTGCATCCTGCCATCCAACCCACTGTACACCAACAGTTGCATCACACACCACAATACTGCCCTGCCACCCAGTGAGAGGTAATGGTGTGCAGTAACCTCTAGCAACCAATCATTAATTATGTTTCCCATTATGGGCGCGAGTGGGGCCTCATGCCTAAGATTTGCCTAAGGCCTCACAAAGCCTAGAGCCGCCTCTGAGCCTCGTGCTCGGTGTCCCCCAGGCGACAGGTTCTCCATCAACTGGCTTTTGACAGACAGCACAGGACTACTTGTAAATCTGTATAGCGCTACCCCTGAAGGAGCCGCTGGTTGATTTGTTGGGATGGGCACTTTAAGTTACTCCAGCGTTGTCTAGGGGTGTGATGCAGGAACAAAGTATTGAGCAGAGATCCAGACAGTCAATAAAGGTTTTTCAATGCTTTATTTCCAGGCCAACACAGCCAACATCAACTTCAGTTAGGAAGGAAGAAAAGTTTGATGAGAGAAGAGGAGAACTGTGCGGTGTCAGGCCTGGATATGAACAGGGCAGACTTGCCCTCAGTAGTATCAATTTCGAAACTCGTCGCCACTTCTGTTGAGTGGGTGAACAGAGCGAATCCTCCCAGTAGACTCTAGCCCTGGTCACCGGGAGACAGTAAAGCATACCTGTATCATCCCGGTCACCAGATCCCAAATTGGTTCGCTCAAGCCCTGCCGGACAACCTGCCTCCAGGTCCTCCTCAGGCCGATCCCCCAATCGCACGGCACCCAGCCTGGGATCCTCTCAATAGAACTGGGAACCCAGCAAGTCACTGGGGTCCCCTCTCGCCTCCGGTTGAGGCTCGGTGAAGCCTGTAAGCTTTGCCAGGTGGGCCACGCCGGCGGGGTCCATGGATGCGCGCACCCTAAAGGTGAAGATTTTATAACACATGACACCTGTCACAGATATACCCCTCCCCAGCATGCCCCGCGAGGGAGGAACTCCTCCAATTGGCTGCTGGGGAAGACTTGCTCTGCCAGAAACCCCTCTGGCACCAACTACCGACCAGAGATGATACCACAACCCCAGAATGCAGACTGACCCAGTGGACCTTTCTGGAATGACAGAGGTCACAATTTAGGTAAATCTTGAATGGGAGCAATATAACTCTCCCACTCTAACTAACTTTAGCGTAGTGCCCATACTGAAAGTAAGGGGGCGCTACATCTGCTTACTGAGCCTACTAGGTAGATTATTGCTCCGGACCAACGTGGTCCCGGAGCCAGGAACACAGCAACACACATACCCCAACCAGGAGGCCTACACACGGGGTGGTGGAACAACTGCCCAGGTGAAAGACGCAGGGCTGCGACGACCACAACCAATGGCATCTGCCCCATTAAATACCCCTCCCCAGCATGCACAGCAAGGCAATCAACCCTCCTAAATGGCTGCCGAGGAGAAGTATCCACACGACCCTGACTCCACTGCCGCCACCTATCGTCTGGGGATGACTAAAGTCCCAAGACAGCAGCATAGGAGCCCACTACAGCCAGGGCTGTAACGGAGGCTTTAAATTTAGCCAAATAAACATGGTCAATTAACTCTCTGACCCCCTACTAAATTTACAACAGCATCTGCTATAAAAGTAGCCAGGCGCTACACATGATACCATGAAAATTGTCTGCTTACATTTTCAAAGACTGCAAAAACGTCATCTGTACTGCAATTATCAGAGGTAAAATAGTTGGATTCAACTTCTGTGTCTTTTTGAAGAATTTAACTGCTTGTGGATGGTGCCAAGTCAGTATGTGACCATGGGGGTAATTCAGTGGTGGAACTACCAGGATCCCAAAGGTCACACTTGCGACTAGGCCCTGGCATTCTGCCACTGTGGGGTTTCCCAAGAGCTTGGACTGTGGCTCCATGGCTGCAATTGAAAAGAGTGTCTGTTACAAAGCCAGCACTAACATCCAGCACTGTCATCCGAGGACCCACCTCCGGCCTTGCTCGTATGGGAGAGGAGATGAAAGCTTGATTTGTTCCTCCTCCTGCCCCTCTTTGTGTGCTCACAGCCCCACTCACATTCCATTATGCGGCAGCGCAGTGCTCAGAAAGGGGATGAATGGGTAGGAAAGCCCAGCAGCTGCAACTACATCGTGAGCCTCCTTCCTTTCTGGGGTGAGTGAGCTCACCATTAATGGTGACTGAGGTGCCCCCTCCCTTCCTTTTCCCTCCTACCTCTGAGTACACTAATGTAAGGGGGACTCAGATGTAAGAGGAGTTCTGTGGACTATGATGTAAAAGGGGGGGGGGTTGCAGTGAGCAGCAACCCTCTTACACTAGGGTCCACAGCATTCCCCCCCTCCTAATCAAGGTTCCCAGATCACCCCTTACATTAAAATTCCCCTTTACATTAGAGTCCACAGAGCTCCCTCTAAAGGCCCATACACACGTCTGACTTTTTGCCAACAAACTTCAAAATCTGCAAATTTTCAAATTTGTCCGACCGTATGTACGCTCCATCGGCGTGCGCGTCCCTGCTCGCCCCCCCGAGTACGATCACCGCCGGGCACCCGCGATTGCTCGTTACAGAGCGGGGAACGGGAGGTATGTGTGTAAACACAAAGCTCTCGTTCCTGTCAGCGGGGGAAACGCTGATTTTCTGCTCATACAATGTATGAACAGAAGATCAGTGATTTCCCCTTGTGAGGCCCTTCACTGCCAATGGCATTTTCATAGTAATACAATGCATTTTTATAGCATTGATCGCTATAAAAATGCCAATGGCCCCAAAAATGTGTCAAAAAGTGTCCGAAGTGCCCGCCATAATGTCTCGGTGCTGAAAAAAAAAAATCGCTGATCGCCGCCATAACTTTTGCGCAAACCAATCAAACGCTTATTGTGATTTTTTTTAATGAAAAATATGTAGAAGAATACGGCCTAAACTGAGGAAAAAATTATAATTTTTTATATATTTTTGGGGGATATTTATTATAGCAAAAAGTAAAAAATATTGCATTTTTTTCAAAATTGTCGCTTTATTTTTGTTTATAGCGCAAAAAATAAAAACTGCAGAGATGATCAAATACCACCAAAAGAAAGCTAAATTTTTTGGGAAAAAAAGGATGCCAATTTTGTTTGGGAGCCACGTCGCTCGACCGCGCAATTGTCAGTTAAAGCGACGCAGTGCCGAATCGCAAAAAGTGCTCTGGTCATTGGACAGTAATATGGTCCGGGGCTAAAGTGGTTAAGATTCTTTTAGCGACTTTGTTCTGCAAGTAAAGATTCAAGGAAGAAGTGACAGAACAGGTAAGAATAAACTGGCAGTTTTTTTTTTTTTTTTAAGGTAATGATGACTACATGGTTACTTTAAGCTTGGTCTTGTCTCGGGCTATTTTCGGAATGACCTAATAGAGAGTCTTTGCGTGTCATAAATTACCTTCTGTTCAGAAGCTTAGACTCTGTCATTATTTTCCACTTGTGCTAGACTGATTTATTCTGTGATTTTAAACATTTCAGTAACAACTGCTTTCACAATCTTCATGTTTACTTAACTACTGTTAGGCCTCGTTCACACATGGATCCGTTCAGGTCCGCCTGTCAGTTTTTCAGGCGGACCTGAACGGGCGCTCCATGCACCCCTATGGAGCGTCGGATGTCAGCGGAGACATGTCCGCTGACATCCGACCTGATCCGATCCGCTAAAAACAAACGTATGGGGCTCACGTCCCCATCCGTCCATGCGGATCGGATCGGGAAAGATCTGATGAAAACGGACATGCTGTCCGTTTTCATCAGATCGCTCCATAGAGGACAGCGGGACTCGACAAGCTCCTCCCCGCTCAGTGAGCAGAGAGGAGCTTGTCATCCGTCGGCTCAGCGGAGATCTGCGGACTGATCTCCCGCTGAGCTGGCAGACACAGGCGGACTCCGTCGGAAAGGACTGAGACGGAGTCGGCTATGTGTGAACGAGGCCTTAGCCTACTATGAAGCCAATCCAGGGATTTTGGGGTCTTTTTTTTTTTTTAGATTCAATTTTTTTTCTACTTCTCAGGAACTCAGGAAATTTGCAGATTTCTATAAAGCTGGGTGTAACGGAATGACCGGTGACGCCCAGAGACTTTTGAGGGATGAGGGATACTCTATTGGGTCTAAGGTCACCCTGTGCCCCTTTTGGGCATAGGGTGACTGATAAATGATCATTTATGTTTTCCAGGAGATCTGGACATATTACAAGCTGTAAGGCCGGATTCACACCTATGCGAATTGGTTGCGGCTTAAACCGCATCTAATACGCAGAACATTTCTAAATACATTGTTTTCAATGAGGCTGGTTCACATATGTGCGATGCATTCGCACTGCGCATTGCAGAAAAAAAGTGTGCGGATTTTATGCCTTGCAGTGCGGTTCAGGTGCGAATTCAGTCCCATTATCTTCTATAGGTACGCAGCTGATTCGCAGATGTGTTCAGTTCTCTTCAGGAATTTCTCTCATTCAGCTCAATACACTTCTCCCCCACTCTCCTCTCACCCGGAACTTTTCCCAGGTCTCCAAATTCGCAACTAAAAGGTTGCTAATCTGCTGAACACTTCTCTTATCTTTGCAGAGAGATTACAGAGCTGAAATTCGAACCGCACAAGTGTGATTCCGGCCTTAAGGTCAATGTTTCATTCAAGGTGGGGGACACATGCTTTTGCAGGTGTTAATTGCGTCAGCTCCTAAGACCTTTCATTGTGTTATGCTAATAACACTGTTTAAAGCCTATTGACGATCAGGTGTGAATACCTTATTGTTGGAGACAGAATGTCTGACATAGGAATGTGTATTCTGTAGGTAAATCACTTATTGGGAGAGTCGGGACGTCTGGGGGATAATTAACTCACCCGAATGGCATTAACTAAAATAATGTGATTGAAGTTCATTGTGTGATGTTAGGGGGCTGGAGAGTTTCATTGTCCCTGTGATTAACTGTGACATGTTTGTAACTGTATTAGAACCAGCTGAGTTTACCATTAAAACATTCATACATTTTACTCAGAACACAGAGCGTATGTCTCGTGGTGACCGTTACACTGGGCAAAGTGGTGCGCTTTAGTGCATTATGGTATGCAGTAGTATAGGTCCGTTGGCACCTACTTTACTGTTTATTGAGGAGCCATTCTAATTAGCACCAGTCATTTGCATTAAGATTCATCAGTGTGAAGTCAGTCTTTTTTTTTTTACCACCTCAGCTTTGACCAAGCATGAGAGTCCAGCTCATAAAATGGTGCCTCTTTTCGTCTCTTATTTAGATTTGCATCATTTGTGGTATATCAAAAAGCCTTGAATGTGTCTTTTTTTTTTTTACTGTAAATTAGAATTATTATGGTTGAGAAGAAAATATGGACCAAAATGGTATGTTCCCCCCTCTCCATGGAAATGGTTGGATACCTAATATCCAACCCTTATAGTACCCTTGGTTGTGTGAAGTCAGTCTAACGTTATATAAGCAGGTTATTATAGTAAGTAGCAAAAGTGAGACAGTTCCTGAATGGGAAAGGTTGGGGATACTACAAACAATGCTAAAGAAGTGTCTTAGCAGGGCCAGATTAAGAACATCATGGGCCTGGTGCTGAGGATTTTGGTGGGGCCTTTTATAAATAATAAATACATGCGTGGGAATCACAGCGCAGCAATGGAGGGCCCAGTCTGAAAATGTAAGTGTACCCTAATGTGCTAATATGCTGTGCATACTTGTACATTGTGGCATAACCTACCCCAGGGCCTCTAAAAAGTAGTAATGTCAGGAAAGTTTACTACCGCTTTAATATCACAGGATCCCAGGAGCCTCTCATGGGGCCCCCTACTGACCCAGTGGCCCTTGGGGAGTGCATAAGTGCATAGTTGCCAACATTTAAAAAATATTTTAAGGGACACTTTTTTTCACAAGTGCTATATTTAGAGTAGCTGAGATCCCCTATGTTCCTCTGTACATCACAGTAGTAATCACACAATTAAATAAGTTCTAATAATGGGGCAGAACAAATATGAGAGCTGAGATTTCCTTTAGTTGAACAAACAGAAGTGTGTCCATTCTAGAGCTGGTAACATTGAGGGTATTCAGTATCATTTTAAAGAACTGTTTTTGCAGGTAAGCGACATAGGGGAGGAGTATGGATGGTATATAAGTGGAAAGTATGTGCAGGTGAGTGAAAGGAATGTGGAGGGTCTAACATTGGGCACTATGTACAGGAGAAGAGTGCAAAGGGTATGGCAAAAGGCACAATGTACAGGAGAGGAGTGTGGAGGGTATGACAGTGGGCAGTATGTACAGGAGAGGAGTGTGGAGGGTATGACAGTGGGCACTATGTACAGGAGAGAAGCGTGGAGGGTACGACAGTGGGCAGTATGTACAGGAGAGAAGTGTATGACAGCAGGCAGTATCTACAGGAGAGGAGTGTGGAGGGTATGACAGTGAACAGTATGTACAGGAGAGGAGTGTGGAGGGTATGACAGTGGGCACTATGTATAGGAGAGGAGTGTGGAGGGTATGATGATGGGCACTATGTATAGGAGAGAAGTGTGGAGGGGATGACAGTGGGCAGTATGTACAGGAGAGGAGTGTGGAGGGTATGACAGTGGGCAGTATGTACAGGAGAGGAGTGTGGAGGGTATGATGATGGGCACTATGTATAGGAGAGAAGTGTGGAGGGGATGACAGTGAGCAGTATGTACAGGAGAGAAGCGTGGAGGGTACGACAGTGGGCAGTATGTACAGGAGAGAAGTGTATGACAGCAGGCAGTATCTACAGGAGAGGAGTGTGGAGGGTATGACAGTAGGCACTATGTATAGGAGAGGAGTGTGGAGGGTATGACAGTGAGCAGTATGTACAGGAGAGGAGTGTGGAGGGTGCGACAGTGGGCACTATGTACAGGAGAGGAATGTGGAGGGTCTAACAGTGGGCACTATGTACAGGAGAGAAGTATGGAGGATATGACAGTGGGCGGTATGTACAGGAGAGAAGTGTATGACAGCAGGTATTATGTCCAGGAGAGGAGTGTGAAGGGTATGACAGTGGGTAGTATGTACAGGAAAGGAGTGTGAAGGGAATGGCAGTGGGCAGTATGTACAGGAGGAGTGTGGGGGTATGACAGAGGGTAGTATGTACCAGAGAGAAGTGTGGAGGGTATGATGGGGCAGTATGTACAGGAGAGGAGTGTGGAGGGTGCGACAGTGGGCACTATGTACAGGAGAGAAGTGTATGACAGCAGGCACTATGTACAGGAGAGGAGTGTGGGGGGTATGACAGTGTGCACTCTGTATAGGAGAGGAGTGTGGAGGGTATGACAGTGGTCACTATGTACAGGAGAGGAGTGTGGAGAGTATGACAGTGAGCACTATGTATAGGAGAGAAGTGTGGAGAGTATGACAGTGGGCACTATGTACAGGAGAGGAGTGTCAGGGTTATGACAGTGGACGCTCTGTATAGGAGAGGAGTGTGGAGGGTATGACGGTGGTCACTATGTACAGAAGAGGAGTGTGGAGGATATGACAGTGGGCACTATGTACAGGAGAGGAGTGTGGAGAGTATGACAGTGAGCACTATGTACAGGAGTGGAAGGATGTTTAGGGACTTAAGCAGGTCATACATGAATTGAAATTACACCAATTATGCAGATACCAGCCATAGTCGATCTATGTATGGGCTAGCTGGTTTTACACAAGTCAATCTATTAATCGACTTGAGTACAACCAGCCTGTTTTTCCCAAAACAATCAGGGCTGCCAGCTATAGATAGCAACACTGATCATTGTACTCACTGGCAGAAAACAATAACACTACAGGAGTGATTCCCCCATCTACAGGTCAGCAGGTGAGAGGGTGTGTGGGGACAGGCTGGGGAGAGATAGTAGTCAGTGGCTGGGTAGGCACTGGCTAGTATCAGAGCCAGATACACACAGGTTACATATGTCGCGATCAGGGCTGGACTGGGACAGAAATTTGGCCCTGGACTTCATCCAGACTGGCCCACTTTGACAGGTCTCTCCCATGGCAGATGGACAACTCCCGCAAGCCCTCTCTCCCCCTTTACTAGGCATTCTACTTTATTAGAGTAGAACGGCTGGTACTGGTACTCTTTTAGGCAGTAACAGTGGGGAAGCTAGACATTATTTCACACAGGGTAAAGAATCAGTTCGGTGCCCCCCCCCCCCCCATGGGACAAGATTAGTCAGAAGTGAGAAATTTACAGGCCATAGTTGTTGAGTCAGCTGTCTGTACCCTCCCCCCATGCTCCTCTGTCGTGCCCCCTGCTCCTCTGGTCCTCCCCCTGCTTCTTTGTTCCCCTCAGGTGAGCGCTGCAGGGAGGGAGGGAAAGAGGAGCGGAGGGGGGCAGAGGCGGTCCACTGTCACTGAAGTCGGCCCACTGAGCCATCGGCCCACCGGGAAACTCCCTGTAGTCCCAATGGCCAGTCCATCCCTGGTCGCGATCATTGGAGCGAGAGCAATAATTCTAGCACTAGACCTCCTCTGTAACTCTAAACATGTAACCTAAAAAAAATGTAAAGCATCGCTTAGGATACCAAAAAAAATCGTGCTAACTTTAGTGTTTTTTTTAATGAATGAAAAAAAACATGTTTGAAAAATTGCTGCGCAAATACAGTACCGTGCTAGAGCTGCACAATTAATCGTTAAAAAATTGTGATCTCGATTCATCTCCAATGCAGATGTGACATCTTCATATAACAAGTGGAGAGACTTTCAGCTGTCAAAAGAAAATATCTGGGCAGTCTGCCAAGTTCTTAGCAGGAAACATTGTAACTAACGCTTTCTTCTTAGATTAAAGGGATAAACTTCTGTGTGTAAAGAAAATATTCGGGCAGTCTGCCAAGTTTGTAAACAACATGAAACATTGTAACCAACTTCGTTCTTAGATCAAACCGCCAAACATATATTTTAGCAGAAACAAAAATGGCAATTGCTGCAATATTTTATGTCACACTGCATTTGCCCACTTCAATGAATAATAAAAAACATAAAAACAAAACAGTAAAGTTAGCCCATTTTTTTTTTTTATGTGAAAGATGATGGTATGCCGCACGAATCGTGAGAGAGTCGTCATTTATCTTCTAAGCAAAAGATTTTAGCCAGAATCGTGCCGCTCTATACCGTGCAACATAAAAAGTTGCAAAGACCACCATAGAGTAATTTTCTAGCAAAAAACAAATGATGATTTTTTTTTCCTCGGTCTGCTGCAGTGTGTCAGCTTGTATTTATAATGTCCGCTCTGTATGTAGCTTCTGACAGGCTGTGCAAGCAGGCCCGTGTCTCCGGAACCATAAATGATAGCCACCCCATATTTTGACAGGTTGTGGGGTAGGTCTTCCCCTACCTACCCCCCAAATGTGGGGTTTCTGTGACCTCTGGTCGCCGAGCTACAACCCCCAAAGTCGTCCTTTTTTTTAAGATTTTTTTTTTGGGCAAATGGGCCTATCTTGAGAAAGGGGCCTGGAGCTGCAGCTCCAACAGCCCCTATGTTAATCTGGCCCTGGTCTTAGTTGGCAGGAAAGGAGTGAGGAGGGTATGACAATGGGCAGTAGGTGCAGGAGAGGAGGGAAATGGCAGTATGTGCAGGGGAGGAGAGCAGAGGGTAAAACAGAGGGCAGTATGTGCAAAAGAGGAGTGTGCAGGGTATGACAGTGGGCAGTATGTATAGGTTAGGAGTGTGGAGGGTATGACAGTGGGCACTATGTAGAGGAGAGAAGTGTGAAGGGTATGACAGTGGGCAGTATGTATAGGAGAGGAGTATGGAGGGTATGACAGTGGGCAGTATGACAGTGGGCAGTATGTTTAGGTGAGGAGTGTGGAGGGTATGACAGTGGGCAGTATGTATAGGAGAGGAGTGTGGAGGGTATGACAGTGGGCAGTATGTATAGGAGAGGAGTGTGGAGGGTATGACAGTGGGCAGTATGTATAGGTTAGGCGTGTGGAGGGTATGACAGTGGGCACTATGTATAGGAGAGAAGTGTGAAGGGTATGACAGTGGGCAGTATGTATAGGAGAGGAGTATGGAGGGTATGACAGTGGGCAGTATGTATAGGTGAGGAGTGTGGAGGGTATGACAGTGGGCAGTATGTATAGGAGAGGAGTGTGGAGGGTATGACAGTGGGCAGTATGTATAGGAGAGGAGTGTGGAGGGTATAACAGTGGGCAGTATGCGCAAGAGAGGAGTGTGGAGGGTATGAAAGTGTGCACTATGTACAGGAGAGGAGAGCAGAGCATATGACAATGGGAAACTTTTGTAAGAGGAGGGTAAAACAGAGTACAATATACACAGAAGAGGAGTGTGCAGAGTATGACATAAGGCAGTACAGTAAAACCTTGCATTGCAAGCATAATTCGTTCCATAAGCATGCTTGTAATCCAAAGCACTTGTATATCAAAGCAAATTTTACTATAAGAAATAATGGAAACTCACATAATTTGTTCCACAACCATTTATTCATAGGTCCTTCAGTTTATAGTCCATATAAAAATATTATAGCAATGTGATAGGTTGTGCAACCATAAAATGTCCATCCACAAATGGTGGATCCACAATTAAGGTACAACATTTAGCAACTCACATGATTGATGATTAACCACTTGCTTACCGCCGCATGTACATATACGTCGGCAGAATGGCACGCACAGGCATATCCACGTACCTGTACCACGTACATCCACAATCGCTCCCAGCCAATGCGCGCGCTCCCCCTGCAGTGCACTTCCTCCTCCTGTGTAAACACAGGAAGGGGGAAGTGATGTAATCTCTCCTCTCAGCAGTATTTTCAACCACCGCTGAGGAGAGATCACATCGCATAGTAAGTCTGCACAACACTACACTGACACACACTACACATAGGCACATTAACCCCCCCATCAGCCCCTCCCCACCCCCCTGTCACAGTGTCACTGAATGCAGTGATCATATATGTACTGATCACTGTATTTAGTGTCAGTGTGACAGGCAGTGTGACAGGCAGTTAGTGTTAGGTCCAGGGTAGCCCCCGTACCCCCTAATAAAGTTTTAACCCCTTGATCACCGCCCTAGTTAACCCTTTCACTCCCTATTGCCAGTGTCACTAAGCAATCATTTTTCTGATCGCTATATTAGTGTCACTGTTGCCGCTAGGTAGCTATTTTTTTTTATTGCAATTTTTTTAAATAAAGACATGTGGCTGAATTAATTTTAGCCTAAATGTTTGACTAAAATTTAGTTTATTTGATTTTTCTTATAACAAAAATTAAAAAATATTGTTTTTTTTTTAAAATGTCGCTCTATTTTTGCGAATTTTGTTTGGGAGCCACGTCGCACGACCGCGCAATTGTCTGTTAAAGCGACACAGTGCCGAATTGTAAAAACCCCTTAGGTCATTTAGCAGCATATTGGTCCGGTCCTTAAGTGGTTAAAAGAGGCACATCTAAGTATGCAGGCATCCGGGGTAAAGCTGTCCACATAGAGCATCCTCCAAACCACCTGCTCTCACCGGCACCGCTCTCCGTCTGCAATCGTGACCGGGAAGACTTTCCTGCAGTAGAGTGATCTGAAAGTGATGCTTAAACCGTTAGTGGAAGGGACGACATCAATGGCGGTGTGGAGGACAATCTATGTGGATCGCTTCACCCTGGATGCCTGCATACTTAGATGTGTCTCTTTTAAAAACTTACATACTGGGCACTTACACACCCCTCCTGCCCAGGTAAAATTTCAGCTTCCGGCACTGCGTCGCTTTAACTCACAATTGCGCGGTCGTGCGACGTGGCTCCCAAACAAAATTTACGTCCTTTTTTCCCCACAAGTAGAGCTTTCTTTTGGTGGTAATTGATCACCTGTGCGATTTTTATTTTTTGCGCTATAAACAAAAAAGTGCGACAATTTTGAAGAAAAATACAATATTTTTTACTTGTTGCTATAATAAATATCCCAATTAAACCAAAAACACATTTTTTTTCTCAGTTTAGGGCGATACGTATTCTTCTACATATTTTTGGTAAAAAAAAAAAATCGCAATAAGTGACTGGTTTGCGCAAAAGTTATAGCGCTTACAAAATAGGGGAGAGAATTATTATTTTTTATAATTTTTTTTTTTACTAGAAATGGCGGCGATCTGCGATTTTTATTGGTACTGCGACGTTATGGCGGACACATCGGACACTTTTGACACATTTTTGGCGCCATTCACATTTATACTGCGATCAGTGCTATAAATATGCACTAATTACAGTATAAATGTGACTGGCATTGAAGGGGTTAACACTAGGGGGTGAGGAAGGGGTTAAATGTGTATGCTAGGTGTGTTCTAACTGTGGGGGGAGGGGGGGTGACTGGGGGGGTGACCGATCTGTGTCCCTATGTAGGAAGGAACACAGATCGGGCTCCTCCCCTCCAGAGACAGGACGCTGTCTCTGTGTAAAACGGCAATGAGAGATGATCTATGAGAGATCATCTCTCATTCGCCCACAGATCGCATCGCAAACGGCCACTCTGATTGGCCGTTTGCTGCGATCTGTGATTGGCCGTGTCCAAGGGACACGGACAACACAGGGCTTCCCCACAGCGCGCGCTGGGAACGCCAGAATGACATGCCGTCAAATGACGGCATGTTGGATATTCAGGCCCGCGCTGTTGCCGCCATCCGACGGTAGCGCGGGCCTGAAGTGGTTAATCATCAACCAACAATGGGCAATATATATACTGTAACCTATTGGATATCAATAGAGCCAGCCTCCATATTTTTAGCCTGAAGCCTTAAGAATTTTTACTTTGTTGATCCTCTACTTCCCCTGTAAACGGTGCTACCCCATGTCCTGACAGAGAGTGGACTGTCCCCCAAACTCCTCACATCCAATATAGGGATGAGGGCCCGGATTCACAAAGCACTTACGCCGACGTAGTGCAAATGTGCGCCCGGCGTATGTGTGTGACAGACCCACAAAACCAACAAACGTCTAAAAACAGGCCATCCTACCCCGACGTATTTTGCTTATGCCGGCGTAGCGTGGGTGCAAATATGGTTCGGACGCATGTTGCTTCTCCCAATGATTAGGCATTCAAATGTGCAAATGAGGGAAATACGGCGATTCACAAACGTATGTGCGCCCGACGCATGCTATACGTTGTTTGCGTAAGTTGTACGTCCAGCGTAAAGTTATTCCCCATAGATGAGGCGCAACCCAGCAATAGACATGCAAAGGTCTGCCCCAGAGAACTGTGGCAGACCTGTGCTCACCAGGGGGCCGGCCATTTGAATTTTCGGCAGCAATACATAAATTCATGCAATGTAATGCATGAATCTATGTATATTGTCAGTGGTGTGTGTGGTAGCCAGAGGGGGCGGCGTTCCAGCCCCCTCTATGGACGCACTGCCACTGGTAGATTCACGTACCTCGGCGCATCTTTATGCGGGCGTAGCGTATCTTCTTTACGCTACGCCGGCGCAACATTAAGAGGCAAGCATGGAATTCACAAAGCAAATGCTCCCAACATTGCGCCGGCGTAGTGTATATTCGTCGGTGTAAGCCGACGTAAGTCAAAGTAGGTGGAAGTGGGCTGGAAGTGGGCGTGTAACATTTAAATGAAGCGTGACCCCATGCAAATGATGGGCTGAGCTTCAAACAAGTACTAAAAACGAACGGCCCATGCGTCGTATCTTGGACGCATCCCAGTGCGATCGATCGTGTGTACGGCCTATCGGACCATTTTCCAGCGGACAAAAGTTTCCAAACAGGCTTAGAAACCTGTCCGCTGGAAACCTGTCCGTCGGACACGAAATCATCGGACAAAAATCCTGCGCATGCTCAGAATCAAGTCGACGCATGCTTGGAAGCATTGAACTTTGTTTTTTCATCACGTCGTTGTGTTCTACGTCACCGCGTTCTGGTCCGAGGGGATTTTTGTCCGATGGTGTGTACGCACATCAGACCAACAGACCACTTCAGCCTGGTCTGATGAAAACGGTCCGTCGGACATGTTTCCTCGGACATGTCTGATCGTGTGTACGCGGCCTAACGATCGGTTTTGACCTATTAGGCATCCATCGGGTAAATTTTAAAGCAAGTTCTCTTTTTTTTGACCGAAGGATAACTGACCGATGGGGACCACACATGATCGGTATGGACCGATGAAACGGACCTTCAGTCCGTTTTCATCGGTTTTGACCAATGATTGTGTGTACGCAGCCTGACCCTTATCTTTTTATCATGCTTTCAGAATAAGACACAGGACCGGTAAGGATAAAAAAATTCTGCCATTGACTGGGGTCTTATACAAACTTTGATAGCTGTAAGTAAAAATTTGTGAAAAATTAAAAAATTACAAACTTGGTTTGTCCACTTGAGGTCAAAAGTATAAAAAAAGTAAAAATAAATAAATGTGGGAACTTAGGAAGTATGTGTATCTTTCCTGCTAAATCTTCCCTTTCACTCATTGCTGCTCTTAAGGTTATTGTGAATTCCTTGCGTCTGGGGTCAGGACTGAATGTTTAAATATACTCTTATCTTTCTGACATATTAATGACAGAAGACTGTTAATGATAACAAAAAGAACACCATGTACGATCGATCGTAGTGCTGGAAGGGTATAAAATGTAAATTGTATGTCATCATTGCCAGGGAGGGAGTCCCCTGCTGGGAATTTTACAACAGTTAACTTTTCTCCTAATTGAAACATTACTCTATCGCTACCTCCAGAAAGAAGTACAGATGCTTCCTCTGTCTTTAATGGCATAAAAGTTTTTCTTGGGCTATGATGTAAGGGTTGTTCCACTTTTATCAATGCCGAACCAATAATACTACAACAATAACAGGGATGTTCTTAACTGATGGTACTTGGGGAAATAATGATGATACAAATTATGGGGTAGATTCCAGTGGCGGCTGGTGATCAACATTTTTGGGGGGGAGGGCGCAAACAAACGAAAAAAAAAAAAAACAGCAATTGCAGCCTCACTGTGCCCATCAAACGTAGCCACTGTGCCCTGCCATTGTCACCACTGTGCCCTGCCATTGTAGCCACTGTGCCCATCAAACGCAGCCACTGTGCCCTGCCATTGTCACCACTGTGCCCTGCCATTGTAGCCACTGTGCCCTGCCATTGTCACCACTGTGCCCTGCCATTGTCACCACTGTGCCCTGCCATTGTCACCACTGTGCCCTGCCATTGTAGCCACTGTGCCCTGCCATTGTAGCCACTGTGCCCTGCCATTGTCGCCACTGTGCCCTGCCATTGTCGCCACTGTGCCCTGCCATTGTAGCCACTGTGCCCTGCCATTGTAGCCACTGTGCCCTGCCATTGTAGCCACTGTGCCCTGCCATTGTCGCCACTGTGCCCTGCCATTGTCGCCACTGTGCCCTGCCATTGTAGCCACTGTGCCCTGCCATTGTAGCCACTGTGCCCTGCCATTGTCGCCACTGTTCCCTGCCATTGTAGCCACTGTGCCCTGCCATTGTAGCCATTGTGCCCCATTAAAATGCCCCCCCCCTGGCACTTACCTGGGGTCAGCCGTGCTTCTTCTTCTGTCCCTCGATGTGTTCTTCCGCCCTCGTTGACGCTTCAACCAATCAGGTTACCGGTTAACCTGATTGGCTGAGACGCCTGTCACTCTTATCCAAGGAACGCACACAGCGTGCGTCCCTTCGATAAGCAACCGGAAGCCGACTACAGCCTGAGGGCTGTAATCGGAAAGCCTATCAGAGCCGCCGTCTCTGATAGGCACTTCCGCAGCCGTCGTTATTCAGATGGCCGGCGCTCACCAGGGGGCCGGCTTTTTGAATATTCGGCGGCAATACATAGATTCATGCGATGTAATGCATGAATCTATGTATATTGTCAGTGGTGTGTGCGGTAGCCAGAGGGGGCGGCGCTCCAGCGCCCTCTATGGACGCACCGCCACTGGTAGATTCACGTACTTCGGCGCATCTTTATGCGGGCGTAGCGTATCTTCTTTACACTACGCCGGCGCAACGTTGAGAGGCAAGCATGAAATTCACAAAGCAAATGCTCCCAACGTTGCGCCGGCGTAGCGTATATTCGTCGGCGTAAGCCGGCGTAAGTCAAAGTAGGTGGAAGTGGGCGTGATACATTTAAATGAAGCGTGACCCCATGCAAATGATGGGCTGACCTTCAAACAAGTACTAAAAACGAACGGCCCATGCGTCGTATCTTGGACGCATCCCAGTGCGCATGCTCACAGTCACGTCGAAATAACTGCCCAAGATACATCAAAACACTGCCTACGATGTGAACGTAACCTACGCCCAGCCCTATTCACGTACTACGTAAATGGCATAAAAATGGACGGCGTCCGTTCCCTGGTCCATACCTTTGCATGGGTTGTGCCTCCTATATGAGGAATAACTTTACGCCGGACGTAACCCTTACGCAAATCGCTTAAAATCGGCGTAAAAAATCGGAGTATCTTACTCATTTGCATATTTAAAATGGGAACGCCAGATGGGTCCAGCGTAACTATGCGCCCACGATGCGCCGGCGTAGGCAAGTTACGTTGGGCGGCTGAAGCCTTATTTTTCGACGTATCTAGCTTTGGGAATCGGCGCAAAGATACGACGGCGCACATTTGTACTTACGACGGCGTATCTCGAGATACGTCAGCGTAAGTGCTACGTGAATCCGGGCCTATATTTCTACAATCACGATAGAAAAATTATCCATACAAACCACGTGATAAAAATGTAAAATAAAAAGTAATGAAAAAAATTTATCATATGTGAAACATACAACATGAAAATAGACTAACAAAATAATTTTACAATAATTATAGTGACATAAGTAATGGTACTTGGGGAATTATTGATGATATAAATCATATTACTATAACCACTTAAGACCCGGACCAATACGCTGGTAAATGACCCAAGGTGTTTTTGCGATTCGGCACTGCGTCGCTTTAACAGACAATTGCGCGGTCGTGCGACGTGGCTCCCAAACAAAATTTGCGTCCTTTTCTTCCCACAAATAGAGCTTTCTTTCGGTGGTATTTGATCGCCTCTGCGATTTTTATTTTTTGCGCTATAAACTAAAATAGAGCCACAATTTTGAAAAAAAACACAATGGCCCAGATTCACGTAGATCGGCGCATTATCGGTCCGGCGTAGCGCACCAGTTTTCCGTTAGACTTGCGCAATCTAGCCGCGTAATCCCGCGATTCACGTAGCAAGAGATTGCGCAAGCGTAAGGTTTTTTCCTGAGGCGTAAGGAGGAGTAATACAAATTGGGAGGGACGTGGGCGTGTTACATTGAAATGAGCCGTGACCCCATGCAAATGAAGGGCCGGCCGACTCGCGCATGCGCGCGTGAAGGAAACCATGTCAGCTCCGTTGTGCGCATGCTCACAACTCGGGAGCGGCGCAATCAGTGAAATTGGAAATGGACTAGGGCAACGTTGTGAACTACGCAGACAGCATAAATAGACACACACAAACGCACTTCCATTGCAAAAGTACATCCCTTTGTGTCCCTTCCCATTTAACCTAGTGCTTTTGCTCTGTTGTTCGTTAGAGTGTGTTTTGTAGTTGTCAGATTAGTGTTCTGTGTGATCTAGTGCTTGTTGGTAGTTTTGTGAAAGTGAGTTTTGATAAGTGTTTGAGACTGTTTGTTTGATTGATAGATTTCTGAGCGTTTGTTTTCTTGCTTTATTTTTTCATCTGATTTTTTTGTGACTGTATTTACCAAGTGCTAGTGTGATTTTTGGGTGTTCTTTTTCTCTTTGTGTGTGTTCTTGTCTGATTGGTTGTGCTTGTATTTGTGACAGATTTTTGGTGACTGCTAGTGAGTTTGTTTGGAAGTATGACTGAGAGAAAGCGAAAGCTGAATTTTACTGTGGGGGAAAAAAGAATTCTTGCCCGGGCCATTAGCGAGTATGGGCGTTTTCTCCACGGCCCGCAGAGTGCCACCACCACCCCGGCCAGGAGGAGGGAGATATTGGATATGATCACGGAGCAGGTCAATTCATCGGGGGAGGGGGAGACACGGACCCGGTCTGGGATTGAAAAGAAAATAAATGACCTCCGGCGTGAGGTGAAAAAAAAACTGGCCGCAATAAATGCCCATGCCAGGGGCACAGGAGGGGGCCCACCATGCCGGATTAGATTTACAGCGACGGAGCGTGTGGTGGCCCTGACCTTTCACCGGCATGAAGTGGAGGGCCTGCCAGGCTTTGACACAAGTCCGGTCCCCGCGGTGCCAGGTAAGGTTTTTATTTCTCTCAGGTGTGTAGCATGTGTGGGGGAGGGGGTGAAAGGGAATATGTGGCAAGTGTGTGGATCCTCCAACCTGTGAATGGTTTGTGTCATCCACAGCTGTGCAGGAGGGTGCAGGGCCATCTGGCCTGACCGCTCCAACGCCAGGACAGCAGCCTAATGAGGCCCCCCCAACAAGGCCGGAGTCTGCGGAGGAGGAACAAGAGGAGGAGGATGATCATGCGGAGGACGATCATGAGGAGGAGGAGAATCATGAGGAGGAGGAGAATCATGAGGAGGAGGAGTCCATGGCAGGCACTGGACGTTTGGTTTCTGCGGACTCTTCCCCTCTGGCTGCAAGAAGCCTGCCCTCCCTAAGGGGGAGCCCCCCCCCTCCTCCCCCAACATGGCTCCCCTCACAAGGGCCTCCCCTTCTCCCCGGCCACAACCATCAGCTGGAGCCAGGAGGTCATCCCAGAGCACCAGGGGGGCGCCCAATCTCCTGCCCGCCTGTCTGAGAAGGAACCTGGCCACCCAGACCCGCCTTCTGAGACAGCTCTGCCAGACTATGGGGCGGGTGGATCAGAGCCTGTCCTCCATCAACGATAGGCTGGGTAACCTGGACTCCCACTCCCGGGCCTCCACAACCTGCCTAAATGACCTGCAAACTACAGCAGCAGGCGTTGGGCAGGATGTGAGGGCCCTTACCCAGGCTATCCAGGGCAACACGGCAACACTTGGTGCTGCCCTGGACAGAATAGCCGTGGCCTTGGAGGGCAGGCCGCCAGGTGGGCAGATCTCAGGGGCTGCTCCTCCTTCCCCGTCTTTTCCCCTCCCCCATGCGTCTCCCCTGAGGGTCCGGGGCCGTGGCCGGGGGCGCCCCAGGCGTGGCTCAGGCAGAGGGCATTAATTTTTTTTTCCCCCTTTTTTTGGTTTGAAAGCATTTTTATTTTTGTTCTCTGCCTTTTTTTTTTTTCTATGCCTTTTTTTTTTTTCTATGCATTTTTTTTTTTTTTTTGCTGACATTTTTGGCATATTTTGGGTTGTGAATGATGTTTGAATGTGGGGGTGACATTCCTGCTGGAAAAGGGGTGTCATCCTCAATTTGGGTGGAGAAGGGTTCCCCAGGACCAGGGAGAAGTGATTCCCAGGTCCGTGTGAATGGTGTATGAATGTACAGTGACATAATTGGAGCCTTGACGTGGCGTTACTGCTCACCAGTCTTGCATGGTGGACTGGTGCCAATCCAATTTGATGAGGATGTGGGGTGTGTGTGCTAGGGACCATAGTGGTGTGCATGCATGCATTCTCATTGTGCCATGATTAATGTGTGTGTTTAACGTGCAAAGATGCATAATGTGAGCTGGCATGAGATGGGGTCATGAGATGGGGTTCCAGTTCATATGCAGAGTCACCTTGAAGGGAAAAGACAGGAGGATGTTAGTCATGCATGTGCCACTTGTGAGGTGTGCATCACGGGAGGGGATAGTCATGCCTGACTCCCATGTCACTCACCAACCAGCCAGCTGTCCCCATACATGTTCTGTTCGAAATCTGTGGGGATGGGGCTCTGATTGTATATGTAGCTGTCATGGGTGTCATGGGTGGTGCCATGTGTTGGGCTGCTGATGTCCTCCTGCAAGGTTGTGGTAATTCCATGATGGCATGAGGGGTGAATCTGAAGATGCGAGACACCTCAGAATCACTCATGCCAAAGATGTCTATGCGTGTGTGATATATCAAGTGAAGAGTGAGGGGCTTGTATCAGATAAGAATATTGTATTAGATTAATTTAAATTGTAAATTTTATATAAGCAAATAAAAATAAAAAAAAAACATCTCCCGTGCCCTCCTTAGTGCCATCCTCCGTGCCCTCCTCCTTCTTTGTTCATCTAAAGTCAGTAGTATAGCTATGCGCGACGATGCCCCTGGCATGTTGGCATACAGATTGTTGGGCAACACGTGTGACTGCTGAACTCCTCACTAACAGTATTGCTTTATCTGACAATTAGACTTTTTTTCAAAATTTAGACCAGCTTTTAGGTCCTCTAACTTTAGACAGGACATTTTGCTGTTGCGCACATCGCGTAGCCTGCGCAGCAACTGCGTTTTTTTGTGAATCCCCGTAACTCCCTCATTAGCATATTTGACTAGCAAATCAATGGTGTGTCTAGCGCAGTTTTGCGCGAAGGGAAGCGAGGGTCTAACTCAATTACGCCGGACCAAAAAACGTAGATTTCTGGCGTATATTGTTTTGTGAATCGCGTGCAACTATACGCACGCGCACATTTACACTTACGCACGCGCAACAGCAGTTGCGCACGCGTAATCGCTCTGTGAATCTGGGCCAATTTCTTTACTTTTTGTTATAAAAAAATCAAATAAACTAAATTTTAGTAAAACATTTAGGCCAAAATTAATTCAGCCACATGTCTTTAGTAAAAAAAAAAATCGCAATAAAAAAAAATAGCTACCTAGCGGGAACAGCGACACTAATACAGCGATCAGAAAAATGATCGCTTAGTGACGCTGGCAATAGGGAGTGAAAGGGTTAACTAGGGCGGTGATCAGGGGGTTAAAACTTTATTAGGGGGGGTGGGGGGGCTATCCTGAACCTAACACTAACTGTTTTTTACACTGCCTGTCACACTGACACTAAATGCAGTGATTAGATCACTGCATTCAGTGACACTGTGACAGGGGGGGTGGGGGGGGGCGATCACAAGGGGTTAATATGCCTATGTGAGTGTGTGTCAGTGTTGTGTTGGTGCACACTTACTTGTGATGTCTTCTCTCATCAGCAGCGCTGGGAAACAGCGCTGCGATGAGAGATTACATCATTTCCTCCTTCCTGTGTAAACACAGGAGGAGGAACTGACACGATGGGAGCGCGCTCCCATTGGCTGGGAGCGATCGCGGGGGGGGGCGGAAATCACGGACATCCGCCCGCTCGTTGGCGATCGCTCCCAGAGGCAGGGGGACCCCCGAACCGCACGAAGGCGGGGACGTAAATTTACGCCCTTGTGCCTGTACGAGCCATTCTGTGGCCGTATATGTGCGTGCGGGGGTCCTTAAGTGGTTAATCTATCTAATTTTCGTGTTCGATTAATCGTTTTTTTTTTTAACCTCTTATGGACTGCCGCATGTACATTTACTGTACGTTGGCAGAATGGCACCGACAGGCACATCAACGTACATATACGTTGGTGCCTAGTCGTGGGTCGGGGGTCCGATCACACCTCACAGTAAGTCTGCACAACACTACACTGACACCAGTACACGCAGGCACATTAACCCCCCCGATCACCCCACCCCCCTGTCACAGTGTCACTGAATGCAGTAATCATACATGTATGATCACTGTATTTAGTGTCAGTGTGACAGGCAGTTAGTGTTAGGTCCAGGGTAGCCCTCGTACCCCCCCCCCATATAAAGTGTTAACCCCTTGATCACCGCCCTAGTTAACCCTTTCACTCCCTATTGCCAGTGTCACTAAGCGATCATTTTTCTGATCGCTGCATTAGTGTCGCTGTTCCCGCTAGGTAGCTTTTTTTTTTTTTATTGCGATTTTTTTTTTACTAAAGACATGTGGCTAAATACATTTTGGCCTAAATGTTTGACTAAAATTTTGTTTATTTGATTTATCTTATAACAAAAAGTAAAAAATATAGATTTTTTTTCAAAAATGTCGCTCTATTTTTGTTTATAGCGCAAAAAATAAAAATCGCAGAGGCAATCAAATACCACCAAAAGAAAGCTCTATTTGTGGGAAGAAAAGGACGCAAATTTTGTTTGGGAGCCACGTCGCATGACCACGCAATTGTCAGTTAAAGATATGCAGTGCCGAATCGCAAAAAGGGGCCTGGTCCTTTACTTGCATTTTGGTCCGGGTCTTAAGTGGTTAATCAATTAATCAACTCATTTCGATTAATTATAACGCACATACAGATCCAACTACCTTTAGCTGATCTCCTTGCAGGCTGAGTCCCAGTGCAGCTCCCAACCACTGGAAAAATGGATAGCAGGATACAAAAAACATAAAGGCAGCTCAATGGAAATAGCATTAAAAGTTTTATAGTCTTCAAGTAGGTAACAAAATAAATATTGCACTGGAGATAAAATCGATGTAGCTACATAAACTGTAAAAATGGTGCGAGTAATGCCAATTGGTACCAAAAGCAGTCATAAAAACATGTAGCTAAGTATGATACTGGTATAAAAATGTGTACAACGATTCCACTGCTGAATCCAGATGAGGAGGGGTTAACATCAGTCTGTCGGCATGTAGATGTCCCATGAAGGAAACTATCACAACTCCCAGTGGATGGCTGTAGAATCCCAGGTTGATAGAGGGAAGTGATAGAGGGAAGTGTAACAGCCCTTGCGTAGTAAGGTCCCACCGGCATGCAGATATGAAGGCACAGCAAAGGAGCCCTTCAGATGGACATAGCAAGCCCCGCCGCTGTCTGTGACGTCACCAAATCTCCGACGGAACTCCCTGAAGCCGACGGAGAGGCGAGTACCGATCAAAAGAATTTTGATTGATCAAAAAAATTTACGATTAATCGAGGAATTAATAGTTCATTTCCACAGCCCTACTATAATCATGACAACAAATTATAGATACAAACCACATGATAATAATTTTAAATAAAGGCTAATGAATTGTTTTGATCATATTTGAAACATACAAAGAAACAGTGAACTAACCAAACTAATAATACTGTAATAATAATAGTGACTTCAGTGACTAATGATGCTTGGGTAATTAATAAATAATACAAATCATATTACTATAATCATGATTAAAAAATTAAAGATACTTGGATTCACTTTACAAAATCGACAGAATATCACCTTTTAACCACGGCTTCAATGTAGCTTGACCTGATTGTAATATCTTTTTATAATCCACTTCTTGACTCTTGTCAACTCTTGTTAAATCATCTTTCTTTTTATCCTTAATTTCTTCCCTGCTCCCCCCCCCCTTTTTTTTATTTATTTATCCCTATTTACCCCTTTTTATCCAGGTTTTCCTTAAATATTTAGTTTTGTTTTATTCTTTAGAAAATATAAATTTCTTAATTAACCACTTCAATCCCAGGCCATAGGGAAATGACGCTATGGTCATCCCCTCGCCGATGAGACTGGACGTTGCACAACGTCCTGTCTTCACGGCGTTCTAGGGCGCGCGCGGCACCACTCGCGATCCCGCGCGCGTGCCCGACGGCTGCGATTGCTGCCGGGCACCCGCGATTTCCGGCAATCACGTCAGGAGTGTGGATCTGTGTGTGTAAACACACAGATCCACCTCCTGTCAGCGGTGAGGAGATCGATGTGTGTTCCCAGTACAGAGGAACACACATCGATCTCCTCCCCCTGTGAGTCCCCCTCCCCCTACAGTTAGAACATACTTTAGGACACATTTTAACCCCTTCAGCGCCCCCTAGTGTTAACCCCTTCCCTGCCAGTCACATTTACACAGTAATCAGTGCAGTCGCTGTGTAAATGTGAATGGTCCCAAAAACGTGTCAAAAGTGTCCGATATGTTCACCGCAATGTCACAGTCACAAAAAAAAACCACAGATCGCCGCCATTACTAGTAAAAAAAATAAAAAAAAAATACCATAAATCTATCACCTATTTTATAGATGCTATAACTTTTGCGCAAACCAATCAATATACGATTATTGCGTTTTTTTTTTACCAAAAATACGCAGAAGAATACGTATCGGTCTAAACTGAGGGGAAAAACGTTTTTTTTTTTTTAAATATTGTGATATGTATTAAATAAAAAAAACAATATTGTGTTTTTTTTTAAATTGTCGCTCTTCTTTTGTTTATAGTGCAAAAAAAAACAAAAACGCAGAGATGATCAAATACCACTAAAAGAAATCTCTATTTGTGTGGGGAAAAAACATAACGATTTATTTGGGTACAGTGTTGCCTGACCGCGCAATTGTCATTCAAAGTGCAACAGCGCTGAAAACTAAAAATTGGTCTGGGCAGGAAGGGGGTGAAAATGCCCTGTATGGAAGGGGTTAATAATACTATTCACAATTATATACTCTTTAATGTACAAATGTATGTTTGTTTTCAACAATACAACAAAATCTCAATAAAATCTTTGAAACAAAAAAAACAAAAAAAAAATTGATAATAATTTAAAATAAAAAGTTATTCAAATAATGGATCATATCTGAAACATACAAAGAATCCGGAGGTATGATTATTAGCTCAGAGGTATTCCATTGTACGATTAAATGAAATTTAGAAATGCATAAAAAACAAAAATATTGCAGTAATTAAATATAATGACACTATGGTAATGGTATGAGATGTTGTAGTGATATTATTATTGTATCATCATACCTTCATAGTGTGATATTACATTTAGGACATAATACTGGTAATGATGAAGTTATAGGAACTGACATATGAAATGAAACAATTCATAAAGTAGGTCATGAAGTGGTAATTCATATGGTATTAATATACAGCATGTAAATAGTAATTTTTTATAGGAGTACCACCACCCCCAGATGTATTTATGGTAAGGCAGCCTCTATGAACCTCAAAAAGCATAGACCTACAGGAACTAATATATTTTCTTTTGATGAATACACTTTTTTTTAAACCAGATGTTTTACATTTCAAATCCTAACATGAATATGATAAATAATATAATAATAGTTATGTTTTCTTTACATGGAGCCCATGATCCCTAAGGCTTTGGTGAGCTGAAATGAATGAAGATAAGGTCCCGGATTCACAAAGGCTTTACGCCGGCGTATCAAAAGATACGCCGTAATTTCAAATGTGCGCCGTCACATCTTTGCGCCGATTCACAAAGCGAGATATGCCGAAAAACATGGCTTCAGCCTATGCCGGCGTATCGTGGGCGCATAGTTACGCTGGACGCATTTGGCGTTCCCATTAAAAATATGCAAATGAGTAAGATACGCCGATTCGCGAACGTAGATGCGCCCGGCCGCTTCATATACACGCTTTGCGTAAGGCTTATGTCTGGCGTAAAGTTACCCCTGCTATATGAGGCGCAACTAATGCAAAGGTATGGGCCAGGGAACGACGCCTTTGAATTTTACGTCGTTTACGTAGTACGTGAATAGGGCTGTGCGTAGGTTACGTTCACACATTGTAGGCATTGCGCGCCGACGTCACTTAGCCATTCTATCCGACGTGATTCTGAGCATGCGCACTTGGATACGTCCGTGGACGGCGCATTCGCCGTTCGTTCGGCCCATCATTTGCATGGGGTCATGGTTCATTATAATAAAACACGCCCACTGCCTTGATACTTTGAATTACGCGGGCTTGCGCTGGCCCATTTACGCTGCCCCACCGTAACTTAGGGAGCAAGTGCTTCGTGAATACAGCACTTGCCTCTCTAACTTGCAGCGGCGTAGCTTAAAGAAGATACGCTACGCCCGCACAAAGATACGCCTCTCTATGTGAATCTACCCCAAGGAGATTCCAGCAGCCATTTTGTTCTGTACATATTGATAGCCTAATAGTATGTAGCGGTACCCCAGTAGGGGCTGCTGGTTGTTATGGTCCACCTCTCACCCTCCATAGCCAGGCACATGATTTTCCAGACTTTCAACAGTCAATAAAAAAAAACTTGTACTTGTTTTTGTTTTGTTTTTATTTAGGCGATTTAACTTGGATGGGGATAGGGTATTTATGGGATGCCCACTTGATTGCAGATAGGAAATTAGGGACTGAAGCTATATACACCACTGATATATACACACTTTTTCGCTTCTACAGTACCTCCAGCACAAACTTGTTTGTAGAACTACAACTCCCATGACCAGCTAGCACTAAATTGCAGTTCTGACACTGTTTCAGCCAGGCACAAAGCAAAAATGGCATTTGCAGGCAGGGACCGCGCGCTCCTATGGTGTAGCCAAATATATTAGTCCTAATGCTAGCTGTTCTACTTGGCTACTGATCCCAGTACCACCTCTCCAGGCCCTGCCAGCCCTCCTGGCTGAAACTGCCTCTTTCCAGTGCTGGTGCCACCACAGTCCTCCTTACTGGCTCTGCACCCATGCCAGACTGCTTGATCCCTGTCCTCTCAGAGGTACAGTACCTCCCAGTCCTCCTGACTGTGTCACTCACCAGCCCTTTTGGCTGCAGCTTGTTGTTCCTCCTGGAGACTTGCCTGGCAGTGTTCTCCTGCTGTCGTCTCCTTGCTCCCATGCCACCAGTCCAGGACACTTCTATTGGTTGTAGGATGGTCCTGTCCACACCTGAGCCCAGGCCCAAGATCACCCTCCCCCCCAGACTGGGGAGCTCCCTCAAAGGCCACAACAGCCTAACACGCCACCTTCAGCTTCCACCCAAAGAACTCCTCCCCAGTTTGGTTTACCCTAGCCCTGCACACACGGCTGGGAATCCTGTCAGGAAAAAAACATGGTTTTCCTGACGGGATTCCTGGCAAGCTTAGCTTGCAAAGCCGTGTATACAAGCGGCCACTCAAAAGAACCGCTGTTCTTTTGAATGGCAAGAGCGTGGTGATGTCATCGACTATGACGAGCCGGCGTCTCGTCACATTTAATTCCGTCGCCGCCATCTTGCTTCACCCAACACTAACTTTGTATGCTACCGCAAATGCGTCAAAGTGTTATTGAGCATGTGCGTTTTTTTGACACTCGTACCGGTTTTCTCGACAGGAAACACTCTGCCTGGAAACCGACGAGAAAATAGAGAGCAGGTTTCTCTATTTTCCCGTCGGGATTCCCGGCTGTTTTCCTGATGGGAAAACTGATGGCTGTTTTCCTGATGGGAAAACTGCTAGGGAGCGTACACACGGCCGGGATTCCCGGCCAAATGCTCTCCTGGCAGTTTTCCTGACGGGAAAACCGGTCGCGTGTAAGAGGCCCCTGAGTATTTGAGGAGACATGCCCCCTGTCAATGCAAGTTGGGGATTGGTCGGGCCCTAAGAATACTCCAGGCAGCTCCATCTCACCTCTCCTCTCATCTTTCCACAAGGTTCCAGCATGTTTTCGCCTACACTGTCAAAAAAAAATTCACTTTCCCACCTAGCACACTAGAGGGTGCTACAAGTATCAAGGAGGACTTGGCGCTTATTCCCAACTTCTTCACCCTGCCCCTTCCCTTGCTAGTCGAAAAGAGAAATACATAGCCTGAAATATTTCATCTACTTACCTAGAAGTGATCCCAGGTCTATCCATTATGAATCTCTAGGTATGATACACTAATAATAAAGCTCTTACTACAACATAATCATTAACCCATCTAACATTACCCTCTCTACAGGTTGTCAAAACTGCTGTCCAAGGGTGGCTCCTTTGCTCACTCATAGAGTGGAGACACCTTAAGACGAGAAGTGTGTTACTTCCCCTGGATCACCAGGTGAAAATAATGAAAAGAAAAGCCTAAAAAAGAAAATGAATGCAGTTAGTTAGCTGCAATATATAAAATGTTTGAGTTGTACTACGGCAGGTTGGCTCTATTACATGACTCATTCTCCGTCATTGTACGTCGCTTTGTGTAATAGATATAGCAGGTGGCCCCAGAGCCCGTGCTTGTGGCTTGACAGGCGCGATGTCCGCCAGCAGCACGCGAACGCTCCACACAGAGCTAATCACTAATCCTCAAAAAAGTGTCAAAAGTGTCCGATCTGTCCGCTGCAATGTCGGAGTCCCACTAAAAATCGAAAATCGCGACATTACTAGTAAGAAAAAAAAAATCCATACATTTTTTTGTAGCTGTTTGTCGCTATAATGTTTGCGCAAACCAATCAATATACGCTTATTGCGATTTTTGTTTTTACCAAAAATATGTAGAAGAATACATATTGGCTTAAAGGATCACTAAAGGAATTTTTTTTTTTTAGCTAAATAGCTTCCTTTACTGGTTTCATGTCCTTATTGTTTGTTTTTGCTTTGAAGTTGCTGTAATCCTGCTCTGTTCTCCACACTTCCTGCTTGTCTGTTTCCTTATAACCACAGTGCTGGGAGCTTTCTCACTGTGTTCTAAGCTGTCATTACTGTGTGTCTAAAACTTCCCAGAACCAATCAGATTCATTTTAAAAACAAAACACTGCCCTGGATTTGTTTGTTTTTGTTCTGTGTTTCTATTTCTACTTCACAGAAACATGAAACCAGTTCAAAAGTGAAACTAACCTGCAGGCACATTATATGATTGATTTTTATCTATTTTTAATCATTTTAAAAAAGGAATCAGTTAACTTTTATGTCTCTATACCCTGTAAACAGTCATTTCATCAAAACATTTTTTTCCTTTAGTGACCCTTTAAACTGAGGAAGAATTATTATTTTTTTTTTTATAAAATTTTTGGGAAAATGTATTATAGCAAAAAGTAAAAAATATATTTATTTATTTTTTCGAAAATTGACGCTCTTTTTTTGTTTATAGCACAAAAAATAAAAACCGCAGAGGTGATCAAATGCCACCAAAAGAAATTTGTTGGAAAAAAAGGCATCAATTTAGTTTGCGTACAGCGTTGCATGACTGCGCAATTGTCAGTTAAAGCAACGCAGTGCCATATAGCGAAAAATTACCTGGTCATTAGGGGGGAAAAGCTTCCGTTTTTTAAGTGGTTACAGGTCCAGAGACATACCAAAGCGGCTCAATGGCAGCTAAAGATCTCTATTGTGTTTCTGTACCTCCCTCTCTCTCCACAGACATGGTGCCTGTTTGTTATTAATAATTGTTCTCTCTGACAGCCCTCAAAATTTCCACTTGCCTACTAGCATTTGGCGAGTGGATTTAAGCTGGGGGCGAGTGATGACAGGGCTGCATGACCAATCTCCCTCCAATCTGTGCCCACACTTAGAGTCCCGATGAGATTGGCGGCTAAAGAAGAAAGGTGCATGCTCGGGAAAAGTAGTCTGGTGAGAAACGCACAGGCAGAGCAGTACACAGGAGCTCTCCTTACAATTCTCATTAAGCCAAGGGACCGAAAAGTATGACCTCTCTGAGCCTGCCCCCCTCCCCCGACCAATGTAGCTGGAGAGCAGAAAGTAATGAGTGAGGTGGAGGATTGCGAAAATTACCACTCCGGTGCAGCGATCACTGAAAGTTGCCCTGACATGAGAGTGGCAGCCTTCCAGTTTGTGCAGTTTTCTTCTCCTTGTGCTCTATGTAAGTGCCCAACAGTTCAGCCTGAGCACTGTGAACAGACTGGTCTCAATGTGTGCTGTGCGTTGTCAGTGTGCGATGTGCTACTGTATGGTGTCAATGGCTATGCAGTTGTGTGGATCTCAGCGCTGGATTTTACTCCCTCCCGCTGTGCTGCAGCTCCTCTCCTCACTGCCAGCCTGAATAAAAGGGGGAAGTGGGGACATGCAAGCGTGGAGCCGCACACACAGGCTCCTGATGATGAGATGAATAGGAGAGGACGAGAGAGAGAGGATGGATGGGAGTTGCAGAGGAGACAGCACGAGAATGGGGAAGAGACACAGTTCTAGTGGCCTGTCCCTCTGGTCCGCCCCCAGTGCCCTGTCCCTCTGGTCCGCCCCCAGTGCCCTGTCCCATTTTGTTAAAGTTGTTGTTAATAATATTTAATTTTGTAACTTGATTCTGCATAAAACATTTAACAGTGTCATTCCATGATATAATCTACGAGGGCGTGTTTACGGGTGCAATTAGGCGCAGGGCAGTGTATGAATTAGGTGGGACAACTGGTGGCGAGTAACTCTTGAGGCCTGGCTAGTAGCTCAGGACTTGAAATTTTGAGCCCTGCTCTCTGACATAGGAATGTAAAGGTTATTACATGTTACAGAGAATACTTAGAGACCATGCTGCCTTCCACCGCTATGCCTGACACTCCCCCTCATACAGACTTCACTGATTTTGTTATCAACCGTATAATATGATTATTTCAGAAAATTTAAACCAGAATGTGCTTATGGAGAAAGCAAGCTGTCTGGTTGATATTCATGAACTCCAAATGACATATACAAGAGGTGCTGGGATTTCAAAACGTATTGGTTTAATAAACTGGAAAAAAAATATCATAATTAAATAAGCTCATCGATTCTGGTAAGGTCACTTAAATGAAGGCAAGGATCCCCTTAATGGCTACTCAGAATATGCGCATGGAAACTCATTAAAGCGGAGTTCCACCCAAAAGCGGGACTGCGACATTGCAGCGGACAGATCGGACACTTTTGACACATTTGTGGAACCATTGACACTTATACAGTGATCAGTGCTAAAAAATGCACTGATTACTGTGTAAATGTCACCGGTAAGGAACAGGTTAACACTAGGGGGCAATCAAGGGGTTAAAGGGGTTGTAAAGGTAAAAAAAAAAAAAATCCTAAATAGCTTCCTTTACCTTAGTGCAGTCCTCCTTCACTTACCTCATCCTTCCATTTTGCTTTTAAATGTCCTTATTTCTTCTGAGAAATCCTCACTTCCTGTTCTTCTTTCTGTAATTCCACACAGTAATGCAAGGCTTTCTCCCTGGGGTGGAGTGCTGTGCTCGCCCCCTCTCTTGGACTACGGGAGAGTCAGGACGCCCACTGACACACAGCTCCTTTCTCTATCTGCAATGTATCCTGACTTTCCTGTAGTCCAAGGGAGGGGGCGAGCATGACACTCCACACCAGGGAGGCTACTGATCCCAGTACCATCTCTTCAGGCCCTGCCAGCCCTCCTGGCTGAAACTGCCTCTTTCCAGTGCTGGTGCCACCACTGTCCTCCTTACTTGGACTACAGGAGAGTCAGGACGCCCACTAACATACAGCTCCTTTCTCTAACTGTGTCCTGACTCTCCTGTATTCCAGGGGAGGGGCCAAGCATGACACTTCACACCAGGGAGAAAGCCTTGCATTACTGTGTGGAGTTACAGACAGAAGAACAGAAAGTGAGGATTTCTCAGAAGAAATAAGGACATTTAAAAGCAAAATGGAAGGATGAGGTAAGGGAAGGAGGACTGCACTAAGGTAAAGGAAGCTATTTAGGATTTATTTTTCTTACCTTTACAACCCCTTTAAATGTGTTCCCTCGTGAGTGTTTCTTACTGTTGGGGATGGGACTGACTGGGGGAGGAGACATATCGCTGTTCCTTCTTACTAGGAGCAAACGATCTGTCTCGCTTGCCAGAACAGGGGTTTGTGTGTCCCTGTTCTGGCTCTCATACCTGCGGCGTGCCGGCAGCTCTTAAAGGGGGCCAAGTACCCATATGTCGTTTTGCAGGAACGTGCCACTTTGCTGACATATATCGACATGAGCCGGTCAGCAAGTGGTTAAAAGTCAGCAGCTAGAGTATTTGTAGCTGCTGACTTAAAAAAAAAATTCCCATTTAAAGGGGTTGTAATTTGTAAAGGTAATTTTTTTCCTCTAAATAGCTTCCTTTACCTTAGTGCAGTCCTCCTTCACTTTCCTCATCCTTCCATTTTGCTTTTAAATGCCCTTATTTCTTCTGGGAAATCCTCACTTCCTGTTCTTCTGTCTGTAACTCCACACAGTAATGCAAGGCTCTCTCCCTGGTGTGGAGAAAGCCTCTTGAGGGGGGGAGGGGGCGAGCAGGAGAGTCAGGACACCCTCTACTTTGCAGATAGAGAAAGGAGCTCTGTGTTAGTGGGCGTCCTGACACTTCTGCTTGCCCCCTCAAAAGAAATAAGGACATTTAAAAGCAAAATGGAAGGATGAGGTAAGTGAAGGAGGACTGCACTAAGGTAAAGGAAGCTATTTATGGACATTTTTTACCTTTACAATCCCTTTAAGATAAAAAACCTTCTGTGTGCAGAAGCCCCCCTCGGCCCCCCTCATACTTACCTGAGACCCATCTCTGTCCAGCGGTGACCATGAGTATCTCAGCAGTCCGAGACTCTCCCTCCTGATTGGTGGAGACTCCTGTAGCTGTCAATCAAAGTCAATGATAGCAACACTGATCATCGTATTCACTGGCAGAACACAATAACAGAACTGTAGTGATAAAGGGACTGGACAGATGGATCTGTCTGGATTTCACGAACATGATTGGATCGGAGAGAGGCGGATGTCAGCGAACATGTCACTGCTGACATCCGGTGCTCCATAGAGGGGCATGGAGCATCCAATCGGGTCCGTCTGAAAAACTGACTGGCGGACCTCATTGGAAAGCCTTTGTGAAAGGTTCTTGTTGAAAAAAAAAGTTCATTCAGTTCAACCAATGGGACTAACTACTACTAGCTATACCATAATTTAGATCAGTGGTCTCCAAACTGCGGCCAGATGTGGCCCTTTGCTTGCCTTTATCTGGCCCTTGTGCACCAAAATGGGGCACCATTTCTTCCACTGACACCAATGATGGGGCACTAATCCTTCCTCTGATACCAACAATTGCCCCTATTCCTCCTACTAACACCAGTGACGAAGCATTGTATACACCAATTGATGCCAAAGTGTTTTCTACTCACACTGGTCACATACCGGCCCCCAGAGAGTCTGAAGGACAGTAAAATGGCCCTTTGTCTAGAAAGTTTAGAGACCCCTGATCTAGATAAATGAAAATATTCACAGAAGAGTGTGAGATGTTGAGCCCATACTAGGTTTATTCTTGTTAATTATCTGATATACCAACTGTAATAGAAGATGCTTTGAATAGTTGGGATTTTTGACCTTCCCACCAAATAAAGCCAAGCCGGGAGAAGGAACTTGGCCCTGGTTTAGCCTAATTTATTCCCCCATCTATTCTACAAAACATTAACTTTATATTTCTTTATAGGTTCATTCTATTCTATTCTCTCCATAGATGACATAATTATATTACCGTATATACTCGAGTAGAAGCCGAGTTTTTCAGCACATTTTTTGTGCTGAAAATGCCCCCCTCGGCTTAAGCCCCGTACACACGGCCGAGGTTCTCGGCAGAAACCAGCGAGAACCTCGCTGGGAGCCTAATTCTGCCGAGAACCTCGGCCGTGTGTACGGATTTGGCGAGCCCCGCCCGTCGGGAAACCCGTCGCGCAAATAGAGAGCAGGTTCTCAATTTGCTCGACGGCCCGTCGGGATGAATGGCTGGTCGCCCTTCCCGACGGGCTGGTCGCCGAATCTGACGGCTGGGCGAGAACCTCGACTTATACTCAAAGTCACCTCTTTGCGCTTGATCTGCTGGATTTGGGGACCCGGCACCAGCCGGCCGTAGGTCCCCTGGACCCAAAACTTGGCACACATATAGCCCCCCTCATCTTCTACAAGTGTGGAAAGTTTGTTGTCCGGGGAAGCACCAATTTTTCAAAGCCGGGCACCCCTTCCATAGACTCCCATGTTAAATGGTCACCTCTGCGGTGAATTTGGGGACCCGGTACTGGCTGGTCGTAGGTCCCCTGGACCCGAAACTTGGCACATATATAGTACCATTTCTCCTTCATAAGTGTACAATGTTTGTTGTCTGGAGAACCTACGGCCAGGGAGCACCGATTTTTCCAAGCCGGGCACCATAGACTCCCAGGTTAAACGTCAGTTTAGTCATGGGCCCAGTGAGGCATGGACCCAGTGAGGCATGGACCCAGTTAGGCATGGACCCAGTGAGGCATGGACACAGTGAGGCATGGACACAGTGAGGCATGGACCCAGTGAGGCATACCCATGGACACAGTGAGGCATGGACACAGTGAGGCATACCCATGGACACAGTGAGGCATGGACACAGTGAGGCAAAGTGAGGCACAGTGAGTAAGGCATGCAGATGGACACGCTAGGCTTACACTCGAGTCAATACGTTTTCCTAGTTTTTCGTGGTAAAATTAGGTGCCTCGGCGTACATTCGGGTCGGTTTATACTCGCGTATATACAGTATATTATTTCAATCAACTTAATTTCTCAATTACTTGTCGTCAAATAGCTGCCATGAAGCTATGATTATAACACTTCATGTTACATAATCTTATCCTACAATCCGCAAGGTTATCTATTTTCATTTACATTTATAAGAGTTACTTTCCTGAATGATTACGCCTTTTTCTACAATACTGTTGTACATGTTCTGTTAATGGTATTTTTTTCTGTTAATGGTATGGTTATCTATTATATTATTGTATATGCTCTGTTAATGGTATTTTGTTGATCATTATAAAATTCACTATCTTCTCCGCCTACCGCGTAAACTCATCCTCTTCATCCCGGAAAAGAATACAGTGGTAGTAGTCGGAACAATAAATTCTCGACTAGACTAAGCAAACTCCCTCTACTTAGGACTACCTAAATACCAGATTCCGGGCCTAAAAGTCATCCAGAACATGGCAGCCAGACTGGTAACGGGGGAAAAAACCTTGGGAATCTATCACCTTGTCCCTGAGGACCCTCCATTGGCTAACAGTAAAGGATTGGGTTACATTCAAGACCCTCTGCCTCACCCACAAATGTACACAAGGAAAGGCTCCTCAATATTGTGCAAGAAAATAAAACACAACACCCCAATCACATTCTCCGATCAACTAACCAAAATCACCTCTATATCCCCAAGTCCCGCTGCAAATCGAAGGGAGAACGAAGATTTGCAGTCCAAGGACCACGTCTAAGGAACGCTCTTCCCAAAAACATCTGCATAGAAGAAAACCATCGGGCCTTCAGAAAAAAACGTAACCACTTCAGATCCGCTCTGTGGCCGTCTGCCATGTGGACGTCCCTGGACATCCTGATGTCAAGTGCAAGTCCAAGTGCCGATGCGTGTCCGCCAGGTACTCGCGATCGGCAGTCACAGAGCCAGGGACGTGGATCTCTGTGTGTAAAAACAGATATCCACATTCTGTCAGGGAGAGGAGACCGAATCACTCCCAGGGAACACATTTAACCCCTTCCTCGCCCCCTAGTGTTAACCCCTTCCCTGCCAGTGACATTTATACAGTATCAGTGTATATTTATAGCACTGTTCGCTGTATAAATGTGAATGGTCCCAAAATAGTATCAAAAGTGCCCGATGTGTCCGCCGCAATATCGCAGTCCTGACAAAAATAACCGCCATTACTAGTAAAAAAAATAATTTATAAATCTATCCCCTATTTTGTAAGCACTATAACTTTTGCGCTAACCAATGAATACATGCTTATTGTGATTTTTTTTCTCTCAAAAAATATGTAGAAGAATATGTATCGACCTAAACTGAGAAAAAAATATATAAAAAAAAAATGGGATATTTATTATAGCAAAAAGTAAAAAAATATAGTTTATTTTTCAAAATTGTTGCCCTTTTTTTGTTTATAGTGCAAAAAATAAAAACCACAGAGGTGATCATTTACCACCAAAAGAAAGCTCTGTTTGTGGGAAAAAAATTATAAAAAATGTATTTGGGTACAGTGTTGTATTGCCGTGCAATTGTCATTCAAAGTGCGTCAGCGCTGAAAGCTGAAAATTGGTCTGGGCAGGAGGGGGGTTTAAGTGCCCAGTATGGAAGTGGTTAAGACTAGGGTTGTCCCGATACCACTTTTTTAGGACCGAGTACAAGTACCGATACTTTTTTTCATGTACTCGTCGATACCGAATACCGATACTTTTTTTAAATGTCATGTGACAGTTTTCAAACCACAATACAGACTAAGGATATTTTCTTTAGAATTATGAAGAACTCTAACTCAAGACATTATAAAAGAATAAAAATGAGTAAAAATGAATAAAAAAAATTTATTTGCTTGTCACGCAGTAGTAAAAAACTCAAAGAATTTTCACAGAACATGTTGATAAATACAAAAAAAGTATTCTATTTAGGTATCGGGAGCATTTGCGCGAGTACAAGTACTCCAGCAAATACTCGGTATCTGTCCCGATACCGATACTAGTATCGGTATCTGGACAACCCTAGTTAAGACCCACGTCTTCTGAATGATAAGGACGACACTGGATGGAAATAAGCACCTTGAGGCGATTTAGTTTGCATTTGTAGCGCTATACAAGTTACTGTATTTATCTGCCTATTACGCGCATCGGCGTATAGCGCGCACCCCTAATCTGGACATGAAATTCCTGAAAAAAAATGTTTTATTACTTACAGTTTTGGTGTCTTGCCTGGCGTCCATCGGCTGCCTTGTCCGGTCCGGCGTCCGTCTGCGGCCATCGTGGTGTCCTCCCCGCTGTGTTTCTCAGCCGATCCCCGCTTCCCGCGCTGTGCTTAAACCACTCCGTCGACATATACCGAGCGCAGTACACTCGACCACGCTCGGCTCCTCTCACGTAAAGGACGTACAGGACGCACAGGACGTGACCGTGAGGGGAGCCGAGCCTTGTTGAGTGTACTGCGCACGGTATATGTCGGCGGCTCAGTTCAAACACAGCGCGGGAAGCGAGTATCGGCGTATATCGCGCACACACGATTTTGCCCTGATTTTAAGTGCGCAGTATACGCCGATAAATACAGTACGTTACTCACTCAATAATTTTTTTTTAAACAGAGATGTTGAGGCTTTAGCTGTTGAAGAGGCTGAAGATTGGATGAAGAGGATGTAGTATAGGTGAGTGAAACCTTTCTTCTTTTGCGGGGTGCTTCTCACACTTTTTATTTCTATTGGATAGTAGTCAAGTCCTTTTTAGGACTCTGTAAGCTGTTTCTAATGGACTTGCAGGGAGATCATAAATAAATTGCAGCAAGAAGCAGTTTAATAACACATCACATTCCTCCTATGTACATAAAGTGGATTACTCTGTGCACATGAACTTTGTTGCATTCTTTCGGAGTATGATGGATAGCGGGGGTCAGGCCTGCAATGCTTTAAACCAAAACAAATGATAATCCTCAATTTGGACCAAACAGCAAACAGCCTGAGCCAAGCATCCTCCAAGGACAAGCTGTTTAATTACTCATCATGTGTCTGCATTGTGTATTAGAAATGAACCACAAGTCTCTCTCCAGGCTGGGTTACCAAGGTCTGAGTGGTGGTATCAGAGGACAGCTCTGCGCAAAGAATAACTGCAGATTCATGAGTAATATCATATTCACCGTGTTAGTCACTGCGACGGCGAGAACGTTTTTCATTGTCCCGTGGGACATAAAAACTTCTCTGGCTTAATGAGAAGCAGAGTATTGTTTTAAACCATGATGCTGAAATTGCTAAATCCAACCATTTAGCTAAGCTCCATAGATAGGGTGACCATGTGTCCCAGATTTCCCGGGACTGTGCCGCATTTTGCAGGTCTGTCCCGGGCACCTTCATTCCAGGACAATACAGTGTCCCTGAATGAAACTGACACGGCCACCCCCCGAGTCAAACTAATGCCCCCAAAAAAGGCCACCACATCACTGCTTTACTCACTGACAGTACTTGTCCTGGCCGGGAATGTCTGGAGGAGCACAAACCCCACCCCCTGCTTGTGATTGGAGAAATCATAAATCCCGCCTCTTGTGTTCAATAACTGTGCTGTGATTCGTTACAGCAGAAGCTGATTTTTGGGAAGGGGGGTGTCCCTGATTGGTAGTTTGGAAATGTGGTCACCCTATCCATAGCAGGTACCTACCTTTCACGTCACCAGTGTTGCCAACCTACCAGATTGAAATTTACGGACACCCAAAATTTACTGGCATGGCCACGTTTTTACTGGACTTTCCAAAAGTTACAAAATTACAGTTATAAGTACACATTTGTACACATAAGTACACATAAATGTAAAAAAAACACAATTTATTATTATAAAATGAAATAAAATAAATAAGATTTTTTTTTTTTTTTTAAAGTGCCCCCCTCCTCGCAAGCTCACACAACAAAGAAAACGCGCCTGCATATGACAACAATGTTCAAATCACACATGTGAGGTATCACTGATCGTCACAGCGAGAGCAATAATTCTAGCGCTAGACCTCCTCTGTAACTCTGACCTGGTAACCGTAAAAAAAAGGTTAAAGCGTCGTCTATTTGTCGCCATTCCACGAGTGCGTGCAATTATAAGGCCACGTACACATGATCAGACCGGTCTGATGAGACTGGTCCGACGAACCATTTTCATCGGACCACGCTGAAGTGGTCTGATAGTCTGATGTGCGTACACACCATCAGACCAAAATCCCATCGGACCAGAACGCGGTGACGTAGAACACAACGACGTGCTGAAAAAACGAAGTTCAATGCTTCCAAGCATGCGTCGACTTGATTCTGAGCATGCGCAGGTTTTTGGTCGGATGCTTTTGTGTACTAACCATCGAATCTGTCCGACGGTCAGGTGTCCATCAGACAGATTTTAAAGCAAGTTTTAAAACTTTGGTCCGACGGACAACGGTCCGATGGGCCGTACACACCATCGAATTGGTCCGATGAAACTGGTCTTCAGACCAGTTTCATCGGATCGGTCTGATCGTCAGTGTTGAGCGGAATACGCCATATTCGTTTTCGCGATATTTCACGAATATATAGAAGAATATTCGTGAAATATTTGTTAATATCGAATATTCGTGATATTTTATAAAAAAATTTTTTTTGCAAAATTTCGCTAATGCGAAATTGATTGCAAAATTCTCGTCCGCGCATGCGCGCGAACAACACGTGAAAACGGAGATCATTTCCTGGATTACTAAACTAATATGCACTAAACACTAACTCTACTTACACAAACTTATATGACTAAACTAAAGCTAATTTTTTTTTTTTTTTTTTTATACACAAAACACAGAAGGGCAGAGAAAGTATTCGCAAATATTCGTAATAGGAATATTCGCATTGCGAATATTCGGCAACATAAAAGGATCGCCTCAGCTACTCGGCCCAGTGTCTCTAATCATACCAGCAATGCTTTTAGACGTCGATGGAGATCACTAGGATGTGATCTGTTTTAAAAATACATTTGAAAAAATACGAATGTTCACCGCGATATTTGATTTATTCGCGAATACTCGAATATGCAATATTCGTAATGAATATTCGCAATGCGAATATTCGTGAGCAACACTACTGATCGTGTGTACGCGGCCTAAATGCAGCAATACCCCCTCAGGGGCCACTGATTCATTTGGGATCTACTCTCTTTTTGTGACTCACCCCTATTTAATTAGCTCGAACCCTCCCTTGACACATCAGAAGCCCAGCAAATGTATTCTGACCTCTGTTTGACCGGGGGCACAATAGCAGGCATGTAACATGAAATGATAAGAGAATAACGATATTACCTGCTCCTGGGCGTCTCTTCAGATGATAAAAACACACTTTACACTGTTGATATATTTAAACTTAAAAGAATGAGTTTACTTGATGTAGACTAGGAAACAGACATAGGTTTAAATTGCAATCAACAACAACAACTATGTAACGACACACAATGATTCCGCAAGGGCCCTTGCGGGAATCAGTAATTAATGTTAGAAGGAAACCAAAGGGAAATCTAACCTAATGAATGGTACCATTCATTTAAACTAATGTTAACGTACAGTCTATGCTCGCGAGCTTCCCCTAGCGGGCAGTCCTGCAAACAGTTAAAGAAGTGTCTCGAAACCAAAGTCCACGTTGCGGCCGTTGGTGGACTTTAGAATTTGTAATCCAAAAGGGACAAACGATGAGATGAAGTTAGTCAAAACAGGGTAACCTAAATATTAATGGTGGTGAACTGACCGCTCGTCAGTGTCAGTCACTGTGTGTAACAACTATCAACTTAAAAGGTCTTAAATCTTAGTCAGAGGCCAACACGTGTCTCCGGATTAAGGGGTGGCACTAGATTGTCTCTACCAAAGTGAAGAGCTGAAAATTGAGCAGGTGCTCTCTCACCCGGATAGGCCGATCTGCCTGGGTCCTTCTCTAAAGCGCACTGGTCAGTCACCGTCCCGTAGCACAAGGTCTCCGGTATCAGACCCTCCACTGTTTCAGTTGTCAGCTGGATGGCTTCACCGATCTCCTGGAACACGAACTAGGTACAGTGGTCTTGCTTCTTTCCAGCAGGCTGGCCTCCTGACGACTCCAGGCCCAATGGCACGGCTGTGCTGTTCTGCTCCACAGAGGAAAAGATACAGGTCCCAAGAGGCGGAGGAACAGCCCCTCCCTGTCCTTAACCACTTGACCACTGGGCACTTAAACCCCCTTCCTGACCAGACCAATTTTCAGCTTTCGGTGCTCTCACTATTTGAATGACAATTACTCAGTCATACAACATTGTACCCATTTGAAATTTTTGTCCTTTTTTTCACACAAACAGAGCTTTCTTTTGGTGGTATTTGATCACCTCTGGGTTTTTTATTTTTTACGCTATAAAAGAAAAACGACTGAAAATTCTGTAAAAAAATAAAAAAAAATCTTGTTTCTGTCATATTAGCAGGTTATTTCTCACACACAGCATATGCATACCACAAATTACACCCCAAAACACATTCTGCTATTCCTCCCCAGTATGGTGATATCACATGTGAGACTTTTACACAGCGTGGCCACATACAGAGGCCCAACATGCAGGGAACGCCACCAGGCGTTCTGGAACACCCAGACCAATTCTGACATTTCTCTCCTACATGGAAAAATCATCATTTATTTGCTAGAAAATTACATAGAACCCCAAAACATTATATATGCTTTTTTAGCAAAGACCCTAGAGAATACAATGGCGGCCGTTACAACTTTTTATCTTGCATGGTATTTTCGCAGACATTTTTTGAACGTGTGTTTTAAAAAAAAAACTGTTTTGTGCTTAAAAAAAACAAAACAGTAAAGTTCGCCCAATTTTTTTTCATAATGTGAAAGATGAAGTTACGCCGAGTAAATAGATACCCAACATGTCACACTTCAAAATTGCGCACACTCATGGAATGGCACCAAACTTTGCTACTTAAAAATCCCCATAGGCGACGCTTTAATTACTTTTATTGGTTACATGTTTTTAGTTACGGAGGAGGTCTAGGGTCAAAATGATTGCTCTCGCTCTAATGTTCGCAGAGGTACCTCACATGTGTAGATTAAACACCGTTTTCATATGTGGGCGTAACTTACGTATGCGTTCACTTCTGAATGCGAGCACACGGGGACAGGGGTGCTTTAAAAAATGGGTATTGCAGAGTATTGGGGTATTGCAGAGTATCGCGCAGAGTATTTGGGTATTGCAGAGTATCGCGCAGAGTATTTGGGTATTGCAGAGTATCGCGCAGAGTATTTGGGTATTGCAGAGTATCGCGCAGAGTATTTGGGTATTGCAGAGTATCGCGCAGAGTATTTGGGTATTGCAGAGTATCGCGCAGAGTATTTGGGTATTGCAGAGTATCGCGCAGAGTATTTGGGTATTGCAGAGTATCGCACAGAGTATTTGGGTATTGCAGAGTATCGCACAGAGTATTTGGGTATTGCAGAGTATCGCGCAGAGTATTGGGGTATTGCAGAGTATCGCGCAGAGTATTGGGGTATTGCAGAGTATCGCGCAGAGTATTGGGGTATTGCAGAGTATCGCGCAGAGTATTTGGGTATTGCAGGGTACTGGGGTATTGCAGGGTACTGGGGTATTGCAGAGTATTGTGCAGGGTACTGGGGTATTGCAGAGTACTGGGGTATGGCAGAGTACTGGGGTAGCAGGGATGGCTGAGCTGGGATGGATGGCTGGATCTGTGACTGCATTTGTCACAGATCCAGCCACAGCGCTGCTGCTGCCACCCGCTCCCCCCCCTCTCCTCGCACACTGTACCGAACGGTACAGAGAGGAGAGGGAGGAACCGGCGTCATCAAATGACGCCGGTTTGTGTACAAGTGATCGCGCCGTCATTTGACGGCGCGATCACGTGGTAAACGGCCGCTATCAGCGGCAATTTGCCGTGATCCGTGATGCGCCGGGTCTTCTAGACCCAGCGAGCATGGAAACTTCCTCGAGCGCGTCCCAGGGGATGCGCAATCGCGGAAGTGCACAACGACGTCCCAGGGACGTCGTCCCAAAATAACTCCACCACGCCGTAGCAGTAAAATGCCTATGGCGCGGTGGGAAAGTGGTTAAGTAACCTCCCCCATAAGTCTGTGCGGAAATGTCACATGTTTCAATTGGGCACGGCATTGTGGCAAGTGTAGTCTGTTTCTACTGAGTGTTAGTGGAGTCCATATCTCCCGGCACTTCTGGACCCACAATGCATTGCTTCTTAAAGGCATTCCAACATATTTACAAGCGTGAATAAAGTTCCAGCGAGGGTTCAGGCCTGTCGATAGTTCCTGACAGGGTGACCCCGCTACACAAAGCGTGACATGTTTGGTATCTATTTACTCAGCGTAATATCATCTTTCACATTATACAAAAAAATTGGGCTTACTTTACCTTTTCATTTTTTTTTAATTAATGAAAGTTAATTTTCCCAAAAAGTTGCGTTTAAAACACCACTGCACAAATACCGTGTGACATAAAATTTGGAAAAAAAATGCATTTTATTCTCTAGATTCTCTGCTAATATATATATATATATATATATATATATATATATATATATATATATATAATGTTTGGGGGTTCTAAGTAATTTTCTAGCAAAAAATATGGATTTTAACTTGTAAACACCAAATGTCAGAAATAGGCTTAGTCATGAAAGGGTTAAAGGGGTTGTAAAGGTAAATGTTTTTTCACCTTAATGCATTCTATGCATTAAGGTGAAAAAACATCCGACAATACCGCCCCCCAGCCCCCGTTTCACTTACCTGACCCTTCAAAAGTCCCTTGCTCGACCTCGTCATCCTCCTTGATTCTGACCCTGGCCGTTGATTGGCTATACTGGATGGATTAAAAGCAGCGCACCCATAGGCTCGCGCTGCTGTCAATCACATCCAATAACGCTAAGCGCCGGGGGCAAGGCCGAGTTATACAGTGAGCGGCCATAAGCGACGGCTGTATCATGAGAACTCAACACCATGCAATTTGAAAAAAAAGTTGTTGAGTTCGAGCCGAGACAGCCGCCGAGGGACCCCAGAAGACCAGGTTCGGGGCCACTCTGTGCAAAACGAGCTGCACAGTGGAGGTAAGTATAACATTTTTGTTATTTAAAAAAATAAATAACTTTACAACCCCTTAGTATCCTTACTTTGGAGGATTACGGGTGTAGCAAGGTGGCAGCAATAGCACCTCACTTCTGTTACCAATTCTAACGGGTCGCCTTATCTGACGGAACACCTATGATTGTCAGGGTCTTGCAAAGTCTCATAGGACTTTTAGTTTCACCACAGCTGGAGGGCCGAGGTTGCCCTACCCTTGACCAAGAGTGAAAGAAAATCCCAAAGTTTGGGGGGATTCGAGGGGAAATCTTCCTTAACCACTTCCCGCCTGGTCAATAGGAGACTGACACCCTGCACCTCCGATCTCGGTAACGAGTCTCCGGCGGAGGCTCGCTACCACGTGATCAGCCGTGTCCAATCACCGTCAACGGCTCTTCCTCACTCGCGTCTGACAGACGCGAGTACAGGAGAGCCGATCGGCGGCTCTCCTGACAGGGGGGGTTTGTGCTGATTGTTTATCAGCGCAGCCCACCCTTGGATGCCCACACTAGACTACCAGGGAGTGCCCACACTGGAAGGGTAAAAGTAAAAAAACAAAAAAGGGCCAAAAAAAAAAAAAAGTCAGGATTTTTTTTTTAAATAAAAACATGCCAGTAAAAAAAAAAGAAGGGTGCCAGTCAGTGCCCACACATGGGCACTGACTGGCAACATAGATTCATCAGTGCCAACCCTCAGTGTCCATCAGTGCCACCCCTCAGTGCCAATCCATGCCCAGTGCCCACCTATCAGTGCCCATCTGTGCCACCCATAAGTACCCATCAGTGCCACCCATAAGTGCCGCCTATGAGTCCCCATCAGTGCCGCCTATGAGTCCCCATCAGTGCTGCCTATGAGTCCCCATCAGTGCCGCCTATGAGTCCCCATCAGTGCCGCCTATGGGTCCCCATCAGTGCCGCCTATGGGTCCCCATCAGTGCCGCCTATGGGTCCCCATCAGTGCCGCCTATGGGTCCCCATCAGTACCGCCTCATCGGTGCCCATCAGTACCGCCTCATTAGTGCCCGCAATTGAAAGAGAAAACGTACTTATTTACAAAAAGTTAACAGAAAAAAATAAAAATGTTTTTTTTTTTTTTTTAGTCTTTTATTAGTTGCGCAAAAAATAAAAACCGCAGAGGTGATCAAATACCACCAAAAGAAAGCTCTATTTGTGGGGAAAAAAGGACGCCAATTTTGTTTGGGTACAGTGCAGCATGACCGCGCAATTGTCATTCAAAGTGCGACAGTGCTGAAAGCTGAAAATTGGCTTGGGCGGGAAGGTGCGTAAGTGCCCGGTATGGAAGTGGTTAAAGAACACTAATTCTGGTGACAACCATGGATTCCCTCACTTTGGATGGATTTCCTCTCACTTCCTGTTTTAGCTGTGGGACAGGATGTGATGGGAAATCTCCACAATGGAACACAGATGGCAAAAAAATAAAAATAAAAACAGACAGGAGGTTATGACTTAAGGCTTACTCCAAAATGAGAAAATGCCTTTAGTTAGTACTTTCATATTTGTATATGATGTTGCCCACCCCATCCTGGCACTGCTCTGGTGAATTGAGGGAGATTGGCAAGAGTGTCCTATGTGCCCCATATATACCCAATGGTATCTTTTTTCTTTTTTTTTTTTCACCCAGAATTCGTGAAGTGCTGTCTAGGTAGGAGTAGGAGCCTTACGGTGCCACATACAGACACACTGCTATTCTAATAACTATTAGGGATGAGCTGAATAGTTTATTAGAAAAGAAAAACCCAATTTTTGGGTTGTGTATTAGAGGGGAAATCTTCCAATGGGAGACACTAGTTCTGGTGACCTGGGGGTCTCCAAGGAATTCCCTTAATTTGCAGGGATTTTCTCCCACTTCCTATTTGGCTATGGGACAGGAAGTGAAGGGAAATCTCTGCAATGGGACACATATGGTAAAAAATCCGGTCTCCTGCCATGTACAACCAGGCCCGTCGCTACAGGACAGGCAAAACAAACAATTGCTTGGGGCCCCAAGCTAACCTGGGGCCCCCAAATTCCCCTTCCCAGGATGTAGCATGTCCAAGCTCCTCTTCCTTCCACCTAGACTCCTGCCAGGAGATTCAGTTTCCTGTTCCTGGACGGACTGGCAGGAAGTGCACACTGAGTGCTCACTTCCTGTCAGTCCGGCCGGGAAGACAGGAAACAAAATCTCCTGTACTGCACGATACCGGCCCATCCCGGGGACTATCTGATAGGTGACTGGGGAAGAGGCAGGGGAAAGAGGAGCTCGGCCACGCTACAGCAGCAGCCTACAGGGAAGAAGGGGAGGTAAGAATAGAAAAAAAAATATTGTAGCGCTAACGTAGGCTTTACATGTGGGGGCCCCCTTCAAACGGCCCTGTGTACAACAGGGCTGTACTCTGTGGCTGAACTGTGTAATTCTCAGGACTGGATGGAAGGAAATACAAATCTTGGGTAGGATACACAGCTTCTCATATATGTATTTAATCTGTGTATTTAGTAGTTTCCCCGCAGTTCAGCTTTGAAGATCATCGGTCCTGTAACAGCATTAAATTCAGAGAAATTAGAGAAGCGAGTTCTTCATGTTGCTGAGCCGGCACATATTTTTGATATTACATTCCAGAGGCTTTTAGCACGGCTTTCCAATCAGAGGAGCATATGATGTCATGGCGTGGGGGACGATATGGTATGTAATACTTTAGGACTGAAAGAAGAAGAAGATTAGCGGCAGTAAAGAAGCTGCGTCTGGTGATAGGAGGATGAAGAGATATTTAGGATTTTTTTTCTTTATTCACAGACAATCTACATCAGCAGGTCATTCGGTTTTCCATTTCACACACATTAGGTCTTTATTACACAAATCTCGGTGTCAGCCGAGGAATTATAAAGCTTTTAAACACATAAGACCCAGACCATTATGCAGGTTAAGGACCTTGCCCATTTTTGCGATTCGGCACTGCGTCTCTTTAACTGACAATTGCGCGGTCGTGTGACGTGGCTCCCAAACAAAATTGGCGTCCTTTTTTTTCCCACAAATAGAGCTTTCTTTTGGTGGCATTTGATCACCTCTGCGGTTTTTGTTTTTTGAGCTATAAACAAGAATAGAGAGACAATTTTGAAAGAAATTCAATATTTTTTACTTTTTGCTATAATAAATATCCCCAAAAATATATAAGTTTAGGCTGATACGTATTTTTCTACTTATTTTTGGGCAACATTTATAGCATTTACAAAATAGGGGATAGTTTTATTTCATTTTTGTTAATAATTCTTTTTTTACTAGTAATGGCGGCGATCAGCGATTTTTTCGTGACTGCGACATTATGGCGGACACTTCAGACAATTTTGACACATTTTTGGGACCATTGTAATTTTTACAGCAAAAAAGTGCTATAAAAATGCACTGATTACTGTGAAAATGACGATTGCAGTTTAGGAGTTAACCACTAGGGGGCGCTGTAGGGGTTAAGTGTGACCTCATATGTGTTTCTAACTGTAGGGGGGCGGGACTGGACGTGTGACATCAGTGATTGTCTTTCCCTATATCAGGGAACAGACGATCAGTGACACTGCCACAATAAAGAACGGGGAAGCGGTGTTTACACTCACCTCTCCCCGTTCTTCAGCTCCGGTGACCGATCAGGACACCGGTGGCGATCAGGTCCGTGAGTCCCGCGGGCATGGTCACGGAGCTTTGGACCCGCGCTCGCGACCCCACGGCTGGGCCTTAAAGAGACACGTACAGGTACGTTATTGTGCCCAGCCGTGCCATTCTGCCGACGGTAGGGGGTCCTTAAGTGGTTAAATGATGAACTCCAGGCAAATAGAAATAACTATATTTAATCCAGATATGCATTCATTTAAAAGATTGTTCTATATTGTGTATATATAATATTACATAACACATATATATATATATATATATATATATATATATATATATATATATATATATATATATATACATACAGTGGAACCTCGAATTATGAGTATAATCCGTTCCAGGAGAATGCTCGTAATCCAAAGCACTTGCATATTAAAGCGAGTTTCCCCATAGGAGTCAATGGAAACAAAAAGAAATAGTTCCACATCGACTTCAATGGCATGCAATACCGCATGTGGGGGTGCCGGAGAGCCTCGTAGAGCTGATTGGAGGGAAGGGACACACCCCCCTTTCACACAGCACACAGGAACAGAGCTGAGGCTGTCAATCACAGGCTGTGTGCCAAAGCTTCCTCACCTGTCACCTTTTATCTCTTGGTGTCATGAAAACGTGTCTCATGCACACAGTATAGAGGAATGTGGACGGTCTTCATTGAAACAAGAAGAGCTGCTCCAGGTGAGTGAGTCGCTGGTTAATCCCCACACACACTAGTCAGCTATGATTAAACACTAAATACAGTGTGAAACGCATCAGCTCTGCCGGCATGCTGTGACATGTAGTGCTGTTTTTCTATCTTGGATTTTTACAATAAAGGCAACATTTGTTCAGAGTGCGGCTGTCCAGACGAATTGTTTATTTTGTTTTGCAATCTCATATGCATTGCCTGCACCAATGGTCCTGGGGGAGGCATTTATTCGGAAGATTTCCACACCTTAGCGTTTTTTCTTTCTTGACACACTAGTAAGGTGCTGGCCCAGCTCTCATGCTGTTTTCAATAAGGAAATGATTCCGGATGGCTGCACTTCCAAAAATCCTTTTGTTGAAGCTTCATATGACAAGTGGTTGACATATGGAGCAGGGGACAAAAAGGTAGACATGTTTCATGCAAATGTTGCGTGAAGTGCGTCTACCTTTTTGTCCCCTGCTCCATCTATCAACCACTTGTCATATGAAGCTTCAATAAATGGATTTTTTTGAAGTGCAGCCGTCCAGAATCATTTCCTTATATAGAGGGATGTGCTTTGTTTATATTTCATGTCTGAGGTTTACAACCACTTTAATTAGTCATATTGGAACAGGAAGGGGCCATCTCCAAACTGTTCCCACAAAGTTGGGAGCATGAAATTGTCCAAAATGTCTTGGTATGCTGACACCTTAAGAGTTCCCTTCACTGGAACTGAGGGACCAATCCCAACCCCTGAAAAACAACCCCACACCATAATCCCCCCTCCACCAAATGATTTGGACCAGTGCACAGAGCAAGGTCCATAAAGAGAAATGGGAGTGCGAGAATTGGAAAATGTATATGGTGATGCCAACATCCTTACATATAATGAAAAGAAATGTGCAACTGATGCACAGGGAGTTGCCCCTTACGACTTTTAAGGCAGAAAAAATATTAAAGGGAGTAGGAATATATAAAAACGCACATGAGTGCTAACTTTATTAACTACTTGCCGACCAGCACCGCAGATATACGGCGGCAGGTCGGCTCGGCTGCGCGAGATCACGTAGATATACGCCATCTCGCCCCCCCCGCTCTCCCCTGATCCCAACGCGTGTGCCCGGCAGGCACGATCACCGCCGGGCACCCGCGATCGCTCGTTACAGAGTGAGAACCGGGAACTGTGTGTGTAAACACACAGCTCCCGGTCCTGTCAGGGGGAGAAATGACTGATCGTCTGTTCATACAATGTATGAAGAGCGATCAGTCATTTCCCCTGGTCAGTCCCACCCCCCCTTCAGTTAGAACACACCTAGGGAACATACTTAACCCCTTCCCCGCCCCCTAGTGCTAACCCCTTCTGTGCCAGTTCAATTTTTATAGTAATCAATGCATTTTTATAGCACTGATCGCTATAGAAATGCCAATGGTCCCAAAAGATTGTGTCCAAAGTGTCCGCCATAAAGTTGCAGTCACAATAAAAATCGATGATCGCCGCCATTACTAGTTAAAAATAAATTATAAATAAAAATGGCATCAAACTATCCCCTATTGTGTAGACGCTATAACCTTTGCGCAAACAAATCAATAAACGCTTATTGCGATATTTTTAACCAAAAATAGGTAGAAGAATACGTATCGGCCTAAACTGAGGAAAAAAAATGTTTTTTAGATATTTTTGGGGGATATTTATTATAGGAAAAAGTTAAAAATATTGCTTTGTTTTCAAAATTGTCGCTCTATTTTTGTTTATAGCGCAAAAAATGAAAACCACAGAGATGATCAAATACCACCAAAAGAAAGCTCTATTTGTGGGAAAAAAAGGAGGCCAACTTTGTTTGGGAGCCACGTCGCACGACCGCGCAATTGTCAGTTAAAGCGTCACAGTGCCGAATCGCAAAAACTAGCCAGGTCCTTTACATGCCTAAAGGTCCGGGTCTTAAGTGGTTAAAGTTCATGTGCATGTAAAGGCAGGCGTCCCAATACTTTTGGTAATATTTTCCTTTAGCTTCTTAATCCCACTTATGCTCCTATACATACAATTTGTATAACAAAATTGCTGACTCCCAGGGATTGTTCCCGGCTGGGAGTTCCTGGATCAGTCTTATCGGAGCCGCTGTAACAATAACGTTGCAGATTGCGCTGTATCGTGTAACATGTGTCCACATCTGTTTGGCAGATCCGCTAATCGTTAGCACACAATAATGCACCAATAAGAACAAACAGAAAATAAATCCTATGTTTATCGGAGCCAGAGGGGAGCAGATGAGAGAGGTGGGAGGCTGGAGAACACCTGCGCAGCCTTCAGAAGAAAGCTTTGTGTCTTCTGTAATCTCCAACATTGTTGGTGATGACAAATTGCCGCCACTTAATATAAACCTGTGATGAGCATTTACCAAACTGGGACAGACCGGCAAAAAATATCTTTTGTAAAGCAAATGGCCTTGTTGACAGGTTATGTCATAATGAATGGTGCTTACACAAGCATCGGCGTGATGACGTTGGTTATGTATGATATTAAAGATGAAATTCCCTGAGCCATACGTATGTGTACACTGGGAACAGAACCACAGGGTAACCGAGTGCTGCCGAATATACGTATGTGTACACTGGGAACAGAACCACAGGGTAATCGAGTGCTGCCAAATATACGTATGTGTACACTGGGAACACAACCACAGGGTAACCGAGGGCTGCCGAATATACGTATGTGTACACTGGGAACAGAACCACAGGGTAACCGAGTGCTGCCGAATATACGTATGTGTACACTGGGAACAGAACCACAGGGTAATCGAGTGCTGCCAAATATACGTATGTGTACACTGGGAACACAACCACAGGGTAACCGAGGGCTGCCGAATATACGTATGTGTACACTAAGAACAGAACCACAGGGTAACCGAGTGCTGCCGAATATACGTATGTGTACACTGGGAACAGAACCACAGGGTAATCGAGTGCTGCCAAATATACGTATGTGTACACTGGGAACACAACCACAGGGTAACCGAGGGCTGCCGAATATACGTATGTGTACACTAAGAACAGAACCACAGGGTAACCGAGTGCTGCCGAATATACGTATGTGTACACTGGAAACAGAACCACAGGGTAACCGAGTGCTGCCGAATATACGTATGTGTACACTGGGAACACAACCACAGGGTAACCGAGTGCTGCCGAATATACGTATGTGTACACTGGGAACACAACCACAGGGTAACCGAGTGCTGCCGAATATACGTATGTGTACACTGGGAACAGAACCACAGGGTAACCGAGTGCTGCCGAATATACGTATGTGTACACTGGGAACAGAACCACAGGGTAACCGAGTGCTGCCGAATATACGTATGTGTACACTGGGAACAGAACCACAGGGTAACCGAGTGCTGCCGAATATACGTATGTGTACACTGGGAACACAACCGCAGGGTAACCGAGTGCTGCCGAATATACGTATGTGTACACTGGGAACAGAACCACATGGTAACCGAGTGTTGCCGAATATACGTATGTGTACACTGGGAACACAACCACAGGGTAACCGAGTGCTGCCGAATATACGTATGTGTACACTGGGAACAGAACCACAGGGTAACCGAGTGCTGCCGAATATACGTATGTGTACACTGGGAACAGAACCACAGGGTAACCGAGTGCTGCCGAATATACGTATGTGTACACTGGGAACAGAACTACAGGGTAACCGAGTGCTGCCGAATATACATATGTGTACACTGGGAACACAACCGCAGGGTAACCGAGTGCTGCCGAATATACGTATGTTTACACTGGGAACAGAACCACAGGGTAACCGAGTGCTGCCAAATATACGTATGTGTACACTGGGAACACAACCGCAGGGTAACTGAGGGCTGCCGAATATACGTATGTGTACACTGGGAACAGAACCACAGGGTAACTGAGGGCTGCCGAATATACGTATGTGTACACTGGGAACAGAACCACAGGGTAACCGAGTGCTGCCGAATATACGTATGTGTACACTGGGAACAGAACCACAGGGTAACCGAGTGCTGCCAAATATACGTATGTGTACACTGGGAACACAACCACAGGGTAACCGAGTGCTGCCGAATATACGTATGTGAACACTGGGAACAGGGTAACCGAGGGCTGCCGAATATACGTGTGTGTACACTGGGAACAGAACCACAGGGTAACAGAGTGCTGCCAAATATACGTATGTTTACACTGGGAACACAACCACAGGGTAACCGAGTGCTGCCAAATATACGTATGTTTACACTGGGAACATAACCAAAGGGTATCTGAGTGCTGCCGAATAGACATGTGCAATCAGCTTAGTTCAAAATTCGTTTTTCGACGAAATTCAACAAATATTCATATTAACGAAAACCCGTTTAACAATTTTTTTTTGAAAATTCTAAAATATGAAAACTCAAAAAATGCGTAAATTTGAAAATCTAACATTTGGAAACTTGAAAATGCGAGAATTCTAAAATCCGAAAATCTAAAAATTTTTAATTCAGAAGTTCGAAAATTCTAAAATCCAAAAATCCAAAAATTCTGAAATTCTAAAATCCAAAAATTAGAAAATTCGGAAATTCTAAAAATCTAAAATCCGAAAATAAGAACGAGAATTATAAAACCCGAAATCTGAAATAATAACTAACTAATAATAACTATTACTAATTATTAAATTATAGGTATTGGAATTCCCTTTCAAATTTGGCTGTTTCATTTGTGACCGTGCCCGCAGGTGTCCCGCGATCGTGTCACGGAGCTGCAGAACGGGGGGATTCCTATGTAAACAAGGCATTTCCCTGTTCTGCCTAGTGACAGGGCAGTGATCTACTGCTCCCTGTGATCGGGATCAGTAGTCAGTGTTGTGTCACATGTAGCCCAGCCCCCCCCACAGTTAGAATCACTCCCTAGAACACATTTAACCCCTTCAATGCCCCCTACAGGTTAACCTCTTCCCTGCCAGTGTCATTTGACGGTAATAAGGGCATTTTATAGCACTGTTTGCTGTAAAAATGACAATGGTCCCAAAAAAGCATCAAAAGCGCCCGAAGTGTCCGCCATAATGTCGCAGTCACAACAAAAATCGCTGATCGCCGCCATTACAAGTAAAATAAAATATTAATAAAAATGCCATAAAACTATCCCCTATTTTGTAGACGCTATGGGCCAGATTCAGGTAGAGTTAGGCTGGAGTATCAGTGATACTCCAGCATAACTCTCACTTTGAGCCGGCGTTTCTGTTTTCAGTAAGCAGAAAACAAGAAACGCCGGGTTGGAGTTCCTATACGAGCGGCGTAATTGTATTTCGCCGTCGTATCGGAACTGCAATTTTAAAAATGGCGCTCGGGACGTTCCCGCTGATTAACGCCGAGAATATGTTAATCAGCGAGAATCGGCAATTCACGATCGTATTCGGGCCCGACGCAGTGACTTTCCGACGTTTCCGTAAGAGATACGCGGCGTAAAGAAAAACCAGCCCCCTAGTGGAGTATCCTATGTCAAGTATGGCCGTCGTCATCGCGTCGAATTTAAAAATGTTCGCGTCGTTTGCGTAAAATGTCCGTGAATGGGGATTGACGTCATTGACGTTCCCTGACAGAATTTGGAGCATGCGCACTGACAGTCGACGCATGCGCAGTACGTTCGCCGCGGGATCGTGCCTATTTATAATAATACACGCCCCCTACCAGCCCAATTTGAATTCCGCCGGCTCATTTTCGCGACGCCGCCGCAACTTTAGGAGCAAGTGCTATGTGAATACAGTACTTTCTCCTAAAGTTTCAGCGGAATAACGTAAATGAGAAACGTTACTCTTTTGCGCAAACCAATGTGTAAACTTATTTCTTTTTTTTTTTTTTTTACCAAAAATATGTAGAAGAATACGTATCGGCCTAAACTGAGGATTTTTTTTTTAATATATATATATATGTATATTCGGGGTATTTATTATAGTAAAAAATATTGCATTTTTTTAAAATTGTCGCTCCATTTTTGTTTATAGCGCAAAAAAATAAAAACCGCAGAGGTGATCAAATACCACCAAAAGAAAGCTCTATTTGTGGGGAGAAAAGGACGTCAAATTTTGTTTTGGAGCCACGTCGCACGACCGCGCAATTGTCAGTTAAAGCGACGCAGTGCCGAATCGCAAAAAGGGGCCTGGTCATTGGGCAGGCAAGTCCTCCGGGGCTGAAGTGGTTAAACGGATTGGCTTATTGGGGGAAGACAGGTATTTCAGCACATCTTTAACCACTTGCTTACTGGGCACATAAACCCCCTTCGTGCCCAGGCGAAATTTCAGCTTCCGGCACTGCGTCGCTTTAACTGACAATTGCGCGGTCGTGCGACGTGGCACCCAAACAAAATTGGCGTCCTTTTTTTCCCCACAAATAGAGATTTCTTTTGGTGGTATTTGATCGCCCGTGCGGTTTTTATTTTTTGCGTTATAATGAAAAAAAGAGCGACACTTTAAAAATATATATATATTTTTTACTTGTTGCTATAACAAATATCCCATTTTTTTTTTTTTCCTCAGTTAAGGCCGATACGTATTCTTCTACGTATTTTTGTAAAAAAAAAAAAAAAAATCACAATAAGTGACTGCTTTGCGCAAAAGTTATAGCACCTACAAAATACGGGACATAATTATGATTTTTTTTTTTTTTTTTTACTAGTAATGGCGGCGATCTGCGATTTTTATTGGGACTGCGATATTGCGACGGACACATCGGACACTTTTGACACATTTTTGGCGCCATTCACATTTATACAGCGACCAGTGCTATAAAAATGCACTAATTACTGTATAAATGTGACTGGCATTGAAGGGGTTAACACTAGGGGGTGAGGGAGGGGTTAAATGTATTGCCTGGGTGTGTTCTAACTGTGTTGGGGGAGGGGGGTGACTGGGGGAGGTGACCGATGCTGTCTCCCTATGTACAAGGGAAACAGCATCTGTCACCTCACTGACAGGACGTGAAGCTCTGTGTTTACACCCTGCTCTCTCACCGACGATCGCGTGTACCTGACGGACATCGCGGCCACCGGGTACACGCATCGGATCCTCGGTGATGCGTCGGGACTGTTTTTCCCCGCCGCGCGCCACCCTGTGGCGCGCGCGGGGAATTACAAGCAAATCACGTCCAAAGACGTGACCCCGGCGCCTCAGGTCCGCGCTGTTCACGTATTCTGTTAATAGCGCGGACCTGAAGTGGTTAATCATTAAAGGGGTTGTAAAGGAAAATGTTTTTTCCCCTAAATAGCTTCCTTTACCTTAGTGCAGTCCTCCTTCACTTACCTCATCCTTCCATTTTGCTTTTAAATGTCCTTATTTCTTCTGAGAAACCCTCACTTCCTGTTCTTCTGTCTGTAACTCCACACAGTAATGCGAGGCTTTCTCCCAGGTGTGGAGTGTCATGCTCGCCCCCTCCCTTGGACTACTGGAGAGTCAGGATGCTCTCTACATTGCAGATAGAGAAAGGAGCTGTGTGTTAGTGGGCGTCCTGACTCTTCTGTAGTCCAAGGGAGGGGGCGAGCACGACACTCCACACCAGGGAGAAAGACTTGCATTACTGTGTGGAGTTACAGACAGAAGAACAGGAAGTGAGGATTTCTCAGAAGAAATAAGGACATTTAAAAGCAAAATGGAAGGATGAGGTAAGTGAAGGAGGACTGCACTAAGGTAAAGGAAGCTGTTTAGGGAAAAAAATTGTATATTTACAACCCCTTTAATAGTTGTAAAGAAGTCGAATAGTCAGGACGGGGAGTGGGGGGGGGGGGGGGGTATCTTGATGTAGGTCTGCTTAACATATTTTTCTGAAAGGTGCAGTCACAGATGCTTCATAGGGAATATATTGCCCTGGGCCTCTGCATTGATTGATAATATGCGGTATCATTTGCTTCACTGGCAGATAAAACAAATCTTGATGTATGTCTCTCTGCCGGAATGCTTTGTATAAACATATACCGGGGTTACTATGGAATATATATCATAATAATAACTCTCCAAAGACACTGGCTGGAATCTATTCTGAATGCGGAGAACTGATCACTGCTGAGAAATGGATTATTTGGCACCGTCAATGTCAACTGCTGACAAAGCAACATGTACAAAAAACGTTACACCTCCCTACTGGAGGTGAGGCATGGAGTCAGGTCACCAACCTGGAAGGCTGATAGGGCTGGATCAGTCTCTGGACTAGATGAATACAATTATAATCTTTAAAGGGGTTGTTTTTTATTTTCTAAATACTTTTCTTTAACCACTTGAGGCCCGCGCTATAGCCGAATGACGGCTACAGCGCGGACCTGAAAAGCCAACCCGCCGTCTTTTGACGGCCGCCCCTTTGGGCGTTCCCCGCGCGCGCTTCAGAGCGCGCATCGGGGAAGCTTGGACACAGCCAATCACAGATCGCGGCGAACGGCCAATCAGAGTGGCTGTTTGCTATGCGATCTGCGCGGCCAATGAGAGATGATCTCATATGTAAACATATAAGATCATCTCTCATTGCCGGCTCACACAGACAGCGTCCTGTCTCTGGAGAGGAGACCGATCTGTGTTCCTTGTACATAGGGACACAGATCGGTCACCCCCCCTCCCCCCACAGTTAGAACACTATGCAGGGAATACATTTAACCCCTTCCTCACCCCCTAGTGTTAACCCCTTCAATGCCAGTCACATTTATACAGTAATTAGTGCATATTTATAGCACTGATCGCAGTATAAATGTGAATGGCGCCAAAAATATATCAAAAGTGTCCGATGTGTCCACCATAACGTCGCAGTCCCAATAAAAATCGCAGATCGCCGCCATTTCTAGTAAAAAAAAATAATAAAAAAAAAAATTCTGTCCCCTATTTTGTAGGCGCTATAACTTTTGCGCAAACCAGTCGCTTATTGCGTTTTTTTTTTTTTTAACAAAAATATGTAGAAGAATACGTATCGGCCTAAACTGAGAAAAAAAATGTGTTTTTTTTTTTAAATTGGGATATTTATTATAGCAACAAGTAAAACATATTGTATTTTTTTTTTTCAAAATTGTCGCTCTTTTTTGTTTATAGCGCAAAAAAATAAAAACCGCACAGGCGATCAAATACCACCAAAAGAAAGCTCTACTTGTGGGGGAAAAAGGGCGTAAATTTTGTTTGGGAGCCACGTCGCACGACCGCGCAATTGTCAGTTACAGCGACGCAGTGCCGGAAGCTGAAATTTCACCTGGGCAGGAGGGGGGTATATGTGCCCAGTAAGCAAGTGGTTAATATATACTGGACACTTATCACTACTGTTTCACATATTCATTTCTACTTATTGATCAGCATGTTCATTATTACTGATTGATCATTATTTATCACTGGCACGTTTATTTGTTATGGTTGAGTTTTTGCGCAAAACCCCTTCTTTATATTGTTTACTTGTGTGTATTGTAAACACTATTAGGTTTTGCGGCACTTACACTCTTGTTTGGTTTATCTATTTATTTTCTCACAGTAGCGTGAAGGACACTTGATAATATTCACATTTTTGGGACCATTGTCATTTTCACAGCGAAAAGTGCTATAAAAATGCATTCATTACTGTGAAAATTACAATGGCAGTGAAAGAGTTAACCACTAGGGGGCACTGTAGGGGTTAAGTGTGACCTCATGTGTGTTTCTAACTGTAAGGGGGCGGAGCTGGGTGTGTGACGTCAGTGATCGCCCCTTCCCTATATCAGGGAACAAACAGTCACTGACATTGTAACAGTGACGAACGGGGAGGGTGTGTTTACACTCACCTCTCCCCGTTCTTCAGCTCCTGTGACCAATCGCGAGACACCGGCGGCAATCGGGTTCGCAGGTCCCACTGGCGCGGTCACAGAGCTTCGGTGCATTGTTGGTTCACTTACCTTTTCCCTCAATGTCCCTTCTAAATGTTTTTTTTCTTTATTTTCTTTGTCTGAATTTCTCACTTCCTTCTCAGTAAGCTGTTCTGGTTAACTAACCCCCAGCCAGAACGGCTCGGATGATGGGGGCAAGCTTACTGAGGAGAAACAGGAAGTGAGAAATTCAGACAAAGAAAACATTTTTTAGAAGGGAAAAGGTAAGTGAACCAACAATTCACAAGCTTAACCACCTCCCGACCGCCGCATGTAGATATACGTCGGCAGAAGGGAACGTTAAGGCAGATTAACATATATATACGATCCGGGACGAGGGCGCAGCTATTCGTTTCTAGCCGCCCGCTCGCGATCGGTCCCCGGAGCTGAAGAACGGGGAGAGCCGTATGTAAACACGGCTTCCCCGTACTTCACTGTGGCGGCTGCATCGATCGAGTGATCCCTTTTATAGGGAGACTCGATCGATGACGTCAGACCTACAGCCACACCCCCCCTACAGTTGTAAACACACACAGGGCACACACAAATCCTACAGCGCCCCCTGTGGGTAACTCCCAAACTGCAACTGTCATTTTCACAATAAACAATGCAATTTAAATGCATTTTTTGCTGTGAAAATAACAATGGTCCCAAAAATGTGTCAAAATTGTTCGAAGTGTCCGCCATAATGTCGCAGTCGTGAAAAAAATCGCTGATCGCCGCCATTAGTAGTAAAAAATAAATAAATAATAAAAATGCAATAAAACTATCCCCTATTTTGTAAACGCTATAAATTTTGCGCAAACCGATCAATAAACGCTTATTGTGATTTTTCTTTACCAAATATAGGTAGAAGAATACGTATCGGCCTAAACTGAGGGGAAAAAATTGTTATATATGTTTTTGGGGGATATTTATTATAGCAAAAAGTAAAAAATATTGCATTTTTTTCAAAATCTATTTTTGTTTATAGCGCAACAAATAAAAAACGCAAATCTGATTAAATACCACCAAAAGAAAGCTCTATTTGTGGGGAAAAAAGGACGCTAATTTTGTTTGGGAGCCACGTCGCACGACCGCGCAATTGTCAGTTAAAGCGACGCAGTGCCGAATTGTAAAAACGCCTTTGGACATTTAGCAGCATATTGGTCCGGGGGCTTAGGTGGTTAAAAGAACCTATTTAAAAAAAAAATAAACAACAAACCTTTACAGTCCCTTTAAGTCAGATAAACAGTTCCCATACACAAGGGCGTACCGAAAATAATAAAGTGAACATAATTTTTTGTATTAACTTACATACAGTGAAGTGAAAAATTATTCATACCCCTTTAACCTTTTCCAAAATTGTTCATGTTACAACCAAAAAAATAAATGTATTTTATTGGGATTGTATAAGATAGACCGACACAAAGTGGCACATAATTGTGCAGTGGAAGGAAAATTATAAATTGGTTTCAATTTTATTTATAAATAAATATGTGAAAAGTGTGGTGGTTACGTTTGTATGGCGCCCCCCTGAGTCAATACTTTGTAGAACCTCCTTTCACTGACAGGTTTTCTTCTAAGATTGCCCTGTACTTGGCTCCATCCATCTTCCCATCAACTCTGACTTGCTTCCCTGTTCCCACCACATGATGCTGCCACCACCATGTTTCACGGTGGGGATGGTGCGTTCAGGATGATGTGCAGTGTTAGTTTTCCACCACACATAGCGCTTTGCTTTTAGGCCCAAATTTTGAATTTTGGTCTCATCTAACTAGAGCACCTTCTTCCACATGTTTGCTGTGTCCCCCACATGGCTTCTGACAAACTGCAAACAGGACTTCTTATGGCTTTCTACCAACAATGGGTTTGTTCTTGCCACTCTTCCATAAAGGACAGATTTGTGGAGAGCACCACTAATAGTTGTCCTGTGGACAGATTCTCCCACCTGAGCTGTGGATCTCTGCAGCTCCTCCAGAGTTACCATGGACCTCTTGGCGGCTTCTCTGATGAATGTTCTCCTTACCCGGCCGGTCAGTTTAGGTGAACGGCCATGTCTTGGTAGGTTTGCAGTTGTGCCATACTCTTTCCATTTTTCGGATGATAGATTGAACAGAGCTCCGTGAGATGTTCAAAGCTTGGGATATTTTTTATAACCTAAACCTGCTTTATACTTTGCATCTTTATCCCTGACCTGTCTGGTGTGATCCTGGGCCTTCATGATGCTGTTTGTTAACTATGGTTCTCTAACAAACCTCTGAGGGCTTCACAGAACAGCTGTATTTATACTGAGAATAAATTACACACATGTGGACTCTAGTTATTAATTAACTAACTTTTGAAGACAATTGGTTTTTACTAGGGGTATCAAAGTAAAGGTGGCTGAATACAAATGCACCCCACACTTTTCACATATTTATTTGTAAAAAAATGTTTTTATCATTTTCCTTCCACTTCACAATTATGTGTCACTTTGTGTTGGTCTATCACATAAAATCCCAATAAAATACTTTTTCGTTTTTGTATGTAACATGACAAAATGTGGAAAATGTCAAGGGGTATAAATACTACTCATTCAAATTTCACATATTGGTAGAGTAACTCTTCCTCAACAGGAGTCTCCAAACTTCCTAAATAAAAGGCCAGTTAACAGTCCTTCAAATGTTAGGGGGGGCCGCACTGTGGCCAGTGGGAGAAGAAAATGCCCTGGCGTCAGTGGGAGTAAACAATGCTCCTTAATTGATATTAGGGAGAGCAATAGTGCCCCATGGTTGATATCAATGGAAGGAATAGTGCCCCATGGTTGATATCAACGGGAGGAGTCGTGCCCCATGGTTGATATCAATGGGAGGAATAGTGCCCCATGGTTGATATCAATGGGAGGAATAGTGCCCCATGGTTGATATCAATGGGAGGAATAGTGCCCCATGGTTGATATCAATGGAAGGAATAGTGCCCCATGGTTGATATCAACGGGATGAATCATGCCCCATGGTTGATATCAACGGGAGGAATAGTGCCTCATGGTTGATATCAATGGGAGGAATAGTGCCTCATGGTTGATATCAATGGGATAAATGGTGCCCCATCATGGGTGTCAATGGGGGAAGTGATGGATTTTTTTCCCCTGAAGAGCAGGAAAGAAAATCCATCACTTTCCCTAGTAAAGGCAGCACACATAGTACACAAAAACACTGGCTAGGAACACAGTTAACCCTTTGATCGCCCTAGATGTTTAACCCCTTCCCAAGCAGTGTCATTAGTGCAGTGACAGTGAATATTTTTAGCACTGATCACTGTATTAGCATCACTGGTTCCCACAAAGTGTCAAAAGTGTCAGCTAGTGTCCGATTGTCCACCGTAATAGCGAAGTCCCGCTATAAGTTGCTGAATGCTGCCTTCACTGGTATAAAAATAAATGAATATAAATTCCAATAAAAAAACTGAGTTTGGCCCCTTTTACATGTGCGGACAAACGGTCCATTTATTACAAGTCCGTAAACGGACTTGTAATGCTTCCCTATGGGATCACGGCTATTAGCGCATGATGCATCCACTAACATCCGTAATGATCGCCCTTCCCTATATCAGGATCCGGTTTTTCAGACGGAAGAAAACCCTATTTTTCTTCCGTCTGGCGGATCGGATGAATATGGACACACGGTCCGTATTCATCCGATTCCCCATAGGGGAGAGCGGAGGAGAGATAGGGCGGTCTCTGCACAGTGTGCGGGGACCGCCCTGTCCGCCGACAGCTCAGCGGGGTTTACGGATGATCCCCGCTGAGCCGACGGACACACACGGGGCGGATCAAAAACGGTCCGCTCCGTGTGAAAGGACCCTTTGTAGATGCTACAACATTTGCTAAAACCAATCAATATACGCTTATTGTTTTTTTTTTTTTTCTTTTTGTTTTTTTTTAAGTATGAGAATATATTGGCCTACATTTTTACAGAAATTGTATTAATTGTTTTTAATTGGGTATGTGTTGTAGCAGAAAGTAAATCATTTTATTTATTTTTTCAAAAATTGTTGGTCTTTATTTGTTTATAGTGCAAAAAAAGAAAAAAAAAAGTGATCAAATATCCCCAAAAGAAAGTTCTATTTGTGGGGAAAACAATTAGAATGTATTTGGGTACGTCGCATGAACGCGCAATTGTCAGTTAAAATAACGCAGTGCCGTATTGCAAAAAATGGCCAGGTCATGAAGGCGGGTAGATCTTCGGGAGGTCTATAGCTATGGAAATTGGACATCACAGGAAGCCTTTTTTTTTTTAAATCACAGCTTCTGGTAAAAAGGAATGGAAGGGTTAGAGGGTTAGGGGTTAGGGTTAGGGGTTAGGGTTGGGGTTAGGGGTTAGGGTTGGGGTTAGGGGTTAGGGCTAGGGTTAGGGTTTCCCATTGAAGAATATGGCTAGGACTCAGGATTTGGAACAGGGACCTCCCCCAGAGGTCAAAGGACAGAAGGCGGGTTTCCAGAGTTCAAAGGTCACAGGGCATGGCTGACCCACCGTCACCAAAGTGTACTGCCTACCCCAACTAGGTCGGGGAATGAACAAGTCAGGATGGGGCATCACAAAATTCAAATTGCCATTTTTAATTTGACAGATTCAGCTACCATTTATTTCAATGGGGTTGCCTCCAGGTTGTTACCCTGTCATACAGCCTTTTAATAGATATTTCCGAATTTGGTGTCATTCAGTGAGATAAAATATTTGGGAATCACATGGAAAAAAAGAGTAACTGGCATTTTCTGATGTTCTGAGTGCGAGATGAGATCACATATCATCACAAAAATCAGATTTTTATCTTATTACAGAACTGAATGCTTCAGCCAGGCTCAACCACAGGCAAGAAATGAGAGCTTAGGACAGACGTTTCCTAATAAAGAGTGGAACATCTTGTAGCATGTAACCTTCGAGGCATTAGGAAGGAAAACACTTCATAATAATTGAATAATATTTTACATCTTTCATAAATCTACATTGTTACATTTTGTTTAACTTTTCACTGTAACATCTTTCTGTGCTTTTTGTAGCAAAATTTTCAAAGGGAAAATGCCAAGTAAAGCACAAAGCCAGTCATCCGATTTATTCTGTACTGTCAACATAGTTATTAGAATAGCAGTGTGTCTGGATGGGGCACCATAAGGCTCATACTCCTACCTAGACAGCACCAGGGGCGAACTGATAACTCATGGGGCCCCTGGGCAATAGGAGATTATGGGGGCCCCAGGGCAATAGAAAATTATGGGGCCCCCCGGGCAATAGGATCTTGGGATTTTTTAAAAAAAACACAGATTTTATACTACTATCCCTGGTTTTACTGAGGCTGGCAACCCTGATGGGGCCCTTTAGTGGCACATGGTCAGTCCACCCCTGCACAGCACTTCATGATTTCTGGGGCAAAAATAAAAAAAGATACTCTGGGGTATGTATGGGGCACATAGGACACTCTCTCTAGTCTCCCTCAATTCACCAGACCACTAGACATGTGCAGACTTGAATATTTTGTTTCGTTTTTTCGTTTTCGTTTGGAAAATAAATGTATTTAGTTACTCCCGAAAATCGTTTTGATTTATTTAGTTTTTCATTGGGGAATAGCTTTCGTCCGAAAATCCAATAATACTTGGTTTCTGTCGAATGGTCAAAAGAATATTCGACGTTCCGTCGAATCTTTTTGGTTGCTGGTGAATGATCAAAAGAATATTCGACGGAACGTCGAATCTTTACGTCTCATAAATCAAAATCTATTCTCTGTAATGTCGAATCTATTATTTCTATAGTGTCGAATCTTTTCTCTATAATGTCAAATCTTTTCTCTATGATGTTGAATCTTTCCCTATAATGTCAAATCTCACTATATCGAATTTTTACCGCAACGAAAACTAAAATAAAGCATTTTTTATGTCGGATCTTTCGGTTTTCGTTTCTTGCACTTTCGTTAAAACGATAACGAAAAAAACAGATTTTCGGACGAAAATGAATTCTAACGAAAACGAATGCACATGTCTATAGAGCACTGCCAAGATGAGGTGGGCAACATCATATACAAATATGAAGGTACAACTAAAGGCATTTTTTCATTTTGGAGTAAGGGAGGGTTATAATCTCCTGTCGTTTTTTTTTTTTTGTTTGTTTGTTTTTGCCATCTGGGTCACATTGTGGAGATTTCCCAGCACTTCCTGTCCCACAGCTAAATCAGGAAGTGAGAGGAAATTTATCCAAAGTGAGGGAATCCGTGGTTGTCACCAGAACTAGTGTTCTTTAACCACTTCCCGCCTAGCCTATAGCAGTTATGTTGACTGGGTGTCATATGACAACCAGCAGGAAATAGCCGATTTGGGGGGCGTGCATCGCAGCAATCTGTGGTGCGGCGTGTCAGTCTGACACACTGCTACACGATCTCTCTTTACCACGTGATCAGTCATTTCCAATCACAGGTGATCACGATGTAAACAGGAAGAGCCATTGATCGACTTTTCCTCACTTGCGTCTGACAGATGCGAGTAGAGGAGAGCCGATCAGATGCTCTAATGACAGGGGGGTCTGTGCTGATTGTTTATCAGTGCAGCCCCCCTTGGATGCCTGCCAGGACCACCAGGGATGGCCACCACACTGGATCACCAGGTATGACACCCTAGACCACCAGGGAAATGCCAATCAGTGCCCATCCCCTATGCCTGCCAGTGCAATCAGTGATGCCTATCAGTGCCATCTATCAGTGCCACATTTCAGTGCCCAGAAGTGCTGCCTATCAGTGCCCAGCAGTGCCACCTATCAGTGCCCAGTAGTGACGTCTATGAGTGCCACCAATAAGTACCCAGCAGTGCAGCCTTTCAGTGCCCATCAGTGCCACACATGAGTGCCCATCAGTGCCACCTACCAGTGCCCATCAAGCTCAAGCTCATCCGATATAAGTAACGTAGTAAAAAAAAAAAACCCATTGAGAACATCCCTTTGATGATGAAACGCATCTGGGAGGACACGCAGTGACGTCACCACGCAAGAAGGAAGAGCTCCTAAATCCGCTGGCCGGCTGTTTTATTTGTTTTATGCTATTTTTACTACGTTGCTTATATCGGATGAGCTTGAGTTTGTTACTGCCGTGATGTGCTGAGACCTGGTATCTTCATCGAACCTGGGAATATAAAGGTCCCGGCTGGGCTATAGCCGATCATTTACTGTGCTTGCCCTCTGGTAAGCGGCCTCATATTACTGGTGAAGGGATCACTCACATATTTACCTGTCACTTTGGTGGTGTGAGATTCCGGGATCATTCCAGGAGTATACTATATGAACTGTATTAAGGAAATTCATGCTGATCTTCAGTAATCTGCTCTGATGGACTTGATTTACCTTTTATCCCCCATAGTATTTTTGGGCTCTTGATCTCTGTGGCGCGGCTTTGTTTTTATATTTAATGGTCATGTAATGCTGAACCTATGGCCAATATCTAAATATACAGATGAGATACATATTAAGTTGGCAAAAGACTTGTATTCCTATCAATCCAGTTCTGAGATTTACCAGGAAAATTCACCCCCTGAGAGTGGTGGTAAAAATAGGCAGTTGAACAGTTTTAATGCCCCCTGGTCACCACCAGAGAGAGCTGTTCAAATGCCATGGCCGTGATGCTTTATATTATGGTCAAGGCTGATTTAATACTTTATGTCGAGTGGATATGCAGAACTCCCCTCATACCAGTAATGAAGCCATACTGCAACCATCCACCAAATGCTTTGATTGTGACTGTCAATCATTAGTCCCAGTAAAAATGTCTGCAAAAAAAAAGGCCCCAAAAAAAACAAGCAAAATTAACGCCTGACAGCTGCTGCTTAGTGACACTCAGAAAAGGAAAGGTAAAGGTAAATAAAGGGAAATGGAAAATTGAAAGGAAAAAAAAAAAGGAAATTGAAAAAGGAAATTAATGTTTACTTTGCTAATTTATATGATGGTCTTTGAGGAAAGGAAAGCAGAAAGGAAATAAAAATGGAAGAGAAATGAAAGGGGAAGAAAAGAAAAGAAATGGAAAGGAAAATAAAATTAATATTTCCTTTGCTAGTCTATATGATAGACTTTAATGTGGTTTTTAGAGAGACTGCTAGAAACAGGGATGTGAACAGAAAGTGAACACACACATTTTTCTTGCTTCTCTGACCTGCTACACAAATGTATCAGATATATAAATATTTGGCTGTAAAGTTGAGTGTCAAATTATGATATGAAGATCCTCCTGCAACCCCGCAAAGTAACTCACGGCATTCCTCTCCTGCGGCGGCCATATTGGCCACGAGGCTTCCTACAAGCACCATGTCGGCAGCTACCCAGACACCTGCTGGGCTGTCAGAGTGGGTGAATTCACCACCACGGACATCCTGGCTGTCAGGTCACCTGTGACCAGGTGACAAATGCACCCTGTTGGAGACAGGGGTGCCCTGCAAGGTAGTGAACCCAATAGCAGACTGCTGCGGATGGAGAGGAAGCGTGTGCCCAAGACTCCCCAGGGCACTGAGTCTAAGGTCCAGCTGGTGTTCACCATAGCCTCTAGTGGTGAGGATGGCCATCGCTGCAACTGAACCCAGGTCAAGGCCCCTGGAGTCCCCCAGGTCACGCTCCGTAGGGAGAGAGGGCAGGCAGCCACTCAGGACACAAGGGATAGTGATGGGTAAACCGAGTTAGCTGCAACAGGCATAGGTAAGGGTAACCAAGGGACAGGCCAAAGGTCAGGGCAACAGGCAAACAGGAGTAGTCAGAGACGAGCCAAAATAGGTACACAGAAAGGTTAACGTAGCACACAGCAAACAGGAACACAAGCTAGAAAACAAAATTGAACAGCAAAGCAGACCAGCAGTGCACTAGTTAATATAGAGTTCCTGTGATGGCCTGGGGTGGAGCCATACAGGGAGGAGAAGTGATAAAAGGCAGCCAGAAAGAGAGTCAGGCCTCTATTGGACACCTGGAGGAGAAGGTAAGCTGCCAGACATTATTGCATGTCCATGACACTGGCTGCCATTAAAGCCTGCGATGATGCGGTTAAATCCTGTAAGCATACTCTCACTATAAAAACAGATTACCAATGTAGAGTGGCACTACGCTGGCCACCAGTGTAAGGGGGCACTACACTGATCAACAATGCAAGATGGGCACTTTGACCACCAATGTGAAGTTACACAACATGAACCAATAGTGCAAGAAGGGCAATTTTCCACTCACCAGTAATGCGAGGGAGCGCTTTAATTTTCATGGCGTGTATTTTTTTGATATTATCCTTATTATTTGTTTTATTTTATTATCATTACTAAAATAATAAAATATTGTGCTAATTACAACAGATTTCCTTATTCTTTTACTATATTTTATCGAATATTCACAACTTACGGTTCATGCTAATTTCCCATAAACTGTAATTCAGAATAAAAATTGTTAGCAGAGGTTCTCCAAGACCTGAAACTTATTTTAAGGGTTCCTCTGTGTTGAAAAGTTTGGGAATGTTTTCTGCAGACTATGAGCTGAATATAGCTTCATGTCTATAGTTTAGCTCACATTGTATGAAACCCATATGGTTCAGACAGCCCCAGCCCTTTATTATTTATATTGCAGCGGACAGATATTCTCAGAAGTGGATTCTTGCAGGATGTAAGGCTTACGGCTCCCAGACCACACACAGGAAAGGAAATGTGGAATTAAATAAAGTGAGAGCTTTCCATACTCCAGACTTTATCTTGTATCCTTTAGTTCTTTAATATTATAGACAATTATAAGGACATCATTCACTCTTACCCTGCTTTGGGGTACAACAGACAGGGGTCATAGTCCCGGTGGATTGACAGCATAGTCTGTGAAGAGGACGGGGACATGTAGCAATGAGCCAGAAAAATATACATTAGTCAGACTAAGTTTACAAAATGCATTAGCAGCCAAAAAATACTTGAAGTGAACCTGTACTTTCCCCATGCATGCAGGTTCACATACAGTGGAACTATGAACAAAATACATAGATGACGCTCACTGTCATTAACACAGCATTTTTCTTCTAAATACTCCCAAAACTATTTTATTACCTGCTTGTAGATCCATTTGTTTTGCACTTAATTTAAAGTCCACAGCGTTACATTTCCCCACAAAAAAAAATAAAAATTATTTACAGTATTTTCACTACAGATGTTAAAATATGCATTTTAAGTATCCACAAAGAAGTACGGGAAGAACATGAGCTTTGCGGCTTCATGATGGATCACTTCCCGGTCCCTAAAGTTCATCAGTCGAAAAAAGATGAATGGGCAGGGAGGTGTCCCAGGAGGGCTGCGAGCAGATGGCAGTGTGGCGAGAAGGCCGCTTGTAGGAAAAGCATGCGAAGAAGCCGCTCAGTAAAGGTGACGGCATCAGAACCCTGCGTGCCCTCCGGGAGGCCAAGGATCCAGAGGTTGTTGCGCCGGTTCCTGTTCTCTGCATCCTCCACTTTGATGTGTTTCAGCCTCACCTGTACGGTATGAAGGGTAGCCGTGTGATCTCTCACCACATTGTTTGTGTCCCCGACACAGTGTTCGGCCTCTGCCACTCTGCTATAGATCTTCTTCTGAATGTCCCTCCGTATCAGCCCCATCTCCAGCTGCAGGAAGTCTATCTTGGAGGCCAGAGCAGACTGGCATCCAGTGATCACTTGTATCAGGGCTAAGAAGTTGGACTGCTCATTAAGAGCCAGGTTCGATTCAGCAGTTTCGGTCACCATGTTAGAGGTTCTCATCACTTGGGTCGGCACGCCGCCGGATTTAATGGGTGTTTCTCCCAATTTCCGCAGCTCCGATTGGTTCTTCCCACACGTCAACATCTGCTAGGAGGAGTGCAAGAACCGTTAGCCTTTAAAGGATAATTAAAAGGATTTGTCCCAGTTTTAGCAGCAGAGCTCTTTGCCTATGCATCTAGCCCTGTCGCCATCTTGGTCACGCCCCCTAAAATGGGAATTTTAGGCATTAATATTACCGAAAACTCCAAATAATTATATGTTGTATATTTGCTGAAAGCAAAGAACCCATAGAAGAAAAAGATGGTGGCTGCAAACATTTTTTTTTTACAATATTTCGGCAAAAAAATAACGGTTGTACTAGCAGTATTGGCAAGTAGTAAACATGTTATCAAAGGGTGGTGGGGCTCAGAAAACTTTCTGTGTTAATTAGACATGTGCAATTAGTTTAGCTCGGAATTTGTTTTCTGGTCAAAATTTGGCATATTCGCTTATGAAAGACTATTTGACAAAGTTCTTTTAAAACAAATTTTCTAAAAGAACGAAAATTCAAAAGAGCGAAAATAAGAAAATAAGAACGAAAATTTGAAAATTTGAAAATCAGAAATAAAAGAAAATCCAAAAATAAGAACGTAAATCTGAAAATAAGTACGAAAATACGAAAATCTAAGAGAACGAAAAACATTCGGATAATTTCGTTTTTCGTATTTGCTACTTGCTACTATTATTAAATTATTAAGTATTATTATAGTGTTTTATTATTATTATTTATTAATATTAAATAATATTAATATTAATAATAACTATAATAATAGTTCTAATCTAAACGAATGAAATGTAACGAATACGAAGGCATTCAAAGTTACGAGTTATCAATTATCAAAATAACGAATGCCAATCATAACGAATGATCCGAACAAAAAAAACTATTTAAACAAAGATTTTTTTTATTTTTTTTTGGGAGTGCACATGTCTACTGTTAATAGAAGAGACCGGATACAGCATATATGCAATTTTCTAATTTTTTCCACTGTAACCACTTGCCGACCAGCCGCCGCAGTTATACTGCGGTAGGTTGGCTCGGCTGCGAAAAAACGCAGAAGGTGTGCGTCGGGCTCGTACACGACGATTTGTAGGCGTACACCCGCTGCCAGGGGTGCGCACGCCCATTGGCGAGCGGGGGAGCAAATCATCGTTCCCCGCATTGACAGAATAGGGACCTGCCATTGTAAAAAAACAAGGCAGATCTCTGTTATGTTAAGGGATAACACACAGATCTGTCTTTCTGCTATGCATGAAGATGGATCTGTGTGTTGTTCCAGGGCACCCACCCCCCATGAAGTTAGAACACACAGTGAGGGAACACATTTAACCCTCTGATCGCCCCTGATGTGAACCCCTTCCCTGCCAGTGTCATTAGTACAGTGCTTCTCAAATAGTGGGGCGCGCCCCCCAGGGGGGCCGCGAGGCTCCGTAAAGGGGGGCTCGTTTAACTACTTGCTGACGGACGTACGACTTTGTACGGCCGCAGCGCAGCCCTGAATCCCCAGCGCGCGCTCCCGAGCGTGCAGCGGGGAACTCCTGTGCTGGCCGTGTCCCTCGGACACAGCCAAACACAGATCGCGGTAAATAGCCAATCACAGCGGCTATTTACAGCGCGATCTGTGCGGCCAATGGGAGATGATCTCATATGTAAACATATGAGATCATCTTTCATTGCCGACTCTCCGCTCCTCACACAGACAGCGCGTGTGAGGAGGGAGAGAGAACGGAGAACTGAGCGACTTGGGAAAAAAAAAAAAAAGGTAACAAATCAGTGCCCCAGTACCACAGTGTGCCCACCAGTACCACAGTGTGCCCACCAGTACCACCGTGCGCCCACCAGTACCACCGTGCGCCCACCAATACCACCGTTATGATACTATTTACAGTCGCGCGGGGGGGGCGCAAAATGTTTTCTTCTTCCTAGGGGGGGCATGACAGAAAATAATTGAGAAGCACTGCATTAGTACAATGTCAGTGCATATTTTTAGCACTGATTTTAGCGCTGATCACTGTAATGTCACTGGTTCCCAAAAAAGTGTAAAAAAATCTCACTTAGGTGTCCGATATGGCTCCTCCCCCAGTCAGTCCCCTCCGCCCACAGTTAGAACACATCTTGGGAAGACACATTTAACCCCTTGATTGGCCCCTAGTGTTAATCCCTTCCCTGCCAGTGACATTTACACAGTAATCAGTTCATTTTTATAGCACTGATCTCTGTATAAATGCCAATGGTCCAAAAAATTTGTCAAAAGTGTCTGATCCGTCCCCTGCAATGTTGCAGTGCCGCTAAAAATCGCAGATGACCGCTATTGCTAGTAAAAACAAAAAATGATAATAATAAAAATTACATAAGTCTATCTCCTATTTTGTAGATGCTATAACTTTTGCGCAAACCAATCAAAATACTGTATGCTGTATATACTGTATTTACTAGGTAAACCCGTGACTAGTCTGCTGAAGGTGGAAGAATAAAATAAAATAAATAATGGTGGGGGGACGGACGAACGACTGACCAATGGATAGACCAACCCACTGCAAGGAGTGTCTTGTTTTCTGCCCCCCCTAAAAAAAATCAGCACCAGCGGAAATGTAACACTCCCATTGGTTGTGCTCTCAACCAAACTGTCAAACCATCCAATGGTTGGTGTCATGCCTACGTGTATAACCTTCTCACCTACAGTACTTGTCCATGTATTCTGTTCTAGAGCAGGAGAAGAGCTACTGCATACTATGCATGCAAGAAGTAGACATGGACAGAGATGTATTATGGCCTAGGCCGACAAGGCCCAGGCCTAGGGCGGCACTTTGCGGGGGGCGGCAAAAAACCGCACCCTGCCCCCCTGTGCTCATCCCACCCTGTCCCCCTGTGCTCATCCCACCCTGTCCCCCTGTGCTCATCCCAACCTGTCCCCCTGTCCTCATCCCACCCTGTCCGCATCCCATTCTGTCCTCATCCCACCCTGTCCCTGTTCTCATTCCTCCCTGTCCCTGTCTCCTCATCCCACCCTGTCCCTCTGTCCTCATCCCACCCTGTCCCCCTGTCCTCATCCCACGCTGTCCCCCTGTCCTCATCCCACGCTGTCCCCCTGTCCTCATCTAACCCTGTCCCTCTGTCTTCATCCCATGAAAATGACAGGACGGGTCGTAAAAAGGAAGGGGAGCGTCATATATAAAGTACGGGGTGCGCGAGTTTGACCAGGCCTAGGGCAGCACAAAACCTAAATACACCCCTGGACATGGACCATTAAAGCGGTATTTCACCCTAAATATAAGATCTCCCATGCGATCCAGCATACTGGCGTCAGCGCCAGTATGCTGGGGTTTTTTTTTTTAATCGCACACTTACTGTATTATAGTGGAATTCCTTTTTTGTCCCCCGTGGTGGACGGCGCCAGTATAGCGCGTCACATCTTTCTTAAAATACCCGATATGGACTCGGGTAATCTCGGCGAAAATGCGGCACCTGCGCACAGACCTAGGAGCTGACTGCGCAGGCGCCGTATTTCTCTACGGCTATGGCGCGTCACGCCCTCCGAAATAGGACTCGGAGAAATACGGCGCCTGCGCAGTCAGCTCCTAGGTCTGTGCGCAGGCGCCGCATTTTCGCCGAGATTACCAAAGTCCATATCGGGTATTTTAGGAAGATGTGACGAGCAATACTACAGCCGTCCACCGCGGGGGACAAAAAAGGAATTCCACTATAATACAGTAAGTGTGCGATTAAAAAAAAAAAAACCCCAGCATACTGGCGCTGACGCCAGTATGCTGGATCACATGAGAGATCTTATATTTAGGGTGAACCTCCGCTTTAACAAGTTCCGGATAGAAGAGGTTGACCTGGCAGAGTAAACTGGTTCTCTGCCAAACCATTCTTCAGTCATACCAGTTTGGTTGTCCTTTGTTGTAACTATAAATTTGTTAATGAAATATAATCACAAACGCGACAATTCAAGCATGTAAAATAGCAATACGTGAAATGTTCTCTGGAAAGGTTTATAGCAGTTACTCAACATGACTACTTGCTGGAATTACAGGATTCTTTGCCCTTAATGGTCACTCTACACTACAGGTGTCAAACACAAGGCCCGCAAGCCGAATCCGGCCCTCCAGGCCATTTCATGTGGCCCTCGTACCTCACCTGCAGATGCAGGAGAGCTCCAGCCCTCCTATAGTCCTCCTCCCTACTTTCTGCTTTCAAGCAATGCATCCAGCTTCTTTGCAGCAGCAGCATAAGGAAAGGCAGGTGCACTATGATGTAAAGGAGAGTGGGGGACTCAACTTCTGATGGGGGGGGTGGCTGTTGACATGGTTGGCACCGGGCCAATTAGGCCTAGGTGCCACTGACTAAATGAGAGGCTGGGGGGTAGACAGAGAGGGTTAGTTAGCTCACCCCTTCCCCCTCCCCCTTAGTGACATGGGGCCTCCCCATAGGCTGGCGCGGGGGACCAATAGGTTTTAGGCTGGGGGGAAGTCCTAGGAGTGGGTCAGAGGTCCTAAAAGGAGGGGTGATACCCCTCCCCACTTCCTCTTACCTGTCAGCGCCAGCACGAAAAGCTCTGGCTGAGGATGGCTGACGAGCTGGTAAGGATGATCCGGGAGCGGGTTCGGTCCGATGGCGGTTTCCTGGCCCGTGTCGCCGCCGATCTGGGAGCGCCTGGACCGTCCCGCTCGCCGCGCCGCGTCACAGGTACCGATGTGGGGGGTCGGCGGGCCCCTCGTAGGGCCACCAGGCCGCCGGATCGCTTGAGTCCAAGCCCCATCAGGGCTTCACAGCGTCGGGTGAGCTCCGTGGCGGTGGGGGCTGGAAGGGGAGGGGGGAGGGGCGGCGCTGGCGCCCGTGCGCGTGGTTGCGCGGCGGCTCCGCCCCCTTCTTCTTCAGGCTCTCCTCGTGGCGTTTTTTCACTCCCCTGCCGAGTCGCTTTGAATAGCTCTGGCCTTCCCCTCCTTCAGCCAATGATTATGGGCAATGCCAGCGCCCCAGGTGGTTCCAGCTCCTCTGCTACAGAGGAGGCTGGCTTAGTCGGTACTGCTGTCCCTACTGCTGCAGCTGCACAGGCTTTAGAGTCACATCCTGAGCAGCACATCTTAGATGACCCCCCAGCATCGGTATTTGAAGATGCTGGGGACGAAGTTGCAGGCCCTTCCTCTCCCCTGTTATTCACCCCCGTTCATGAGCACCCCCGCGCCGCGGGTGACAGGCGTGACCACTCCCGCAGGCGAGATATACGGTCTTTCTCCAGGTCGTCGTCTCGCAGCTCGGGGAGGTATCATAGGCATAGCAGGAGTCGTCGCCATAGGTCACATAGGCGCCGCAGTAGGTCCAGGCGCTCTAGATCTTCCCGCTGGAGGTCCCCATCCTCCTCTCGGAGCCGCTCCAGGACCCCTAGGGGCCGGGAGGAACGTCATGGGCCCAGGCGCGGATCCTTGGGGCGCGCTAGGCAGCCTTCTCGCGCGGACGATAGGTCCGGCGCGCCCGCCTCCTTTTCTATTCCTTTGGATGCTCCTGTCCCAGAGGCACTCCCATCGATGTCGGTGCAGCCTCCACGCGCTCCAGTGCCAGCTCCTCCGGTGATGGTGTCGTCCGCGAGTTCTTCAGCAACGCCTCCTTTTCCGTCTTCTGCCGTGGTTGGTGAGTTTGACTACGCTGGGGCCTGGGGTGCTGGGGGTGGGTCACAGGTGTTGGTACCGGCCCTTAAGGCCTTATTGACGCAGCTGGAGTCCGGCCCCAAAGGGGCAGTCTCGCCTATTCCGAGCATTTGGGCCCCGTCTCCGCCAAGAGCTAGCGTGCACAAGGAGTCTTTTTTCTGCGGGATAAGTCCGTTGGGCTCGCATGTTAGTGATGACGTTAGGCAAAAAATTTGGGATAATAAGTATGTGGATATCTGGTCCCTGGTATCTGTGGACCAACACACAATTGAAAGGGAGCGCAAGCCTTTTATGGACAGGTCGGCTGAGCGCAGGCCCCGCGTTGCCAGGACAATTGGTAACTGGCTTCAGGCTTTTGCGGTGTTGGGTGGTATAATGGGGGAAAAACATCCTGAGCGTTGTTCGGAACTCTTTATCTATTTGGATTCGATCTATAATGCATACAAATCCCATGGCGGCAGTGCCTGGTGGAAATATGATGAGGAGTTCCGACGGCGTTTGGCGTTACAGCCCGACGTAGGGTGGGGTGGCAAGGCCACGGACGTATGGCTTCGTCTTATGATGGCGCAGAGACAGACCCCCTTTCTTGGAGGGGCCGCTGCGTCCTCAGCAGTTCAGCAGGGCGCAGCGGCCGCTAAGAGACCCGGAACTTGCTGGCTCTTTAACGAGGGCCACTGTAAGTTTTTCGGGTTATGCAAATTTAAGCATGAGTGCTCCTCCTGTGGGGGCTCCCACGGGGCAGTCCGTTGCCCCCGCGGTGCCAAACCCGTGCATAGGGGCGCAGCGCCTGCTGATGGGAAAGACGCCAGTGAGCGTGGACGAGATGTTGCCCTGGCTAGAGCGCTACCCCAATAGGTCGGAAGGGGAGCAACTGCGCATAGGTTTTCTGTATGGTTTTTTCATCCCCTTTGTTCCTTCAGCGTCCCCTCAACTGGCTGGTAATTTGAAATCGGCTACGCTTTATCCGGAGGCTCTTCGAGACAAGGTTAGTAAAGAGGTTAATCTGGGTCGTATTGAGGGCCCGTTTTCTTCCCCCCCTTTTTACAACTTGAGGGTTTCCCCTTTGGGAGTAGTCCCCAAAAAGGACAGTGGTAAGTTTCGCCTAATCCACCATTTATCTTACCCGAGGGGCTCATCGGTCAACGACGGCATCTCCAAGGAAGAGGCATCGGTTTCCTATGTCTCTTTTGATAAGGCGGTGCTGTTGGTTCGGCGAGCCGGTCGGGGCGCCCTTATGGCCAAAACAGACATTGAATCTGCCTTTAGGCTGTTGCCGGTACATCCGGATTGCTACCATCTTCTGGGTTGCTGCGTGGATGGCTTGTTTTACTACGATACCTGTTTGCCGATGGGGTGCTCCATATCGTGCCACTATTTTGAAATGTTTAGTTCTTTTTTGGAATGGACGGCGCGACGTGAATCGGGCTGCAGATCTATTATTCATTATTTGGATGATTTTCTGTTCGTGGCCCAGGGTGAGTCCCCCACTTGTAAAATTGTATTGGATTCTTTCTGTGCCTTGATGAGCAGGTTCGGTGTTCCGCTTTCCGCCGAGAAGACGGAGGGTCCGACCACCAGGCTGTCCTTTTTGGGCATTGAAATTGATTCAATTGAGATGGTTTTCAGGCTACCGACGGTCAAGCTCGAAAAAATATCGAGCTTGATTGACGGTTTTTGCGGAGCTCAGAAGGTCACGTTGCGTCAGCTGCAGTCGCTCTTGGGTCTCCTAGTTTTCGCATGTCGTATCATGCCAATGGGTCGGGTTTTTTTGCGGCGGCTATCATTGGCCACTAAGGGGGCCAAGAGGCCCGAGCACCGGATCCGTCTGACTTCATCCCGGAAAGCGGACCTGTTGGTGTGGCGTGAATTTTTGCGGCGCTACAACGGTCGCACGTGTTTTTTGTCGGACGAGGTATGCAACCAGGAGTTGGCCTTGTTCACCGATGCGGCTGGATCGGTGGGCTACGGTGCAATTCTCGGATCTGTCTGGAGTGCGGAATTGTGGCCACTAGCATGGCAGGATAAGGGGCTGTGTCGCAACCTGACCCTCCTTGAGCTTTTTCCCATCGTGGTGGCGGTTGAACTTTGGGGAGACAAGCTCAGGGACAGGAAGGTATGTTTTTGGACCGACAATAGCAGTGTGGTTCATTGTATTAACGGTTTGTCTTCTTCCTCCCTTCCGGTCCTGGCCCTCCTCCGTCACCTGGTTCTCAGGTGTCTAGAGTTTAATATATGGTTCAGATCTCGACACGTTCCCGGTGTTGACAATGTGATCGCTGATGTTTTGTCTCGTTTCCGCTTTCAGGAGTTCCGGACGCTGTGCCCGGGGGCGGCTCAGGAGGGCCTGCCCTGCTCGCAGTTCCTTTGGACCCTGGTGTTATGAACCTTATGCCACTCATCGCATCTTCTGTGACTCCGGCCACCTGGTCCAATCACGGTAAGGCATGGAAGGCCTGGTTGGGGGCGGCGGGTAGCAGGGACGTGGCCTCATGTGAGAGCGTCCGTTTTCAGGTCACAATCGACTACCTTTTGAGTTTGGAGCTCACTGGTTGTTCCGCCGCGGTGGCGCGGCGCCGTCTGGGGGGTGTTGGTTTTCATTTAAAATTGCATGGCTGGCAGGATTGTACAAAACACTTTGGCATCTCACAGGCATTGAGGGGTTGGCGGAAGGTTCACGCGCGGAAGGACAACCGGCGTCCGGTTTCCTTTGCCTTGCTGGATTCTTTAGTTAGGGTCACCGAGGGCGTTTGCTCCTCTTCTTACGAGGGGCTTCTTTTTTCCACGGCTTTTTGCCTAGCTTTTTTCGGTGCGTTAAGGGTAAGTGAGCTGGTGCCGACTTCGGCCAGCGGGGCTGGGGGCCTTTTCAGGGAGGATGTTTTGCTGGCCAACGGGGTGGTCCAGGTCAGGATTAAAAAGTCCAAGACGGATCAGTTGGGCGAGGGTTGTTGGCTGCGCCTTGGGGCAGTGGGAGGTCCCCTTTGTCCGGTTGCCATGGTGATGGAGTTCCTGAAGGTGAGTCCTGTTGGGGAAAAGTTCTTAGTACACGTTTCGGGGGCCCCTCTTACGCGGTATCAATTTAGTTCAGTGTTTAGGAGGTGTCTAGCGGCAGCGGGGGTCTCGGCTGGTGATTTTGGCACGCATTCCTTTAGAATTGGTGCGGCCACGGAAGCGTCCAGGGCTGGGTTGTCGGTGGGCGACATTCAGAGAATCGGTAGGTGGAAATCGGGGTGCTATGTGGGCTACGTTCGCCCGGAATTGTTGCTTTAATCTTTTCTCCTTTTTCAGGTCCTCGTGCTCCGGTTGTGCACGTTGTGGGGCACTCCTACGTTCATCGGGCCGCACAGAGGGCCATCTGCCGGCCGGGCGGCAGATCCCTGGGATTTCCGGTGGAGGTGCATTGGAGAGGTATTGGGGGTCTCCCTTGGTCCCGGATTCTCATGGAAGTTTTTCAGATTGCCGGTGTGTCTCGGACGCCGGTGGTGTTAGTGGTTCATGCGGGTGGGAACGACATACGTTCCCTGCGAGTTCCGGAAATGCTCATACTGATGCGTATGGATCTTGAAAGGATGGTTTTTCTCTTTTCCGAAATTATCATTGTTTGGTCGGAGATTGTCCCTCGGGTCACATGGCAAGAGGACAGGGAAGCAGTGGGCATAGAGAGAGCGCGTAGGACCATTAATTCACGCATGTCCCGATATGTTAGAGCCAGGTCTGGGGTGGTGGTCCGGCATAGACAGTTGGAAGGGGACAACAGGAGGCTTATGAGCCAAGATGGCGTTCACCTCAACGACATCGGGCTTGATATATTTTTGTCTGGCCTCCAGGATGGCATTGAGCAGGCCCTATATATTTTGGGTGGGGGTCGGAGCTCAGTCTAAGGGAGTGAGCTCCTCCTGTGGCGGTACAGGACATTAAAGCCATGGATAGGAGAGGTGGAAGGCTATCATGCCCGTCGGCTTAGGCCGGCGGCTGGCTGGTTGCTTCCCCCCCCCCCTGTGGGCAACCTTTGAAAGGTTAATAAAGTTTAATAAGTTTGTTTTATTTACCAAATAAAGCTGTGGCCGACCCCTACGTCCATTTAATGATAAGTGGTTGTCTGTGTTTTTATTGAAGGTTACAAAGGGGTGAGATGACCAAAGGGTCACGGTGTGGGTAGGTTCAGTTAGTCTGGTTGGCAACGGGCCAATTAGGCCTAGGTGCCACTGACTAAATTAGAGGCTGGGGGGTAGACAGAGAGGGTTAGTTAGCTCACCCCTTCCCCCTCCCCCTTAGTGACATGGGGCCTCCCCATAGGCTGGCGCGGGGGACCAATAGGTTTTAGGCTGGGGGGAAGTCCTAGGAGTGGGTCAGAGGTCCTAAAAGGAGGGGTGATACCCCTCCCCACTTCCTCTTACCTGTCAGCGCCAGCACGAAAAGCTCCCCGCCCTCCCGCCCCTGGTCTTTTTGGAGTGCTATGTTAATTTATATAAAAAAAAAAAAAAAAAACGGAACACGTCAATTGACGGGCTTATTTGTTATATTTATTATGGATGTTATGTCGTTGGCCTTACAGGCCCCTGTTTTTCAATTGCTTTGGCATGAATGAGTTTTCTATTGTGTATTCAAGTCACAGCTGGCGGTACAGGAGATTAAAGCCATGGATAGGAGAGGTGGAAGGCTATCATGCCCGTCGGCTTAGGCCGGCGGCTGGCTGGTTGCTTCCCCCCCCCCTCTGGGCAACCTTTGAAAGGTTAATAAAGTTTAATAAGTTTGTTTTATTTACCAAATAAAGCTGTGGCCGACCCCTACGTCCATTTAATGATAAGTGGTTGTCTGTGTTTTTATTGAAGGTTACAGAGGGGTGAGATGACCAAAGGGTCACGGTGTGGGTAGGTTCAGTTAGTCTCTAATGTAAGGGGAGGGGATGCGCTGGACATCTAATCTTACAGATACAACCGGCCCTTTTGAGGGCAATCATAATGCTGATGTGGCCCACAATGAAATTGAGTTTGACACCCCTGCTCTACACCAACTAGAAAAAACGTAAAATGTATGTCTACAATGAAATAGTTGTAATGGGCACGATGATTTTTGTGGCATGGGATCCTTGGTCTGCACATTCCACAAGGTGTGTCCTTAACTCAAACACGAAATTCTACGTTCTATTTATATTTGAAGCAGAACCAGACTGAGCCACCACGTGGACCCATGCCCCGATCCTTAGGAAGAAACACTCTGGAAGGAAACCAACTCTAAATGAAAACCACACACACAACTGTTTTCTGTTGGCTGCCTATTCATTACAGTCATATCATTTATAGAAACTCTGGAATAAAAAAGCCTCCCCTGAGCCTTCCCAAACCAACAACCTGCAGCTAAAGCAACAGAGCCGCCTGTTTACATCACCCTGGCTGGTTGCAATTATCTACAGGGCCCGTCAGGTTTCGGGTTATCTGGGGATTGATGGACGTTCTGCTAACAAGAATCTAAATAAAAGTTCCCTTGCAAAGTGATACTGTCAGGAACATCGAAATTCTTTTTCTTGGAAACAACAGAGAGGAGGAATGAAAGTAGATTGTGAGAAAATCGCAGCAATCCCAGAAAGTGTCAAGAGTCCACCCTGGGAGGGTCAGAGACGTATCAGCGGATATCAACGGTTTAATAAAATAACCTATTCTTGTTGTGAAATCATTTATAGAAGATGTCAATGCTAAATGCTCCTTTGGAAATGCTAGCGGTCTGGCTGCCATGCCGACTTATTGGCTTCAAATCTTTGAGTCACTGATCTGCAACAATTATGCATAAAGAACGTCTGCCTTAAAGTGGAGGTAAACTCCAATCTTGAACTTGTACCTACACAGAGCAGCCGCAGGGTTGCCATCAGGAAATTGAGAAGCGGGCAGCTTTGGGGGCTGACAAAAAAAAAAAAGGGGGAGATGCCATTCGGGGGCCTGGGGACCACCGGCACCTTAGAGGTCGGAGGGCTTTGAGTGCTGACGAAAAAAAAAGGGGGCCCTTGTGATTTGATATTTTTTTTTATTTTACAATAAAAGGAACATTTTTTGGAGTGTGGCTGTCCAAACCTTCTTTCGTATTCCTGTATTACCTCCACTGTACAGTTAGTTTTGCGCAGAGTGGCCCCCGATCCTCCTGTTCTGGGGTCCCCTGGTGGCTCTCACAGGTCCTTCCCGCAATCGATAACCCCCTCTGGGAAGCTCTCTCCGAGGGAGTTACTTTGCGGGACACACAGTCTGCGTTTATAGCTGCCGACTGTATGACTTGGCCCCGCCCCCGGCATTGGATTTGATTGACAGCAGCAGGAGCCAATTTAATTAAAACATTTTTTATATATATTATTTATTTTTTATAATAAAAAAAAAACCCTGAGCACAGAAATTTGTAAAACAGACTACCAAAAATTGGTATTTGTCCTTAAAAAAAAACACAGACAACTACTGTACTGCCATTGCTATATTTGGTCTGGGTGTCATGAAGGGCCAAAGCAGAACTTCAGACTCAGAGCAATATTCTATCAATCAAAAAATATGTATATATATATATATATATATATATATATATATATATATATATATATATATATATATATATATATATATATATATATAGGGCTTTTTTTCTGGGGGAACTTGGGGGAACTCAGTTCCACCACCTTTGGCCCAGACCTTTTGGTGCCTGCTCACCACAATCACTTGTAAACACAGAGGTCTGGTTTATGTGTTTACAAGTGACAGCTCTGCACTCTGTGTGTAACCCCCCTGAACTCTGCACTCTGTATGTAGTGCAATTCTGGTATTTAATGCCCCTTTAAGACCCTTCTACTGTTTGTGAAATCTGAACGGGGTCGTGGTTGAGTTCCTGCACCTATTTTCTGAGAAAAAAAGCTCTGTATATATATATATACTGTATATATATATAATTATTATTATTATTTTTTACAGAAATTAAGTCTGACACTCTGCTTTGTTCTTTCATGACCAGATTTTAGATGCCTTTCAGCTTCACGCCGGGAACCCTACTGCGCATGCGCGAGGCCCTGCTCCTATTGGCCCGGCGGACCGGGGGAAGATGAGGACAGAGCCCCGTGGTGATGTCACAGGCCACTGGCCACGGCCAGTCTCCCAGAAGTGGGAAAGGATACCTGTCAAAGATAAGACAGGTATCCTGTCCCCCCTCCCCCGAAAGGTGCCAATTGTGGCACCGGAGGGGGGGAGGAATAAGATGAACGGAAGTTTCACTTTAGGGAGGAACTACACTTTAGGGACAGTTAAATGCTTTCAGAAATAGAAGTGTAAATAGTTAATTTTTAATCAATTAAAAAAAATCTAAAGTAAATGAACAGAAGAGAAATCCAAATCACATCAATATTTGGTGTGACCGCTCTTTGCCTTCAAACCAGCATCACTTCCTCTAGGTACACTTACACAAAGTTTTTGAAGGAACTCGGCAGGTAGTATGTTCCAGACATCTCAGAGAACTAACCACAGATCTTCTGTGGATGTCGGCTGCCTCAAATCCTTCGGTCTCTTCCCAGAGATCCCAGATAGACTCCATGATGTTGAGATCGGGGCTCTGTGGGGGCCAAACCATCACTTCAAGGACTTCTTGTTTTTATTTTTTGCTGAAGCAGGGCCGTCTTTACCATATTGCAAACAGGGGCAGCTGCCCATGGCCCTGTCACTGTTGGGGGCCCAAAGCAGAGCCGCCCGTTAAGCCCCTGTGCTGCCCACAAATCAGCGGTGAAAATCATCAACGGCATGCAGTACTGTTTCCCTTCCCAGTGTTTTAAAATATACAGCACCCTTGGCTTCCCTTTAGACGTGCACTTCTCCCTTCCTGCCACTGGGTGCTGCTTGTATATAAATGTGAATTAGAATGTGATTTTATAGCATCCCCAGTTTGCTCTTCCTGAGGCTGACTTCTTCTTCACGTCCTGCACTCCAAGGTATGTCACTGTTTGCTAATCTATATTGTAAATAGAAGTTTTCTGTAGAGTGTGCCCAAAGTCTTTATAATATTTGATTCACTGCAGGTTTGGTCAGTGCTTTAAAAAGTTCCTGTATTTTACACGTGGCATGGCATGAGGTCACAGCACCGTCTGTCCATTCTGCTTTAGCACCATGGGACCCCAGGCCATTCCATGTGTAAAATACAGGAACTCTTTAAATTGAGTAAGGCCTCAGAGCACATGGCATTACTGTCTGTATTTAACTGCTTGATGAGCTTATTTTGGGCCTGGCTGGTTCACACGTATGTGTTTTGGCGGCCCACATTTGCGCAGGGACAGCAGCCCATTCATTTGAATGGGCCGCCATGCCTGTGTTTCCTGCAAAGAAAAGCGCATGCCTCATGTAATAGGCTGCGCACACGGCACACCTATGCCCATCAAGAAATGAAATACAGCACTGTCTGTCCATTCTGCTGTCTGCTGCGACTTATCTGCAGTTTCTGCACTGTCAAACTTGCTGCATTTTTAGACGTTTAGGTCACGCTTTTAAAAACACAGTGCGTTTGTGTGTGCAAGAACTGCTGGTAACTAACATGGTGCGAAAGCAGAATGGATTTCAAGGCAACTGTATTTTTAAAATGCTGAATGCACCTTTTTTCTGCAGGAAACAAAGGCATGGCAGCCCATTCAAATCAATGGGGTGCTGTGCCTGCACAAATGAGGGCCGCCAAAACACATACATGTGAACCAGCCAGGTCCAAAATAACCTGGAGGGGGGCCCAAAAAAAATGTTTGCCCAGGGCCCTAACCATATTAAAGACGGCCCTGTGCTGAAGATAGTTCTTAATGACATTGGCTGTATGTTTGGGGTCATTGTCCTGCTGCAGAATCTATTTGGGGCCAATCACACGCCTCCCTGATGGCATTGAATGATGGATAAGTATGTGCCTGTATTTCTCAGCATTGAGGACACCATTGATCCTGACCACATCTCCAACTCCATTTGCAGAGATGAAGCCCCAAACAAGGAACCTCCACCATGCTTCACTGTTGCCTGCAGACTTATTATTGTACCGCTCGCCTGCCCTTCGATGAACAAACTTTCTCATCAGTGCTGCCATTTTTCTGCACCCCATGTTTTCCTGCATAGCCTTGTTTCCTCATTAGACTTATGGCTTTTTGGCTACATTTCTTCTATTAAGACCACTTCTCCAGACAGTAGATGGGTGCACCTGGGTCCCACTGACTTCCACCAGTTCTGTGCTGATGGTACTTATGCTGAGCTGTTTTTTTTTTTTTTTTAGATTTACCTGGAGGTTCACTTACTTGCCATACCCCTTTTTTTAATTGATGTATTATGTGTAAAAGGAAAAATGTTTATATTTTTTAATTTTAAGCTAGAAAAAAATATGAAATATTGCTGTGACAGTAGACCTAAAAATACCAATAGCAGTTTAACCACTTGCCGACCGCCGCACACACATTTACGTCAGCAGAAGGGCTCATACAGGCAAATGGGCGTACCTGTACGTCCCTTTGAATTTTCCACCTTTTGCGGGCGCGCGTGCCAGGACAGTCCCGCATTTTGCAGGTCTGTCCCGGGCACATTTATTCCAGGACAATACAGTGTCCCGGAATGAAACTGAAACAGCCACCCCCTGGGCCAATCTGATGCCCCCAAAAAAGGCCGCCACATCACCGCTTTACTCACTGACAGTACTTGTCCTGGCCGGGATTGCCTGGAGGAGCACAATTCTGCCCTCTGCTAGTGACTGGAGAAATCATAAATCCCGCCTCTTGTGTCCAAACACTGTTCTGTGATTCGTTACAGCACAAGCTGATTTTTGGGAAGGGAGGGTGTCCCTGAATGGTAGTTTGGAAATGTGGTCACCCTAGTCCCCGCGGGTCGCACAAACTTGATGTTCGCCGACGGCCAGCGAGCGTGAGACTGAAAGGCAGAACGGGGAGATGTAAACAAGGCATTTCCCTGTAATCTACTGCTCTATGACATCGGCAGCAGTGATCGCTGTCATGTCACTGGTAGCCCATCCCCCCCACAGTTAGAATCACTTCCTAGGACACACTTACCCCTTCATCGCCCCCTAGTGTTTAACCCCTTCCCTGCCAGTGTCATTTACACAGTAATTAGTGGCTGTTTATAGCACTGGTCGCTGTATAAATGACATTGGTCCCAAAATAGTGTCATAAGCGTCTGATGTGTCCGCCATAATGTCGCAGTCCCGATAAAAATGGCAGATTGCCGCCATTACTAGTAAAAAAATATAATAATAAAAAGGGCATAAATCTATCCCCTATTTGGTAGACACTATAACTTTTGTGCCAACCAATCAATATACGCTTATTGGGCCAGATCCACAGAGAGAGTACGCCGGTGTATCTACTGATACACCGGCGTGTACTTTCAAAGTTCCCGCGTCGTATCTTTAGTTTGAATCCTCAAACCAAGATACGGCGACTTCTGGCTTAGATCCGACAGGTGTACGTCTTTGTACGCCTTCGGATCTAAGATGCAATACTTCGGCATCCGCTGGGTGGCGTTCATGTCGTTTTCCGCGTCTGGTATGCAAATTAGCTTTTTCCGACGAACCACGAACGTACGCGCGGCCGTCGCAATCTCTTACGGCGTCTTTAGTCGGCTTTTTCCAGCGTATAGTTAAAGCTGCTTTTATCCGGCCTATAGTTAGACTTGCCATGTTAAGTATGGCCGTCGTTCCCGCGCCTAAATTAATTTTTTTTTTTACATTTTTGCGTAAGTCGTCCGTGAATAGGAATGTACGTAATTTACGCTATGCACAGCGCAATGCACAGCGGGAAATTTCTGAACGGAGCATGCGCAGTTCGATCACTGCGGGGACGCGCTTCATTTAAATGAATCACGACCCTACTCGCCGAATTAAATTCCGCTGCCAGAAATACACTACGCCGCCGTAACTTAGGGCGCAAATTTTTCCAGGATTCGAAGTTAAGCCAGGTAAGGTACGGCGGCGTAGTGTATCTCTAAATTGATGAAGAAATTAGATTTCTTTTAATTTTTTTATTGGGTGTGTTTTATAACAGAAAAAAACTTTTTTTTTTCAAAATGTGTTTTTTTTTTACCAAAAATATGTAGAAGAATACATATCGGCCTAAAATCACCTGCAATGTGCACACCGATGTTGGCTTATGGTCAATAATTCAGAAGATCTTCACCAACACTCACAAAGGGCTAGATTAGGGTAGATTGGCGTAAAAATCTGAGGGCGTAGCGTATCCTATTTAAGATACGCCTCCCGCAACTTTTACGGGCAAGTGCTCTATTCACAAAGCACTTGCTCCGTAAGTTGCGGCCGCGTAGTGTAAATGGGCCGGCGTAAGGCCGCGTAATTCAAATATGGATGAGGTGGGCGTGTTTAACGTAAATCAATCATGACCCCACGTTTTTGAAGTTTTTTTGAACTGTTCATGCGCCGTCCGCGGACGTATCCCAGTGCGCATGCTCCAAATTACGCCGCAAATACATTGGTTTCGACATGAACGTAACTTACGCAAAGCCCTATTCGTGAACGAGTTACGCAAACGGCGGAAAAAAACGACGCTGTCCCGACGTCCATACTTAACATTGCATTTACGCCGAACCTACGCAAGGTTACCCCTTCATATAGCAGGGGTAACTTTACGCTTACGCAAACGACGTAAACTACGACGACGGTGCGCAAATATGTTCGGGAATACGCGTATCTAGCTCATTTGCATATTCGACGCGGAAATCGACGGAAACGCCATCTAGCGACCAGCGTAAAATTGCAACTTAGATACGACGGTGTAAGTGACTTACGCCAGTCGGATCTACGGCAAATCTTCAGGAACTACAATTCCCATCATGCCCAGTCATGTCTGTGAATTTTAGGCACACGCGATCAGTCCATCCGATGAGAACAGTCCGAAGGACTGTTTTTATCGGTTGACTGATGGTCTGATGTGCCTACACCACATCGGTTAAATAAACGATTATGTTAAAACGTGGTGACGTTTACGTGTTTTAACACAACGATGTGCTGAAAAAAACGAAGTTCAATGCTTCCAAGCATGCGTCGACTTGATTCTGAGCATGCGCGGCCTTTTGACCGATGCTTTTGAAAACTAACGATCGGTTTTGACCCATCGGTCAAATTTTAAAGCAAGTTCTCTTTTTTTTGACTGAAGGATAACAGACCAATCGGTCAGGTTTGGACCGATGAAACGGTCCTTCAGTCCGTTTTCATCGGTTTTGACTGATTGTGTGTACACGGCCTAAGAGGTTTTTTTAATGCCTCATGGGATGTGTAGTTCCGCAACAACTGGAGGGCCTGAGTTTGAGGATCCCTGCTCTAGATTGTAAGCTCTTCTTAGCAGGGCCCTCTTAATCTTCTTGTATTTTATTGTATCATAACTGTACTGTGTGCCTTTTATATTGTAAAGCGCTGCGTAAACTATTGGTGCTATATAAATCCTGTATAATAATAATAATCCTCTAAAGATATATAAGGCCGGGGTTTTCTGGTATTGGAGGCCCTGCTTAGTATCATCTTTCTGAAATACCCTTAAAATGTCATAGAGGTAAATGGAAACGGGGGTAGGGCTTATCTCCCCATCCAGTGTACCTGTCAGTTACTGAGCTCATTTCCTGTCAGCACTGCCTGAGGCAAAGTATCAGAAGCATTGAGGAAGGAGGGAGAGGGGCTACAGGTTAGGACTGACAAGTGATTGGCACAGCGATCAGATCCTTTCGGTGATCTGCTTCAATGAGTCCATAGTTTTCATTGTGTAAATGAGAATTCCAGGTTGCCTACGGAAGTTCTAAACTACGGAACCCATTGGATGCCATGGCCAAATGTTGACACAGAAGAGTCAAATGAGGAAACAAATGACGGTGCTGTTTGCATTTGTAGAGAGAACTTGAGTTACATATAGATACACCTACAGGAGTTAATTGCCTGTAATGTGGGACAGATGCTGCATCAAACACAATCATATCCTTTGTAGTGTAAGATACATAATCATGACAGCAGTTTAGAGATTGTGTGGGAGATATGTGATCTTCAAGCAAAAAACATTTCAGAACATCTGAAAACAGAATTATCTAATAAAAAAAAAAAAAAAGCATGTACAGTAAGGTGACCAGATGGTTTAAATGAAATCCGGGGACATATTTGTTCTTTACTAGTAATGGCAACAATCAGCAACTCTCTGCCTATCGCCGCCCACCTCACAGCCTCTCAAGTCTTACTCTTCGGGCCCGGCTACTACTGGATGGGGAGCGGAGGAAGATCACTCCCCCAGGGAGGGCAATGAGATAAACAGGCAAGCAGCTGGCCGGGACTTGAGCCAAGGCAGAAGAACATGTGAGTGGAGCTGAATAGGCATGCACCCGAAACTGAAGAAATATTCCCTCCGCTCCGACCAGCACATGATCATCAGAAAGGGGCACAGATAATGGGAAAAATACAACCCGCCTATGCTAGTAGGCGTGACGGAGCGGGGGAGTGTAATTCAATTATTTTTTATTTTAATTCTGCACTGAATGGGCCAGATTCAGAAAGGAATTACACCGGTGTATCTACAGATACACAGGCGTAATTCGAATTTCCCGCCGCCGTATCATTGTTTTCTATTCAGAAAACATGATACGCCGGATTTACGCTAAGATCCGACTGGCGTAATAATCTTAAACCGTCGGATCTTAAATGTAATGTTCCGCTAGCCGCTAGGTGGCGTTTACGTCGGTTTCTCATTTGACTATGCAAATGAGACAGATACGCCGATTCACAAACGTTTTTGCGCCGCCTCTTCGTCGTTTACGTTGTTTCCGTAAGCGTAAACTTACCCCTGCTATATGAAGGGTAAGTTTACGAAGATCCGTCGTATGCCATGTTAAGTATGGCGTCGGGACAGCGTCGTCTTTTTCCGTAGTTTTACTAAGTCGCTCGCAAATAGGTATTTGCTTAAATGACGCTCACGCCGGATTCAGCGACGTTTTCCGACGTGAGTTGGAGCATGCGCACTGGGCTATTTTTACGGCCGGCGCATGCGCAGTTAGATCGGCGCGGGGCGTGCTTAATTTAAATACAAGCCGCCCCCTTTGAATTACGTGGCCTTACGCCGGGCCATTTACACTACGCTGCCGCAAATTACGGAGCAAGTGCTTTGTGAATACGGCACTTGCTCCAGTAAATTGCGGCGGCGTAGTGTAAATGGCTTACGCTACGCCACCGCCGATTCTTTCTGAATCTGGCCCAATGTCTTTGAAATTGCCCCTGCCTTCTTTTAAATCCAATCTGGGGACATAACCAGGGACAGACTTGGTCCGGGGACAGTGTCCTTAATCCGGGGACTGTCCCCTAAAACTGGGGCTGTCTGGTCACCCTAATGTACAGTATATACAATGCATTACATGGCCGAAAGATTGTGGATACCATAACACCTACCATATGGGCAAATGTAGGTGGACACCCCTTCAAAAAAGACATTTTTGAAAAACAACGTTTTTTTCATGCCGAAAAATGATCGTGTGTACGCGGCATTAGGGTTGGAGTATGACAATGGTGGCAGTCATAGGAAGGTGTGGGCATCTTATCTACCCTGGTCAAGAGTTCAGGTGTTTCCAGTATTGTTGATACGACAGTACACAAAGACATTTTGGAGGATTGTGCTTTTGCAATAACAGTTTGAAGAAGGCCTGTTACTATTCCGGCATGACTGTAACCCTTGTGCACAAGCCAGCTCAATGAAAACATTGGGGTTGATTTACTAAAATTGGAGCGTGCAAATACTGGTACAGCTGTGCATGGTATCCAATCCACTTCTATCTTCAGCTTGTTCAATTGTATGATTTGTCACGCGACTTTGGACATTAAAAGTCATACCCCATGTTTTCCAATGATAACCATTCAAATATGTACGACTTAAAGTCACAGCGACTTCAAAGTACCGTATATATTCTCAAGTATAAGCCGAGTTTTTCAGCACATTTTTTTTGTGCTGAAAATGCTCCCTCAGCTTCTACTCCAGTGAGGGTCCCACTTATTGTTCTCGGGTTTGTGTGGGTGTCTGGAAAGCGCTGCCGATCCGTACACTAGAGCAGGTGTCTCCAAACCCCCGCCCCGTGGGCCACATCCAGCCCCGCTTGTGTCTTTTGTCCGGCCCGCAGCTGGCAAGTCCAGCAGACAAAGTCACTAGATATGTGCGTTCCCGTTCGTAACGAATGGATTTTCATACGAATTTGTTAGTATTCGTATCAATTCGAACATCCGAATAGCTAAAAGACCCAAAATACGAAAATTACGGAATTACGAATAAGCAAAATAACGAACAAACGAAAATACGAATGGACAATCTTACTAAAATACGAAACACCGAAGAAGCAAAAGAACAAAAATTACATCTATAACGAACGATTTGCATTCCGCATTTTAAATTCTTTGTCTGTTAGTATTTTCATTCGTATGTTCGTATTTTCATTTGTGTGTTTTGTAAATCTGTTTCTTTGTCCGTTCGTAAATTTGTGTACTTGTAAGTTATAACGTTCTTTCGAATGGGCAGTGTAGTTAGTAAGTGATGTATCTTACTAAATATCTTAGCCAATCAGCTTATTTCTTTTGTGCTGAGTCACCTTGTTGGCAAAAATCCGACCGTGTGTACGGGGCTTAAGAGAAAGCATATCTTAATATGGATTAGCCGCGTGTTGCTATGTATTTACAAAAGTACAAAATTACGAATCCATTAAACGAAAATTATTATCTAACAAAATTACAAATTTCGAATCAACGAACATAAATTAGACAGAATTACGTATCATTCAGTATAAACGAAAATAAAACTGTTACGAAAATACGAACGGATCCGAATAGGAAAACTTGAATCTTACGAAATTACGAATCTTTACGAATCTACGGAACGAGACAAAACGGAACAAAAAAATACGAAAATTTTTGTTGTGCACATGTCTAAAAGTCACTCCCGCCCATGCTGCGATGCTACGCATTAGGATTGGCTGCTGGGATTGCCGATGTCCTAGCAGCTAGTGACATCGTTGGCACGGCACCTCCCAGCTACCCACCCGCTGTTTGAATTAAAGATCCTTCTGTGTGTCTAGGGAGTTGGGAGATGCAGGAGAGCTGAAGTCGGCCCTGAGTGAGGCAAGTGCTGAAGCTGTACATGTAATGGGGAAACTCTGATGGGACACTGATGGGGAGACTACTGATGGGGACACTCTTGATGGGGACCAGGGCAGCCATCACAAATTTTGGGGCCCCTTAGACAGCTTTAGGCAGGGCCCCCTGGACCAGAGAACCGGGGGGGGGGTGTTGATGGGAAAAAAAAACAAGTGTAATCTCTTCTCTCCTGACGCAAGATAATAAGCAGGGGGAGGGGGCCCTGGGGACCATTGGGCCCCTTACAGGTGTAATGCAAAAATAAATAAATAAGAAAAAATAAAAAAACAGGAGGGGGGGGTAGCCGGGCCTGTAAGGGGCACTGGGGACCGTCGGGCCCGTACAGGTGTAATGCAAAAAATAAATAAAAAATAAAACGGGAGGGGGGCCAGCCGGGCCCCTGGGGACCATCAGGGCCCCTTACAGTTGTAATGCCTATATGATGGCGGCCCTGATGGGGACACGGCTTATGGGGATACGGCTGATGGGGAGGCTATTGATGGGGACACGGTTGATGGGACACTGCTGATGGGGACACTAGCTACATTTCCCATCCTAGGCTTATACTCGAGTCAATATGTTTTCCACGTTTTTTGTGGTAAAATGAGGTGCCTCGGCTTGTATTTGGGTATATACGATAGTTTTTGCACTACTTTGGTCTGACTTTCATACAACTTGAGAGCCATAGACTTCAATGTTAACCCTCAAAAGTTGCATGAAAGTTGTACCTGAATGTTTTACATGCAACAGTTGTGCAACAGTTCTCCATTATCTTTGGTCAAAGCCATAGTCACATCCAAGTCACACCCATCCAAAGTTGCATTAAAGTTGCACTCCAAAGTCAAGCTACTTTGGAGTCATACAAGTGTGAATGGAGCCTAAAACCTAGAAGCTGATTGGTTTCTATGCAGATATGAACCAGATTTTGCACTCTTCGGCTTTAGTAAATCAATGCCATTGTTTGATGAGTTTGGTGTGGAGAAACTCATGTGGCCTGCACATAGTCCTGACCTCAACCCTACTGAACACCTTTGGGATGAATTAGAATGCCAAAGGTGAGGCAGATCTTCTGATCCAACAACAGTACCTGATCTTACAAATGCTCTTTTTGGCTGAATGAGCACAAATTCCCACAAACACCATCCAAAATCATGTGGAAAGCCTTCCCAGAAGAGTGGAGGGTGTTATAAGTGCAAAGATGGGACCAACACCAGTGGCAGCCTGTGCTCAATTTTTTTTGGAGGGGGGCGCAAACAAACGAAAAAATAAAAAGAATTGCAGCCTCACTGTGCCCATCAATTGCCGCCACTGTTCCCATCAATTGCAGCCACTGTGCCCATCAATTGCAGTCACTGTGCCCATCAATTGCAGCCACTGTGTCCATCTAATTCAGCCATTGTGCCCATCAAACGCAGCCACTGTGCCCATCAATTGTCGTCACTGTGCCATTAATTGTCGCCACTGTGCCATACCCTCAAACGCAGCCACTGTGCCATCCCATCAAACGCAGCCACTGTGCCATCAATTGTCGCCACAGTGCCCATCAATTGTCACCACTGTGCCATGCTGCCAGATTGCTCCCTCAAATACCACCAGATTGCTCGCCCGGGACTTACTTTTCTCGGGTCAGCCATATTAATAACACCAACTCCAATATGACACGTGCAGATCTTCCATCAACAGGTAGGGGTACACGATTGTGTTACTCACGTGCAGAGCTTCTTTCCTGGGAACAATCTCGAATCCCTCCCTTAATAGATATCAATGCGCTTTGCTTATCCCATATTGCAAAAATTGCTCCGGTCCCCAGCATCACTGACCGGCTACATTTACATCAGGAAAGACAGAAAAAACTGGCTAAGCCCTGCTCAATGGAGTCTATTCAGGCCCTATATGTAAATGCCCGATCCGCAGTAAAGCACTGTGATGAAATTCACAATGTGCTGCTAATTTCTGGCGCTCATATAATGGGAGTTACAGAAACCTGGTTCCAGGACAGCTCCAAATCAATCTATGACGAATTACTACCTAGCAACTATAGCATCATGACCAAGAATAGACAAACTAAAAAAGGTGGAGGCATATGCATTATTCATGACACTAATTTGATTTGCCAAGAAATCTCCTCTTCTCCCTATAATACCTTTGAACACTTAGCAGTGAAATGCTTAGTGAATGATAACGCAACATTCACATTCGCAATCATCTATAGGCCTCCTGGCCCCCTGGCCCAATTTCTCTCTGATTTTGCCGATTTCTCTATGCAACTTTCATTGATTTCCAATCATGTAGTGATTCAGGGTGACCTAAACCTATGGCTAGACGATGTACGGAACCAGGACGCTCAAGATCTCCTGAATGACATGCAGGCTTTACATTTCACCCAGCATATCAAGGAACCCACTCATATTAAGGGCCACACTTTAGATGCCCTTTTCCTATACGGTCTTTCCATTTCAAAAGTGACGATACAAAAAATTGTGTGGTCAGATCATTTTTTGACTTTGTATGTTCTTCCGGACTTTGCTATCAAAAGAATACAGGCGGGCAATAACATGCGTAAGTCAATCCCATTTCGAAAACTTAAGCCTGTGAACTGTGTTGAATTCAAGAACTGCTATATTAAAACCGACAACGAGATTGACGAGAATAAGCTCGTTGACGATCTCGAAGAAGGTGCTCTCCAATTAGAGAGTGCCTTGGACGATTTTGAATCTAGGCTCAAAAAATCACTGAACGAAGTGGCGCCCTTTCAGGTGGCTAACAACCGACCGAGATTACAGAAATCCCAACCGTGGTATTCATCTAGTCTCCTCCCTCTCAAAAAAAAGAGACTTGGCTAAATGGCTAAAATCTCAATGTAATCTGGACAAACAAGCCTACCGCATACATTGCAGAGGTTATGCCAAGGCAGTAAAAACGCTAAAAAGAACATATTATAATACCAAAATTAGCGTTGCCCCTAATCAAACGGGAGAACTGTTTGCCATAGTCCGGGAGATTTTTGAGCCAAAAAGACTCCACTCCAAGATTATGGCATCCCCACAACTGTGTAATGATATCCACCAGTCTTTCATTTCAAAAGTGGAGAAAATCCGTGCTCGATCCTCCTTAGCAGCCCCCTATGCAACACCAAAAGCCAAAACCACCCCGGAAAAACTACAGAATTTTCGCCTAGTGTCAGAGGAGGAAATCAGAGCTATCATCTTAAAACTGAAACCAACCAGTTATCCTGATGACCCCTGCCCTGCCTGGTTCATTCAGAAGCATGTAGACACTCTGGTTACCGACATCTGCAGAGTAATCAATTTGTCCCTCCGCCTGGGTATAGTGCCTTCTAGATTCAAGAGAGCAATCATACTCCCATTATTGAAAAAAGCGTGCCTGGACCCCACGATACTTACCAACTACCGCCCCATTTCTCTACTGCCCTTTCTATCTGAGGTCCTGGATCAGGTTGTGTTTATCCAGCTGCAGGAGCGGTTTGAGTCACACGGTCTGTTCCATGATTGTCAGTTGGGATTTCGACCCGGTCGTGGTACGGAGATGTCTGCCCTAGATATGAGGGAACGTCTGCTGGGTGTCCGCGACGCGGGGGGGTCCGCAGCCTTGGTGCTGCTGGACCTCTCTGCGGCGTTTGACACCATTGACCATTCATCCTTCTCTTTAGAATGCAATCCTTATTTGGCTGTGAGGATGCAGTGTTGAATTGGATTAGATCCTTTTTGTCAGAAAGAACGCACTCCATAAAAATGGCGTCGTACCGCTCAAACACCCTGTCATTGACCTGCGGGGTACCTCAGGGCTCTGCCCTCTCTCCCCTATTCTTTAACTGCTATATGCGCCCACTTGCCGACCTCATTACCAGCTATGGTCTAGGCTGCCAGATCTATGCGGATGACACACAGATCTTGGCAGACCTTGCAAGTGGACCTAATATGCCTGAGCAGCTGAATAAGGGACTATCTAACATCCAACAATGGATGGACACAAACAGGCTAGGCCTTAACGCCGACAAAACGGAGCTATTGCTGATCGGCCCACAGGCCAACTCTACCTTTTTACCTGCCTGGCCACCCTCATTTGGCTCTGCCCCAATTCCAGCTAAGCAGGTTAAAAATCTGGGTATAATTTTTGATGCTGAACTAAGTTTCATACCTCACGCAAAATATTGCATAAAATCCGCCAACTACCATCTGCAATTATTACGGAAAATTAAGAATCTTTTCACTCAGCACAACCGTATGATCTTAGTTCATCGACTTATCCACTCTAGGTTGGATTGTTCTAACATTTTCTTCCTAGGGCTCCCACAGAAGTGGAAAAAACGATTGCAGATTACACAGAACCATGCTGCAAGATTAGTTACAAACTGCCCAAGGCGGAATCACATCTCCCCGGTACTAAAGAACTTACACTGGCTCCCGATAGTAAAACGGGTTGAGTTCAAGGCACTCTGTTTGGTGTTTCGGGCCTATTGGCAACTAGGTCCGATGTATTTATCAAATATGACAGAACATTACTGTCCACCCAGAGAGCTTCGTTCGACTGACGCTCTGTTAGCAATTATTAAATCTAGCCGATTAGCTTCGAAAGGTGGCCGCCGGCTCCAAACACTGGGGAATTTTCTGTGGAACCAGCTCCCTCATCAGCTCCGAGCATCCACCTCCTTGATGGCCTTTCGTAAGGGCTTGAAGACACTTTTGTTTTCACAAGCCTATAGATAGAGACCTGCCCTTCCAAGCCCTTAGCAGGACGCAGCCTTAATCCTAGGCTGCGGTCCATTGTCAGGGAGTAGGGATAGGCTTGCTGTGCCCCGACACCCCCCCCCTTCTTTTTATATTTCTGTTTTTTTTTTTTTTGTTTGTTTTTTAGCTTGTTGGTAAGCGCTTAGACGCGAGTATCACAACTTGCATTTGGCGCTCTATAAGTATTTAATCCAATCCAATCCAATCCAATCCTCCCTCCACTGTCTCTCGACGTCTTCTCCCGCCCTCGATGACTTCAGCCAATCAGGTTACCAGTAACCAGACCCCGGTGAACCTGATTGGCTGAGACGTGTGTCAGTGTTAACCAGGGGACGCACACCCCGTGGTTAACACAGGCTGTAATCGGGAAGCCTATCAGAGCCACTGGCTCTGATAGACACTTCCAAAGTCAACCAACTGCTGTTATTCAGATGGCCGGCACTCACCAGGGGGCCGGCCATCTGAATAGTGGGTGGCACCGGCGCCGACGACAATACATAGATTCATGCAATGCATGAATCTATGTATTGTTTCAGTGGCGTTGCAGGAGAAAGGGGGCAGTGCTCTTGCACCCACTATCGACACATCGCCACTGACCAACACATATATTGAACACATTTAAACCCATGGTTTTGGAATGGGATATCCAATAAACTCATTGAAGGGTATTAATACTACAGTATGCAAAAACATTTTACATGGACAATGGTAACAGTTTGGAGAAGACCCTTTCTGTTTCAGAATGACTAAAATACGCACAAAGCCTACTCCCTAAAGATGTGGTTTGATGAGTAGTGATGAGCGGAATACGCCATATTCGATTTTGCGATATTTCGCGAATATTTCGAAGAATATTCGCGAATATTCGTTAATATCGAATATTCGTGATATTTTATATAAAAAAAAAAAAATTGTGAAATTTCGCTTTTTTTTTTATATATAAAATATCACGAATATTCGATATTTACGAAAATTGCGAAATTTCGCTAGTGCGAATGCGAAATTGATTGCGAAATTGATTGCGAAATTTGAAAAAATACGAATATTCGAAATAGCGATATTCGAGTTATTCGCGAATACTCGAATATGCAATATTCGTAGCGAATATTCGCAATGCAAATATTCGTGAGCAACACTATTGACGAGTTTGGGGTGGAGGAACTTGAGTGGCCTGCTCAAAGTCCTGACCTCAACCCTACTAAAGACTCTTATGTTCCTGCATGACTGTGTCACTGTGCACAACGCCAGCTTCATAAAGACATGGTTGGATGAGTTTGGGGTGGAGGAAATTGAGTGGCCTTCACAGATCCCTGACCTCAACCCTACAGAACATCTTTGGGGTGAATTGGAAAGATGATCATGAGCCAGGTCTTCTCATCCAACATCAGTACCTGATCTTACAAAACGCTCTTTCGGCTAAATGGGCACACATTCCCACAGACATACTCCGAAATCTTTTAGAAACCATTCCTAGAAAAGTGGAGGTTGGTATAGTAGAGATTGGAATCTAAAGGGTAGCATGGAGCCAAGTATAACTCACATACTGTATTACACTTATCTTCCACTTTATTTTTTATATATATTTCCTGGAGATCTCCTTTCACTTTATTTTTTACCAACAGGGTTGCTTTAAATAGAAATAAACTTTATTTGAAAGCATTACATCTGAAATAACAATTATTGCACTGAAAAGTAAAAGGTCAACAGTAAAATAATAGTCGAGACAAAAAGAAGCTACTAAAATAACAGGTTTTGAATCAGTTTATTGTATAAAAGAAAGGCGCAATTCATTATGTCAGAATGAAATGAACATTCAGGACCGAACAGACAAGAGCGGGTTTTATTACAACCCTCATAACTGGCGTGTTTGGACCAGGGAGCCTGGCATGAAGAGCGGACAGGAGAGCATCACTCCTCCCGGCTGCCAGCTAGTTGTATGACTCTTTGTCTTGCTTTGGACCAGCTTGTGTGACTGCAGATGGCGAGACACTTTTAGAACTTTTTGTGGATGACACAGAGGAAAACTTGACACCTAAAGGGATAAAATAAAAGTAATACACAATACGGCAAATCATGTTCTACAGTCAGGGGGAGAGGTTCTATTGGATCAGCTGCAGGTTAGCGGAGGAAGGCAAGACCCTTTTAAATGGAGACTTTTGACCTCCCACTCTTTGGTGACCACCTTGGGGAACACCCACTCCCTTGATCCCCTGCCCCCATCTTCCTTAATCCCTCCCCCATTTTCTTTCTCTTGCCTTCCCCCATCCCCCACATTAACCCCCCTCATACCCTTATAATCTAAACCCCTGCCACCCCATCATTCTTTCCCCTATTACCAAACCATTAACAGGCACTATCCCCCCCCCTCTGTTTAACCTACCCCATCCCACAATCCCAAGTCATCCCCCCACTCCCTTGACCAGAATCCCACATCTTTGTGTTCAGTGCAATGGAGTGGATTCTGATACACTCATGCTATTACTACACAACAAGATCAAGATCCTTGTTCCTAAGCTACAATGTATGGGCTTCACGTAAATATGGTTTCTATATGGGGTATACCCTTGTTTTTTGTAAAAGATTCTAATTATATATAGCCAGGGCTTTTTTTCCTCAGAAAGTAGGTGCAGGAACTCAATAACGACCCCCCCCCCCCCCCAGAAACCCCCTCACACCCTCCAAAACTTAATCACATGGTGGGTTAATAGTGTGGTTAAATTTCACTAACAGTGGAAGGGTTTTAAGGAGCAATAAACACTAGGGCCCGGATTCACAGCCATGGGCGCATCTTTATGCCGCTGTAGCGTATCTTCTTCTCTTGAGAGGCAAGTATGTAATTCACAAAGAAAATGCGCCCACGTAGCGTATATTTCTCAAATTTTCTTTTATTTAATTTCATCATACAAGAAACAGAGGAGAAAAAAACAAAACAAAGAAAGAGACATATACAATACAGGTATCGTACGTAGCGTATATTCATCGGCGTAAGCCGACGTAAGTCAAAGTAGGTGGAAGTGGGCTGGAAGTGGGCGTGATGCATGGTAATGAAGCGTGACCCCATGCAAATGATGGGCTGAGCGTCATCCAAGTACTTAAAACGAACAGCGCATACGTCGTAACTTGGACGTATCCCCGTGCGCATGCGTACAACCACGTCGAAATACCTGCCTAAGATACGTCGAAATCACTGCCTACGTGAACGTAACCTACGCCCAGCCATATTCACGTAGTACTACGTAAACAACGTAAAATACGACGGCTGTTCCCTGGTCCATACCTTTGCATGAGTTGCGCCTCCTATATATGGAATAACTTTACGCCGGACGTAACCCATACGCAAAACGCTTAAAACATGCGCCAGGCGCAAGTACGTTGTGTGAATCAGACGCTGTGTGCGACTGTTGATTTTTGCCAGATCCAGGAATGATGGAAACCCCCCTGCGAGGGCTGCTTTTGTATCTGTGAACGTTGATGTTTTTAAGGGCCTGGTAGCCCACTTTTGTTTAAAAACATCAAAGTTCACAGATGACTTGTGGCAGTTCGACCTGTGTCTTCCTTGCACCCATAAAATGCCAACTTTTTATGTTGTAGGAGTCAAACCGCCCGGTGTGCATGAGCCCTCAAACACGGAAAGCTCTATGTCTGTATGACCTTTGATCATCTTCTGAAAAGTAATGTTTTGGGGTCAGAGGCATACTGAGCGGCAAAGGGGAACCCCTTAGAGGTGCTGAGAGTTTGATGGCGTTCGCTGGTTCATAGATGGCGGGGCAGGAGCACAGATATCACAAAGGGTAGATGAAGTAGATTAATGTAGAAATTCCCCCTTCTGCTCTTTCTTTATCTTTCTCCCCTCTGGGGTCTACCTTACCTAGATTTTTTTTTTTTTTTTAATTTTCGTCATTTTTGTAGCCTAATTTCACTTCCCTGACATCTGTGTTGGTGACATTTCTATCTTTTGATGAATTTTAAAACACACAGTAACCCAACACAACATCTGCTGCCTCCTTGATCATGGGGTTGTTATACTTACTTGTAGACAGTTTAAGTGCCGGGATGTAATCGTTCCAGAATGAACATTCGTTGTGTTTCAGATCCCGACCATTCGGCAGCCTCTTAGTAAACTCTTTGAATTTTCCGCCGGCACTCTGTGTGCGATATTCGGGCCATGGTGGCAGCACGACTTTCCTTTTCTTGGAATAAGTGTATGAAAAGTTGGGGTTTCTGAAAAGTAAAGACATTTTATATGGAATATTGCTTAGAATTTGGAAGTATAATTCCATCTGATCTTAACTAGCTGACTCAATAAACTCAGTTTTATATATTGAGAGCCTACTTAACCACTTGCCAACTGGGCACATATACCCCCTTCCTGCCCAGGCGAAATTTCAGCTTCCGCCACTGCGTTGCTTTAACTGACAATTGCGCGGTCGTACGACGTGGCTCCCAAAAAAAATTTACGTCCTTTTTTTCCCACAAATAGAGCTTTCTTTTGGTGGTATTTTATCGCCTGTGCGGTTTTTATTTTTTGTGCTATAAACAAAAAAATGTGGCAAATTTGAAAAAAAAAACACAATATTTTTAACTTTTTGCCATAATAAATATCCCAATTTAAAAAAAAAAGTTATAAGTTTAGGCTGATACGTATTCTTCTACCTATTTTTGAAAAAAAAAAAAAAAACGCAATAAGCGTAGAGTGACTGGTTTGTGCAAAAGTTATAGCCCCTACAGAATAGGGGACATAATTATTATTTTTTTCTTTTTACTAGTAATGGCGGCGATCTGCGATTTTTCATTGAGACTGCGACATTATGGAGGACACATCGGACACTTTTGATACATTTTTGGCACCATTCACATTTAAACAGTGAACAGTGCTATAAATATGCACTGATAACTGTATAAATGTGACTAGTAGGGAAGTGGTTAACACTAGAGTAGGGTGACCCGACATCCCCAGTTTCAGGGGACAGTCCCCAGATTGAGGACACTGTCCCCGGACCATGTGTGTCCTCAGTTTTGTCCCCAGATTGGATTTGAACAGGGGCTGAGGCAATTTCAAAGACAGTCAGTGCAGAATAAAAAAAATCTGAATTCCCCCCCCCCCCCATTTCACTGCTCCTACTAGATTAGGGGGTGTATTTTTTCCATTATCTATGCCCCTTTCTGATGATCATGTGCTGGTCGGAGCGGAGGTAATATTTCTTCAGTTTTGGGTGCCCATTCAGCTTCGCCCACATGTTCTTCTGCCTATGCTCAAGTCCCGGCCAGCCGCCTGTTTTATTTCCTTGCCTTCCCTGGTGGAGTGATCTTCCTCCACTCCCCACCCAGTAGTAGCCGAGGTGCGGAGAATGAGACTTGACAGGCTGTGAGGCGGGTGGAAGCAGTGACGGGCAGAGAGTCAATGATTGCCGCCATTACTAGTAAAAAAATAATAATATATGTCCCCGGATTTCATTTTAAATATCTGGTCACCTTACACTAGAGGCCGAGGAAGGGGTTAAATGTGTACCCTGGGAGTGATTCTTATTGTGGGAGGGGACTGACTGGGGGAGGTGACCGATCTGTGTCCCTATGTACAAGGGACAGAGCATCGGTCTCCTCTCCCTAACAGGACGTGGATCTCTGTGTTTACACACAGATATCCACGGTCCTGCTCAGTTACTGGGCAATCGCGGGTATGCGGGGCATGTGCATCGTGTCCCCAGTAATGCGGCGTCATATGACGTTCCTGTCAAAACAATGGAGCTATCGTTAAGTGGTTAAAGTCCAAGTCTGGGCGGAGAGGAAAAAAAATACTCTTGCAGTGGGTCCCACTGCTTGTTACATTTAGGGGTACAAGGATAAGGTGTCATAGTTACATAGTTATGTAACACTACCCCCGAATGAGCTGCTGGTTTAGATTTGGGTCTGCCATTACCTTATTGTTCACCATGTTTGTCCTAGGGGTCCTTGTTGAAGAGTTACAAATGTCCACACCAACACTTACTTGGTTTCCTTTTCTTCAAACGTTTTATTAAACAAGTTCTGTTAGAGGGACAGAGGGTTGGGAAAGATTCGGGCACCTTGCTTCGCAGATTACGGGTATAATCTTAGATCCAGGGCAACTGTCCCACACTGGATTCGGCGACCACCGGATAGGCCTCTCTCACTGGCCTAGCAGCCGGTGCGAAGCTCGCAAATCAGTCTCTGCCACAGACTTAATGAATACTGTCGAGTCATTACAGGGACAAAAGGTTGCTAATACATTCCTGAGGCCAAAAGGGCCACCAGGTCAGGATCGGAAGACCCTGCCAGAACGGCGTCTGCCCCTTAATTACCCCTCTCCAGAATGCACAACGGCGAGGACCACGCCACTGAGCTGTTTCTTGGCAAGAGGCACCCAATACACCCAGCCCATTGCAATTTCAACCTTGAACCCTGGTAAGAAAGACACCCACAGTCAGGGAGAAGATGCGCAACACAACCGAGCTGGAACAGAGACCCATAATTTGGCATGAAAATCTGAGCTAAACTACAGCTCAGATAACTAAATTTACAAAATAGCGCCTACTCAACAGGAGCAGGGAGCTACAGTTAAATAGTAGGTGAGGTTGAAAAAAGCCACAAGTCCATCAAGTCCATTCTATGTGTGTGATTATATGTCAGTATTACATTGTATATCCAGGGCTCCAGTCCTGCGGGAACGCGTGGGAACGGAGTTCCTTTATTTTTTTCACAGAGAGAGCAGTCAAGCCGCCCGATCCAATCCTTCACTAAGCGGCGATGCCCAGCTCGAATCACTGTCAGGGGCATGTGAACCTCAGTAATCTTGTATGTTACTGGCCGCTTCCTGTATATGGATTCATCAGATAGTGTGCGGGTATTCCGTCACTTCCTCAATGCCGCAATGTCTCCTGGGAGCTTTTGTCATTGTTCCAAGGAGACATTGCGGAGGAATGCTGCAAGTTGTTGCAGGATGTAGAGAGAACTTGCTTCTTTCTAAATCCCGCGATAACTCACGGCAGACCTTTGCTAATGTTATCGAGGCTCATTAGGTTTCTCCTAAGACCTATGACCTCTGCCTGCTACTGGGAAGTGTTCTATGGTACAGTAAATCGACTGAGAAGGTACAATGCAATGCGATATAAATATTTATTTTTGAAAGAGATAATCTAGCCGAGCCCTATTAAAAAATGTAAGTAAGGTTTGAATAATTCAGAGGTTAGTAAAAGTAATGCAGAGTTCAGGGGTCAGTAGTTTGTAATGTGGAGTTCAGGCACAAGTAATAAGTAATAGAGAGTGCAGAGGTCAGTACTATGTATCAAAGAGTTGAGGAGTCAGTAGTAAGAGTTGAGGAGTCAGTAGTAAGAGTTGAGGAGTCAGTAGTATATAATGTAGCGTTCAGGGGTCAATAGTATGTAATGCAGAGTTCAAGGGTTACTAGAATGCAATGCAGAGTACAGGGGTCGCTGGTATGTAATGAAGGGTGCAGGGGTCAGTAGTAAACAACGCAGGAGTTCAGGAGTAAGTAGTATGTATTGGAGTGTTCAGGTTCAGTAGTATATAATGCAGAGTTCAGGGGTCAGTTATAAGTGATGGGGAGTGTAGGGGTCAGTAATAAGTAACGCAGAGTTCAGAAGTCAGTAGTATATAATGTAGAGTCCAGGGGTCAGTAGTATATAATGCAGAGTTCAGGGGTCAGTAGTATGTTATGCAGAGTTGAGGAGTCAGTACTAGTAGTATATAATGCAATGTTCAGGGGTCACTAGTATGTAATGCAGAGTTCAGGGGTCGCTGGTATGTAATGGAGGGTGCAGTGGTCAGTAGTAAGTAACGTAGTGTTCAGGTTCAGTAGTATATAATGCAGAGTTCAGGGTCAGTAATAAGTAGGGTTGTCCCGATACCACTTTTTTAGGACCGAGTACCGATACTTTTTTTCAAGTACTCGCCAATACCGAATACCGATACTTTTTTTTAAATGTGTCCCCAAATGCAGCCGTGTCCCCCCACAAATGCAGCCATGTCCCCCCCCCCAAATATGCAGCCATGTCCCCCCAAATATGCAGCCATGTCCCCCCCATATGCAGCCATGTCCCCCACATATGCAGCCATGTCCCCCACATATATGCAGCCATGTCCCCCACATATATGCAGCCATGTCCCCCATATATCCAGCCATGTCCCCCCATACCTAGATGCCGCCACAGCCGCATGGTTAATCAGCGTGCAGGGAACATCACAGCTTTCATTTGAATAGATGTAGTGTTCCCCGCTGCGCCACGTATAGACACTCCCCCTTGCTCGGGATTGGACAGATCACCCGTCCAATCCCGAGCAAGGGGGAGTGTCTATACGCGGTGCAGCGGGAAACACTACAGCTATTCAAATGAAAGCTGTAATGTTCCCCTGTTTAACCAGGCGGCGGCATTGCGATATGCGGCGTCGGCTTTCGTTTGCGCGGCGGCGGGGTGGGGGGGTAGTATCGCTTGAGGCATCGGGGGCATTTGCGGGAGTACAAGTCCTCCCGCAAATGCTCAGTATCGGTCCCGATACCGATACTGCTATCGGTATCAGGACAACCCTAGTAATAAGTAATCGAGAGTGCAGAGATCAATAATAAGTAACACATAGTTCAGAAGTCAGTAGTATATAATGCAAAGTCCAGGGGTCAGTGGTATATAATGCAGAGTTCAGAGGTCAGTAGTATATAATGCAAAGTTCAGGGATATGTAATAAGTAACACAAACTTCAGGGGTTAATAGCAGACTTTAGGTGCAATTAGTAACATAATAATATAATAGTTCAGAGGTCAGTAGTATCACAGAGTGCAGAGGTCAGTAACACAGAAGTCAATAATATAATGTAGAGTGCAAGGGTCAGGAATAGGAAACACAGAATACAGGGGTAAGTAGTGTGTAATGCACAGTGCAGGGGTCAGGAGCAAGTAGCAGGGGAGTAACAATGCGTGGATGGAACGGCTGTCTAGCCTCACAACCCTCAGACTACAGTAAAGATGCGGGGGGTCCGCTGTAGACAGAGTGTGGCCGGGGGAAGGTGTCAGCTGGAATGCACATTTTATTATCCAAGGCAGCTGAAGGAATGGAATCTATCACCTTGCAATAGCCACACATGAGGGAGTCAGTTACTGTACAATCTACCAGACACATGCCTGCAATCAATGGAGTGACTGAGATTGACAGGTTGCTGACCCCTGGAGCTGAGAATTATTAATCCCCATCTGTGTCTCATCCAAGAGATTCCCCTCCACTCCTTGTCCCGTAGACACAAGAAGTGAGAGGAAGTTTTTTTTAAAGTAAAATCCCCTCCTAGGCAAGAACTGGTGTCCCAATTGGAAGATTTCCCAACCATTTCTGCAATCAAAACTCATGCCGCGTACACACGACCATTTTTCGGGTTCTAAAAAATGAAGTTTTTTTAATGTCTTTAAAGACTATCGTGTGTGGGCTTCAGAACATTTTTCACGATCTAAAAAATGGGCATTAAAAATTTCGAACATTTTCTATTTTTTCATAACGTTTTTAACGTTGTCGTTTTTAAGGTTGTAAAAAACGGTCGTGTGTGGGCTTTAACGACGTGAAAAAAACGCGCATGCTCAGAAGCAAGTTATGAGACGGGAGCGCTCGTTCTGGTAAAACTACCATTCGTAATGGAGTAAGCACATTCATCACGCTGTAACAGACAGAAAAGCGCAAATCGTCTTTTACTAACACAAAATCAGCTAAAGCAGCCCAAAGGGTGGCGCCATCCGCATGGAACTTCCCCTTTATAGTGCCGTCGTACATGTTTTATGTCACCGCGCTTTGCTCGAGCATTTTTTTTTTTCACGATCGTGTGTAGGCAAGGTCGTTTTAATGATTGGGTTGAAAAAAACGTTGTTTTTTCTAGACTCTTAAAAACGTAATTTTTTATAAAACGGTCGTGTGTACGCGGCATTAGAATTTTCTCTCCTCTTTGGTCCTGGTGACCATGATCACCTAAAAATAAAGACAGTGAATCTCTCTAAAGAGGACACAACCTAACCCAGGTTCTTCTAACTTCTCAACACTTTGTCCAAAAAAAATTGACTTTAGATAAACTGTAATTAATTATGCCGAGTAATGCCGTGTACACACGTAATTTCCGACAACAAAACCGTGGATTTTTTTCCCGATGGAATGTTGGCTCAAACTTGTGTTGCATACACACGGTCACACAAATGTTGTCGGAAATTCCGAAGACGTACGGCGAGCCGAGATTAATGACGTTCAATAGGCAGTTTGGCTCTTCTGCTTGATTCCTGCCTTCATCTACACACCAGAGTTCTTTCCTTTGATAAAAGAACAAAGAGATACTTTGTTTCACTTATTAGTGTTGTTATAAAACTTGGCAGGCTGCCTGGATTTTTTTTCCCCAGCTGTGAGAACTCTCTGCAGAAAGATCGTGACATGCTGTTTTGAAGATCGGGAAGGGAAAAAGATTGCGATTTCGATTCTTAACGGTTAATCGTGCAGCTCTACTTAGTAGGGAACCAATGGTAATGGTAGTACCATACTCACCCTGTCTTTACAAAGTTAGCCAGGTACTGCATGATCTGTAGGGAAAGCTTCCTCTCCTCATCAGAAAACTGATTTCTATAAAGCGAGTGAAAAGGAATTCCAAAAGTGTAAATGACATCTTCAGGCAGATCCAGACCGGAACTGAAAAGAAAAATAATAATATACACTTAGCCAACAAAAGATTTAGGCCCGGATTCACAAAGCACTTACGCCGACGTATCTCGAGATACGCCGCGTAAGTGTAAATATGCGCCGTCGTATCTGTGCGCCGTGCCCACAGAACTAAGATACGCCTAAAAACTGACTTCATCCGACTGATGTAACTTGCCTACGCCGGCGTAGAGTGGGAGCATAGTTACGCTAGACGCATTTGGCACTCCCATTGATTTACAATGCAAATATGCAAATGAGGGAGATACGCCGATTCACAAACGTACTTGCGCCAGGCGCATGTTTTAAGCGATTTGTGTCCGGTGTAAAGTTATTCCCCATATTGGAGGCGCAACTCATGCAAAGGTATGGACCAGGGAACGAACGCCATTGAATTTTACGTTGTTTACGTTGTACGTGAATAGGGCTGGGCGTAGGTTACGTTCACACCGTAGGCAGTGATTCGACGTACCTTAGCCAGTTGTTTCGACGTGATTGTGAGCATGCGCACTGGGATGCGTTCAAGGTACGACACATGCGCAGTTCATTTTAAGTCTGAAGCTCAGCCCATCATTTGCATGGGGTCATGCTTCATTAAAATGTATCACGCCCACTTTCAGCCCACTTCCACTTACGCCTAGGAATATACGATACGCCGGCGCAGCGTTGGGAGCATTTGCTTTGTGAATTCCATGCTTCCCTCTCTGCGTTGCACCGGCATAGCGTAAAGAAGATACGCTACGGCGGCATAAAGATGCGCCGATGTATGTGAATCTACCCCATAGTCTACATTTTAAAGGATGGCTAAAAAAGTACAACACTGTTGTCATGGAACATTCAAGTGTATTTTATTACAGGGTTAGACCCTTTGTTGAGTTTTTATTGCGGTTTATGATCCCGTTGGGGAGATTCACGCCTGGCCTGGTGCCCAATATCACAGAAGCAAAAAGTGAGGAGAAATCCAAAAATGTTGGGTTGTCATTCGATTCAGATTCAGAATATTTTAATAATCCCAAAGGGAAATTATTGAAGCCTTATAAGACGGAAAATCCTCCAATAAGGACACAATATCCTACGACAACTCTAGGATGTAAGAATGATGAAATGATGTAATGTGAGTCCAATAAAACTTTATTGCCCATGACAGAAGGTCACATGAAAATCCAACACGCTTTGGGGGGCTTACTAGTTCCCACCCATGAGGGCTTCTGTGGTAAACTGCATCAAAGTTTCAGTCAAACAGCAGGTTTGAGAATATAAAGAAGAAAGAATTTGCATTACTCTCGGCCACCTCAGGTGAATAAACGATAAGGCCTCAGCCTGCATGTCTCCACCAAATCACACACCCTGATGCATTTCACCCTATCCATCGGGGCTTAGTCAATGACTAAGCCCTGGTGGGTGAGGCAAAATGCATCAAGTGTGTGGTTTGGTGAAGACATGACGACTGAGGCTTCTCCTTATCATTTATAAACCTGAGAGGCAATCCTATTTTCTTTACATTTATTAGGCCTCTGGATTGCTTTCACAGGGATAGGCCTTCACCTCTTCTTTTAGAGGCACCAAAAAAGCAATATAATAGGTAGCAGGTCTGATAGTTATTTTGGCCCAGCTTACAACTAAAACTCTCATACTTCTCCCATTCTGTAGATTAGTAGTCTCAAACTCCAGACCCTACTGCCAGGCCACGGCCTCCCTCCTCTTGGGCCTCCAGCCACAAACCTCCCACAGGGCCTCCCAGCTCCCATAGTGATTCACAGTGACCTTCAGCAAGCCCTGGCCTCAATAATAATGAGAAACACTGCTATAGATTACTCAAGAGATCCATGAGTATACTTTGGCTGACAGAGAGCTGAATTTAAAGTCTAAGGCCGCGTACACACGGTCGAATTTATCTGCTGAAACTGGTCCGCCGACCAGTTTCAGCGGACATATCCGATCGTGTGTATGACCTAGCTAACAGGTTTGTCCAGCGGACAAATTTCAAAGCATGCTTTGAAATTTGTCCACTGCAAACCTGTCCGTCGGACATGTCCACTGGTTAGTACACCTAACCAGCGGACAGAAATCCCCCGCATGCGCCGAATGGATTCGACGCATGCGTGGAAGTATTTTACTTCCTGGATTGGTGACGTGGCGGCGTCAATGTCACTTCCGCGTCACCGCGCTGTCTGTCCGCGGGGATTTTGGTTTGATGGTGTGTACAACCATCAGACCAAAACAGCCCAGCAGACATATCCGATGAAAACGGTCCGTCGGACCGTTTTCATCGGATAAGTATGATCGTGTTTGTACGCGGCCTTATAGGTTTAGGGTCCATTACTCTATTAATACGGTACATCCATTAGTGAACAAGGCCCGCAAGGCTGAAACATGTTTACATCTACAAGGAGTTGCGGACTATCTTTTCTCACATCCATTAACCACTTCACTACCGCCTTATGTTTAGAAACAGTGGAGTGGTGTTATTCCCTCAGCACTAATTTATACAGTAAACAGCACCAGAGGAGGCACTATTGGGTTGCCATTGTGCCCATTAACAGCTGTAAACCTATCCATCATCAGACAAACACTGTGTACCGAGCTGATCCAAGTGGCTCTGTACCATGTGATCACTGTGATGACCAATCACAGTAATCCCAAATGTAAAGACACTACTGATTACTTTGTTGATCCCATCATATGTCCCAGGTGGCTGCAGGAACAGAGAGTGCCATGCAAGCTCTCACATGCGCAGCGGAGAGCCTACTGTGGTTCCTCGGGATTCAAGATGGTGAAACCAGGGACACGGAGCTGTAAGAAGAACCGACTGAGGAAAGACTGCTGGACTCCAGGAACTTGTAAGTACCTATTTTATTTTAAAGTTGGTTGACTTTTAATAAAAGAAAAGAAGTTACTCTTTAAACTTTATAAAATGAGAATTCTGTTAACTTTGATGAAAAGGGAAATCTCCCCAAGCAGGATGCAGAGAATAAAAGATAACTTAGCAAGTTTCTACCCTTCCCTACCAACTGAAGCTTTAAAAAAAAACTTTTGCCTTGACATACACTTAACAATACAGTAACAATGAAGAATTTCAGGTAATGTGGAACTGTAGGTAAATCTAAAAACGAAGTGCCCCCTACTGTCAGTTATGGGTGCTATTGTTAATTTAGTGGGGAGATGAGTTACATTGCTCTCATCCATGTTAAATTCCCTAAATTTGCGTTTTGGGCTGGGCTACCTGTGGTCCCATTCTCTGTGCTGAGGATATGTTACCATCCTTGGGCAGCAGATGGCGCCAGAGGGGTTCCAGAACAGAGCCGCCTTTCCTCAACAGCCAATCAGAGGAGTGTTTCCCTCGCTGGGCATGCTGGGAGAGGGTATATCTGGTGCGTGCGCCTTTTTGTCCGGGTCTTCTACCCGGGTCTCTTACCCGCAGCGGGCCACAGGTGTGGCACCCACCTTCAGGTTACGCGCACACCACGAGGCCGCCACTATGGCCTACAGAGCCGGGGCCTACACTACGCGGAGCTACGAACTTTGGGCTTTATGGCTCAAGGCAATTGATACTGTCAGGGACCCCAGTGACTTACTGGGTTCCTACTTCTACTGAGAAGATCCCAAGCTGGGTGCTGTTCAGTGGGGGATCGGTCTGAGGAGAACCCTGAGGCAGGTGATCCAACAGGATTTGAACGAACCATCGGGGATCTGGTTACCAGACACTGACAGAACATAGTCAGACTGTCAGCTGGTGACTTCTACGAACAGACCTACTGGGAGGATTTGCTCTACAACTCTACTTTGCTAACATTGGGCCTGTGAAAGAGATTTCCATCTTAAAATCCTAATTTAATTAGAGCCAAGTCGGTGGCAGAAACTTGTTCCTTCCCAGAAGCTTTAAGTGACACTTTGGCTGCCAGGCCTGTGACGACGTGATAGATACTATTGTTGAAGGCAGGACTGCCTTACTTATCCAAAGCATGATGCTGCAAGGTTCATCTTCTTCTATCATCAACCTATCCTGTCTACCTCAAGTTGACTGTTGGTTGATGTTGGACCGAAAATAAAGCACTTAGAAAACGTCAACCCTTGGCTTGGACATTCCGTTACTGCTCTCAGGCGGCGTACACATCGTTCCGCCCGTCGAGGTTCCCGTTCAGCTGTCGAAAAGCTCATCGAGCCAAATTTCCCCATAGAACAACGAGGAAATAGAGAACATGCTCTCTTTTTAGCTCGACGAGCTTCCCGACGGGATGCTCGGCGAAAAGTGTACACACGACTGGTTTTCTCGGCAGAATACGTCTCCCATTGAGGTTCTCGCTGGATTCTGCCGAGAAACTCGGTCGTGTGTACGCCGCCTTACAGGTTTCTACCATCAATTTCCCTAGACACATCAAAGGTAACTTAACTTTTTGCTGATCCCACATCTAACCAGCGGCCCCTGAGGGGGTTAGCGCTACACTTATATGATGAAACTAAGTCTGACTTTTACAGAAAAAGCTGAGATCCGTACAAAACTTCAGCTGCTTCCATTGGTGGATCTGCTGATCATTTTGATGTGAAGTGTTTATTGCAAGTAACTGCTGTTTATACATTCTTTACATTAAATTATCTGTATGATCCCTGCAATAAAGTTCAGGCCACAGACTCACTTCCCCTTCAATGATAGATGGACACAGCTGTGCAGTTCTCATGTCTTGTTATATATTGTATTGTGATTGATTTTTGTTTTTATATCTTCCCTTCAGATAATTATTACAGTTAATATACAGATTACTGTGACTTTTCTTCAGTTGGGATCCCATGTAATAAACAAAATTGTAAAAGTAAATGAACTAATGGTGATTTATGAACTCTAATGAATTTATTATTTCTTAATGGCAGCCAAATTCTCTTCTTAAGCTCCATATTAAGAGTCGTGCTTGAGGCAAATGTAAGAATTTTTCTTTTTTTCAACAGCTGTCATGGGTCCAAAGAAGAAAACATACACATAAATTCCAATATACATTTTCACATTGTGAGAATATGGCTTGATATTCCCAGGATCCCCTGCAGTCAGATTGAGCAGGCCTCCGAAAATGCCTCTAGAGCAGTGGTTCTCAACCACCGGGCTGTGGTCCACTGCAGGCCCTGGCCTCTCTCCTATTGGGCTTTCAGGCAGCTTCAGATCCCTTAACATCCAACAGTGCCTGCCAGCTTCCATAATACCTCCCAACCTTCCAGAGTGGACCAAAGTGCCCCTGAATCCCCACAGTGTGCCCCAACTTCCCATTGTACCATCCAGCCTACTGCAGAGCCTCCAGCGCCCCATAGTGCTCCCAACCTCTAAGATTTCCCACATTTTGCCCCAACATCTCACAGTGAATTTTAGCTCCAGCAATGCCCCCCAACCCTCTATAGTGGACTGCAGTGCCCCAATTCCCTGCAGGTCCTCTCAGCCTTCTGCAGATCATCCTTCCCCCCATAGTGCCCCCAACTTCCAACAGTGTCCCACATTTCAACCCAACCTCCCACAGTTACTTCCAGCTCCCATAATGCCCCCAACCTTTCACAGTGGACCACACAAATCAGCCCCCCAGGCCTACTGAAAAGTCTTCAGGCCCCCCTAGTCAACCTCCAACATTGTTCCACATTTACCCCCAGCCTCCCACAGTGCCCCCCTCTGCCAGCTCCTGCAGAAATCAGTATTCTACAGCAGCCATGCCAAGTCCACAGCCTCCTGGAGAGACCCTCACCCTCCTCCAGAGACCTTATGCCCCACAGTTTTGCCACAAACATCATTCCCTACAATAATGTTTCTCAACTCCAGTCCTAAAGTACCCCCAACAGGTCAAGTTTTCAGTCTTTCCATTATTTTGCACAGCTGATTTGGTCAGTTTTACTGCCTTATGCCTCAAGCCGCGTACACACGACCGGTTTTCCCGGCAGAATTCAGCAAGAAACACGATGGGAGACATATTCTGCCGAGAAAACCGGCCGTGTGTACACTTTTCGCCGAGAAAACTGTCGAGGAACTCGTCGAGCCAAAAAGAGAGCACGTTCCCCATTTCCTTGGCGGGCGATGGGAAAATTTGGCTCGACAAGTTTTTTGACAGCCGAACAAGGAACTCGACGGGGAAAACGATGTGTTTCGCCCGTCAAGTTCCTCGGTCGTGTGTACGCCGCCTTACACACACGACCAGTTTTCCCATCTGGAAAACTGCCATGACAGCTTTTGCCTGGGAAAACTGGCCGTGTGTATGCTTCATGGCAGTTTTCCCGACAGGAAAACCGCCGGGAATCCCAAAAGGAAAAATTAGAAAATGTTTTATTTTTTCCTGCTGGGATTCCCGCCGGTTTTTAAGCCGGCAGTTTTTCTATGGTGGGCAAAGCCTGCGGTGGAGCATACACACGGCCGGGTTTCCCGACCAAAGCTCTCATGACAGTTTTCCTGCCAGGAAAACCATCCGTGTGGAGGGGGAAAAAGCTACCAAGCAGGTTCTCGCTTTTCCCCTTGGTTTTCCCAGCGGACTTTTCGGGAGAACCGATCGTGTATACAAGGTATCAGTAATTACCACAGCCTGTGTGAAATCTTGAAAACATGACCTGTTGGGGGTACTTAAAGGGACACTAAAGTCAGGGCTTTTGTTTAAAAAAAATAACAAACATGTTATACTTACCTCCACTGTGCAGTTCGTTTTGCACAGAGTGGCCCGGAAAGCTGTCTTCTGGGGTCCCTCGGCGGCTGTCTGGGCTCCTCCTCGCAAAAGCTTTCCATCTTCATGCGAGGGCGCTCGCATAGAGGAAAGCTTTTGCGAGCGCGCTCCCGTGATACAGCGGCGGCCATAGCCGCCGACTGTATCACTCGGCTCCGCCCCCGGCGCGCCGCGTCATCCGCTCTGATTGACAGCAGCGCTAGCCAATGGCTGCGCTGCTATCAATCTGCCCAGCCTAGCCAATCAACAGCCAGGCTGGGAACCGAAGAGGACGACGTGGACGCGCCCGGGAGATTCGAACGGTCAGGTAAGTACAACGGGGGCTCGGGGGGGGGGGGGGGGCGGTGCTGTGAGATGTTTTTTTACCTTAATGCATAGGATGCATTAAGGTAAAAAAACATGTACCTTTACAACCCCTTTAAGGACTGCAGTTGAGAAACACTGCCCTACCGTGCAACCAAGCCTGATTCAGAGTCCTCTAACCCCCTAAAAATGCCATAAAACTATCCCCTATTTTGTAAACGCTATAACTTTCGCGCAAACCAATCAATAAATGCTTATTGCGGGTTTTTTTTACAAAAAATATGTAGAAGAATACGTATCGGCCTAAACTGAGGGAAAAATATTTTTTATATATATTTTTGGGGGATATTTATTATAGCAAAAAGTAAAAAATATAGATTTTTTCAAAATTGTCGCTCTATTTTTGTTTATAGCGCAAAAAATAAAAACCGCAGAGGTGATCAAATACCACCAAAAGAAAGCTCTATTTGTGGGGAAAAAAAGGACATGAATTTTGTTTGGGAGCCACGTCACACGACCGCGCAATTGTCAGTTAAAGCAACGCAGTGCCGAATCGCAAAAAAGGGCAAGGTCATTTACCTGCATAATGGGGCCCTGTACAGCCTACCTGACAGACGTCCCCCATCACCCCCCTCCTATACATCAAAACAATATTTTCACAAAAAATACACTAAAAGTATTATTAGCTCATACAAACCTAACGCAGAACCTGTGTGAATTAGCCCCTTTTAGTTTTTTCACATTCTTATTTTTAATTTTTTTTTATAATTTTTGTATTTTATTATTTATTACACTGTTAAAATTTTTTTTTTTTTTTTACAGGACAGGGAAGCCGGCAGTGCCATGGGAGGGGGCTTGGCACAGTAACATGGGGGGATCAGAAGTAGGCAGACCAGGGAGGGGAATCGGTACAGGGGAAGTAATTAAAGGAACCAGCCCTCCTGTAGGGGGCTAGGCATACAGAGGGGCCCGAACAGCAAAAGGAATCAGTGTGGTCGGGCAGAGGGGCAATTGCAGAAAGATGCCCTATGTCTCTCTCTGCAGCAGCTAAATGCCAACGGGAGGAAGAGAAACCTTCTTTCAGCTGCTGCAGAGAGCAGCACAGGGCATCTTTCTGCAATTGCCCCTCTGCCCAACCACACTGATTCCTCCTGCTGTTCGGGCCCCTCTGTGAGTCTGGGCCCCCAACAGGAGGGCTGGTGGTCCCCCTATCAGCGGCCCTGCTTGGAACACCCGAACCCAGTCATTTGGAGGGAGGTCGACATAACTTTTGGCCATATAATATATTTCTGTTCTTGAGTGGAGTGTCCCTTTAACTCTGACAAGGATCCTTTGTACACAGATAAAGGTTTGGCTGTGATGCTGAGCCAGCAGAGACATGTTATATTTATAATGTCTCTTTTCAGCTGTCACTGGATGGAATTTAATATCGCGCCAAAAGAAACAGATATGTGTTCCTTGGAAGACCCTGTAATCTAAACACATTGACAAGGCCGGGTGTGCTGCTTTGTTATTTGTGGTTTACAGAAAAAAGGGGAAGAAAAAAGGGACCTCTGTCCAATCTGCAGCGTTCTAATATATGCCTTTGTCTTTTTGCAACCGAAGGCCAGACGGATATAAAAAGACGCAATCATTTAAATAGAGCTCTCGGTTTATTAATATATCATGGAAGCTGAACTCCAGGCAAACAGCTAAATGCTAATACACAACCGTTTTTTTGGTTCTAAAAAATCAAGGCCCAGATTCACAGAGCAATTACGCCTGTCTAACTGGTGTTAGACAGGAGTAATTTCAAATTTCGCGCGCCGCATCACTAGTTTGAATCCTCAAACCATGATACGGCGGCTTCGGGCTTCAATCCGAGAGGCTTACGTCTTCGGATCTACGCTGCGATATTTTTGCGGCCGCTGGGAGGAGTTCGCGTAGTTTTGATGCGTCGGGATATGCAAATGAGTTTTTACGGCGATCCACGAAGATACGAGCGGTCTTCGCAATCGCTTACGTCTATTTTTTTTACGTACTGTTAGACCAGCTTTTTGCTGGTCTAACGGTGCGTAGCCCATGTTAAGTATGGCCGTCGTTCCCGCGTCGAATTACATTTTTTTTTTTTTTTACGGGAATAGAAATGTCCGTAAACTACGCTACTCAAACAACGAATGACGTAACGACGTGATTTCGCGCAATGCACGGCGGGAAATTTGCGAACGGAGCATGCGCAGTTCGGTCGCCGCGGGAACGCACCTATTTTAAATGCTTCACGCCCCCTACTTGCGTAGATGGATTGCGACGGGAGAAATACACTACGCCGCCGTCGTTTACTGGACAAAATCTACCTGGATTCCACGTAGAGCCAGGTAAAAAACGGCGGCGTAGTGTATTTCTCATACGCTACGATAATCTAATACTCTCTGAATCTGGGCCTAAGTTTTTAATGGCCTAGAAAAAACAGGGCCGGATTCAGAAAGACTTTACGCCGGCGTATCAAAAGATACGCCGTTGTAAGTTCAAATGTGCGCCGTCGCATCTTTGCGCCGATTAAGAAGGCAAGATACGCCGAAAAACATGGCTTGAGTCGTCTGACGTAACTTGCCTACGTCGGCGTATCGTGGGCGCATAGTTACGCTGGACGCATTTTGCGTTTCCATTAAAAGTATGCAAATGAGCAAGATACGCCGATTCATGAACGTAGATGTGCCCGGCGTATTGATATACGCGATTTGCGTAAGGCGTATGACCGGCGTAAAGTTACCCCTGCTATATCAGGCGCGGCCAATGTTAAGTATGGACGTCGGAACAGCGTCAAATTTTCCGTCGTTTACGTAAGTCGTACGCGAATAGGGTTGTGCGTAAGTTACGTTCACGTCAAATGCATTGCCTATTTGCGACGTGATTTTTGCGCATGTGCACTGGGATACGTCCACGGACCGCGCATGTGCCGTTCGTTAGATGCGTCATTTACGTGGGGTCACGGCTCATTTCAATACTACAAGCCCACCTCCTTCCTATTTTGAATTACGCGGGCTTACGCCGGATCAGATATGCTACGCAGCCGTAACTTAGGGCGCAAGTTCTTTCTGAATACCATACCTGCCGCTAAAAGTTACGGCGGCGTAGTGTATCTGAGATACGCTACGCCCCCTTCAAGATAGGCGATTCTTTCTGAATCTGGCCCTAAGTTTTTTTCAACCGATCATTAAAACGGCCTTGCCTACACACGATCGTGAAAAAAAATGCTCTAGCAAAGCGCGGTGACGTACAACACGTACGACGGCACTATAAAGGGGAAGTTCCATGCGGATGGCGCCACCCTTGGGGCTGCTTTAGCTGATTCCGTGTTAGTAAAAGACGATTCGCGCTTTTCTGTCTGTTACAGCGTGATGAATGTGCTTACTCCATTACGATTGGTCGTTTTACCAGAACGAGCGCTCCCGTCTCATAACTTGCCTCTGAGCATGTGCGTTTCTTTTCACGTCGCCCACACATGACCATTTTTTACAACCTTAAAAACGACAACGTTAAAAACGTCATGAAAAAATAGAGCACGTTCGAAAAAAAAAATTGGCCATTTTTTCAGATAGTGAAAAATGCTCTGAAGCCCACACACGATCGTTTTTAATGACTTAAAAAAAAACTTCATTTTTTAGAACCCAAAAAACGGTCGAGTGTACGCGGCATGAGATCAAGTACATATTTGGTAGCAGTTTTACTGGCCATAAGATTTGTGTTTCATCCAGTCTTGAGATTAACGCAGCAGGGGATTTACCCCCTTTATGACCAGGCCATTTTTTGAGTTCGGCACTGTGTTACTTTAACTGACAATTGCATAGTCGTGCAAAGCTGTACACCAACAAAATTGGCGTCCTTTTTTTCTCACAAACTTTCTTCTTGTGGTATTTGATCACCTCTGCGGTTTTTATATTTTGCGCTATAAACATATTTTTTTTTAAAAAAAAACAATATTTAGTACTTTTTGTTATAATAAATATCCCCCTCCCCAAAAAAAACAAACAACAACAAAAAAATAATTTCTTCCTCAGTTTAGGCCGATACGTATTCTTCTACATATTTTTGGTAAAAAATTGCAATAAGCGTTTATTGATTGGTTTGCCAAATGTTATATTGTCTACAAAATACGGGATAGTTTTATGGCATTTTTATTATTCATTTATTTTATTTTTTTACTCGCAATGTCGTGATCTGCGATTTTTAGTGGGACTGTGACATTGCGGCCGACAGATCAGACACTTTTGACACTTTTTTGGGACCATTGACATCTATACAGCGATCAGTGCTAAAAATAGCCACTGATTACTGTATAAATGTCATTGGCAGGGAAGAGGTTGAGTCTAGGGGGGCGATCAAGGGGTTAAGTGTCTGTCCTAGGGAGTGTTTCTAACTGTGGGGGGTGAGACTGCCTGGGGAAAAGAGACTGATCGCTGTTCCTAATCAGTAGCAGATCTGTCTTTCCTCCCCGGACAGAATGGAGATCTGTCTATTTACATTGACAGATCTCCGTTCTGTCTCTCTCAGGAGCGATTGTGGGTGCCCAGTGGACATCGCGGCCGCCGGGCACGCTCATCGGCTCCATCATCGTGCCCCCTAGAGCTCTTAAAGCCGCCGATGTACAGCTATAGCGATTCACCCAGGGGAGCCAACCTGTCGAAGTATAAATGCGGCGGATGGTCCTTAACTGGTTAAACAGTAACTCCTTTGTTGACAAAAAAAAAACATTCCCCTCTGGATGATCTACTGTATGTACATTAGAAGGATGTTAAACTTTGTTGCAGACTCCTACCTTTTGTTATTCTGAAGGAAAAGCTGTGTTTGCTTGTCTGTGTCCAAGTGTAGAGTGAATCTGTATGGGAGTGGTTTTATAATTATCAATCAGCTGCTGCACTTGCAGGGCTCCAATGAGGAAAATGGCAGGATCTGCATCCCTATAGACAGGATTTCTCTTTGAGAGTATCTCACCAAAAATTAAATTTTTGTTGCAGGGGATGCCACAAATCTAACTTGTGTCTTAGTGGCAGACTTTTTGGGAAAAACAGTAAGGCAATCACACAAGCAGGTAATAACTAGAGGTCCACCGATATGGGTTTTTCTCTGGCCGATGCCGATATTTGGAAATCAGGGCGGCCGATGGCCGATATGTGTTGTCGATTTTTTTGCGGCCGATATTTCAGGCCCGATTTTTTTTTTTATCCTTCATCTCAGAAAACCTAGGGTGGAGAAGTGGGGAGGAGGTTATTATTTAGAGTGGAGAGGTGGGGTGCAGCCTAGCAGTGTCCATCAGTGCCACCTCATTAGTGCCTACCAGTTCAGCCTGTCAGTGTCCATCAGTGAAGCCCATCAGTGCAGCCTGTCAGTGCCACATCAGTGCCCACTGGTGCATCAATGCAGCCTATCAGTATCCATTAGTGCCCACCAGTGCAGCCTATCAGTGTCCATCAGTGCCACCTCATTGGTGTCCATCAGTGCAGACCATCAGTGCCCACCAGTGCAGCCCGTAAGTGCCACCTCATCAATGCCCACCAGTGCATTGCATCATTGCCCACCAGTGCATCACACCAGTGCATATGACCAGTTCCCACCAGGGTACCACATCGGTGCCAGGGTATCACAAAAGTGCATCACCTCAGTGTCAACCAGTGCATTACCTCAGTGCCAACCAGTGCATCACCTCAGTGCCAACCAGGGTATCACCTCAGTGTCAACCAGGGTATCACCTCAGTGCCAACCAGGGTATCACCTCAGTGCATCACATCAGTCCCTGTGCAGTGTAAATTGCAGAAAAAGCATGTCATTGGTTGCTAGGAGAGCAACCAATGACTGCAAAAGAGATCATCAATGCGGTGGCAGTGGTGGCGGGGGGTGAGAGAGGCACCAGGCGGGAGAGGCAGAGAGGCACAGCTTGGACTGTTCGGAGCACTACCAGCCAGGTGGCAACCCTATCCAGGAACAAAACCGGGGACAGACTTGGTCCAGGGACAGTGTCCTTAGTCCGGGGACTGTCCCCGGAAACCAGGGACGTTTCGTCACCCTAATCTATGTACTAGGCATCACCCCTCTTTTATTATTATTATTCAGGATGTATACAGCGCCAACATATTGCGCAACGCTTTACAACACGAGGGCAGACAGTGCAGTTACAATACAATTCAATACAGGAGGAATCAGAGGGCCCTGCTTGTTAGAGCTTACAATCTAGGAGGCCTCTTTCAAAGGACACGAGCATACACTGCATTGTATATATATATCACAGGCAATGCTGATCATTAAAACATTTCTAGAAAAAAAGGGAAAATCTTTTTGGCAGAAGAAACCAACAAAGTCTGTTCTTCCTATATCTGTGCCTACAAGAAATTTCTGTTCCTTCTACGTTTCCTACAAGTGGGAAGGTTGGCTTGTGATTAGAGTAATACCAAGTTCTCATGAGTGTATTTAGCATACTGTGCTATTATACATGTTTATATATTCCATCTACGGTATGTTTGGCCTGGTCTTAAGCCGTGTACACACGATGAGACATGTCCGCTCAAACATGTCCGACGGACCGTTTCCAGCGGACATGTCTCATCGGATTTTTGTCCGATGGCGTGTACACACCATCGGACGAAAATCCCCTCGGGCTGAGGACGCGGTGACGTGGCGGTGACGTGGTGGTGACGTTGACGCCGCCACGCCACCAATCCAGGAAGTAAAATACTTCCACACATGCGTCGAATCCATTCGACGCATGCGGGGGATTTTTGTCTGCTGGTTAGGCGTACTAACCAGCGGACATGTCGGACGGACGGACGGGTTTCCAGCAGACGACTTTTAAAGCATGCTTTAAAACTTGTCTGCTGGAAAAACCTGTCTGCTCGCCTGTACACACGATCGGATATGTCAGCTGAAACTGATCTGTGGACCAGTTTCAGCAGACAAGTTTGATCGTGTGTACGCCGCCTAAGAATGAAATAAAACATAAAAATACAGCGGGCAAGATTTTATAGCGCGTGTTCTCACCTGCTCTGCGAGTAAGTCTCAGGAACGTAGTACATGAAGACGCGACCTTCGGAGTTATTGGACCAGTAATCGGCCATTTTGACTGCTGGGCATGCAATGAAGTGGTCTCTGCAAAATGAAATTGAAATCAGTACATTTTAATATATTTATATTTTAATGTTCGAAGAAAAAGAAAAAAAGAAATGTATAGACATTGGGCCAGATCCACAAAAAATTACATTAAATTAAATTTCAAATTTGCGGCGGCGTATCTTTGTTTTGTATCCACGTTTTTTTTATATATATATATTTTTATATTTTATTTGTTTTTATTAAAGGGCCCGGAGGTCCCTTTTTTTTTTATTTCTTTTTTCTTTTTATTAAAGGGCCCAGAGGTCCCCAGGGGCCCGAATGGCAACCGCCCCATTAAAAAAAAAAAATATGTTTGTTTTTTTATATATTTTTTTATTTTTTTTAAAGGGCCCAGAGGTTCCCAAGTGGCTACCCCCCCCCCCTCTTTTTTTATATATTTTTTATTTATTTTTATTAAAAATAATTCTTGGCACCCCCCTTCTCAATTCACGACCCCCTTGCTTCTAAAATTTCTCAATTAGCGGCCGCTCCCCCCGCTTCTCAATTCGCGCCAGCCCCCGTGCTTCGCAATTTGAGGCGGCAGCACCCCCCCCCTCCGTTTTCTGCTCCAGGGGGCCCATGTAAGGAGCCCCATAATTTCTGATGGTGGCCCTGCCTGTGACCCCTTGATGACGTCTGCTGTGATTAAACAAGTCGGGCCAATGGAAGTGACATCACCATGCGTGGCAACACTGATAGCAGCTTCCCGAAGGTGTTAGCGGCTGATTGGATGGTGTTAATGCTCTGTTATAACGCTTTTTTTACATTCATACAATATTCTGGTAAGTTTTTTTAATAAATTTGGGAATTAGCTTTACTACACTATAAAGCCTGGTACACACGATCGGACTACCATCACACAAAGCTGTGGAATTTTGAGCAAAGGGCCTTGGCCGTGAACTTGTATTGCATACAAAACAGCAAAGAATTGTTGGCCAACAAACAAAAAGATACATGGTTTTTCAGCTATTTAGCGCCACCCTTTGGGCAACTTCTTCTAATGTTGTCTTATGGTTAGCATTGGTTCGGAACATGCGTACTTGTTTTGGATTTTTTTCCGATGGACTTCTGTAAATGCGATCAGATAATCCAACATCACACATTTGTTGTCGGAAAATTTTAAAGCATGCTATCCAACATTTGTTGTCGGAAATTCTGACAAATGGAACAGAACAAATAATAGTACATAATAAAACATTTTTTATTTTTATTAGTATTGATATTTATTATTATTAACCACTTAAGACCCGGACCAAAATGCAGGTTAAGGACCAGGCCCCTTTTTGCGATTCGGCACTGCGTCGCTTTAACTGACAATTGCGAGGTCGTGCGACGTGGGCTCCCAAAAAAAATTGGTGTCCTTTTTTTCCCACAAATAGAGCTTTCTTTTGGTGGTATTTGATCACCTCTGCGGTTTTTAATTTTTGCGCTATAAACAAAAATAAAGCGACAATTTTGAAAAAAAATCAATATTTTTTACTTTTTGTTATAATAAATATCCCCCAAAAATATATAAAAAAAAAATTTTTTTCCTCAGTTTAAGCCGATACATATTGTTCTACATATTTTTGGTAAAAAAAAAATCGCAATAAGCGTTTATCGGTTGGTTTACGCAAAATTTATAGCGTTTACAAAATAGGGGATAGTTTTATTGCATTTTTTTTTACTACTAATGGCGGCGATCAGCAATTTTCGTGACTGCGACATTATGGCGGACGCATCGGACAATTTTGACATATTTTTGGGACCATTGTCATTTTCACAGCAAAAAATGCATTTTAACCACTTGACCACTGGGCACTTAAACCCCCTTCCTAACCAGACCAATTTTCAGCTTTCGGTGCTCTCACAATTTGAATGACAATTACTCAGTCATACAACATTGTACCCATTTGAATTTTTTGTCCTTTTTTTTCACACAAATAGAGCTTTCTTTTGGTGGTATTTGATCACTTCTGGGTTTTTTATTTTTTGCGCTATAAAAAAAAAACGACTGAAAATTCTGTAAAAAAAAAACAAAAAAAACTTGTTTCTGACATATTAGCGGGTTATTTCTCACACACAGCATATGCATACCACAAATTACACCCCAAAACACATTCTGCTATTCCTCCCGAGTATTGTGATACCCCATGTGTGAGACTTTTACACAGCGTGGCCACATACAGAGGCCCAACATGCAGGGAGCGCCATCAGGCGTTCTGGAACACCCAGACCAATTCTGACATTTCTCTCCTACATGGAAAAATCATCATTTATTTGCTAGAAAATTACATAGAACCCCAAAATATTATATATGCTTTTTTAGCAAAGACCCTAGAGAATACAATGGCGGCCGTTACAACTTTTTATCTCGCACGGTATTTTCGCAGAAATTTATTGAACGCGTGTTTTTTAAAAAACTGTTTTGTGCTTAAAACAAAACAAAACAGTAAAGTTAGCCCAATTTTTTTTCATAATGTGAAAGATGAAGTTACGCCGAGTAAATAGATACCCAACGTGTCACACTTCAAAATTGCGCACACTCGTGGAATGGCGTCAAACTTCGCTACTTAAAAATCCCCATAGGCGTTATTGCAGAGTATCGCGCAGGGTATTGCAGAGTATTGGGGTATTGCAAAGTATCATGCAGGGTATTGGGGTATTGCCGAGTATTGGGGTATTGCCGAGTACTGGGGTATTGCTGAGTACTGGGGTATTGCTGAGTATTGGGGTATTGTTAAATATTGGGGTATTGTTGGGTACTGGGGTATTGTTGGGTACTGGGGGGATTGCTGGGTACTGGGGGGATTGCTGGGTACTGGGGTATTGCAGAGCTGGGATGGATTGAGGGATGGCTGGATCTGTGACTGCATTTGTCACAGATCCAGCCACATCTCAGCTGCTGACACCCCGCGCCCCCCCCCCTCTCCTCGCACACTGTACAGAGAGGACAGGGAGGAGAGGGAGGAACCGGCGTCATCAAATGACACCGGTTTGTTTATAAGACGGCGCGATCACGTGGTAAACGGCCGCGATCAGTGGCAATTTACCGTGATCCGTGATGCGCCGGGTCTTCTAGACCCGGCGAGCACGGACACTTTCGCGAGCGCGTCCCAGGGGACGCGCAATCGCAAAGGTGAAGGACGACGTCCCAGGGACGTCGTGTCAAGATAACCCCGCCACGCCGTAGCAGTAAAATGCTTATGGCGCGGTGGGAAAGAGGTTAAATGCATTGTTTACTGTGAAAATGACAATTGCAGTTTGGGAGTTAACCACAAGGGGGAGCTGAAGTGGTTATGTGTGACCTCATATGTGTTTCTAACTGTAGGGGGTGTGACTGTAGGTGCGATGTCATCGATTGTGTTTCCCTATAAAAGGGATCACACAATCGATGATGGCGCCACAGTGAAGAACGTGGAAGCTGTGTTTACACACACCTCTCCCCGTTCTTCAGCTCTGGGGACAGATCGCACGACTCCAGCGGCGATCGGGTCCGCAGGTCCCGCGGTCACGGAGCTTCGGACTGGGTCCCACGGCTGGCCATTAACCAATCACGTACCGGTATGTGATTTTGCCCAGCCGTGCCATTCTGCCGACGTATATCGGCGTTAGGCTGTCCTTAAGTGGTTAATGTGTTACGTTCCATTCGTTTAGATGTGGCATTCGTTATTATGGATAATTCGGAACTTTGGATAAATTCGTATTCGTTACGTCCACTAAAGCCCTGTACACACGATCAGTTTGTCTGATGAAAACAGACTGATGGACCGTTTTTATCGGACAAACTGATCATGTTTGCGCCCCATCGGTTTGTTTTCCATCGGTGAAAAAAATAGAACATGTTTTAAATTTTTCCTATGGATAAAAAAACGATAGAAAAAAACGATCGTCTGTGTGGAAGTCCATCAGTCAAAACCCTGCTCATGCTCAGAATTAAATCGACGCATGCTCGGAAGCATTGAACTTCATTTTTTTCAGCACGTTGTAGTGTTTTACGTCACCGCGTTGGACACGGTCGGATTTTTGACTGGTGTATAGGCAAGACTGTTGAAAGTCACCTTCATCGGATATCCGACGACAAAATCCAATCGTGTGTACAGGGCTTCATAGTCAAATTTGGAAGGACATTCCAATACCTATAATTTAATTATTTCAGATTTTCAAATTTACGGGTTTTCGAATTTCCGAATTTTAAAATTTACGAATTTATGAATTTACGAATTTTCTAATATTAATTTGTTAAAAGTTTTTTTAGTTCATTTGGATGGTCATGTTTTCAAGTTAACAAATTTGTCGAAAATGTATTAAAAAAAATTATTTGTAACGAAACAAATTGCACATGTCTATTATCTCCTACCCTTTATCTGTGTCTATATCATTGATATAGAAAATATAAAGGCATCGGATGATGAGCAAAGAATTTAAAGCAGAGAAAACACTGAAAATATTACGGTGATACATTAAACAAAAGTCGGCTCAGTGTAGGATTGTAGCCCGAGCCTACCTCCAGGCCTCTATCTGGGACACGTCTACATACAACTCTTTCATGTTTTCTATAATACACTGTATATGTTTGTACATGATATAAAACATTCCCATTCTTCCTCTGGCCGACACGTATGAACTCCTATAGACAGAAGGCAGATTGTGCTACTGTTCGGGGGGAAATAATATCGCTACAAGCAGAAACAGCTATTAGCAGCCGACTGACCAAACAGGTTTCTCCTGAAATCAGAAATTTCAAGTGTCATTCCATTTCTTTGAATTTCTTATATAAAAAAATAAAAAATATATATTATAATGCTGGGTAGTAAGATATAATAGTTGTATGAACTTTCAATTAACAACTTAAGGACCCCTTCACGCCGATATACGTCGGCAGAAGGGCGCGGCTGGGCACAAGCACTTACCTGTACGTCCTCTTTAAGAGCCCAGCCGTGGGGTCGCGAGCGCGCCGCCAGCAGGGCGCTCGAGCCCCAGTCCTAAGCTCTGTGACCGCGCCCGCAGGAACCACGGACCCGATCGCTGCCGGTGTCCCGCGATCGGTCACAGGAGCTGAAGAACGGGGACAGGTGAGTGTAAACACACCTTTCCCGTTCTATATTGTGGCAATGTCAGTGATCGTCTGTTCCCTGATATAGGGAAAGATGATCAATGATGTCACATGTCCAGCCCCGCCCCCTACAGTTAGAAACACATATGAGGTCACACTTAACCCCTACAGTGCCCCCCTAGTGGTTAACTCCTAAACTGCAAATTACATTTTCACAGTAATCAAGGCATCTTTATAGCACATTTTGCTGTGAAAATGACAATGGTCCCAAAAAAGTGTCCAATGTGTCCGCCATAATGTCGCAGTCACGAAAAAAAATCACCAATCGCCGCCATTAGTAGTAAAAAAATATATATTCATAAAAATGCCATAAAACTATCCCCTATTTTGTAAACGCAATACATTTTGTGCAAACCAATCAAATGCTTATTGTGATTTTTTACATACATATTGGCCTAAACTGAGAAAAAAAATGTATATCTTTTTTGTGGATATTTATTATAGCAAATAGTGAAAAATATTGCATTTTTTTAAAAATTGTCGCTCTAAAACCGCAAAGGTGATCAAATACCACCAAAACAAAGCTCTACTTGTGGGGGAAAAAAGGACGCCAATTTTGTTTGGGAGCTACCTCGCACGACCGCGCAATTGTCAGTTAAAGCGACACAGTGCCGAATCATAAAAAGGGGCAAGGTCCTTAACCTGCATATTGGTCCAGGTCTTAAGTGGTTAATAAGAAAGCTAAAACAGGAATTATAATTCTCAGTGACATCATTGTCGTGGAAATTTTATGAAGATGTATTTAATATGTATTGTCATAGTGTCACCCAGTGCTAGTTCTCCTGCAACCCGCTCTAAAGAGCAGACTGATGCTGGTTGAGATACGTTAGGTAGTGGGAAACTTCCTGTTGGAGAGAGGAGTTTGCAGAGTGAGGATATGTCTGGGGGCGAAAGGGTGCCTGTGTAATGCACAGACGTTCATCTGCGGGGATGTGGCCGCTCTGCAAACGTATTATCGGTTTAGCGGATTTGCGCTCTTGTTACCTCTGTATGCCTGATGAATATATTTATGGTGCCATGGGCGTACACCTGCAGATAAGCTCTCTTTGTCATGAACTGTGTTCATTGGTTGTTGTATTTTTCACATTGTTTGTATTTAACTAACCCTGTTGGAAGGGTTTCCTATATTGTCACATCCTGTGTTGTCAAATCCTTATATGGTCATTTCCTGTGTGGAGGCCACATCCTGTGATGTCACTTCCCATGGAGGAAGTGATTGGCTGCTGGACCCATCACTTCCTGTTGGTAATTTCTTTTGTGAATTACGAATAAAAGGCCAAGCTGGACAGGGCTCTTAGCAATCATGCTGAGGAGCGGAGAACATAAAGGTATGGTCGTGTCTGTTTACTTGGATGAGTGGGTTTTTAGGTAAAATGCATTATATCATTAGATGAAATGTGTGCTTATTAGAACAGGAGACAGGAGATTGGGCTGTGTGCTCTGCATACAGCCTGATTTTGCTGACATAAACAGTAATCCATTATGAAATCTCATCTAAAAATCATGTAATTTTTGTACCAACTAGCACAAGTGCAGAAAAAGTGTCATGTCCCTGGGGGATTATGTACAGGATTATTTGCGTATAAATTTAACTGTCATATCACACATCCGGCACGCTGTGGTTAGAGGGAAGTTCAGACTCTCTGCTGCTAATGTTTAGTATATGTTCTGCAAAGACAGACCTGTAGGGACAGCCGTGCACCGTCAATGCAGATGAATCATCTTCAAACATAATGGAAAGTTTGGTCCTTTGCGCTATCAAGTAAATCAATCTAATCTAAATAATAATGTGGAAAATTGCTGCTAGACCTAAAGTGTACACAGTGCACACAAATTGGTAATGAATAAAAAAGTGATCAGCGCAACTTGCTTGTGTTTTTCATATCTAGATGCTTACAAAAGCCAGTGAAGGAAAACATATACTTTAGACTGGATTTTTGTATTTAAATGGTTTGGTTTATTTTATCACACCATCATACTTTTTTGCTCTGTCTTTCCCTTTTCTCTTTTTTTATTTTTTTTATTACATTTCTGAGGAGAACTATAATTACCTCCAATCTCTGACCATCTCCTGTAGAATATCTCTAATATCCAGCCATATCCTGTCTCTGATATCTTCTGTAGAATACCTCCAATCTCTACCCATCCCTAGTCTCTGACCATCTACTGTAGAATATTTCCAGTTTCTAGCCATCTTCTGTCTCTGACCTTCTACTGTAGAACAAATTCAATCCATGGTCATCTCCTGTCTCTGACCCTCGCCTGTAGAATAACTCCAATCTTCGACAATATCTTGTAGATTATCTTCAATCTAAGGCCATCTTCTGTCTCTGACCATATACTGTAGAACATCTTCAGTCTCTGGCCATCTCCTGTCTCTGACCCTCACCTGTAGAATACCTCCAATCTTCGACAATATGCTGTAGATTATCTTCAATCTCTGGCCATCTCCTGTCTCTGACCCTCACCTGTAGAATACCTCCAATCTTCGACAATATGCTGTAGATTATCTTCAATCTCTGGCCATCTCCTGTCTCTGACCCTCACCTGTAGAATACCTCCAATCTTCGACAATATGCTGTAGATTATCTTCAACCTCTGGCCATCCCCTGTCTCTGACCCTCACCTGTAGAATACCTCCAATCTTCGACAATATGCTGTAGATTATCTTCAATCTCTGGCCATCTCCTGTCTCTGACCCTCACCTGTAGAATACCTCCAATCTTCGACAATATGCTGTAGATTATCTTCAATCTCTGGCCATCTCCTGTAGAATATTTCTAATCTCCAACCATCTCCTGTCTCTGATAATCTCTTGTAGAATCTCTCTAATCTACCCATCTCCCGTCTCTGGCCATCCACTGTAGAATATTTCCAGTTTCTAGCCATCTTCTGTCTCTCACCATCTACTGTAAAACATCTTCAATCTCTGGCCATCTCCTGTCTCTGACCCTAACCTGTAGAATACTCCAATCTTCGACAATATCCTGTAGATTATCTTCAATCTCTGGCCATCTTCTGTCTCTGGCCATCTACCGTGGAATATCTCCAGTCTCTCACATTTTCTGTAGAAAATCTCCAATCACTGGCCATCTCCTGTCTCGAATCCTCTCGTGTAGAATAGTTCCAATCTCTGACCATCTCCTGTAGAATCTCTCCAATCTCTGACCATCTCTCGTCTCTGACCATCCTCTGTAGAATATCTCCGATTTCTAGCCATCTTCTGTCTCTGACCATCTACTGTAGAACATCTTCAATCCCTGGCCATCTCCTGTCTCTGACCCTTGCCTTTAGAATACCTCCAATCTTCGACAAAATCCTATAGATTATCTTCAATCTCTGGCTATCTTCTATCTCTGAACATCTACTGTGGAATATCTCCCGTCTCTCACATCTCTTGTAGAAAATCTCCAATGTCTGGCCATCTCCTGTCTCTGATCCTTACTGTAGAATATTTCCAATCTCTGACCATCTCCTGTAGCATATGTTCTGTCTATGACCATCTCTTGTGCCTGGCCATTTGCATGGCTGCTGCCTCTTGACTGATTTCTGTATCAATGTACTGTACTTACTGAATATTATGTACACCCCCTGAAGCCCCCTACATAAAGTAAGATGATCATTACTGTTCTAACTCTTATTTACTTATCTAAAGCTATAAAAAGTGTTTGCTTTACATACAGTACACTTTAAAGCCCTGTACACACGTTCGGTTTGTCTGATGAAAACAGACCGATGGACCGTTTTCTTCGGACAAACAGATCGTGTGTGGGCCACATCGGTTTGTTTTCCATCGGTGAAAAAAAATAGAACATATTTTAAAATGTTCCTATGGATAAAAAACTGATAGAAAAAAACAATCGTCTGTGTGGAAGTCCATCGGTCAAAAATCCACGCATGCGCGAAAGCATTGAACTTAATTTTTCTCAGCATGTCGTAGTGTTTTACGTCACCACGTTGGACATGGTCGGATTTTTGACCGATGGTGTGTAGGCAAGACTGATGAAAGTCAGCTTCATCGGATATCTGATGAAAAAAATCCATCGGATTAGATTCCATCAGATATCCGATTGTGTGTACAGGGCTTTAGAGTAGCTGAACTGAAGCAGAAGTCTTGTCTGCGTTTTTTGAAGATATTTGATATTTTAAAGCCCAGACCTTTATTTTAGTTTTGGATAGAATAGATTAAAAATAGATTAAGACGTATTTTTGTTTTGTAAAATTTCCCTTCACTTCCTGTCCTGGAGACAACAGCATTATGACTAAATTGCTAGGTTTTGACTGTGTGTAGGCACAGTTATGGAAACCACCATAGATTATTATGGCTGACAGTCTCAGAAGGTGTCACTTACCGTGTGGAGTTCTCCAAAGCTCTGGAAAAGCTGGAATAATCATCAGTGGAATGTTGAAGAGAGTAAAACCAAACAGCGGCCTCTTGGACTAGGGGATTCATTTCCTCTCCTCCTAAGGAGTTCTGAAGAGCCTGATAGAAGGACATCTTGCTGTCTCCTCTGCCTTGACTTTCTTCAAATCTCTGATGGAACAGAAGACATTTTCTACAGCTGAAAATATGACCTAAAGAAGCCTGTACAATGGTAAAACCATCACTATGGCTAAAATATATTGCAGGGTTAGGTTAGATTAGATTAGAAAAGAATGACTGTGTTTATGCTTATTACTATTCATAAGATTGCAAATATACTGTAATTCTTTAGAAATTGTGCTCTCTTTTGGACTGTCCCTCTTTTAGAACCAAATCTCTGTCCATTTTTCCCCGTAGTTGGTCTTTTTTGTCTGCTGTGTAGACCTCTAAATAATAAAAAAAAAATGGTTTAATTAATTTTGTGTGTTACTAAATCTAAATATTTTATCCAACCTGTCCCCTGTTGCCTCTAAGACCAAGAATTGAAGACCACTGATCGTTCAGTTCTCGGTCTTCAGGGTTTAAAGCGATAGTGACTGTCAGTAACCGTCTCTCTGCTCTGCCTCTCCAGTACCCACTAGCTGTCAGCATTGCACTGAGAGGCTGAGCCAGCTGCTGGTCCAGGCATCTGGGTGGATTCCGACATTAAAGTCAGGATCACACCAGAACCCGGACCAACTGAGTGACATCAGCCAACAGCGGACTTTAGCCGCTAGGCTAACTAGGTGCACTCTTGTGACCCAAGGGAGGAAAAAAAGGGCCAAAAAAGCCTTGGCCCTACTTATACTTTAATTTACATAGGTTGTTTAGATTTCACATGTTGGTAGAGTAACTCTTCCTTTAAAATAACTCTTTATAATTTCAGGTACATAATGGATTCCAAGCTAGACTTTACATGTTGGTAGAGTCATGCCGCGTACACACGACAGCAAATGTTCAATGTGAGCTTTTGGTTCGGATATTCCGACCGTGTGTACGTTGGAATTTACGACAACAAATGTTTGAGAGCCGGTTCTCTATTTTTCCAACAGCAAAAGTTCTTGTCATAAATTCCGATCGTCTGTATGCAATTCCGAATCACAAAAATCCTATGCATGCTCGGAATCATTGAACTTCATTTTTCTCGGCTCGTTGTAGTGTTGTATGTTACGGCGTTCTTGAGGATCGGAATTTTTGAGCAACATTTGTGTGACCGTGTGTATGCAAGACAAGTTTGAGCCAACAATCTGTCGGAAAAAAAGCATGGTTTTGCTGTCGGAGTGTCCGATCGTGTGTACAGAACATAACTCTTCCACCATAATAACTTTTCTTTTCATTGTAGGTAAATAATGGTTTCCAAGCAGAAGAAATATGCTACGATTGAGTTCTTGATGAAGAAGTGCAGGCTGTCGACATCCACAGAAGACTACAGACTGTTTATGGAGATGACACCAATGACATAATCAATGTCCACAGATAGATGAAGAAGTTTAGAAAAGGGGAAACCAGAAATGAAGACAAACCACCCAATGGGAGATCATCAGTGTCGAACATCCTGGAACCCTACTTCACCAAAAACCCAATGACGGCATGTTGCTTCTGCTTGGAATCCAATGCTTACCTGCAATGAAAAGAAGGAGAAGAGTTACTACAGTATAGAGGAAGAGGTACTCTACCAACATGTACAATTTGAACAACCTACGTAAGCTAATAAAAAGTTATGTCCACTCTTGCATTATTTTTGGTACAGTCCTCGTATACTGTATAATGTAATTTATGATACAGTAAGTTAATGTCATGATATAGCTTCTACACTTAGACCGGTCCCTCTCCACTGCATGTACGATTACCCAATTTGCCATGTGCAGGAAGTGGTTGGAGACAGAACGGGGCTACCACAAAGAGGAAATAGTACTGTGTTGACAGAACTGAATCCCATCACTTCTATAAATTAAAAAAAAAGTCAAACTTTAAAGCCCAACATCACTATTCCAGTAAAAACTGTAATCGGACAGCATAGTAAACCATGGCTGTACATATACTACAGTACCTGGATTGTTTTATTTATCTTAAAGGACAAGTTAAGTATTTATGTAAAAACAACCACCTCTATGGTCTCCGCAGCTGCTCACAGACCAGCAAAACAATATATATTCCACGCCACTCCTCCTTTTCCGTCTGTGACGAGATGGAGGCGGAGCTTTGTTACAGTAGATGGTGCAGGCAGCGTGGATGGCGCAGACTTCCTATACACACAACGCCGCTGTGAATCAGAGGGGACAATGTACTGCGTGATATAGATTTCCTTCCCTCCTCATCGATACTGAGATAAGGTACATGGGCACAGTGAGGTTGCTTATGGGCTTGGTGAGGTTGCTTATGGGCTTGGTGAGGTTGCTTATGGGCACAGTGAGGCTGAAAATGGGCTTGGTGAGGTGGCAAATGGACACAGTGAGGCAGCAAATGGGCACAGTGAGGCGGCAAATGGGCACAGTGAGGTGGCAAATGGGCACAGTTAGGTGGCAAATGGGCACAGTGAGACGGCTAATTGGCACAGTAAGGCGGCAAATTGGCACAGTAAGGCGGCAAATAGGCACAGTGAGGCTGCAGATGGGCATTGTTGACCCTCTTTTCCAGTTACAGTAGCTGCTGCATTCTCACCCTAGGCTTATGCTCGAGTCAATATATTTTCCCATTTTTTTGTGGTAAAATTAGGTGCCTCGGCTTATATTCGGTTTGGCTTATACTCCAGTATATACAGTAGTGTGTATATATACAGCGGGTAAAATAAGTATTGAACATGACCCCAGTTTTCTAGGTAAATATATTTTTACATGACATTTTTACCACATGTCAGTAACAACCCATGCAATCCATAAATACAAAGAAACCAAAACAAATAAGTTCAGAAATTAAGTTATGTGTAATAAAATGGGATGACACAGGGAAAAAGTATTGAACACATGAAGAAAGGGAGCTGTAAAAGGCATGGAAAGCCAAGACACCAGCTGAAAGCTATCAGTAATCAGAAAGCAATCCTGCCCCTTGTCAGTGCAAATTAATATCAGCTGGTTCAGTCTCAGCTGATGGCCTATAAAAAGGGTGTCTCATTACCAAGGTGTCACACAGGAAACATCTCATGAGGAGTAAAAGCAAAGAGCTCTTTCAAGACCTTTCCAACCTTATTGTTGCAAAACATACGGATGGCATTGGTTACAGAAGGATTTCTAAAAGATATGTGCATTCGTTTTCGTCCGTTATCGTTTGAAAGCACAGAAAACGAAAACCGAAAGATCCAACATAAACAAATGCTTTATTTTCATTTTCATCGCGGTCGAATGTGCCTAACCTTAAAGCGGATCTCCACCCTAAAGTGAAGATCCGCTGATCGGAACCCTCCCCCCCTCCGGCGTCACATTTGACACCTTTCAGGGGGGAGGGGGGTGCAGATACCTGTCTAAAGACAGGTATCCGCACCCACTTCCGGCCCGCAGTCTCGGGCAAAAGACGGGCTTTTCCCGTTGTGTGCTGGGAACTCTCAGCTCCCAGCACACAGCGGGAGCCAATCGCGGGCGCAGCGCGACTCGCGCATGCGCCGTAGGGAACCGCGCAGTGAAGCCGGAGCGCTTCACTTCCTGGTTCCCTCGCCGTGGATGGAGGGGGGAGCAGCAGGGTGACGAGCGATCGCTCATCCTCTGCTGCGGACGGCGCTGGACTCCAGGACAGGTAAGTGTCCTAATATTAAAAGTCAGCAGCTGCAGTATTTGTTGCTGCTGGCTTTTAATATTTATTTATGGTGAACCATCCGCTTTAACTCTATTAGTCCAATATTATTATACATAGAGAGAAAAGATTTGACATAGAGAGAAAAGATTTGACATAGAGAGACATGAAGATTCGACATAGAGAGAACATTTTTTTTTTTTTTTTAAAAGATTCTATTGAATCTTTTTTTTTTTCTTAAAACATTCAACAGACACCATAAGCCTTTAATGACAGATTCAACATAGAGAGACATGAAGATTCAAAATAGAGAGACAGATTCGACCTTAATTTGGATTTTTGGACGAATGCATTTTTTTTTACGAAAAAAACTAAATAAATAAAAATGAATTTCGGGAGTAACTAAATTAATTAATTTTTCAGACGAAAACGAAATTCCGAAACTAAATATTTCAGTGTGCACATGTCTGATTTCTAAACTTCTGAATGTTCCAGTGAGCACTGTTGGAGCCATAATCCAAAAGTGGAAAGAATATACCGGCCACGACTAGGTGCTCCTCGCAAGATTTCTGACAGAGGAGTGAAAATAATTATCAGATCAGTTGTCCAAGAGCCAAGGACCACTTGTGGAGAGCTTCAGAAAGACCTGAAATTAGCAGGTACAATTGTTTCAAAGAAAACAATAAGTAATGCACCCAACCGCCATGGTGTTTATGCACACTTACCAGGCAAGACTCCGTTACTGAAGAAAAAAACATGTTGAAGCTCATTTAAAGTTTGTTTCACAACATTTAGACAGGCCTGTGAAATACGGGGAGAATGAGATCAAAATTGGACTCTTTGGATGCCATAATACACACCATGTTTGGTGGTCAAATGGCACATCACCCCAAAAACACCCCCCATACCAACAGTGAGGTTTGGAGGTGGGAACATTAAGGTGTGGGGTGTTTTTCACCATACAGTACTGGCAAACTTCATATCATTGAAGGAAGGATGAATGGAAGCATGTACCAAGACCTTCTTGATTAAAATCTGCTGCCATCTATCAGGATGATGAAGATGAAATGAGGGAGGACATTTCAGCAAGACAATGATCCCAAACACAAAGCCAAGGAAACACACCATTGGTTTCAAAGAAAGAAAATAAAGCTGCTAGAATGACCCAGCCAATTACCTGACTTGAATCCAATAGAAAATCTATGGAAAGAACTGAAGATCAGAGTTCATAGAAGAGGCTCACGGAACCTTCAAGATTTAAAGACTGTGTTGAAGAACGGGACAAAATCACACCTGAGCAACGCATGGGACTAGTTTCTCCATATAGGAGGCATCGTGAAGCTCTCATTACCAACAAAGGATTTTGTACCAAGAATTTAAACAAAATTTAAGTTAGCGTGTTCAATACTTATTTCCCGTGCCATTCCATTTTATTACACATAACTTACTTTCTGAACTTATTTGTTTTGGTTTCTTTGTATGTATGTATGTATGGCTTGCATGGATTGTGGTGAAAATGTCATGTCCATAGCACCTTTAGAAATCGATTTATCTAGAAAAATGCTGACGTGTTCAATACTTATTTTACCCGATATATATATATATATATAACAAAAGAGAAAAAATCCTAATAAAGGTCCATCACCATAAATATATTTAAAAAAAAATGTCTCAGAACATAAGGACTCTATTAATAAAAAAAAAATGTATGCTAAAGCAATTGCCCAGCCTTCACAAATAATCAGCTTGATGTGTCTAATATGTGTGTATTTTCTATGATCGTCAGTTCCATCTAGTGGTCATAAAATACCACGATAAGGAAAATACTGCATTATGGCCACTAGATGGTGTCGATGATTATGGTAAATTCACATGTTATGTCTCGTTCATAGCAGCCACTACATTGCAACACTGGTGTATGCTGTGGTGGAATACAGGAAAGGGATGGTCGGCACTCAGGATGACATCCAAAATAGTATTTCTTTATTAAATGCATGTACAAAGCTGTAAAACAGCCTACGCGTTTCGGACATTAGTCCTTCGTCATGGCTAATGGTGTGTGGTGCAGTGGGGCCAAGATCAATGCGGTGACAATGTGTTTCTTCTTTTTTTTTTTAAACAAACTTTGTTGAGATGTTACACAGACATCTCATAAGGTTCATATGTTGGCCATGTGGTGCAGGGCAGTGAATTTCCTCACACTGCATTGCGTTAAAAAAATACTGCACGCAGTACTTTTATTCAGTGCACCGTGCCCGCACACCACCACAATGCAGTGGTGTGAACCGGGCACATAGGAGACAAGGCATGTTGCTTTGTCCATGCAGTGGGACTGCGCTGGAATAGCCACCCAACGCAGTCCCACCACACGTTTTTTTTCACTTCCTGCCCCGAAGTTGCGACAGGATGTTAGAGTAAATTTACCAAAGTGAATGAAGCTGTCCTCTTAGATAGTTGTCCCTGGAACAGATGTCTCCAATGCAATATTGTCACCTCATATCTTCTTCTGGGGGGCAGTGCTAAAATTTGGGATTTTCCATCGCTTTTTTGTTGAAGGCTCGCTTTACACTCCTGCGACTTGTGAGACCCAAAGTGGCAGGACAAGAGAAGCCCGCAGCAAATACAAAGTATTAAGCGCAGGGCTGGCATTAATAGGTAGCTAGGATGGCACTTATGGGGTTAAGATTTAGGGGAGGGAAAATGGCAGGCTGGGGGGTGGCCAAAGTTAATGTTTCCCGAGTTAGGAGGGGCTTAGGGGAGGTCTCCAGTTCAGTTGCCACAAGTTTGAATAGGAAGCTCCCACCCTCCCGCCCTAAAGCTTTGGGATTATTCTATATGGTTTTGCGTTTGGGTTGGTTTGGCTGTTGGGGATCTTTGGAGGCAGTAGACATTTTGACCAATTTGGCATAAGTGGGGGATCCATCAAGGTATGGGATCCTCGGTTGATGCCAGTTAGGCCGCGTACACACGATCGAACATGTCCGCTGAAACTGGTCTGCAGACCATTTTCAGCGGACATGTTTGATGGTGTGTACGGCCTATCGGACCGTTTTTCAGCGGACCAAAGTTTCAAAACATGCTTTAAAACCTGTCCGATGGAAACCAGTCCGTCAGACAGGTTCGATGATTAGTACACAAAATCAACGGACCAAAAACCTGCGCATGCTCAGAATCAAGTCGACGCATGCTTGGAAGCATTGAACTTTGTTTTTTCATCACGTCGTTGTGTTCTATGTCACCGCGTTCTGGTCCGATGGGATTTTGGTCAGATGGTGTGTACGCACATCAGACCAACAGACCACTTCAGCGTGGTCCAATGAAAACGGTCCATTGGACAAGTTTCATCGGACATGTCTGATCGTGTATACGCGGCCTCAACCGTGGTTTAGCTGGCATCGGTTGATGGGTATCAGCGTGGGGAAGGTTCAGAGTGCTATGGTCCTTGAGTCGGCGCACTGCGACTGGGATCTTAGATGGTCACGCTGATGCGAAGGAAATTTTAGTCAATGCCTTCAAGTATCCTTAACCGGGGACACTGGAATTTTCGAAGGATTGTTGAGTGTAAATAAAGAATTTTGGTTAATATGTTTGGTTAATATGTTAATAAAATGGCCGATGCGGACAATTTACTTCAAAATCGGTGTCGCCTGTTTATTACTAGTTTAAGGTAGAGTTTGGTTAAGATGGTTATAGGTAGTGATCTGGCTTACTATAGTCATGTGAAATGCCATGTTTTTTAAGGCTGCATACACACGATCGAATTTGTCCGCTGAAACTGGTCCGATGGACCGTTTCAGCAGACAAATATGATTGTGTGTATGGGCTAGCGGACATGTTTGTCCAGCGGACAAATTTCAAAGCATGCTTTAAATATTGTCCGCCGGAGACATGTCCGTCGGATATGTCCGCTGGTTAGTACACTAACCAGCGGACATATCTGCCCGCACATGCGTTGAATGGATTCGACGCATGCGTGGACGTTTTTCACTTCCTGGTTCGGTGACGTGGCGGCGTCAACGTCACCGCCACGTCACCGCGCTGTCTGCCGACGGGATCCGATGAGACATGTCCGCTGCAAACGGTCCGTCCAGGGCCGGACTTACCATTGGGCTTGACTGGGCTAAAGCCCATGGGCCCCGCCCAATAGGGGGCCCCTCTAAAAAAAAGGGAGTCCGGAGGTCCCCAGGGCACCGGACAGCAACCCTTCCTTTTTTTATTTATTTTTCTAAAAAAATATGTTTTATATATATATATATATATATATATATATATATTTATTATTATTATTATTATTATTATTATTAAAGGGCCCAGAGGTCTCCAGGGCCCCTGGATGGCAACCCCCCTTTTTTATAAAACAATTTACATTTTTATATATATATATATATATATATATATATATATTTTTTTTTTTTTATTAAAGGGCTCAGAGGTCCCCAGGGCCCCATGTGGCAACCCCCCCTTTTTTTTTATAAATGTTTATTTTTTTATTAAAAAGGCCCAGAGGTCCCCAGACCCCCCGGATGGCAACCTCCCTTTTTTATGTATTTTTTATAAATGTTTATTTTTTTAATATTTTTTTTAGGGGTCTGGAGGTCCCCAGGGGCCCTGGGCCCCCAGGGCCCCGGACAGCAACCCCCACTTTATTTATTTTTTTTTTTATAAAAAAAAATATGTTTTTATATATATATAAAAAAATAAAAATGGGCTAACTTTACTGCCTATTTTTTTTTTTTTTAATTTATTAACCACTTAAGACCCGGACCAATACGCTGGCAAATGACCCAAGGGGTTTTTGCGATTCGGCACTGCGTCGCTTTAACAGACAATTGCGCGGTCGTGCGACGTGGCTCCCAAACAAAATTTGCGTCCTTTTTTTCCCACAAATAGAGCTTTCTTTTGGTGGTATTTGATCACCTCTGCGGTTTTTATTTTTTGCGCTATAAACAAAAATAGAGCGACAATTTAAAAAAAAATGCAATATTTTTTACTTTTTGCTATAATAAATATTCCCCAAAAATATATAAAAAAACATTTTTTTTCCTCAGTTTAGGCCGATACGTATTCTTCTACATATTTTTGGTAAAAAAAATCGCAATAAGCGTTTATCGGTTGGTTTTCGCAAAATTTATAGCGTTTACAAAATAAGGGATAGTTTTATTGCATTTTTATTAATTTTTTTTTTTTTTACTACTAATAGCGGCGATCAGCGATTTTTTTCGTGACTGCGACAATATGGCGGACACTTCGGACAATTTTTACACATTTTTGGGACAATTGTCATTTTCACAGCAAAAAATGCATTTAAATTGCATTGTTTACTGTGGAAATGACAGTTGCAGTTTGGGAGTTAACCACAGGTGGCGCTGTAGGGGATGTGTACCTAATGTGTACCTCCGCTCCAGGGACGGATCGCCGCACTGCAGCGGCGATCGGGTCCGCGAATCCTGCGGTCCCGGTCCTGGAGCTTCGGACCGGGCCGCGGGCGCGCGCCCGCGGGCGCGCGCCCGCGACCCACGGCTGGGTACTAAAACCAACGTATATATACGTTGATGTGCCCAGCCGTGCCATTCTGCCGACGTAAATCTGCAGGAGGCGGTCCTTAAGTGGTTAAAGTAATTTTTTTCCAAAAAAAATGCATTTAAAAAGACTGCTGCGCAAATACAGTGCAACATAAAATATTGCAACAACCGCCATTTTATTCTCTAGGCCAAGGTCTTTACTAAAAAATTATATAATCTTTGGGGGTTCTAAGGCCTCGTACACGAGCGGACAGATTTGTTCAAATCTGTCCGTCCGACAGATTTGAACAAATCTGTCTGCTGGGATTTTGGTTTGCTCGCGTGTACACACGAGCAAACCAAAATCCCCGCCAGCAGAGAGCGCGCTGACGTGTCGGTGACGTGGCGGTGACGTTGACGCCGCCACGTCACCGCACCAGGAAGTAAAACACTTCCGCTCATGCGCCGAATCCATTCGGCGGCGGTGCGGCGGCGGTGCGGGACGACATGTCTGCTGGTAAGTGTACTAACCAGCAGACATGTCGGGCGGACGGATTCCCACCCGATAGATTTCAAAGCATGCTTTGAAATCTGTCGGGTGGCCAAATCCGTCGGCTCAGCCGTACACACGATCGAATCTGTCTGCTGAAACGGTCCAGCGGACCGTTTCAAGCGGACAGATTTGATCGTGTGTACGAGGCCTAAGTAATTTTCTAGCAAAAAAAAATAATGATTTTAACTTGAAAAGAGCTGTCAGAAAAAGGTTTGGTGTTTAAGTGGTTAAAAATTCCTAATTTACATACAGAAGAAGTTGAATGAATGAATGAATGAATGAATGAATGAAAACTTGTATAGCGCGGCACATGCGAACTGAATCGCCTCTGGGCGCTTGTTGTTCCTGTCTCCTTTGATATCAAAAGAGATGTGTCTTGACCTTTTTCCTAAATGCTAGGTGGTTCTCCTCCAACCGAATGCTGGTTGGTAAAGCGTTCCATAGTCTGGGACCTTGGATCGCGAATCTTCTTTCTCCTTTGGACTTGAAGTTGGCTTTCGGAACCTGGAGCAGGTTCTGATTCGTGGATCGCAAAACGCGATTGGGGTTATGCGCTTTTATTATTTCGCATAAATAGAGGGGGGCATTTCCATGGACACATCTATGCGTAAGACAGAGAGCTTTAAAAGCAATTCTGTCTTTAACTGGCAGCCAATGAAGGGCTCGCAGTGAAGGTGAGATGGATTCCCAAGGTTTTTTCCCTGTCACAAGTCTGGCGGCCGTATTCTGAACGACTTGCAGACGAGCGATTTGGTACTTGGGGAGTCCGAGGTAAAGGGCATTTGCATAATCCAGCCTGGAGTTTACAACTGCTCCCACCACGACCGCTAAATCTTCTTTAGGGATGAACGGAGTGAGTCTGCGTAGTAGGCGCAGCAGATGGTGAGATCCGCTGACTACTGACCCTATTTGTGCGTCCATTGTCATAAAGGAGTCAAAAATGACTCCTAGGCTTTTGACTTTGGCGCTAGGGGTGATGATTTTGCCCAAAATAGGCGGGGGGGTCCACGCTGTTGAAAGTCGATTCCTGCGCTTGGCGTGAAACAGAAGAAGTTCTGTTTTCGCTCCATTGAGTTTAAGATAACTCTTTGTCATCCAGTCCTCTATCAAAGAGAGGCATGTCTCTAGATTGAGGTGGTGATCCTGTTTATTGCAGATGCGGAAATACAGTTGCGTATCATCTGCATATGAGTGGTAAAGCAGTTTTTGGCTGCTGATAATCTCAAAAAGAGGACGAAGATAAATGTTAAACAGCACTGGTGACAGAGGCGAGCCTTGGGGGACTCCGCATGTTACTGTGCGTTTCTCAGACGTAAACGATCCTAACTTCACAGTTTGCGATCGGTTTTCCAGAAAAGAGGAGAACCAAGATAAATCGCCTTCTGCGACTCTGGCTACTTCAACAAGCCGATTAAGCAGCAGTTTGTGGTCTACCGTGTCGAAAGCGGCACTTAGGTCCAACAGAACTAGAAGACAGGATTCTCCTTCGTCTGCGGCCTTGAGAACATCGTCCCATACTTTCAGCAATGCTGTTTCCGTCCCGTGTCCGGGACGGAAGCCAGATTGCAATGGGTCAAGTAGCTTGTAGGTATCTAGATGCTGTTGCAGCTGTTGTACCACTACTTTTTCCATTATTTTTGAAAGTGTGTTGAGGCTTGTTATGGGACGGCGGTGGAGTGGGTCCTTGGGGTCCAGGGAGGGGTTCTTCATGATGGGTAGGATTGTACCCTCTTTCAATTGTGAGGGCACTATGCCCTCCAAGAAAGACTGGTTGATAAGCTGCGTAATGGGAGGAGCCAGGATGTAGGCGCATTCCTTCAGCAGTTTAGTGTGTATAATGTCATTTGGCGCTGTGCCATTACGCAAAGCGCCAATGATATTCTTGGTGGTCTCAATGGGGATGGGTTCCAGGGTAAACTTACCTGATATCGGAGAATTACTATGGGTGTTATGTGAGAGGCTGCAGGGGGGGCTGAGGGGGGAATTGTTTTGCTGAATGCTTTCACGGATTGCCTCGATTTTATTAACAAAGTAATCCGATAGTTCATCACAAAATTCTTGTGTGTCCGAACTGGGGACTTCAATGCAACTTGGTTTCATGGTCTGGGTGACCATCTTGAAGAGTTCACGGGGGCGGTTTAGGGCACCGTTGATAGCCTCCAAAAAATACTTTTTCTTGGCTTCGAAAATTCCTTTGTGGTATTTTCTCGTAGTCGCCTTGTAGATGGATAAGTTTAGCTCTGAAGAACATCTTTTCCAGGCAGATTCTGCCCTTCTGCGTTCTTGCTTCAATAACGACAGCTGGTTGTTAAACCAGCTGCGGTTGTTTTTCCGAATGCGGGTTATTCGTTTCGGCGCTACCAAGTCGGCTGACTGTAGCATGGCCGAGTTTATGGCATCCAATGTTTCAACGGCCGTTTGATGCGGCTGAGTTGTTTCTATTTTCTTCCTTAAAGTAGTTTTGAAGAGTTCCGAGTGGAGCTTCTTCTGACATCTAGTCCAGTGTATTGTCACTGGATTTGATGTTTTTGTTGCGGGGGGGATGGTGGAAATACTGAATATAATTGCATGGTGATCAGTCCATGGCAATTTTTCATTTTCCAAAATTTTTATTTCCAGAGCTTGTCTGAAAATAAGATCGAGTGTGTGACCTGAAGCATGTGTGGGCCCACATACTAGTTGCTGTAATCCTAATCCTTCCAGGTGGTCAATACAGGCATCGGCAATGGGGTCTTGTGAGGAGTTGGCCCAAAGATTGAAATCCCCAAGCAGCAAAAGATGTTTGCTGTTGAGGGTGTAAGTGGAGAAGAAATCCGTCCATGATGATAGCAGCTGCGATTTTGGGCCGGGCGGCCTATAGCAGAGCAGAATGTGGATGGTCTCCTTTGAATTTGCTTGCAGTTGCAGAGTAAGGGTTTCCATGAATGGAAGAGGGTTTTGGCGGACTGGTTTGGTGATCGTAAGATGAGTCTTGTGGATCACCGCCAGGCCGCCTCCTCTTTGCCCTATTCTGTTTTCCGTAATAATACGGTAATTTTCTGGCACCAGTTCTCCTAGAATGGTGTTACAGTCGGCTGTGAGCCAGCTCTCTGTAATAAAGAGACAGTCTAGGTCATTTTGTTGAATGAAGTCGCGGATTTCTAGTCGGTGTTTTACTGCCGATCTAGTGTTAATCAGAGCACATGATGTGTGCTTGAGCTGGGGTAAATGGCAGAAATGTCTGACCGTCGATCTATGATCGATTCTCAAAAGTTGCTCGATTCTTAGAGCTTTTTTGGTGATGGCTGGCAGTATTGCGGCGCATCGCCTCAAACTCCAAATGGTTTCGGCAGAATATTGCCGACATGCCATGATCGCCAATACACCGGAGGGGGGGGGGGGGGACTTGGGGCAGTGGGGGGAGGAATTGAACTCCTCTCTCCTGGCTTGGTCCAGAGGAAGGCAAAAAATCCTGGCGGCGCTCGGCCAATATGCTAAGTTAATTCATTTGAAGAGATACAATGTTTAGACTTAACTTTCCACTGATAAAGAATGTTTCCAAAACTTGGCAGATTGAGGACATGTTTGAGCGGACATGTCTCATCGTGTGCACGCCGCCTATGAGAGCTGTTCCAATTGACACTACTGAAGTTGTTGAGACTTCAGAAAGGGTTCCTGCACTACTTTGACAGCCTTATCAAAGTCATTTCAAAGTCGGACTACAAAGTTCCACTGAAAAATCATGGAACTTTGGAGTTGGCAAGTATGAAAGGAGCCTTATGCCTCGTAAACGATACGATTATCGGATGATAAAAATCACTTTTGGATAGATCGTTCGATAATCTGATCGTTAGTACACAGCTTTCGACAGCCGATCACGGCAGTCCAACAAAATCCGAAGGGGCAAACACAAAAATTTTGCTTGGACGACAGCCCATCGTACAGCAATCGTTTAATCAGTACAGTATGTGTCCACTAAAAATCGATAGAGGAACACCACGCATGATCAGAAACACACAAATAAACCAGAAGGACACATGGATAACACGTTTTTGATATAATTTCAGATACGTCGCTACGCCCACCGGAAGGTTTTTCCAGAATCGTACGACAAAAACCGTACTTTTCGTAGAACACATTTTACACTGTTGTATTCGATATTAGTTTTATGCAACAAAATGCGAACAATATGTCGTACGTTAATTGGATCGTGTGTACGAGGCATTAGTCACAATGGTCATCATCAGGGATACATGCTCCATAGTGACAATGGTCATCATCAGGGATACATGCTCCATAGTGACAATGGTCATCATCGGGGATACATGCTCCATAGTGACAATGGTCATCATCAGGGATACATTCTTCATAGTGACAATGGTCATCATCAGGGATACATGCTCCATAGTGACAATGGTCATCATCAGGGATACATGCTCCATAGTGACAATGGTCATCATCAGGGATATATTCTTCATAGTGACAATAGTCATCAGGGATACATTCTTCATAGTGACAATGGTCATCATCGGGGATACATGCTCCATAGTGACAATGGTCATCATCAGGGATACATTCTTCATAGTGACAATGGTCATCATCGGGGATACATGCTCCATAGTGGCAATAGTCATCATCAGGGATACATGCTCCATAGTGACAATGGTCATCATCAGGGATACATTCTTCATAGTGACAATAGTCATCAGGGATACATTCTTCATAGTGACAATGGTCATCATCGGGGATACATGATCCATAGTGACAATGGTCATCATCAGGGATACATTCTTCATAGTGACAATGGTCATCATCGGGGATACATGCTCCATAGTGGCAATAGTCATCATCGGGGATACATGCTTCATAGTGACAATGGTCATCATCAGGGATACATGCTCCACAGTGACAATGGTCATCAGGGATAAGTGCTCTATATTTCCTTGTTCACAAAAAAAACTCATCTCTTTAAGAACAATGTGATATAATGTTGCATTAATAACAGGTCTCACAATGTTTGACTCACACAGATGTACCAATGAACACTTCCTCAGTAAGTACTGAAATTCACCCACACAATGATCTTAGAACATTATGAACATTATGAAATGTGCATCAACACAGAAGTATTAAGAGTTCAAATATAAAGGGAAATTGCTTAATGGATCGATGTAAATATGTCATAATCCAGATATAAACCTATGGCACCATCCAATATTTATGTAGTCCACACAAGTCTGCACTGCAGTTGCAAAACTTGGCTTCTTACATATCAAGGTCTCATGTGTGTCATCCACTCATCACAGAATCAGATATAATCTATGAAGTAAATCTGGCCATACACTATTGGAATTCATTTTAAAATATTAATTTTCGGATCATTCATTCGTTTTTCTAATGGTTCGTAGGGTCAGATTGATGTTCATTTTCTGCCATAGTGAGGAGAAAATTAAATGGAGCTAGATGGAAAAAAAAAATCTCAACCGAACAAAATGTGAATGTGGTTTTCATTCTGCAGATATTGTACATATTGTAATGGAATCTGTTTAATAGATGTAGCACCCTGATGTTAAGGCAGGGTTGCTAGTAAACTTCCTTTCCAGTTATAGCCTTAGCCAATTGATAGGAGATCAATTGGTTCCACCCTAATTCAGGAATTGCTGCACTTCTCTCTCCTGTCACTAGATGGCCGGGTATATGGTGACATTAGATAAGACAGGTGCATTGCAAGGACAGATTAGGAATAGATGGGGTATCTCAGCCAATGGGTAGGGATCTTCTCGGGTCCCTTGTCCTGCTGGGAGAGACTATTTATTTGGGTGGAGTCAGGTGATCAGGGTTTTGTGTCACCTATAGTCATGTGAAATGCCATGTATCTCTAAGGCCGCATACACACGATGGACGGCTGTCTGGGTGGACAGGTGTTGTGCTGCCCTAAAATGCTAGGTCAGAGCCTGAGGCCTATCCCAGTGACATCTGGATGCTAGGCTGTCTGAGCGTCTATTCAGAAGCAAGAGCGCAGATTAGGGTTGGGACTGCGGCTTGTAGTCCAACCAAAAGTGACGGTTCTGTCGGCCAGAGAACTTGTTGTGGTCAGGGGTAGAGGGAAAGCCGTCCCCACTAAGAGACCATCCACTTTATTACCTGGGACCACGGTAAGTAGCTGAAGCAAGTACTGGAGCAGTATTCTCACCAACCGGGGACGGTGAAGAATTGGGAAACTTCAGCAGGTGTCAAGCCAGGGACCAAGCCATCGGAGGGGACGCTTGCAGAGCAGCCTTGTGTGCCAAGCCTGGGACCGAGCAGGTCAGTGGGGTGATGCTTGAGGAGTATCCTGAAGGCCAAGCTAGGGACCCAGCAGGGATGCCGAGGTGACGCTTGAGGAGGATACTCAGTGAGAAGTTTGGAAGAGCTCAGGAGAATCAAGTGGCAGTGGATTAGCAAGTCTAGTGAGAGAGACTGGGAGCTCAGTTGAGTGAAGATCCGCCCTCCTCTGGTCCTCCTCAAGACCCTTACTTTCTGTTTTTAAGCAATGCATCCAGCTTCTTCCCAGAAGCAGCATAAGGAAAGGGAGGTGCACTGTGATGTAAGGGAGAGTGGGGGACTCAACTTCTGATGGTGGGGTGGCTCTTAACATCTAATGTAAGGGGAGGTGATGCGCTGGACATCTGATTTTAAACATACAACCGGCCCTTTTGAGGGCAATCATAATGCTGATGCGGCCCTCGATGAAATTGAGTTTGACACCCCTGTTGTAGAGGAAGTGAAAGAGTTCATTGTAGCCTTTGTTAGGAACCGTTCAAGATTGTTGCCATTGGAGACAGCATGTCTACACGCGCAGATGTGGTGTCCGGCTGGGGTGCCTTTCCCTGCATGGCTGTCTACCTATAGAAGTCTCAGAGTCTGCTGATTAACAGTGCAACTACTAAAGGGTGTCCTGGCCCTAAACCCTCTCCCACACAGTTCTGTTTAAGAGACAATAAATGGTTTATACAGTACGGGCACCCCTTTTTTTTTATAGATTTATCTATAACAGTCATTCTCAACCAGGGTCCTGTGGAACCTGAGGTTTGGCTAGGTATTCCTTGAGCTGTGGCTAACTTATCTCTCAACTAATGGTGCCTGCAGAGTTCCAGGTCCAACAACACTTGGCAGAGCTGGCAGCATGACTCCAAGGTTGTAATTCTGGCAACCCTTCTAATGGCTCATACACACGATCCGAATATCGGACGAAAACCATCGTCCGATGATGGATCGTACGATTTTCGGATCGTGTGTACACTACTTTCGACAGCCGATCACGACCGTTCATCCGATTAAATTCGATCGAACAAGCGCGAAAAATTTTCTCGTCCGATGTCCGATTTTCGTTTAGTCAGTACAGCCGTCGTCCGATAATACAATACAAATACATTTCAACACGTGACATCACTTCCGATCGTTTTTTTCTATCGTACGATAATTTTCGTGAGTTTAAAAACCTATTTTATTTTACTCGCGATTATTAAGCGAAAAAAAAGGGATTTTTAATAACAGCTTACCTGTAAAATCCTTTTCTTGGAGTACATCACGGGACACAGAGCGCATAGTCATTACATATGGGTTATATGGAGTACCTTCAGGTGTGGACACTGGTGTAATCAACTTCACAGGAAGTTCCTCCCTATATAACCCCCTCCCACTGAGAGTGCTTTAGTTTTGTAGCAAGCAATTTCTCTGAGGTTACACAATGTTCCCACAAAGAGGGGTGGGAGCTCTGTGTCCCGTGATGTACTCCAAGAAAAGGATTTTACAGGTAAGCTGTTATTAAAAATCCCTTTTTCTTGATCGTACATCACGGGACACAGAGCGCATAGTCATTACATATGGGATGTCCCAAAGCAATGCTCTATGAAGGGAGGGAGACCGTAAGGCCAAAAATAGCCAAACAGAAACTATATCAGGAGGTAAAATAGCTCCACCAACAGAAAAAGGGGGCGTGAACCGGGCCAGAGGATTCTATACTGCTGCCCGTAGGACCGCCTGCCCAAATGCTGCGTCCGTAGCCTTTGCGACGTCCAACTTATAAAATTTAGTAAACGTATGTACGGAAGACCAGGTTGCCGCTTTGCAAACCTGTGCCATAGAGATCTGATGGTGTGCCGCCCAAGAGGCACTCATGGCCCTCGTAGAATGGGCCTTAACTGATAAGGGCGGTGGAACGCGCTTCAGACCATAGGCCTGAAAAATCAGCTGCTTAATCCACCTAGCCAAGGAAGACTTGGCAGCCGGCTGACCCTTCTTGGGGCCATCCGGAAGAATGAAAAGCACATCTGTTTTCCTAATCTTTTCTGTAGCCTTGAGATAAACTCTCATGGCTCGGACCACATCCAAAGTATGAAGCAATCTTTCCTCTCCGGACTGGGGAGAAGGAAAGAAGGATGGTAGGACTAGGTCCTGATTCAAGTGAAAACTGGATATGACCTTAGGAAGGAAAGAAGGCTGAGGCCGCAGAACCACTCTGTCCTTATGCAGAATAAGGTACGGTTCCCTGCAAGACAAGGCTGCCAGCTCGGAGACCCTTCTGGCCGAAGCCATAGCCACCAAGAAAACCAACTTTCGGGTTAGCAGCACCAGAGGGATTTCTGCCAGAGGTTCAAACGGCTGCTTTTGTAAAGCTGACAAGACCAGATTTAAATTCCAGGGGCAGAGGGGAGCTCTAATAGGGGGATTTACATGCAAGACCCCCTGCAAAAAGGTTTTTACAAGCGAATGTGTGGCCAAAGGCCTTTGAAACCATATCGATAAGGCAGACACCTGCCCCTTTAGAGTACTAAGAGCCAACCCCTTGTCAACGCCAACCTGGAGGAATCGCAAGATCCTGTCAATAAAAAACTTGCGAGGATGCCCTCCTTGAGACTCGCACCACTCCACATAGGTCCTCCAGACTCTGTAATAGATATTTCTAGAGACTGGCTTTCTAGCTTGAATTAACGTAGATATGACTTGGGCAGAGAGGCCTCTGCCCTTAAGAATTAGAGATTCAGCCGCCAAGCCATCAAATTTAGCTGCTGTGAAGCAGGGTGGTAGATCGGGCCCTGAGACAGCAGATCTGGGCGCAGGGGGAGTGGCCACGGTGCCCTTACTGACATCCTCACGATGAGTGCGTACCAAGCCCTTCTGGGCCAGGCTGGGGCCACCAGGATCACCGGCCTGCGCTCCACCCTGATCCTTCGTAGAAGGCGGGGAATCATCTGTAGTGGAGGGAACGCATACAGGAGAGAAAACTGGTGCCAGGGGCAAACCAACGCATCGGTCCCGTAGGCCGAGGGGTCCCTGGCTCGGGATACAAATTTGTCCAATTTCTTGTTGAATCTTGTTGCCATGATGTCCACATCGGGAACTCCGAATCTTTGGCAAATCTCTTGGAATACCTGGGGGTGAAGAGACCACTCTCCCGGGAGTAACTGTTGACGACTCAAAAAATCTGCTTGAGAATTGTCTATCCCTGGGATGAACACTGCTGAGATGCAGGGTACATGGGCTTCGGCCCATGCAAAAATTAGGTTTACTTCCCTTTGAGCCGCCAGGCTCTTTGTGCCCCCCTGGTGGTTTATGTATGCCACCGCCGTGGCATTGTCGGACTGTATCCTTACTGGCAGACCCTGCAGGGGGAGAGTCCAGGCGACCAGGGCCAACCGAACAGCTCTGATCTCTAGGACATTGATGGGAAGCAGACTTTCTGCCTCTGACCACTGTCCCTGCTGGGTCCGTTTTCCTAAGATTGCCCCCCAACCTGTTAGGCTGGCATCTGTGGTTACTATTTTCCACGAGATGGGGCAAAAGGTTTTCCCTTTTGATAATTTTTGAGGGATCAGCCACCAGTACAGGCTGTGCCTGACTTCTGGAGAAAGAACTAATGGACGGTCTAATGCCTGTATGGACTTGTTCCAAGCAGAGAGAATAGCTGCTTGCAGAATTCTGGTATGGATCTGGGCGTAGGGCGCTGCTTCGAAGGCGGCCACCATCTTCCCCAGCAGTCGCATGCATAGGCGAATAGTCGGCTTCTTTTTGCCTAAGACTATTTGAATCGTTTGAATCAACGACCTGATCTTCTCTTGAGGTAAAAATACCCTCTGGCATTCTGTATCTGACCGAAAGCCTAGATATTCCAACTGTCTTGTGGGATGTAACCTTGATTTTTCTTGGTTCACAATCCACCCGAACTCTTCTAGATGCCGCACTGTGCGGACTACTGCATGATTGAGGTTGGAAGCTGAACTGTCGATAACCAGGAGATCGTCCAGGTATGCTAGGACCAAGATGCCTTCTGTCCTTAGGACGGCTAGTACCGGGGCTAACACCTTTGTGAATACCCGTGGAGCTGTTGCCAACCCGAAAGGGAGGGCTACGAACTGATAATGACTTTGGTTTATCGTAAAACGAAGAAACTTGTGATGTGCTGGGTAAATTGGCACATGCAGATATGCATCCTTTATGTCTATAGATGCTAGGAAGTCGCCCTGATGCAGGCTGGTTGTTACTGAACGTATGGAGTCCATACGGAAGGTCTGAATCCTTAGAAAGCGATTTAGGCGTTTGAGGTCTAATATAGGCCTGACGTCGCCATTGGGTTTTGGTATAACAAAAAGGTTGGAGTAGAATCCCAGACCCCTTTCTTGGGTTGGTACTTCTACAATTACTCCTTGGAGCAAGAGGCGATCCAACGCCTTTACGAGAGAGGCCCTCTTTAACGGGTCGCTTGGAAGACTTGACCCCTGAAAATGAGGAGGGGGGATTTCTCGAAACTCTAGTTTGTAGCCTGAGGCTACTACGGACCGAACCCAAGAGTCGGGAATTCTGGCCTTCCAGACTTCGGAGAAAAACTGAAGTCTTCCCCCCACCCAAGAGAGTGGGGGCGCCCCTTCATGAATCCGATTTGATGACTGGTTTAGCCGGCTTGCGAGACCAGGGCCTCTTGTTTGCCGCGGCTTGTCCCTGTGGGCGGCTATTAACTGCTGAACGCCCGGGAGGCCGTCGATACTGACGGGAAGTCGAAGGGGCCGAGCCTGCAATGGCCTGTCGTTTAAACGTGGGCCCACGCGGTCTTTTCTTGACCGGTAAGGAAGTACTTTTTCCACTTGATATGGTGTGGATATATTTATCTAGGTCTTCCCCGAATAGTCTTCCCCCATGAAAGGGAAACCCTGCTAGAAGCTTTTTGCAGGGTGCCTCTGCTGACCAGTTCTTTAGCCACAAAAGACGACGCATGTGAACCATCAGTAGAGATAAACGAGATGCCTGTTGGATGGAGTCCTTAATAGCATCTACTGCAAAGCAGAGAGCCCTAGGGAATTCTGCTAATTCATGAGTATGCTGAGCCGGCATGTCCTTCAATATATGCTTTGCCTGATCCTTCAAGGCCTGACAAACACCAATGGCTGCTACTGCTGGCTGAACCATGGCACCTACTGAGGTAAAAGCTGCTTTCAGTAGTGTCTCGAATTTCTTGTCGACCGGATCCTTGAACATATGGACATTTTCAACCGGACAAGTCAGGGATTTATTCACGCAGGAAATGGCTGCGTCCACTGTAGGGAGAGCCCATTTCTTTACATATTCCTCTTCCATAGGGTAGAGAATAGAGAATCTTTTAGGAGGGACAAAGATTCTATCAGGTCGAGCCCAATCTTGGTAAATCACGTTCCGCAGAAGGGGGTGCATTGGAAAAGATGCACCAGTTAATGGGGCCTTTAAAGAACCCAATGAGGATACCTCCGGGGCTACTAGTTCTGGCACTGGAAGTTTAAAGGCAGTGCGAACCATATCTGTCAAAGACTGGATCCACAGGCCCTCCGCTTGAGAGGCCGAAAAGTATTCATCTATAGTGGAATTTTCCCTGTCTGAACCGTCGGGACTTGGGTCTGCGTGATCCCCTTGTGGGTCCCGTTCCTCTGAAGAGGAGACCTCCGCATCTGAAAACCCCACACTGGGTGAGGGGGATCTAGCCCGCTTGCTACTTGGGCAAGGACGGGAAAACAACACAGTTAACCTTTTCTCTAGCCCCCACATGGTGGCTGCTAGCATTTCTTCCGTCACGTAAACGGGAATGGGTGGATCGGGGGCCGCCTCTGCCCCCAGCACCCCCAATGGCTCTTGTACTATGCCACTCGGTGTCCTGACTGGCGAGGGTGGGGCCGTAGAAGCCTGGCCCAAATCCTCTGACCCCGATGGAGACCCCTTTTGCTTTTTGGTACCTTTAGCAGCCTTGGCTGGTCCAGATCCCCTTGGAGCCATTGTACAACCTTGGGTCACCCCTATAGCCAACACCTGACTGTTGTAGCTAGGAATAACCAATATGAGGGCAGGTATGAGAAAAATGAAAAAGAACTAATTTCTCTCTTTTTCTTTTATATTTCTCTTTTTTTTTTTTTTTTTTTTTTTTCCAAAAAATTTTTTTACCCGCTTGGGAGGTGACAATACCGAGGAAGCCTGTGAGTATTGACACACCAATGCCCGTTAGCCGGAGTCCAAGGTAGACTCAGATACTGCTGGATCTAAGGCTGAGTCCCTTTTTGCAAAAAAACTTTTTTTTTTTTTTTTTTTTTCTGGTCAATAGTGGACCTAAGTCCTAGACCTGAAGATCCACAAAACCGCCACTAGGTGTCCCTGTGTGGCCAAAAGACCCAGCTGCACGCTCTGTATCCTTTCTTCCTCTGCCTCCAGGAGGGAAAAGACCAGCCAGAGAAAAAGTTTTTTCTTTTATACAGACCCTGACGCTGCTGGCCCGCCCCCCCCCGACGCACGCCGACGCTATAAAAGGCGGCGTGCATGCGCGCGCGTATGCGCGCGCACACACGCGCGCACGATCGCGCGCATGATCGCGCGCACCACGCTGAACCCACATGGAGGAAGCAGAGCAGAGGAACAACATGGACCAGCGTTATGCAGCACCAACAGACACCAGGTAAGCACTAATTTTATTGTAGTGCACACACAGCGAGGAAGCTGTCCCCATGGGCTTCCTAAGAAACAGGAGTTTTTTACCAGCAAATTTCCTCTTTAAAACATGTGGGGTTGCAGTATCAGTGTTAACAGGCAGACCTGGGGTGAGTAGCAAATATATAACTTACACAAGTATACATATATTTACATATTATCTGGGTAAACATTATAATCCCATCCTGCCTCAACAGACATAGTGGAGATAGTGGCTGATGCACAAGCATACTGTTAGCCAACCCAGAACCCCCAGGGGGATACCTACTGTCGAACCAAGTCCCGCAGGTTCCCTCTTACCTGCTCCACGCCGCAGGGTATTGCAAAATGCAAGAGGCCCAGCCTTCCCCCATCTCCGTGGGTATTGTCTTGGACCTTCAGGGACCGGGGTCCTGTGTTAAGGAACCCACACCCCTGGACCTATATAGCATCCTGGCATCAGTAGCGTTTAGTTCTTGGAAGAGACTAAGGCACTGGAGCCCAGAATCCAGCCCTCCAAGGAGAGGCATTATAGGCACAACCCCACTCCAGCAGGGCCCGGGTACCGTACATCTTGGCTCTGAAGCACTTCGGACGGATCCGGCTAGCTATCCTGGGTCCCGAGACCTCCGAGGGACAGCTAGACGTGACCAACACCTAAGACACTGGCGGAAAAACTAAAGCACTCTCAGTGGGAGGGGGTTATATAGGGAGGAACTTCCTGTGAAGTTGATTACACCAGTGTCCACACCTGAAGGTACTCCATATAACCCATATGTAATGACTATGCGCTCTGTGTCCCGTGATGTACGATCAAGAAAGTTGTACGATCCGTCGGCCGATATTCGGATCGTGTGTATGGGCCATAAGGGTGCCATTCTTCCCACTTACCAGCAGCAGGTGGCATTTTCCCAATGACCCCCCATTAACTTCCCTTACCAGAGGTTCCTAGAGATCTGGAAATTATTTCAAGCACTCCGTGGGGTAAAATGTTTGGGAAAGGTGAATCTAAAAAAATCCCTGCTTCCTAGATAGACTAAGGTGAACCACCATCACCAATCTCCCCATCTCTGAAGGCATTGGCTTCCTGCGTCGTCAATATTCTGGCAGGTAAAAATCCAACGCCTGGCTGGCTACACACAAATGTCCCATAGACTTGAATCTGATGTACCCGCACTGCAGGAACAACATCCCATTCAATTCTATAAGACATTAAAGTGTAGGAGTGGGAAGCCGGGAACTAGATTTTTACTGGCCTGGATGTAGACAATACAGGAGGGTGCCATTAGCCAACACACAGGAGACAAGAAGGTATGGTTAAGCTTAAACACTGCCAGGAACTGCTGAAGCTTTGTTCAGAATAGCCTGAAATTTGGCCAAAACAAGAAGGTGTAGGTTGCTGGCACACATATGAGCAGGAACCTCTAGATCCCTGCACTCAGTGGCGGCGCTTCCATTAGGAGCGCCCGGGTGCCGCCCCCTCTATGAATAATGGATAGATTCATGCACCATGGCCACTGTGGCCACCCCCTATTCAGGTGTCTGGCCCCTTTCAGGACACTGGGTGCCTGAATTACAGCAGCGGGGGTGTTTTTTTGAAGCACCCGATTAGAGCCATAGGCTCTAATAGGCTTTAAAATAGCGTTGCTCGTGCCGCAGAGCATTGTGCCATTAGCCCATCCAAGTGTCACAACAACGAATGAACATTCAACGCTGTAACACTGATCCTTAATCCAGCCAATCAGAAGCAGCTGTGAGACCCGTTTTCTGATTGGCCGAAAAAAGAAGACTCCCGATTTGACGGCGAGAAGGAGGGAGGGAAACGGAAGCCGCCACTGTGGAGAGCAGGGGAACAGGAGGCCGCTCCAGAGCATGGGAAGCCGCAATGGGGTAAGTGCTAACGACCATCCCACAGACCGGCCGCCACTGCTGCACTTCCCCTCTTAGCCTAAAAGTATGCCCTGTGAAAGGGAAGGGTTGCTTTAAAGAAATCCTGAATAATATGACCAGGAGAAGGGAGAGGTTGTATATGACCAGGTCTGTTACTGACTGATGACTACTGAGTGCATGGGCTGTAACATTAATGGAAATGTTGAAGTAAGACTTAGAGAATTTAGGTTTTTAGTACAATGTCTATCTGACTACATATCTATTTTTCCTAGTTAGGCTGCATTCACACCTAGGCGTAGGCGGTATGCGGCGTATTGCAGCGACATGGATTTGGCGTTTTGTCCCCACGATTTGCGGCGACAAGTCGCTCCTTGTTTTTCGCTGGAGGGGTGATTTTAGCATTGTCGGCTATGCCCGAACGCCGAAGACACCTGAAAAAAAGGGTCCGGGACTTGTTTTGAGCTTCAGGCGTATGGTGTGGAGATGTGAACCATCTCCATAGCCGACAATGTTAATTCGCCCCTCCAACGTATCTCAGGCTGCTACAGCGTTGGGCGTAGGGCGACAAAACGCCTAGGTGTGAATGCAGCCTTACTGTTTAGCATCAATACGGGCTCCCAATCATGTGATCACTGTTGCAGACTGGCAGTAGTTAGGAGTTAAAAGTCTAAAGCTGCTTTCCATGGAGGCACTCGTGTGTACTCACTCCCGAGCCAGCTCAATGTATCTATAAGACGCACAGAGCGTGGCTGAGCCCAGCCCTCACTCCCTCCTCAATGGCTGTGATTGGGAGCTCCCACTGCTGTGTCCAAGCCAATGAGGAGACAGAGACCCAGGAGAGCTTTTGCTCTCATGCACATCACTGGATCGGGGTCAGATGAGTAGAAGGGTTGGAAGGCTGAGGGGGAGCTGCATACTGAAGTTTTTTTTATCTTAATGTAAATGCATGAAGCCTTCAGGATTTAAAACCACTTGAATGATTGAATCACTGTTTCCAAAGATTACAATTTGTCCCAAAACATTTCTTGGACAGATCAATGTTTGGAATATTCAGTTGTGCCTTTCCTGTTTTCTGGTGTTTTCTGGGTCACAGAACAATGTTGGGTTTCACAGTGAAAAGTGTTTGACTTTTAAAAAGAATCCCAATAGCAGCTCCATTGTGTAGATTAGAATGTCGGACAGAATGGCATTTTACTGAAATAAATATTAAAACTGCGTGAGCCACAACAACGGAGGAATACCATTGGGAACTCTAATGCCGCGTACACATGACCGTTTTTCGGGCTCTAAAAAATTACGTTTTTTTTTTTATGTCATTAAAAACTATTGTGTGTGGGCTCCAGATCTAAAAAATGGGCATTAAAATTTTCGAACATGCTCTAGCCAGAGCGGGTATTGTGCACCTGGTTAGGCCTCTCTCACCAGCCTAGCAGCCAGGATGTCACACGGAAACTTGGTAAAGTCTCTGCCACAGACCTTCCCAAAGGTGGAGATGTATTCGGTCCAAAATGCTCTCAGCACAGGATTAAGCACCTGGATCTATCCTGAATAATTTATTGTGAACTTAGAACTGACAGGCGACCATCATTCAGCCTTTCAGTAATGGTGCGTCCTTCAATGAATTTCAAGGCCTCTCCTGAGATACCAGCCTTGCTCGGTGCTCTCCAAGATAGGTTCTTCATCGAGTGGCTTCCTCCCTCAGGACGGACAGCACAGGACCACTCTGCAAGCATAGACTCAGTCTGACTACCGGGCCTACTTAGTAGATCACAACCCCGGACCAACGTGGTCCCGGAGCCAGGAACACTTAAACAGGCACCCCCGGCCAGGAGGGAGACACACGGGTTGTGGTGGGATGACAGACCCAGGATCGACGACGACCCCAAACTAGTGACTTCTGTCCCTTAAGTACTTCTCCCTAGCATGCACAACGGGAAGAACAACTCCCTCTGATTGGCTGCCGAAGGGGAACACCCAAAACACCTTGACCTGACTGCTACCACCCTTGGTCTGGGATGATAACGGCACCCCAGCCACGAATAGTGGTCACTCACAGTATAGCCATGGCTGGAACAGAGGCCCAAATTTAAGGAAAAACAGTCCGAGTCAACTAACTCTCAGACTACCCTCTAAATCTAACCACTTGCCGACCAGCCGCCGTCATTCTACGGTGGCAGGTCAGCTCTCCTGGGCGAGAGCACGTAGCTCTACGTCATCTACATTTCGGCCACTAGGGGGCGCGCACACCGCCAGCGGCAGTGCGCGCGCGTCCCCGCTCGCCCCCGAGTCCCGCGTGCGTCCCCCGGCGGGTACGATCGCCGCCGAGCACACGCGATCGCTCGTTACAGAGCAAGGAACGGGAGCTATGTGTGTAAACACATAGCTCTCGTTCCCGTCAGCGGGGGAAACGCTGATTTTCTGTTCATACAATGAATGAACAGAAGATCAGTGATTTCCCTCAGTCAGACCACCCCCCCATACAGTTAGAACACACCCAGGAACACACTTAACCCCTTCCCCGCCCCCTAGTGTTAACCGCTTCACTGCCAATGGCATTTTTATAGTAATCCAATGCATTTTTATAGCATTGATCGCTAAAAAAATGCCAACGGTCCCAAAAATTTGTCAAAAGTGTCCGAAGTGTCCGCCATAAGGTCGCAGTACTGAAAAAACCGCTGATCGCCGCCATTACTAGTAAAAAAAAAAAAAATGCCATAAAACTACCCCCTATTTTGCAAACGCTATAACTTTTGCGCAAACCAATTAATAAACGCTAATTGCGATTTTTTTTACGAAAAATATGTAGAAGAATACGTATCGGCCTAAACTGAGGAAAAAAACTTTTTTTTTATATATTTTTGGGGGATATTTATTACAGAAAAAAGTAAAAAATATTGCATATTTTTCAAAATAGTCGCTCTATTTTTGTTTATAGCGCAAAAAATAAAAACCGCAGAGGTGATCAAATACCACCAAAAGAAAGCTCTATTTGTGGGAAAAAAAGGACGCCAATTTTGTTTGGGAGCCATGTCGCACGACCGCGTAATTGTCAGTTAAAGCAACGCCCTGCCGAATCACAAAAAGTGCTCTGGTCATTGGGCAGCAATATGGTCCGGGGCTAAAGTGGTTAAAGCAGCGCCGACTAGAAAGTAGCAGGCCGCTACATGGCTCAGCCTTTCCCAACCTATTTACCTCAGAGGAATCCCTAAAAATAATTTTCAGGTCTTGGAGAACCCATTTTAACCACTTTGCATCCGCTCTATAGCCGAATGACGGCTACAGCGCGAAACCTGCTTTGCTGGGATGCCGCCAATAGACGTCCTCCCCTTTGCACACTCCCAATGACAGCTGATCACGTGATGTAAGCAAAAGCCCGGTTGACAGCGCGAGGAGAAAAAAAAATCCGATCACTGGCTTTTGTGGTGTCCGGTTAGATAATTGGTATTTAGGTATTAGTATGATGACTATAAGTTATATTTCGCAGCAATACCCGAGTTCTCCAGAGAGTGCAATTTATTTGACATCCAATACAGAACAAAGTCTAAAGTCCACAGACTCCAACAGAGTATATAATTCAGAGTTCCATCTTTTCCTAGATTAATTCTAGACCTGTGCCATATCCATCCAGAGTGACAAGACTGACTGAATGCCAGCTTGAATGTCTCAAATACTGGTCTCACACTGGAGGGGGGGGTCAACCAAATGTTTCCCATGAATGAATACCCCCTCAAGTCTAATTACCATCAATAAATACTTCCTTATGTATGTAAACAATGTACCCTTTGATATGTGTAGTAAATCTTGTTTGGCCACTAACCCCTTTGGTCAACAAACACCCTTTGATGTGTAATCTTGAATGCCTGTATGTAACACATATTTATTGTGCCATACATATAACACAATATATATATATATATAATACATACACATATATATTAATATTACAACACCCACCAAAGCCACCTATCAATGCCCTTCAGTGTCACTTCTCGGTGCCCACCAGTGCTGCCTTATTGGTGCCCACCAGCACCGCCTTATCGGTGCCCACCAGCGCCGCCTTATCGGTGCCCACCAGCGCCGCCTTATCGGTGCCCACCAGTGCCGCCTCATCAGCGTACATTAATGAAAATTGGTCTGGGCAGGAATGGGGTTTAAGTGTCCAGTAAGCAAGTGGTTAAGGGCCATTGCTCAACTTTGGTCAAAGTTTGTTAACTATCTACATACAACCCTTTACCTGTATAGTAAAGTAAAACTATTACTAACTAAATCATCTTACAAAGAAAACGCTTCCTCAATTGCACATAAAATAGCACATGTTGTTGGAACCTGCATCATAATTAAAGTCTCAGGCCCTGTACACACGAGGAGACATGTTTTCATCGGACATGTCTCCGGGAAAATTTTGGTCTGATGTACGTACACACCATCAGACCAAAATCCCCGCGGACAGAGAACGCGGTGACGTAGAAGTCACCGACTGTCCGACGGACAGGTTTCCAGTGGACAAGTTTCTAAGCATGCTTGGAAACTTTTGTCCGCTGGAAACCTGTCCGCTAGGTCGTACACACGATCGGACATGTCCGCGGAAATTGGTCTGCGGACCAGTTTCAGCGGACATGTCTCCTCGTGTGTACGCGGCCTCAGAATCCAGATTTGCATGTGTGTATTGTCAGGAGATCACAAAGAAAACAAAAGATTGTATCTATTCTGAAACTCTGACAGCAACAACAATGTAAAAAAAAAAAAAGCATGCTGAGTAATAGAACATATTTCCTGACACATGTCCTGAGAGCGGGGACTTATGACACTGCTCAGGACAAGTGTGCCTTCCTAGAAAGACTGCCCAACTTGTACAAAAAGTGACTGTTTCTGGAAAGGTCAGTGACTGGACGGGTACAGACATGTGACTACATGGTCAAATAAATCTTTGAATGCTGGGCCGAATACCAAGGAAATATAAAAATACTAAATTAACCACTTGCTTACCGGGCACTTATATCCCCCCTCCTGCCCAGGCCAATTTTCAGCTTTCAGCGCTGTCACACTTTGAATGACAATTACATGGTCATACAACGCTATACCCATATAACATTTTTATCATTTTTTTCACGCAAATAGAGCTTTCTTTTGATGGTATTTAACCACTAGCCGACCAGCCGCCGCAGTTTTACGGCGGTAGGTCGGCTCGGCTACGTAATATTACATCATTTCGCAGCCATTAGGGGCGCGGCGCGCCGACACCAGAGGCGCGCGTGTCCCCTGCTTGCCCCTGGTGCCGACACGCGTGCCCGGCCAGCGTGATCACCGCTGGGCACCCGCGATCGCTCATTACTGTAAACACACAGCTCCCGGTCCTTTCTCCCGGTATGAACAGCAATCAGTCATTTCCCCATGTCAGTCCCACCCCCCCCTTCAGTTAGAACACACCCAGGGAACATAATTAACCCCTTCCTCGCCCCTAGTGTTAACCCCTTCCCTGCCAGTTCCATTTTTACAGTAATCAATGCATTTTTATAGCACTGATGCCAATAGTCCCAAAAATGTGTCAAAAGTGTCCGAAGTGTCCGCCATAAGGTCGCAGTACCGATAAATATCGCTGATCGCCGCCATTACTAGTAAAAAAAAAAAATATTATTAAAAATGCCATAAAACTATTCCCTATTTTATAGATGCTATAACTTTTGCGCAAACCAATCAATAAACGCTTATTGCGATTTTTTTACAAAAAATATGTAGAAGAATACGTATCGGCCTAAACTGAGGAAAACATTTTTTTTATATATATATTTTTGGGGGATATTTATTATGGTAAAAAGTAAAAAATATTAATTTTGTCGCTCTATTTTTTATAGTGCAAAACATAAAAAAAAAACGCAGAGGTGATCAAATACCACCAAAAGAAAGCTCTATTTGTGGGAAAAAAAGGACGTACATTTTGTTTGGGTACCACATCACACGACCGCGCAATTGTTAGTTAAAGCGACGCAGTGCCGAATCGCAAAAAGTGGCCCAGTCAGACAATTTTGAAAAAACAAAACAAACAGTTTTCAGAGTTTGTTATAAAATTTTGTAAACTAGGTAATTTTTCTCCTTCATTGATGTACGCTGATGAGGCAGCACTGATGGGCACTGATATGCTGCACTGATAGGTGACACTGATGGGCACTGACAGTGGCAGCTGGAGGATTTTTATTTTGGGGGGCGGCACTGATAGCAGCATCCCCCCAGGGAAGACTGTGGCACCACACACCACTCACCCAATACCCCCCCTCCCCCGTGGACCGCAGTGTGACGCTATCAAAACCCCCCTTCGGGGAGGACGGCATCGCAGCACCTACCTGATCTAGGGCTGGAATGCTGCAGTGTCCTTTTCTCCTCTACTGGGATGGGATGCGGACAGTGGCTCCGGTGTCTGCTTCTCCCACAGCCGTGTGTCTTCTTTCTGTTCCTCCAAAGCTAGTCATCCAATAGGATCGTCTGACGCTTTAGCCAATCAGGAAACAGGTCTCAAGACCTGCCTCCTGATTGGTGGGGAGGAACGTTATTGTGAAAATATTTAAAATGTATTTGCTATCGTCACACAGCAGGGTGGAATCGGGATGCGCCCTGAGTCCACCCTATTTTGAAGCCTCTGGCTCTAATCAGGTGCTTCATAATACACACCCCCCAGCCTATCCCCGCCATAAGAAATTCATGTGTCCTGAAAGGGGCAGGCAAATGGATAGGGAGGGCGGTGAATGTGTAAGGGGGGCAGCACCCGTGCCCACAATGCATGGCTGCTCTGAGCACTGATGAGGCTGCACTGATACGTGGCACTGATATGCAGCACTAAAGGGCATTATTATGAGGCACTAAAGGGTGTCACTGATTGGGCAGTGGTAGGTGGCAATGACAGGCAGCACTGGTGGGTGCTGATAAGCAGGGCCGTCTTAATAGCATCATGGGCCCATGGGCAAAGTAATGCTCTGGGGCCCCTACAATGATGACAGTGCAGGTAAACAGACATCAAGTAGGTAGGAGGCAGACTGCCTCCTCTGTGTATCTGTCACTCTGAATGAATGAATGAATGAATGAAAAACTTATATAGCGTGGCACATGCGAACTAAATCGCCTAGGGGCCGCTCAGTGCCATCATGGGGCCCCCAATTACGGGGCAGAGTGGGCTCAAGGACCAGCTGCTTTGGGGAAAGTGCAGGGGCCCCCCATACAGCTGGGGCCCCTGGGCAGTGCCCAGGTGTGCCCTCTCATTAAGACAACCCTGCTGATAAGTGGCACTGGTGGGCACTGATAGGTGGGACTGATTAGCAGTACTGTTGGCACTGGAAGGTGGCACTGGTGGCCTTTTACAGAAGCTTATCGGCTTTTTTTTGTATCCTCATGGTGATCACATGTTTACAGTACATCAAGTGATCAGCTGTCATTGGCTGCCACGGGCTGAGATCGGCCCATTGCTTCGATCTGTGATCAGCCGTGTCCCAAGGACTCGTAATCACAGAGCGTGACGCCTGTGCGCTGCAGGGGGTGCACGGCAGTGCAAGCACAAGAGGATGTCCATGCTATAGCGCGGGCAGTCTAAGCCTGCACTGTAGCCATCTTTTGTGGTTAATACAGCTCTGCATTCATTAACCAGTATTGTACCTTTTTTAGCTAAATAGCTTCCTTTACCTTACTGCAGTACTGGTTTCATGTCCTCATTGTTCGGGTTGGTGTTTTTTTTTTGCTTTGAAGTTGCTGTAATCCTGCTCTGTTCTCCACACTTCCTGCTTGTCTGTTTCCTTATAACCACAGTGCTGGGAGCTTTCTCACGGTGGTCTAAGCTGTCATTACTGTGTGTCTAAAACTTCCCAGAACCAATCAGATTCATTTTAAAAACAAAACACTGCCCTGGATTTGTTTGTTTATGTTCTGTGTGTCTCTTTCTACTTCACAGAAACATGAAACCAGTTTAAAAGTGAAACTAACCTGCAGGCACATTATATGATTGATTTTTATCTATTTTTAATCATTTTGAAAAGGAATCAGTTAACTTTTATGTCTCTATACCCTGTAAACAGTCATTTCAGCAATTTTTTTCCTTTAGTGACCCTTTAAGTATGCTACATACACCCCATAACACTTCACCGAATTACATAGGATGTACATGAAATGCCCTCTCTTTCTCTTCTTGCTGCCAGTCACCGACACTTTTATTGGCAATGTAGTTACAAATACTGTAGCTGCTGACTTTTAATAAGGACACTTACCTGTCCAGCGTGCCCGTGATGTCGGCCGCCCGAGGCCGATCCATCCTCCGGATCATGTGCCGGCACCACCTTCCTCACTAAGTGCAGTGAAGCCTTCGGTCCATTTCCTACTGCGTATGCACTTATCACACGTTTTTTTAGGGTGGACCTCCATTTTAAAGTGGTCATAAAATCAGCTATACTGTATATTTTATCACCCAGGGTCACCACCCACTTTCTGGACTGAGATGCCGGCTCAGAGATTTCAAAATCCTGTAAATCCTGGTGTCTATGCAGTCCTTGGTTGTGTTCACAAATGTCTGGCCCAGATCAGCCCCTGCTGGAGACATATGCCTCGTACACACGATTGAGTTTCCCTGCTGACTTTTTACTGCCGGGAAACCCGAGGGGAAAGCCAAGAACCAGCTCAGTTCAGTCTTTCCCCTACACACGACCGCTTTTCCCGATGGAAAACTGTGATGGAGCTTTGGCCGGGAATCCCGTCTGTGTGTGTATGCTCCATCACAGTTTTTCCCATAGGGAAACTGCCAAAAACCGCCGGACGAAAGTCCGCCGGATTTCCCGGCGGGAATAAAGAGAACGGGTTCCCTTTTTTTGTCCAGTGGTTTTTGGTCAGTTTTCTAGTCGGAAAAACGGCGAGGAGCATACGCGGCTGGGGATTCCCGGACAAAAGCTCTCCTCCCTGTCTGAAAAACTGATTGTGTGTACGAGGCTTAAAACTTGCTGCAACGTTACTGCTCACTGTAGGAGGAGACTGAGGAAATGCTTCATGCTGCCTGCAGCAGACTGGTGGCATCTAGAGTTCAATTATGAGTTTACAAGGTTAAAAGGTGGAGATTATTTGAAAAATGATCCTGTTGCTGTATATTGTGACATGAATTTTTTGTGTCGTTTTTCAAAACGACGTTTTTTGTTTCACAAAAAGTCACCGTGTGTAGCAAAAACGTTGTTTAAAACAACGTTTTTCAACCCGCGCATGCCCAGAAGCTAGTTATGAAGCGAGCTTCAATGGAAAAGAGTGGTGAACGTAACCTCGCTTTTTGTGAAAAAAAACGATGGTGTGTATGCAACATCATCTTTGAAAAGTGAAGTTTCAAAAACGTTGTTTTTTACTTCACAGGAAACGTCGTTTTTTTTCATCACAAAAAATGATCGTGTGTACGCGGCATTAGACTTGTGTAGCACGTAAAGGTTATATCAATTTTTCCTTAGCAGAAGTGTAGATTTCCCAAACCTTACCTTAATAGCCTTGGCCCTGCTGATCAGCCCATCATGCTCAGTACTTCCAATGAACAGGTCTATATTCTGCGCAGTCTTCTGCTGGAGAAGTCTTGTTGGCGAGTCCCTCAGGTAGGATCCATCTATAACGGGTCCCCATGTTTGGAAGGGTCCGCGGACTGCGAGAAGCTATGGAGGAAGGATGGAGAATGGTCAGCTGTTTGTACTTTGTGCCTTCAAGTCCTGAACTCTGCAGTCTCTTTATATGGTTGGCTTCACACCAATGCAATGCGTTTCAAAATGGCACCCAGCGCACAGCTACAGAAGCTGGCAACCCACACCCATGCACACCCATGCTCCAATACATATTTTTTTTTTTTTAAGGTTTTTATTGAAGATTAAAAGGTGTACAATACATTTATTGCAAAAGTAAAAATACAAATGAGTTGGCCGATTGCCCCTGTCATGCAAGACAGGTCAGAAATAGCTCATTAAAGCGGAGTTCCACCCAAAAATGGAACTTCCGCTTAATCCCCTCCCCTTACATGCCACATTTGGCATGTCATTTTTTTGGGGGGGGGGTGGGGGCTTCAGGAGGAGTGGGACTTCCTGTCCCACTTCCTGCTGGCCGGGGAGGGGGGGAGAGGAGCGGAGCCCCGGTCGGCGCGTCGCTGGAACGTGGAGAAGGTAAGTGTCTGTTTATTAAAAACCAGTAGCTACACTTTTTGTAGCTGCTGACTTTTAATAAACATTACATTTGGGTGGAACACCCCTTTAAGTAGAAACAAATCAGGCCCCGTACACACGGCAGAGAACCTCGACGGGCGGAACACATCGTTCCGCCCGTCGAGGTTCTCTGCCGGCCGTCAGAATCGGTTCCCCGACGGGCGGGGCTCGCCGAGAGCGTACACAGGGCCGAGGTTCTCGGCAGAATGCGGCTCCCAGCGAGGTTCTCGCTGGTTTCTGCCGAGAACCTCGGCCGTGTGTACGGGGCTTGATACATAAGATAACATTTGGTACATGGTACAATAGTGGTCATAGATAACAAACATGAAAATCGCAGTCAAGCGTTAGAGAAAGTAATAAGTATGCATTGCTCGGCACTGTAGTGCAGTATTGATTTTGGCTAGTAGACTATAGGGGTGAGTTGGGAGAAGGGGCCCATTACCAGGGGTCTATCGAAACCAACAGATATAGACAGACTAAGAAACGTAGGGATTTACAGACGGACAGACAGACAGACCGACGTTCGATTCCTCTGTTAACAGGACATAATGGCGGAGGCGAGCGCAACAGTATGTGGGAGCAGTCAATCCAGGGTGGAGGGGGTGGGGGGGGGGTATCTCGGGTGTACATGAGCCTTCTAGATGCGAAAGAGGGGGGGTTGCAGAGTCGAGTTTTGTTTAAACGATTAAAAACATTTTTAGACAAGAAGTAGTTCTGTAAATCTAGGGGAGTCACGGAAATGGATCCAGCAAGCCCAAGTTTGCCAAAAAGGTGCTGGGTTGTCTTTAGCCTGATGGATCAGGTCCTCCATCTCTGCAATTTTGTTAATTCTCGAAAGCCAATCTGACATCTTCGGAGGAGCAGGCTGTCTCCAATACAAGGGGATACATTGTTTCGCAGCGTTGAGTAAATGAAGTACTAGGGAGCGCTTATAGGTAGATTGTGGTAACGTCGTATGATGAAGCAAGAATTGGGCTGGGGTGAAGTCTAGAGAGTATGTAGTAATTTGGGCAATCGTTTCGCGGACATTTTCCCATACATTTTTCTACCAATTGCAATGCATTGGCGGCCCATTAAGAATTAAGGGGCCATCAAAATGGCTAATAGGTCAGGCCATCTCAGTTGGGCGAAGAGACCTGATTCGTGATCACTAATGCAGCCACCACATCTAATGATTGGTAATCTGTAATATATTACATTTCTGGTATTGGGTTTAATACCTCTTTAAATCTGAGGAATATTTACCTAATTTCTTTCTCACAAAGGCTTCCTCCACCATGGTAAAGCTGGTCCTACAAAGTCCCCCTTTTTTGCCAGTCTTGCAATCAAGGCCTTATTGACTTCATCACATACAATGCAGGACCCTCAGACAGCTGTTGGGGCAAGTACTCCCTTACTCTTCCCTAGACTCAGGGCCATCTTTAATATTGATTGGACCCTGGGCAAAAAAAATCTTGGGCCATCTGTACAAAACAATAGGGCAGAGCTGGGCAGCATTAGTTAGGCGGCGTACACACGACCGGTTTCCTCGGCAGAATCCAGCAAGAAACTTGTTGGGAGACGTGTTTAGCCGAGGAAACCGGTCGTGTGTAAATTTTTCGACGAGGAAACTGTCGAGGAACTCGTCGGGCTGGTTTCCGACGAGAAACTCGAGTGTGTGTATGCTAGGAAACCCGCGCACCTTCTGTAAAAGTAGCGTTTGTAATGGAGATGGCACATTTGTCACGCTGTAACAGACTGAAAAGTAAAAATGTCTTTTACCAAACTTATACCTAACACGCAGTAACATGAAATTAGCAAAAGCAGCCCCAAGAGTTGTGCCAGTGGAATCCAACTTTCCCTGCCATCTATGTGTTGAAGTCACCGCGTTTGAGAACGAGGAGATTTGGTCTTGACAGTCTGTACGCAAAGATAGCTTATCGAGTTCCTCGACAAGCCTAACAAGGAACTCGATGAGGAAAACGATGTGTTTCACCCGACGAGTTCCTCGGTCGTGTGTATGGGGCCTTAGAGAACGTCACACTGAGATATCAGGACACAGCACGTGACTAAAATCTCAAGGGACGAGGGAATTTAAACTGGGATAGTTGGCAAGTATGAGACAGCTGCTTTGGGCCCCACAACAATGACAGGGCCCAGGGCAGCTTCCCCTTTTGCCCTGCCATAAAGACGGCCCTGCCTAGACTACATGAGCATTAAAGCCTTGCTTAACTGTGTTCAACTTTGAAGCCGCGTACACACGGCTGTTTTTAATGTCATGGAAAAAAACAATGTTTTTCTCAACGTGATTCTGGTCAAGCCTGCCTTGCATACACACGATCGTGAAAAAATAAAAAAGCTGGAGCAAAGCGCGGTGGCGTATGACACGTACAACGGCACTATAAAGGGGAAGTTCCATTCGGATGGCGCCACCCTTTGGGCTTCTTTTGCTGATTTTGTGTTAGAAAAAGTTTGGTGAGAGACGATTTGCGCTTTTCAGTCTTCGTGCTTTTCAGTCTGTTACAGCGTGACGAATGTGTCAACACCATTACAAACGCTAATTTGCTCCTGTCTCATAACTTGCTTCTGAGCTAATTTTTTTTAGAACTAACGTTTTCCAACTCTTCTTCCAAAAACAGTTTCATAGTTTGATCTTTACATTTCTCATCCTGTGAAGGTGACATCATATGTTGCTTTTTAGCGGACTCCGAAACTCCAGAAATGACTGTCAGTGGCCAACACAGCTCTTTCATTCCCCGCTCTCTTAGGGATGAAACTGATTTATGATACAATAAGAAACGAGCTGTACCATCTGAGTAGCTATGAAATGACTGATAATTCTACTAAAGCCCAACCACCGGTGTTTCTGCAGCTGCACCGTGTAATAAATGTGATTAATGTGTGTGCAGACTTCTGGCTATACCTACAAAGGGCTCAGGAAAACATGTATAGCTTCTGGCTCTAGGCCACACTCACTATGACAGCAGCCATTGGGCCATTCTACTTCTTTGGCCATTGTCATGCTATAGGCATTGAGGAGATAATTAATTTCAATTAACAGCCCTACACACAACAAATGCATCAAAGTAGCTCATGCACCTTTCTAGGCTTCGTGCAATTTTTAACCACCTGCCTACCGGGCAATTTCACCCCCTTCCTTTGGCTCTCGGGTGAAGGCCCGGTATCAGGGCCACTGATAGGGGGGGACCACAAGTCCTCCTGTAGGGGGCCCAGGCGCACAGGGGGGCCCAAACAGCAGGAGGAATGGGTGTGGTCGGGCGGTGAAAGATGCCCGTTGCATTTCTCTGCAGCTGATGAAAGTTGATCTCTCTCCCTCCTGCTGGCTTTCAGCGGCTGCAAGAAGAGACACAGACACAGGGCATCGTTCCTCTTCCCCCGCACCCATCCCCCTCCTTGTTCTGCCTACTTCTGATCCCCCCCCATGTGCACCCCCATCGCTGTGCTGCACCCCACGCCCCTCCTCCCACGGTACTGTTGGCTTCCCTGTCCTGTTAAAAAAAATAAGTGTAAACATTTTTTTTTTTTAATTATACATTTTTGAAATAAAATTAAAAAAATATAAAAAAAGGGTTAATTTACACAGGTTTTCTATTATGTTTGTGTCCGCTAATAATGATTTTTGTGTATTATTAGTGAAAATCTTGTTTTGATATATTGGTGGGGGTCCCGCCAGGTAGGCTGTACGGGGCCCGTGATTTCTAGCAGCAGCACTGCCCGGTATCTTTAGTAAGGGAATCAGGAAGCGAAGCCTTACGGCTTCTCTTCCTGGTTCCCTAATGCGCATGTGTGAGTCGCGCTGCACGTTCTGACCGGTCCCTGCTGTCTTCTGGGACCTGTGTGTTTCACAGAAGACAGCGGGGGGGGGGGGGCAGAGGAGGGCTAGACATGGCGTAGATCGCTGCAGATTCTGCAGCGATCTATTGTATTAGACAGGTATCTCCCCCCTAAAGGTGCCAAATGTGACACCGGAGAGGGGGGAGGAGCCACATAAGCTGAAGTTCTATTATTGGGTGGAACTCCACTTTTAACAAAAAAATGAACATTTTTGAAAAGAAAACTCTCATATTTTGTTATACAATTTTGCAAACGGGTAATTTTTCTCCTTCTTCGATGGACGCTGATAAGGCTACACTGATGGGCACTGATGAGGCTACACTTCTGAGGCTGCAGTGATGGGCACTGATGAGGCTGCAGTGATGGGCACTGATGAGGCTGCAGTAATGGGCACTGATGAGGCTGCAGTGATGGGCACTGATGAGGCTGCACTCATGGGTAGCACTGATGGGTGACTGATGAGGAAGCAGTGATTGTCAGCACTGGTGGGCACTGTTGGGGCTGCATTTATAAGTAGGACATTGATAATCAGTGGCCTGATTATGAGTGTAGATGTCCCTTTCCCACAAGCCGGTTATTTGCTCTCCTCACGCTGTCAGTGGGAGGAAAGGAATGCCGATAACCGGCTTTTGTTAATGTGGTAAAGAGGTGCCGATTGGCTCTGTACCTCAATCTGTGATCAGCAGTGTCTGGAGAACACTCCCGTAATGACACAGCAGGTGCGATCATGGGGGGACATCAAATGACGCCCTCCCAGAACTGTCTGGTCGGGCTGTACCCATCATTCCGCTATAGCGCGGTCGGGAAGTGGTTAACCGCACTTCTTCCATGCAACAGATGCCCTTTTTTTCTTGCCAAAGCCTTGGATGTTATTTCCGCCGGAATTCCACTCAAGCTTGGCTTGCATACACACGGTCACACAAAAGTTCTCAGAACTTTTGACGGTCAAGAGCGTGGTGACGTACAACACTATGACGAGCCGAGAAAATTAAGTTCAATGCTTCCGAGCATGCGTCGAATTGTTTCCAAGCATGCGTCAAAATTTTGTGCATCGGAATTGCTACAGAAAATTTGAGAACCAGCTCTTAATCTTTTGTTGGCGGAAATTCCGACAGGAAAAGTCCGATGGAGCCTACACACAGATGAGGACAGACTCTGCTTGCAGCAAGACGTGCAGGACGTGCTCTCTCCCCCTCTCTGTGCTTTTCTCACGTTCAGGTATCTACTGCTGGACATGTCAGCTCTCTCTCTCTCCTAGGGCTAGAACCAGGAGATAGCAGCTACAGGCGCACGTTTCCTAGGAGTAGGACGTGTGGCCCATATCTCCTGGATAGGTAGGGATTTTTCCAGCTCCCCGCTTCCGCTCCAGCTCCAACCACCTGGCTTCCCCCGGCTTCCTCCTTCACCCCTTCTCCAGGGGAACCAGCAGGTAAGCCATTCACTGAGGCTGCAGGCGGCCGTCCTTTTCAGGACTAGCCGCTGCAGCTCACTCAAAACCTCGGCTCTCCCCCTCTCCATACCTCCCCTCCTATACCCCCACACTACCACCTCCACTCAAGCCACCCATCAGCCACCTATCTGCCGCAATTTCTGTAGTTTCGGGCGTTTTTCCCTCACCTCCGCGCCGGCCTATGAACAATTGCGGCAGCCGCGATCTAGGAAAGGCCGTGGCTTTAACAATGGGCTAGCGGCGCGCCGCTTCTCCCCCCCCCCCGGCAACTGTCACTAAACGCCCAAATCAGCCTAGAAACCCCCTCATACTTCTGGAAAGTACCTTCCACCCCCTGTCCATCGATCCAGGCCCCCACGGTAGCACCGATCCACCCAAGCTGGGAGTTCACCAGCCTGGATCCTGCTACCTGATCGGTGGCCATCTTGCTACACCCAGCCCCAATCTCCCCTTTCTCAACACCATTACTACTTGATCCAGGGTTCACCCGATCACCTCTTTAGGGGTCAGGAAGGAATTTTTTTTTCCCTGCCGTAGCATATTGGCGTAGCATGGTCAGGTTTTTTTTGCCTTCCTCTGGACCAACCCAGGATAGAGGATTCAGTTAATCTTTGAAAATAATACACCCCCCCCCCCCCGGTGTTTGGCGACTATGGTTAATCTGAAATACTCAGCAGAGACCATTTGGGATCTGAGGCGATTTGCCGCAATACTACCAGCCATCACCAAAAAAGCCCTTCGAACTGAGAGACTTCTGAGAATTGATCAATGATCGACTATCAAAAATCTCACCCGTTTGCCCCAGCCTAAGCACATATCATGTGCTCTTATCAACACAAGATCGGCAGTAAAACACCGGCTAGAAATCCATGATTTCATCCTACAATACAATTTAGACTGCCTCTTTATTACAGAGAGATGGCTCACAGCTAGGGATGAGCTTCGCGTTCGAAACGAACGTATGTTGGACTCGAACATCGTCCGTTCAATCGTTCGTCGAATTTCGAACAAAAACGATCGTTCGTGGCAAATTCGAGTGAAACGAAACGACCGTTTTTAAAACTGTTTTCCCATTGATACTACTATCAATGGGAAAAAAAAGTTTTAAAAATGGTCGTTTTTTTCAGGAGTCCAGCTCCTGAAAAAAATACAGTTTGTAAGACTTTTTTCCATTGATACATGTTCCCTGGGGTAAGACCCGGGTTCTGAAAGACGTTTTCCAACAATAACTTGAAAATTGGTCTTTAAAATGATCATTTTGAATTCGAACGTTTCGAGTCCCATAGACTTCAATGGGGTTCTAAATGTTCGTGCGAACGATCAGATTGTTTGACGGTTCTGGTGCGAACCGAACACGGGGGTGTTCGGCTAATCCCTACTCACAGCCAACTGTAACACCATTCTAGGAGAATTGGTGCCAGAAAACGATCGCATTATAACGGAAAACAGAAAAGGGCAAAGAGGAGGAGGACTGGCAGTGATCCATAAGACTCGTCTTGCAATCACTAAACCAGTCCTTCCAAACCCTCTTCCATTCATGGAAACCCTTACTCTGCAACTGCAAGCAAACTCCCAGGAGACCGTCCAAATTCTACTCTGCTTTAGACCACCTGGCCCAAAATCGCAGCTTCTCCCATCATTGACGGACTTTATCTCCACCTATACCCTTAACAGCAAACACCTTTTGCTGCTCAGGGACTTCAACCTCTGGGCCAATTCCCCACAAGACCCCGTTGCCGACACCTGCATTGACCACCTGGAAGGATTAGGGCTACAACAACTAGTATGTGGGCCCACACATGCTTCAGGTCACACGCTCGATCTGATTTTCAGACAAGATCTGGAAATAAAAATCTTGGAAAATGAACCATTGCCATGGACAGATTACCATGCAATTAAATTCATTATTTCCGAATTCCCCTCCTTAACAAAAACATCAAATCCAGTAACAACACACTGGACTAGATGTCAGAAGAAGCTCCACTCGGAACTCTTCAAAGCCACGTTAAGAAAAAAAATAAAAACAATTCAGCCGCATCAAACAGCTGAAGAAACACTGGATGACATAAATACAGCCCAATTACAGTCAGCTGACTTAATAGCGCCGAAACGTAAAACCCACATCCGGAAAAATAACTCCAGCTGGCGTTACTGAAGCAAGAGCGCAGAAGGGCGGAAGCAGCCTGGAAAAGAAGTTCTTCAGATGAGAACCTTTCCATCTACAAAGCAATAACAAGAAAATACCACAAAGAAATCTTCAAAGCCAAGAAAATATATTTTTCTGAGGCTATCAACAGCGCCCTCAACCGCCCCTGTGAACTCTTCAAGCTGGTCACTCAGACCATGAATCCAGGATGTCTTGAAGGCCCCAATTCGGACACACAAGAATTTTGCAATGAATTATCGGATTACTTCATTAATAAAATCGAGGGAATCCGGCAAAGCATTCAGCAAAACAATTCCCCTCGTAGCCCCCCCCCGTAATTATTTACACAACACCTGCAATAATTCACCACAACCAGGTAAGTTCAAGCTGGAACCCATCTCTATCGATGCCACATAAAATATCATCGGTACTCTGCGTAACAGCACTGCACCGAATGATATCATCCCCACCAAACTGCTGAAGTAATGTGCTGACATCCTGGCACCTCCTATCACGCAGCTTATTAACCAGGCTTTCAGTGAGGGCATAGTGCCCTCTAAGTTGAAGGAGGGCATAATTCGACCCATCTTGAAGAAACCCACCCTGGACCCCAAGGATCCACTCCACCGCCGTCCCATAACAGGCCTAAATGCTCTCTCCAAGGTAATGTAGAAAGTAGTGGTACAACAGCTGCAACAGCATCTAAATACCCACAACCTACTTGATCCATTTCGATCGGGATTCCGGCCCGGACATGGGACGGAAACAGCACTGATCAAGATATGGGACGAAGTTCTCGAGGCCGCAGACTAAGGAGAATCTTGTTTTCTGGTTCTGTTGGACCTAAGCGCAGCCTTCGACACAGTAGACCATAAGCTTCTATTGACTCGGCTAGATGAAGTAGCCAAAGTCGCAGAAGGCGATTTATCTTGGTTCTCCCCTTTTTTGGAAAACCGATCTCAAATAGTGAAGTTAGGACCTTTCACTTCTGAGAAACGCACAGTATCGTGCGGAGTCCCTCAAGGATCCCCTCTGACGCCGGTGTTATTCAACATCTATCTTCGCCCTCTTTTTGATATCATCAGCAGCCAAAAACTGCTCTATCACTCATATGCAGACGACACGCAACTATATTTTCGCATTTGCAATAAAAAGGATCACCACCTCAATCTAGAGATATGCCTCTCTATGAAGGAGGACTGGATGACAAAGAGTTATCTTAAACGGAGCGAAAACAGAACTTTCACGCCAAGCGTATGAATCAACCTGCAACAACTTGGACCCCCCTGCCCATTCTGGGCAAAATCATCACCCCTAGCGCCAAAGTCAAAAGTCTTGGGGTCATCTTCGACTCCTACATGACAATGGACGCACAAATAGGGTCAGTAGTCAGCGGATCTCACCATCTGCTGCGCCTACTACGCAGACTTATTCCTTTTATTCCCAAAGAAGACATAGCAGTCGTGGTGGGAGCAATTGTAAACTCAAGATTGGACTATGCAAATGCCCTCTACCTCGGACTCCCCAAGTACCAAATCGCTTGTCTACAAGTCGTTCAAAACACGGCCGCTAGACTTGTGACTGGGAAAAAACCTTGGGAATCAATCTCATCTTCACTGAGATCCCTTCATTGGTTACCAGTAAAAGACAGAATCACTTTTAAAGCACTCTGTCTAACGCATAGATGTATCCATGGGAATGCTCCCCATTATTTATGCGAAAAAATAAAAGCTCACAACCCCAATCGCGTTCTGCGATCCACCAATCAAAATCTACTCCAGATACCGAAAGCCAACTACAGGTCCAAAGGAGATAGAAGATTCGCGGTCCAAGGTACGAGACTATGGAACGCTTTACCAACCAGCATTCAGTTGGAGGAGAACCACCTAGCATTCAGGAGAAAGATCAAGACTCATCTCTTTTGAATCCACAGGAACAACTAGCGCCCAGAGGCGATTCAGTTCGCATGTGCCCCGCTATATAAGTTTTTCATTCATTCATTCATTCACACGGTCAGAATTTTCAACCAAAAACTCCCATCTGATTTTTCTTGTTGGAATTTGGCTTGGTATTTTGGACAGCTATTTTATCTAAGAGAACTTGCCTAAACATGGCCTGTTTCTCATCTGGAAATCTGCCCAGAATCTCGACGGGAAAATAGAGATCCTGCTCTCTATTTTCTCGTTGAGATTCTCGTCGGCCTGTTTCCCAAAGAGAAACCCGAGAGTGTGTACACTTGCATGTCGCTGTGAAAAACCTGCGCATGCTCGAAATGACTTTGGCGCATGCGCGGTAGCTTCCTAGGCAAAGGTAGGGTGCAGCAAGATGACGGCAACGACATCGAATGTAACGAGCGCATGCTCGTCGTACGCGATGACGTCACCACGTTCTTGCCTTTCAAAAGAACCGTGGTTCTTTTGAAAGGAGAGTCTGTACACTCGGGCAGCAAGAGATTCTTGCCAAGAACAAGGATTTTTTCCTGATGAGATTCTGGCCCGTGTGTACGAGGCTTTACTCTCTCTCAGCTCCAAGTGCATCAGAATGGACGTCTACAAAGGGAGATATGGAGAGAATAGAATCCATTGTAGACAGGTATAAAGGAAGTGGAAGAAGATTGATTATAAGGTGTAACGGGAGTCACTTTTGGGCACAGATTGAGACAGGAAATAATGGACATATGTTGGATTGCTTTAACATGGGTCTGTAATCCACAATTGGCCACATTCAGATAGGAGAGCGAATCTTTATTTTGGAGGAACGTTTCTCATTTACGTTACTCCGCCGAAACTTTAGGAGCAAGTACTGTTATTCACATAGCACTTGCTCCTAAAGTTGTGGCGGCGTAGCAAAAATGAGCCGGCGGAATTAAAATTGGGCGGGTAGGGGGCGTGTTATATTTAAACTAGGCGCGATCCCGTGGCGAACGTACTGCGCATGAATGTCATTTGTACTCTGCGCAATGGCGCAGCACCAAATGACATTATCCCCACAAAACTGCTGAAGGAATGCGCCGACATCCTGGCTCCTCCCATTACGCAGCTTATCAACCAGTCTTTCTTGGAGGGCATAGTGCCCTCACAGTTGAAAGAAGGTATAATCCAACCCATCCTGAAGAACCCCTCCCTGGACCCCAAGGACCCACTCCACCGCCGTCCCATAACAAGCCTTAACGTATTCTCTAAGATAATGGAAAAAGTAGTGGTACAACAGCTGCAACAGCATCTAGATACCTACAAGCTACTTGACCCATTGCAATCAGGATTCCGGCCCGGACACGGGACAGAAACAGCATTACTGAAAGTATGGGACGATGTTCTCAAGGCCGCAGACGAAGGAGAATCTTGTCTCCTGGTTCTGTTGGACCTAAGTGCAGCTTTTGACACTGTAGACCACAATCTGTTACTGACTCGGCTTTCTGAAGTAGCCAGAGTCGCAGAAGGCGATTTATCTTGGTTCTCCTCTTTTTTGGAAAACCGATCGCAAACAGTGAAGCTAGGACCTTTTACGTCTGAAAAACGCACAGTAACATGCGGAGTCCCTCAAGGATCGCCTCTGTCACCAGTGCTGTTTAACATCTATCTTCGTCCTCTTTTTGAGATTATTAGCAGCCAAAATCTGCTTTATCACTCTTATGCAGACGACACGCAACTGTATTTCCGCATCTGCAATAGACAGGATCACCACCTCAATCTAGAGACATGTCTCTCTTTGATAGAGGATTGGATGACAAAGAGTTATCTTAAACTCAATGGAGCGAAAACAGAACTTCTTCTGTTTCATGCCAAGCGAAGGAATCAACTTTCAACAGCGTGGACCCCCCCGCCTATTTTGGGCAAGCTCATCACCCCTAGCGCCAAAGTCAAAAGCCTAGGGGTCATTTTTGACTCCTTTATGACAATGGACGCACAAATAGGGTCAGTAGTCAGCGGATCTCACCATCTACTGCGCCTACTACGCAGACTCACTCCGTTCATCCCTAAAGAAGATTTAGCGGTCGTGGTGGGAGCAATTGTAAACTCCAGGCTGGATTATGCAAATGCCCTTTACCTCGGTCTCCCCAAATACCAAATCGCTCGTCTGCAAGTCGTTCAGAATACGGCCGCCAGACTTGTGACTGGGAAAAAACCCTGGGAATCCATCTCACCTTCACTGAGAGCCCTTCACTGGTTACCAGTTAAAGACAGAATTGCTTTTAAAGCTCTCTGTCTTACGCATAGATGTGTCCATGGGAATGCCCCCCTTTATTTATGCGAATTAATAAAAGCGCATAATCCAAATCGCGTTTTGCGATCCACGAATCAGAACCTGCTCCAGGATCCGAAAGCCAACTTCAAGTCCAAAGGAGAAAGAAGATTTGCGATCCAGGGTCCCAGACTATGGAACGCTTTACCAACCAGCATTCGGTTGGAGGAGAACCACCTAGCATTTAGGAAAAAGGTCAAGACTTTTCTCTTTTGATATCAAAGGAGACAGGAACAACAAGCGCCCAGAGGCGATTCAGTTCGCATGTGCTGCGCTATATAAGTTCTCATTCATTCATTCATTCATGCGTCGACTGTCAGTGCGCATGCTCCAAATTCTGTCAGTGAACGTCAATTAGGTCAATCCCCATTCACGGACGTTTTACACAAACGACGCAAACATTTTTGAATTCGACGCGATGACGACGGCCATACTTAACATAGGATACTCCACCTAGCATGTTTTTCTTTACGCCGCGTATCGCTTACGGAAACGTCGGAAAGTCACTGCGTCGGGCCCGAGTACGATCGTGAATTGCCGATTCTCGCTGATTAACATATTCTCGGCGTTAATCAGCGGGAACGCCCCGAGCGCCATTTTTAAAATTGCAGTTCCGATACGACGGCGAAATACAATTACGTCGCTCGTATATGAACTCCAACCTGGCGTTTCTTGTTTTCTGTAAGCAGAAAACAGAAACGCCAGCTCAAAGTGAGAGTTATGCTGGCGTATCACTGATACTCCAGCCTAACTCTACCTGAATCTGGCCCAATATATTCAAGAATGTCTGGAAGAACTAATTACAGGTTGTTGATTCTGAACCCAACATGTCAATAGAAAGAGTGACTCATTTAATGTGGGAACACAGACTGTTAAGGCATTAATGCCGTCTGCTACTGTCATGTAAATTAATCTTAGTCTGGCTCCTAAGAACCTGTCATTGTGTGAAGTTCTATTGATGATAAATGTGGATTGTGAGTTAACAAGACAGTCTAAAGGTCAGATGTGTGACTAACAGCTGTAGTTAATTAACTCATGTAGATTAGATCAAGAGCTGGTGCCAGAAGGTCTACTAAAAGATGTGTATTGGGCTCATTGTGTAATGTTGTGGGTGGAGTTGGGTCATTGTTCATTGTGGTTTCAAACTGTATATAAGAAGCCTGATTTTCTCATTAAAGTCTATTTGTGTTGAACCAGAGAACAGAGCTGTGTCTCGTTTCTGGGGGGGAAATGGGTCTGTATGGGTCGTGTCGCTGGATTGTGGAGTGTCGATAAGCTGTCTTGGGTTTGGAATGGAATATCATAAACAGCGCTAGACCCTGTCCCATTTAGGGTTCCGTTACATAAGGTATTTATAGGAACTAAATGTACACAGAATTTTAAAGAAACAGGATGAAACAATTGATATTTAGCATATATGTAAAATCTTTTTTTATTTTAGTAATGCTTTAAGCCGTAAATAAAATATTATTGTGATACCACGTTTTCGTGTCACTTTGGAAGGTGAAAACATAAGACCTTCACAGATGAGACGTCGATTACGGAAACTGAGAAGTGAAGATATGAACTTCTGCAAAGCTGAAGAAATTTTAAAGAAAATCAAGAAGTTGGTTGTTTTCTCGTCTTCCTGCAGTCAGAACAGAGCGTGTGTGACTTGTCTGAGGTGAGGAGGATGACGAAGGAAAGGCTGATGGTCAGAGGAGGTGGTGACCGGGGAGCGTGACGAAGAAACAACTGGTGTAAGCCAGAAAGATAAAGTTATGTGATAAGAAGAGATAACTAAATGTCTGACGCCAGGCAATTTTTGTTTTACATTTGGTTTTGGATAGAGAAGAGGAAGGCTTTGGAGAAGGGCTTGGCAACAGGTTGTCCTTGATCTACCCATGGATCACAGCCATGTGACATGTAGACTATAGACCCGCCATGCAAACCACCAGCTCCTAACCATGTCTACTGACTCTGATGCCACGTACACACGGTTGGATTTTCCGATGGTAAAAGTCCAATGGGAGCTTTTCATCGGATATTCTGACCGCGTGTATTCCCCATCAGACTTACGATGCACTTAGACAGAGAATAGGTTCTCTATTTTCCCAACTCTCGTCCGCTCGTCTGTATGGAATTCTGACACACTAAAAAACACACATTCTCTGAATCAAGTCGACGCATGCTCAGAAGCATTGAACTTAATTTTTCTCGGTTTGTCGGAATTTGGTGTGACCGTGTTTATGCAAGACAGCTTGAGTGGAATTACTACGGATCCCTGCACTCTGCCTTACTTACTACGGATCCATTCCCTGCACTCTGCCTTATTTACTGCTGACCCTTGCCCTCTGCGTTAATTACTACTGACCCCTGCCCTCTGCGTTAATTACTACTGACCCTTGCCCTCTGCGTTAATTACTACTGACCCCTGCACTCTGCCTTACTACTGACCCCTGCACTCTGCGTTAATTACTACTGACCCCTGCCCTCTGCGTTAATTACTACTGACCCCTGCCCTCTGCCTTACTACTGACCCCTGCCCTCTGCCTTACTACTGACCCCTGCACTCTGCCTTACTACTGACCCCTGCACTCTGCCTTACTACTGACCCCTGCACTCTGCCTTACTACTGACCCCTGCACTCTGCCTTACTACTGACCCCTGCACTCTGCCTTACTACTGACCCCTGCACTCTGCCTTACTACTGACCCCTGCACTCTGCCTTACTACTGACCCCTGGACTCTGCCTTACTACTGACCCCTGGACTCTGCCTTACTACTGACCCCTGGACTCTGCCTTACTACTGACCCCTGCACGCTGCGTCACTTACTACTGACCCCTGCACGCTGCGTCACTTACTACTGACCCCTGTACTCTGCGTTACTTAATATTGACCCCTGTACTCTGCGTCACTTACTACTGACCCCTGCACTCTGCGTTACTTACTACTGACCCTTGCACTATGAGTTACTTACTACTGACCCCTCTATTTTGCATTACTTACTCCTGACCTCTGCTTTCTGCCTTACTACTCACTTCTGCATTGTGCATTACATACCACTAACACTCTGCATTGCTTTACCTTAGAGCAGGGGTCTCAAACTGGTCCTGATGCAAAACTACAGTCCCATGAGGCATTGCAAGGCTGACAGTTACTTAATACTGACCCCTGCACTCTGCATCACTTACTACTGACCCCTGCACTCTGCGTCACTTACTACTGGCCCCTGCACTCTGCGTCACTTACTACTGGCCCCTGCACTCTGCATCACTTACTACTGACCCCTGCACTCTGTATTACTTACTACTGACCCCTCCATTTTGCATTACTTACTCCTGACCTCTGCCTCCTGCCTTACCTATTCACTTCTGCATTGTGCATTACATACCACTAACACTCTGCATTGCTTTAGCTTAGTGCAGGGGTCTCAAACTGGCCCTGTTGCGAAACTACAAGTCCCATGGGGCATTGCAAGGCTGACAGTTACAAGCATGACTCCCTTCGGCAGAGGCATGATGGGACTTGTAGTTTTACAACAGCTGGAGGGCAACCAGTTTGGGACCCCTGCCTTAGATGGTAGATGTTTGTACTGGAAGAAGGGTATTTTTGTTTGTGGGAATGGGATGTGTTTTAGTTACTCCTGACTCTTAGCGCTTGGGAGGGATTTACTAAACCTGGAGTGTGCTGGTTTTTGCACAAGTTATAGCGTCTACAAAACAGGGGATAGTTTTATGGCATTTTTATTAATAATTTATTTTTACTAGTAATGGTGGCGATCAGCGATTTTTAATGGCGGACACATCGGACACTTTTGATGCTATTTTGGGACCATTGTCATTTATACAGCGATCAGTGCTATAAAAATGCACTGATTACTGTGTAAATGACACTGGCAAGAAAGGGGTTAACACTAGGGGGCGAGGAAGGGGTTAAGTGCATCCTAGGGAGTGATTCTAACTGTGGGGGGGGCTGGGCTACCACTTACATGACAGTAGATCACTGTCCTGTCACTAGGCAGAACAGGGAAATGCCTTGTTTACATAGTCACCTCCCCGTTCTGTAGCTCCATGACACGATCACGGAACACAGGCAGACATCAAGTCCCACGGGCACGGTCACGGAGCTCGCAGCAGGATTTTCAAAGCACCGCACAGGTACGTTGCTTTGCCCACACGAGCCATTCTGCCGACGTATATGTTCGTTAGGTGGTCGGCAAGTGGTTAAGGGTGTCCTGGCCCCAAACCCTCTCTCCCACAGTTCTGTTTAAGAGACAATAAATCTCTTTGCAATCAAGAAGTGTCTGGCGCCCATCAATCCACTTTGCATTACACCCACCATGCCTCGTAACCCACTCTACACAGAAGGACGTGACCTGTTCCCAACTCTGGAAGCACCCTTAGGCCCAAAGAGGCCGGGGACTTGGCTATAAATGCAATTTTAATTAAAATAACAAAATGCAAATCTTTTATCATTCCATCATTCTCCATTACCTTGGTCTGGGCAGCGTTAAGGGCGATGGCGTCCACTTTGCCCAAACACGCCAGCGTTCCCTCATCGTCTTCTGCTGAACAGCCCACCTCCTCTGCCAAGAACTTCACCTGCTCCTGTGCTCTTCTCTCACTGACCGTCAACATTGGAGAAAAGGCCGAACCTCCCTGAAATTCAGAAACAGATTTTTCTGTATAAATGAATCCTTAAAAAATGGAACTGTAAGGCCGCGTACGCACGATCAGACCGGTCCGATGAAACTGGCCTTAAGACCAGTTTCATTGGACCAAATCAATGGTGCGTATGGCCCATCGGACCGTTGTCCGTCGGACCAAAGTTTTAAAACACCTGACCGTCGGACCAAACCGATGGTTAGTACGCAAAAGCATCGGACCGAAAACCCGCGCATGCTCAGAATCAAGTGGACGCATGCTTGGAAGCATTAAACTTCGTTTTTTCAGCACGTCGTTGTGCTCTACGTCACCGCGTTCTGGATCGGATTTTGGCCCGATGGTGTGTACACACATCAGACCATCAGACCATCAGGCCACTTCAGCGTGAACCAATAAAAACGGTCCGCCGGACCAGTCTCATCGGTTTGGTCCGATCGTGTGTACGCGGTACGCGGTCTAACTGTGCTTCCCAGACTTATCTATTAACCACTTAACCGGTTAACCCCCGCCCACTGTATATATACGTCCTATTTTTAAAGATGGATATCTCAGTAACGGCAGCAGCTGCTGCCACAACCGAGATATCCATCTCTTCAGTGGGCGAGCCTGTCTAAGATAACGGCGGTCTCCGCGGTGGATTCGCCGCGAGATCGCCGTTATCGGTGGCGGGAGAGGCCCCCCCTCCCACGCCCTCTGCCGCTTACCGTAGCCGTCGGTATCGGCAGAGGCGATCAGGTCCGCTCGGCTGCTGACTGGGGATGTGAGTGAGGGCAATATGGCCCCCACCGGTCCCCATAGCTCTGCTGGGCGGAAGTGACGTCAAAACGTCAGTCCCGCCCAGCGTCTTAAAGAAACATGTTTTTTGTTTACCTTTTTTCAAAAGACAAACATTTTTATTTAATTTTGTTTTGCTTTTAAGTCTAAATATGAGATCTGATGTCTTTTTAAACCCAGATCTCATATTTAGGAGGACCTGTCATGCTTTTTTCTATTACAAGGGATGTTTACAGTCCTTGTAATAGGAATAAAAGTGATAATATTTTTTTTTTTTTATTTTAGTGTAAAAAATTATAAAATAAATAAAAATAAATCCGAAACCAAAAACAAAAAGTATTTTTAAAGCGCCCCATCCCGACGAGCTCGCACGCAGAAGCGAACGCATACACGAATAGCGACCGCATATGAAAACGGTGTTCAAACCACACAAGTGAAGTATCGTCACGATCGTTAGAGCAAGAGCAATAATTCTAGCCCTAGACCTCCTCTGTAACTCAAAAAATACAACCTATAGAATTTTTTAAACTTCGCCTATCAAGATTTTTAAGGGTAAATGTTTGACGCCATGCCACGGGCGGGCGGGCGCAATTTTTAGGCATGACATGTTGGGTATCATTTTACTCAGCGTAACATTATCTTTCACAATATATAAAAAAATTGGGCCAAATTTATTGTTGTCTGATTTTTAAATTAAAAAAAGTGAATTTTTTCCAAAAAAAGTGCGCTTGTAAGACCGCTGCACAAATACGGTGCCATAATAAATGCAATAATAAAAAAATAAATTGTCATTTGAAAAAAATAAATAAAATGGCCCTTTAAGAGCTATGGGCGGAGGTGACGTTTTGTCGTCGCTTCCGCCCTGCTATGGTATGGAAATGGGTGGGGGCCGGTAAGCGGTGGAGGGCCACTGATAACGGTGATCTCGTGGCAAATCCGCCACAGAGACCACCATTATCGTTAACCGGACCGACGTCTGAAGAGATGGATAACTCGGTTGTGGCAAGAGCTGCTGCTGTTAACGAGATATCAAAGTGCCGACGTATACATAGTTGTGCGGTGGTCGGTAAGTGGTTAATGCATCGATAGCATAACATCTGGTGATCCAGCCAGCAAGTCTGTGGGCCCCCCCAGCAATAGGAGGCTGGCAACCCTGACGGGGCCCCCTAGTGGAACAGGGACCTCGGTTAGAGCCTGAGTGCCCGAATGGTCAGTCCGCCCCTGGTCTGTTGTTTTTCCACAAGCTCAAGCCCTCCAGCAGAATGTATCAGTGTACATAGATGAGGCAAACCACTTAAAGTGTTACTAAACCCACAAGAGTAATATCAGTCTGCATCAGTGGCGGCGGTGCTGTATATTTTAGGGGTGGAGCAAAACTGCCCACCCACCACCCCCTTCCATTGTGGTCGGTCAGTCGATCGCACTCCCCCCATCGATTGTTAGCCCTGCACTTACCCTATCGAGGTCATCGGCAGCACTTCCTCCTCTTCGACTTCATGGTGGCTTCCCCTGTGTGTTTTCCTCTTTGGGGGCCAAATACGGTCGCTTCTACGCTCGCCCAATCGGGTCTCGGGACCCGCTTCCTGATTGACCAGGAGGAGAATCAGGAAGACAATAGCGAATATTAATTCGCTATTGTCACACACTGGATGGACTCCATTGGAATCCACGCATCCGGCGGCCCGCATGTAGATTAGAGCAGGGCTCGACAAAATCCGGGCGCCAGGTCGCAAAACCGCGGCCTCAATTACCGTCCGTCGCGGGCCCACCACGATCGCGTGACGGGAGAGGTGGGGGCGCATGGAGGCACAGGATCCTGTGCAGTGTTGCTCATCTTACTTTAAACAAGTAATTAGTTACAGTTACAAATTACTTCTCCGAAAAAGTAATTGCGTTAGTGACTCAGTTACTACATTGAAAAAGTAATTAGTTATTCAGCAAAGTAACTGACTTTTTTTTTAATATTCTACAATGCTTTGTTGAGAAGCAGATGTTGGGCGCTTGCCAGGGAGCAGTGAGTTTATACCCCAAGACAAAAGAATGCCAGATCCTTGAGAGTAGAAAACCGGAAACAAATGGTGATCTCGTGTATATGCCAGCCTAGGTGCATCCGTCCCACCATGTATGTGCAGCTAATAGGACTTAAAACCCTTATCCATCTGCTACATATTACATCCAAATTATAAGCTGGATTAAAATGTATGTTTATAATATACATTCCTTTGACGTTTACAGAGTCTGTAATTTAAAATCTTATATTAGGCTTTATAAGAATTTTCTATAGTTTATTGTTTATTATTTTATTTATCTTATATAAGCTTTATTGGATGCAAGGGATCTGGATTGGGGATGTCAGATTTTTCTTTGTTTGATGAAGAGATAAAATCACTGACCAAAAAAACCTGCTGATCATTGGTCTGTATAGGTGTCCTGCACTTACCATGTTGACCACTAGATGTCGCTGTGTACACTGTGTTGTATAGGGAACGTTTGTTCTGTGGAACATTTTGTTCTGGCCATGTGTTCCCCGGATCATTGATCAGGTTGCGCACACAGTGTGTGTGATCGATGTGAGTTGTTCCCCGGTGATAGGTCAGTGTGAGGCGGATGGGGCTCATTGTATCCAGGGCTCCTTGCGATTGGGAGTTTTCAGATTAAAGCGGAGTTCCACCCATATTCATATTCACAGCGTAGGCAGAAGCAATTACTCTGCTGCCATCTAGTGGCGGTAGATGTACTTGCGGTAATGCCACCCAAGTAATGGGAACTGCGTTACCGTGAGGGGAAGAGTAATCAGGTAGATTACTCATTACCCTCAAAAGGGGGTGCGTTAGGTAACTGCGTTTATTGTAACTCTGTTACTTACAACACTGATTCTGTGTCTCCGTGCGCCCCCACCTCCACCGCCGCAAGATCGCGGCGGGCCCGCGACGGCTGGTAATTTAGGCCGCGGCTTTGCTGCCTTATGAAGGCCCAAGCTGCCTTCTGTGACCTGGCGCCATCTGGTAATGGACGTTGGCATTACAAGTAAAACAGCAGTTCTAATGTGTGTTTTTTTTACTGTTTTCACTGCCATCTCCTTCCCTCTAATTAGAACCCCCAAACATTGGGGTAGATTCATGTAGATCAGCAGATCTTTTGATCCGCGTGATCTATCTTTTTTACGATCCGCCTGCGCCAGTTTTTGAGACAAGTGCTGTATTCATTAAGCACTTGCCTCGTAAGTTGCCCTGGCGGATCGTAACTCCCCCGGCCGAATGCAAATTCCGCGGCTAGGGGGAGTTTACTATTTAAATCGCGCGCGTCCCCGCGCCGATCGTACTGCGCATGCGCCGCCGGCGAAATTTCCCAGCGTGCATTGCTTTAAATGACATCGCAAGGACGTCATTGTGTTCGACGTTAACGCTATTAACGTATGGCCGTATTCCCGAACGACTTACGTAAACGACGTAAAAAATTCAAAATTCGACGCGGGAACGACGGCCATACTTAGGACATAGGATCCGCCGCACTTACCCCGCATATAGCAGGGGTAACGATCCGCCGGAAAAAGCCGAACGCAAACGACGTAAAAAAAAAACGACGCCCGGGCATTCGATTCTGAATCGGCGGTTCTGCCCATTTGCATATTCGGCGCGTAGAAGAACGGAAGAGCCACCTAGCGGCCGGCGGGAGAATGCAGCCTAAGAGCCGACCAGTGTAACTCACTTACACCAGTCGGCTCTAAGGGAGATCTATGCGGAACCTGATTCGAGGAATCAGCCGCATAGATCCGAGCGTCGGATCTCACAGATCCGACGGTGTATCAGTAAATACACCGTCGGATCTCTATGTGAATCTACCCCTTACCCTTTAAAATCTCCATAGGCGACGTTTACATTTTTTTACAGGTTGCATGTTTTGAGTAACAGAGGAGGTCTAGGGCTAGAATTATTGCTCTCGCTCTAACGATCTCGGCAATAGTGTTGAGCAGAATATGCCATATTCGAATTCGCGATATATCTCGAATATATAGTCGAATATTCGACATATATTCGCTAAATACGAATATTCGTGATATTTTTTGGAAATTAAATTTTTGCGAATTTTCGCTATCGCGAATGCGAATGCGAATTGCGAATTGCGAATGCGAATATTCGAGAAATGCGGAATGGAGCACTCTGATTGGCTCAGAATATTCGTGATATATTACAATATAAAATAATTGCGAATATTCGGCAAATGCGGAAGGAGCACTCTGATTGGCTCAGAATATTCGTGATATATTACAATATAAAATAATTGCGAATATTCGAGAAATGCGGAAGGAGCACTCTGATTGGCTCAGAATATTCGTGATATATTACAATACACAATAATTGCGAATATTCGAGAAATGCGGAAGGAGCACTCTGATTGGCTCAGAATATTCGTGATATATTACAATACACAATAATTGCGAATATTCGGCAAATGCGGAAGGAGCACTCTGATTGGCTCAGAATATTCGTGATATATTACAATATAAAATAATTGCGAAATTTCGAGAAATGCGGAATGGAGCACTCTGATTGGCTCAGAATATTCGTGATATATTACAATATAAAATAATCGCGCGATATCGCTATTGCCGAATAATCGCATTGCAATTTTTCGGCAATATAAAATGAGCGCTGCAGCTACTCGGCCCAAGGTCTCTAATCATACCAGCAATGCTTTTAGACGTCGATGGGGATCTCTAGGATGTGATCTGTTCTAAAAAAAAATTGAAAACATTTGAATATTCGAAATAGCGAATATTCGCCGCGATATTCGCGTTATTCGCGAATACTCGAATATGCAATATTCGTAGCGAATATTCGCAATGCGAATATTCGTGAGCAACACTACTCGGCAATACCTCACATGTGTGGTTTAAATACCATTTACAAATGCGGGCGCTACTTACGTACTGTATGTGCTCGCTTCTGTGCGCGAGCTTGGCGGAACGGGGTGCATTTTCTAGTTCCTAACTTTTTTAGCTGGCTCCTGGATTCCAAGCAAATTTGTCAAATCCTGGATTAGGGGCCGGGCGCATGGATTAGGGGGGAGGTGCCCCCCTGCCACTGGTCTATATACAGTATACAGTAAAGTATTCTTGTTATACTCACTGTTGAACTTCTGTATTGTGTAAAAAGGCTGATCCTGCCCTCACTGATCCTCCCCTTTTTTCATTGTGCCCAATCAATCTGCTGATAGAACAGAGCAGTGGAGGCACTCTGCACATGCTCAGTTTGGTGTGTATTGCTAGAGATTTTTTTGCGGCGGGGGGGATGGTGTATGCATACCTCCCAACTTTTTGAGATGGGAATGAGGGACACCTATCAGCAAAAGTATGCAGGTGGTATGCACAGGACACATCCCTTTCCACGTCCCTTAAAGGAGAATAGTACAAAAAAAAAACAAGATTGGTTAAACCCACAAGTGCTTTTTTTTTACCACTACTATTCCTTTATATTGGCTTTTGGAATCTATAAATGCAGCAATTTAGAAATCAGATGAAAGGTTTAGCTCTAGCCCCTCTTCACCCAGAGCAAATCCATTGCCCGTTGTACAACCCGCGGTGCAAACACACGCCCTGCACGTTGGGAAACACTGTAACATACAAAAGATCTTTCTGGAACAAAAACAATAAAATACTAGAAAAAACTATTGCGTCCTACTTTCCAAAAACTTGCGATTCTTAGAGACTTCTGTTAAAATAAGAAAGTTTGCAAAAATCATTTTAGCAAAAGTTTGTTGTTCTATCCAAAATGAGTCATTTCCTCCAACTGCAGATTCAGATAGTGTGAGTTTAAGGAAGTTGGAATTGACACGTTGGTCTGTTATCTGAGCTGCAGATTGTGTAAGGCGGACGGCGGGATGGTGGACAAGATGAACCTATAATGATGTCTGATACAGTGGTGGCCCGTCCATTAGGGGGAGTTGGAACACCGCCCCCCTGAATAAACAACCACCACCCCCATGCTCTATCAACTGCTGCTACCCCCACACTCTATCCGCCGCCGCTACCCCTATGCTCTATCCACCACCACCACCCCCACGCTCTATCCACCGCCACCACCCCCACGCTCTATCCACCGCCACCACCCCCCATGCTCTATCCACCGCCACCACCCCCCATGCTCTATCCACCGCCACCACCCCCCATGCTCTATCCACCGCTGCCACCCCTATGCTCTATCCACCACCACCACCCCCACGCTCTATCCACCGCCACCACCCCCACGCTCTATCCACCGCCACCACCCCCCATGCTCTATCCACCGCCACCACCCCCCATGCTCTATCCACCGCTGCAACCCCTATGCTCTATCCACCGCCGCCACCCCTATGCTCTATCCACCACTGCCACCCCCATGCTCTATCCACCGCCTCCACCCCGATGCTCTATCCTCTGCCGCCATCCCTATGCAATATCCGCCGCCGTCAACCCCATGCTCTATCCACCGATGCCACCACCATGCTCTATCCACTGGCGCCACCGCTATGCTCTATCCACCGCCGCCACCCCCATGCTCTATCCACCGCCGTCACCCCCATGCTCTATCCGCCGACGCCACCCCTATGCTCTATCCATGAAATCACCCCCATGCTCTTTCCACCGCCGCCACCCCCATGCTCTATCCACCGCCGTTACCCCCATGCTCTATCCACCGACGCCACCCCTATGCTCTATCCATGAAGTCACCCCCATGCTCTATCCAACGCCGCCACCCCCATGCTCTATCCACCGCCGCCACCACCATGCTCTATCTACCCCTGCCACCACCATACTCTATCCATGACCGCCACCCCCATGCTCTATCCATGACCGCCACCCCCATGCTCTATCCACCGCCGCCACCCCCATGCTCTATCCTCCGCTGTCACCACCATGCTCTATCCACCGATGCCACCACCATGCTCTATCCACTGCCGCTACCCCCATGCTCTATTCACCGCCGCCACCCCTATGCTCTATTCATAAACCCCCATGCTCTATCCACTGCAGCCACCCCCATGCTCTATCCACTGCAGCCACCCCCATGCTCTATCCACCGCCGCCACCCCCATGCTCTATCCACCGCCGCCACCCCCATGCTCTATCCACCGCCGCCACCCCCATGCTCTATCCACCGCCGCCACCCCTATGCTCTATTCATAAACCCCCATGCTCTATCCACTGCAGCCACCCCCATTCTCTATCCACCGATGCCACCACCATGCTCCATCCACCGCCGCTACCCCATGCTCTATCCACCGCCGCTACCCCTATGCTCTATCCACCGCCGCCACTCCCGTTCTCTATTCACGGCCACTACCATGCTCTATCCATGATTGCCGCCCCCATGCTCTATTCACCGCTGCCACTCCCATGCTCCATCTACGGCTGCCATCCCAATGCTCTATACACCGCCGCCACCCCCATGCTCTATCCACCACCGCCAGGTGAGTGGTGTTTGCCTTGTTATATTTCTATTATGCAAATTCTATGCATACTATTTTGTTGTTAACATTATGCATTTACCCTATGTTTATCGTTTTTTCTGCCAAAACGTTTACTGTTTAAAAATACATATGTTCTTCCTTGTGATACACAACTATATATTTTTTGGATTGGATTTATCCAACCCCATTTATCTCAATAGGCAATGACTTTATTGTTTATTGTTTAATTAATGTGTGTTTTTTATCTATTTTATAGTCTTTCCCTGTACCAAGCCCCTGATGAAGCCCGGCCCTGGGCGAAACATGTTAGGCAACTGCCGGGTATAGGGACTCCAGTGGCCTTCATTGTGAGCCACGCTGGTTCTTGTATGGACCATCAACGGTTCATCTTATTTTATCATGTTATTTCACTTTTTGAATGTCTAAATTAAATACATTTTGTATATTTTCTCTACTTTAAGATTACTGTCTTATCTGGACACCGTATTAAAGTCCCGGGGCTTGTTGCCCCTGTTTTCCCCTTTTCCCTATTCATTGCATTTTATGGGATGTGGTGTCCATGATTGATTTCTCCCTTGCCTACCTTTTACTACACCGCCACCCCCATGCTCTATCCACCGCCGCCACCCTCATGCTCTATCCAGGGCCACCACCCCCATGCTCTATCCACCGCCACCACCCCCATGCTCTATCCACGGCCGCCACCCCCATGCTCTATCCATAGTTTTTTATTATTATTGTTTATTATTATTAATTTGTTTTGTTCCATTCGTTTAGATGCGACATTCGTTATTTTGAATAATTTGTATCTTTGGATACATTTGTATTCATTACATTCACTAACAGCCATATTTGAAAGAAAATTTTAATACCTATATCTTAATACTTAATAATAGTTATTATAAGTTAGCCATTATTTCAGATTTTCTAATTTTCGGCTTTTCTAATTTTCGGATTTTCATTGTTTTGAATCTTCGGATTTTCGTTCTTATTTTCGGATTTTCGACTTTCCGAATCTCCAAATGTTCGAATTTCCAAATTTTAGAAAAATTTGTTAAACGGGTTTTCATTATTTGACCATTTTCGAATGAACAAATTTGTCGTGTTTTGTCGAAAAACTTTTTATATTTATATCTATATAATATTTCCACAGTCAGTTATCAAAGGCACATTTTTGGGGAAAAATATACAATTAAATGAATTTTAGTACACAAAAACACAAAGTAATACCTAGTTTTTTTGAAAAAAAAATATAAAAGATGATGTTGCATCCAGTAAATAGATAACAAAGATGTCAAGATTAAAGATGTCAAGATTAAAAAGATTAAAAACTGTGCATGCTGTGATATTGCAAAATACTACAGTACCAGTAAAATTGGTGATGCCCTAAAACCCTTTATCGGTTTAGATCAATCGCAAATTATGGCACTAGAATTATTGCTCTCACTTCGACATTTTACTTTAAATTGTTATGCACATTGTATGTTTATTTAAAGGACTGTTCTATGATCAAAGTCACCTTGTGATAGAAATATATTCACTTTTCCGACTGCCTCATAGCAGATTTACTGCTACAGGGCGGCCTCGCTGCACAGGATCATATATATATATATATATATATATAAAAATGATTCTGCACTCCTGGGTATGATTTTACACAGCAGGTGCTAACTAGTGGGTCCGTCCGATGTCCACCAACACCCGCTGATCATTCAGGAGACAGGCAGAATAGCGGTCTGCATATGTAAACAAGGCAGATTGCCGTTCTGTGAGTACAGAAGGCATGGATCCTGTGTTCCTGTAAAGCAGAAACACAGATCCATGTCTTCCACTAGCAAAAGCCCCTCCCTCACAGCTAGAAAACGTATTTAATACCCTTTGAACACCCTTGATGTTAACCCCTACTCAGCCAGTGTCATTAGTGCAGTGACAGTGCATAATTTTAGCACTGATCACTGTATTAGTGTCACTGGTCCCCAAAAAGTGTCAAAAGTGTCAGTGAATTTGTTCAAATAAAAATTCCATAAAACTATTCCATAGTTTGTAGACGCTATGGGCCAGATTCAGAAATAATTAGATTCCCGCAGAGTATCAGAGATACTTTACGCCGCCGTACTTTACCTGGCTCTAGGAGGAATTCAGAGAGATTTTGGCCCGTAAGGTACGGCGGCGTAGTGTATTTCTCCCGGCGGAATCAAACTACGCGATTAGGGGGCATGAGGCATTTAAATTAAGCACGTCCCCGCCGTGATCGAACTGCGCATGCTCCGTTCAGAAATTTCCTGCTGTGCATTGCGCGAAATTTGAAATTACTCCTGTCTAACACCAGTTAGACAGGCGTAATGGCTCTCTGAATCTGGCCCTATAATCGGAATTTCTGGCCCTATAATCGGAATTTCTGATGAAAAAAGTCAGACGGACTTTTTTTATCGGAAATTCCGATCGTGTGCATCTGACTTTTTTCCGTCTGTGTTTAGAAATAGAACATGTTTTATTTTATTTTTCCAATGGAAAAAAAAAAAACGATAGGAAATTCCTATCGTGTGTGTGCAACTCCAAAGGAGAAAAAACCCATGCATCAAGAATCAAGTTGACGCATGCTCAGGAGCATTTTTCTTGGCTTGTCGTATTGTTTTACGTCACCGCGTGTTGGACGGTCGGAATTTGGTCTGAGGCCACGTACACACGATCAGACCGGTCCGATGAAACTGGTCCGACGGACCGTTTTCATAGGACCAGGCTGAAGTGGTCTGATGGCTGCTGATGTTTTCACCACCCAATCGGGCCAGAAATCCGATCAGACCAGAATGCGGTGACGTAGAACACAATGATGTGCTGAAAAAACGAAGTTCAATGCTTCCAAGCATGCGTCGACCTTGATTCTGAGCATGCGCGGGTTTTTGGTCAGGCGTCCGTCGGACAGATTTTAAAGCAAGTTTTAAAACTTTGGTCCGACGGACAACGTTCCGATAGGCCACTGGTCATCAACCCTGTCCTGCAGGGCCCACTAACAGGCCAGGTTTTATGTATTACCTTGGGGAGATGCAGACTAGAATACGGCAATCACTGAGCAGCAAATGATATCACCTGTGATGCATTTCAGTTATCTTGCAAACCTGGCCTGTTAGTGGGCCCTGCGGGACAGGGTTGATGACCACTGCGATAGGCCGTACACACCATCGAATTGGTCCGATGAAACTGGTCTGCAGACCAGTTTCATCGGACCGGTCTGATCGTGTGTATGCAAGACAGCTTGAACGGAATTCCGACAAAAAATTCCATCGGATTTTAGGCCATCGGAAATTCCGATCGGGTGTACGGGGCATTTTTTTTATTTTTTTTTACCAAAAATATGTGTCAGAATACATATTGGCCTAAATTGATGAAGAAATTTGATTCTTTAATTTTTTTATGGGATGTGCAGAAAATAAAAATAAATATATATTTTTTTTCATTTGTGATTTTTTTTTGTTGTTGTTTATAGCGCAAAAAATAAAAACTGCAGTGGTGATCAAATACCACCAAAAGAAAGCTCTATTTGTGGGGAAAAAAAGGACATGAATTTTATTTCTGTACAGCATCGCAGGACTGTCAGGTAAAGTAACGCAATGCCATTCTGCAAAAAAAAAATGGCCTGGTCGTGAAGGGGGGTAAATCTATACAATAGTTATTTCTCACAATCCAATATGAGTTTACTTGAAAAATCTCCTTTCATGTTGTGAGCTCTGCCTGTCTGCTGGCTGTCTCTTTCCACACCTTCCTGGATTCCCTGCATGCTTTGCAGCTTCTCCTCCATTTCTAAGGACTACATATCACATGGTACCTAGCTGCCTGCCAGCATGTACTGACTCCGCCTCCTAAAACCCCTCCTCTCAGCACCTCTGTAGGTCAGAAGGCAGGCTCTGTGTAATGTGTGACACAACAGTGCCTACTCACAGAGCATAGTGACTACAGGTCACAGAATTCAGGGAAGCAAATGTGTGGGCATCTTTGCAAAGTAAGTTTACAAACATTAACCACTTAAGACCCGGACCAAAATGCAGGTAAAGGACCTTGCCCCTTTTTGCGATTCGGCACTGCGTCGTTTTAACTGACAATTGCGCGGTCGTGCAACGGGGCTCCCAAACAAAATTGGCGTCCTTTTTTTCCCACAAATAGAGCTTTCTTTTGGTGGTATTTGATCACCTCTGCGGTTTTTATTTTTTGCACAATAAACAAAAATAGAGCGACGATTTTTAAAAAAAAATTTCCTCAGTTTAGGCCGATACGTATTCTTCTACCTATTTTTGGTAAAAAAAATTGCAATAAGCGTTTATCGGTTGGTTTTTGCAAAATTTATAGCGTTTACAAAATAAAGGATAGTTTTATTGCATTTTTATAAAAAAAATTTTTTACTACAAATAGCGCCGATCAGCGATTTTTTCCGTGATTGCGACATTATGGCCGACACTTCGGACAATTTTGACACATTTTTGGGATAATTGTCATTTTCACAGCAAAAAATGCATTTAAATTGCATTGTTTACTGTGAAAATGACAGTTGCAGTTTGGGAGTTAACCACAAGGGGGCGCTGTAAGATTTAAGTGTTCCCTGTGTGTGAACACCCCCCTACAACTGTAGGGGGGTGTGGCTGTAGGTGTGACGTCATCGATCACGTCCCCCTATAACAGGGATGACGTGATCGATGCTGCGGCCACAGTGAAACTCGAGGAAGCCGTGTTTACACACGGCTCTCCCTGTTCTTCAACCCCGGGGACCGATTGCCGCACTCCAGCGGCGATCGGGTCCGCGAGTCCCGCAGTCCCGGAGCTTCGGACCGGGTCACGGGAGCGCGCCGCGGGCGCGCGCCCGTGACCCACGGCTGGGTACTAGAACCAACGTATATATACGATGATGTGCCCAGCCGTGCCATTCTGCTGACGTAAATGTTCAGTAGGCGGTCCTTAAGTGGTTAAGATCATTTAGAGTAACAAGAGTAGGCTAGAAATAATTGAGTTACAATGTGCTCATTCGCCACTTCCGAATGACAGCTACAGCGTGGTCATCCAGTTCTGGGAGGGCTTCAAATGACGTCCTCCCGTGCTCGTGCCTGCTACGCACCAGCCATGGTGCACGGGCAGCACTCTCTGATTCTTGTGTCCTTAGGACACAGCTGATCACAGATCGGGGTAAAGGTCCAATCAGAGCATCCCTTTACCACATGATTAGCTGTGTCCAATGACAGCGGATTATGATGTAAACACAAGTCGGTTATCGGCATTCCTTTACTCACGCTGAGGAAGAGCCAATAACCGGCTTGTGTGAAAGGGACATCTCCACTGATAATTAGGACACTGATTATCAGTGCAGTCCCAACAGTGCCCAACAATGCTGCCAATCAGTGCCCATCATTACTTCCTCATCAGTGTTCCCTAACAGCGCCGCCTACCAGTGTCCATCAGTGCCCACCAGTGCTGCCAATCAATGCTAATCAGTGCTGCCAATCAGTGTCCAACAGTTCCCCCTCATCAGTGTCACCTAATAGTGCTGCCTATCAGTGCCATCAGTGCTGCCAATCAGTGCCCATCAGTGCTGCCAATTAGTGCCCATCAGTGCTTTCTCATCAATGTCCCCTAGCATTGCCGCCTACCAGTGTCCATCAGTGCTGCCAATCAGTGCTCATCAGTGCTGCCAATTAACTCAGTACCCATTAGTGCCTCCATCAGGCCGCGTACACACGATCAAATCTATCTGCTGGAAACGGTCGGCCCGACCATCCCAGCAGTCAGATTCGATCGTGTGTACGGGCAAGCCGACGGATTTGGCCACCCGACAGATTTCAAAGCATGCTTTGAAATCTGTCGGCTGGGAACCCGTCCGCCCGACATGTCTGCTGGTTAGTACGCTATCAGTGCAGCCTGTCAGTGCCCATCAGTGCAGCCTATCAGTGCCCATCAGTGCAGCCTCATCAGCGCACTTTAGTGAATTAAAAAAAAAAATTGGGGTCTTTTTTAGTTTATTTTATTCAAAATCAAAAACCCAGCATTGATTAAATACCACTTTTTTAAAAAAATTTGACCGTAGATAAACTTTAACGGGCAGCTGCAATGAAGGATCTTTAAAAAAACAAAATAGGATCTAATGAGCTAAATAGATAATATTTAATGCAGTCTCATCATCCACCCACACCAGATGTCTGATAGAGCTGCATAGCAGATGGAGATGGATGTCACTTCTGCAGGCTCTGTGTCACAGACCCGCCCTCTGTGTCACAGCCCCGCCCTCTGTGGACTTCTGCAGAACATTACTATACTGTGACCCACCTAAGTTCCTAAGTAGTGGTGTCACACATAATAAACAGATATGGCTTTGCTGTTTAACTCATCAATGCAGAAGCTTGAAAGCAATTTGGTTGCTTGAATCAGCAAACTTTTTATTTTTATTTTTTTTACTGTCAAAATTATTTTATTGAAGAAATTTGAAAAACAGTAATGTGGTAACAATGTTGCGTTACTATTGTATAAGATTCCATTACATCAGCTGTGTGTCTCAAGAATAGAGAGGCTTGCAGGAATCTTGTATAGGTTGAATCTCATTTGTGAGTCAAGTTTGTCTAATAATTTAATTTAATTTATTACAGATACTTATATAGCGCCATCAATGTACGCAGCATTTTACATATATATTATATACAGTGGAACCTTAAATTACGAGCATAATACGTTGCTTGTAATCCAAAGCACTCGCATAGCAAAACAGGTTGCCCCATAGAAGTCAATGGAAACAAAGCTAATCCGTTCCACATTGACTTCTATTGTATGCAATACTGCATGTGGCCATAGGTGGGGTGGGGGCGCTGGAGAGACTTGGAAATACTCAGGGAACTATTTCTTAGGGTCCTCTCACACGGAGCGGACCGTTTTTCGGTCCGCTCCGTGTGCCCGTCAGCTCAGCGGGGGGGTCTCCGCTCAGCTGTCGGCGGACGGGGCGGTCCCCGCACACTGTGCAGGGACCGCCCCGTCTCTCCTCCGCTCTCCCCTATGGGGAGTCGGATGGAAACGGACCGTCTGTCCGTTTGCATCCGATCCGTTTGGCCGGACGGAAGAAAAATAGGACATTCTTCCGTCCGCAAAACCGGATGCAGATCTAGCGGACGTTAGCGGATGCATCATCCGCTAACGGATCCGCACCCATAGGGAAGCATTACAAGTCCGTAAACGGACTTGTAATGAGAGGACCGTTCGTCCGCTAGTGTGAAAGGGCCCTTAATGTTTCTATTTCCTAACGGCTCCAAACCGTTCTGTGTGTCACCAGCGCCCCCCCCACACACACATCTGGCCAGATGCGGTAGTGCACACCGCAGAGGCTTGAATCCTCCTCGTTTGGGTGACAACACTTGGAAACCGAGTCAGGATTAAAAAAAAAAGCTACTTGTCTTTCAAAACGCTCGTAAGCCACGTAAGGGGGGGGGGCAATGTCATGAACAACTTCGGCCACCAGATGGCGCTAGCGGCGCATCGGTGCACACGGAGCGCGCGCATCCGCAGCAATGGCGCTCGGGTACACGCGATCACATCGCTGCGGCGGGCACGGGCACCGGCGGGAACGGCGCGCGGGTACATGCAAACGTCACTCTGGCGCCAAAACGGGACATTTAAGCGTTCTGTGAGCCTTTGCCTCTTGCTGTCCAGTCTACAGCGGTTCCTGAGTTTACTTGTACCCATTCCTGCTTGCACCTGTTCCTGACAACCCGGCTTGTTCCTGACTCCTCTTGCCTTCGCCTGCCCTGACCTTGGCCTGCTTGACGATCCGCTCGCCTGACCCTCTGTACTATCTGCTGCCCGCCTGTTGCCGACCCGGTCTGAACTCTGACTCTGCCTTGTCTGCTGCACCTGTACCTGATCCACCAGCCTGCTGCGGACCCTCCTGCTGGGACTTATCTCCGCTGTATTATGGTACACCTCCCCCGCTCCGGTGGTTTCTCTGCTTTCAGTGTCTTCGCCTGCCGTCTGCAGCTACCAGCAGTCTACACCTGCTCCTTCACGCAGCACCGGAGCCTCCTGAAGCCTTCCCAGTCCAGCACCTGCGTTGCAACCGGCGCTCGTGCGACTCTGCATTCCTGTACCCCCTGTCTGCTCTATCAGGGGTCTTGGGATCAGAGGAGCAAGGGCAGCCACTCCTTGCACGTCTGGCTTGACCACCAGGTACGTGACAGGGGCACTTTAATACTGATCACCAGTGTAAGGAGGGTACTTTTCCACTGCCCATCATTGTAAATCTTTGTTCTCAGATATGCTTAGTACGCTATATACATTTTTTTTTTTTTACTTATCCTTTTGTAATATTTTTACTATGGTTTACAACAGGGGTCTCCAAACTTTCTAAATTAAGGGCCACTTTACTGTAGTTCAGAATCTAGGGGGGTCATGGTGTGACCAGTGGGAGTAAATCATGCCCCATCTTTAGTATTAGTATCATTGGTGTCAGTGGTAGGAATAGTGACCCATCATTGGTGTCAGTGGTAGGAATAGTGACCCATCATTGGTGTCAGTGGTAGAAATAGTGCCCAATTTGTTGGTGATCTAAAAAATCCACAGGTCCCACACAGATTCAAATTTGGTCTGTGAGTTATCCACAATGCTAGACAACCTATCATTCACCATGATCCAGTTTAGTTTAGTCCAAGGGGATCACTGACTTTTTCCAGCTCCTAGCTACAGCTATTCCAAAAGGGCCTCTTCAGGGTATTTTTGAGATTAATCAAGGTTACATTGTAGAGGAGGGCATAGATCCTAATCCAAAACCTTTGCACTATTGGGCCCTGCCACCATATGTGATCTGTTGCTTATTCCTCTGTTGCTTATAAGCTGGATACCGAAGGGATGAACCACAAACTGACCTTTTATAACCCTGTAGCACAAACTCTTTGACAGAGCATTTGTCAGAGCTCCAGACTTCCTCCACCAAGGAGACTCATATTTTCCTCTCAAAATCAAATGTAATTTCTATTAGACATGTGCAATTCGTTGTTTTCCAAATTTATTATTTAACGAATTTTGACAAATTTGTTAATTCCGAAATTTTCGATTTTCCGAATGTTCGAATTTCCGGAATGTTCGAATTTCCGGAATGTTCGAATTTCCGGAATGTTCGAATTTCCGGAATGTTCGAATTTCCGGAATGTTCGAATTTCCGGAATGTTCGAATTTCCGGAATGTTCGAATTTCCGGGATTGTTCGAATTTTCTGAATGTTCGAATTTTCTGAATGTTCGAATTTCCGGGATTGTTCGAATTTTCTGAATGTTCGAATTTTCTGAATGTTCGAATTTTCGAATTTACGAATTTCGGAAATGTGAAAATTCAAAATTTCGTAAATTCAAAATTTCGGAATTTTGGAATATCTAAATTTCGGAAATTTTGAAATTCGAAAAATTCTAAATTAGGTAATTTTGAAATTCCAAAATTTGAAATTCCAAAATTCTAAAATCGAAGGTGAGAAAATTTGGAATTTCTGAAATTCAGAATTTTTGAATTTTCGAATATAAAGAATTTCCAAAAAAGCAAAAAAAACGAATATAACGAATATAACGAAAACGAACACATTTTTCGGCGAGATGGGAACTCCAATGAACATATAAAATACAGCAGACCTCTCTGTGGTCCTCTGCAGGTCTCATTCATCCATTGCCCATACACTCCTGTTCGGAGGGAACCAAGAATCATATAGAGAAGTGGAATTTCTACCGCTTCTTACTGCCAATGCTTCCTAAGGCTAGGTTCACACCTGTGTCTGCTTTTCATGCATATTTTTATGTGCTTCTATAGAACCAAAATGCACCTTCCTGCAAAAAAAAAGTTCCTGTACCTCTTAACTGCATAAATGTAAACAAGACCCATAAGAAACCATGTTAAATAAATTGTTGAGCATCCCTGTGTTATTTAAAACATGCTAAAAAATGCACAGGAGTGAACCTCGACTAAGAAAGTCATGAGTGCTTGGACTTACTATGTTTCTAGCAACCACCATCACAACGCATGCTCTGAGAATTCTGTGAAGCTTTTATTAAATGTATAGTCTATAGTGTGTGTGTGTGTATGTATATATATATATATATATATATATATATATATATATATATATATACACAGTACAGACCAAAAGTTTGGACACACCTTCTCATTTAAAGAGTTTTCTTTATTTTCATGACTATGAAGGCATCAAAACTATGAATTAACACATGTGGAATTATATACATAACAAAAAAGTGTGAAACAACTGAAAATATGTCATATTCTAGGTTCTTCAAAGTAGCCACCTTTTGCTTTGATTACTCCTTTACAGCCGTTTCTGAGGCTCTGCGGCGCCCCCCACCTCTGGCCACATGCGGTATTGCATGCCATTGAAGTCAACGCGGAACAAATTAATTTAGTTTCCATTGACTTCAATGGGGAAACTCGCTTTGATATGCGCATACGTTGGATTACGAGCATTCTCCTGTAACAGATTATGCTCATAATCCAAAGTTCCACTGTAATGCTCTGAGAATTCAGTGAAGCTTTTATTAAATGTATAGTCTATAGTCAATGCACACCTGGCTCCAGACATTTTACACCACCCACTCACCAGCCCTATCTTCCTAACGTGTCTATAGTTTGTGGGAAATTTGCCATTTCAACACCGTTGGGCTCAATGACTCTTAAACGAGACAACAACTCTTTTATACTAGGCCTAAATACATTTTTTTAATTCTTGGCTCAATCAGAGGAGGTTCAAAGGTGGAACATTTTTCTTCAAAGACAAAATTCTTGAGAACTGGGCACTAAATGACATACTGGAACAAGTCTAGAAACTAGACATGTGCATTCGTTTTCGTTAGAATGCATTTTTGTCTGAAAATCGGGTATTTTCGTTATCGTATTAACGAACGAAAACGAAAGCGCAAGAAACGAAAACTGAAAGATCCGACATAAAAAATGCTTTATTTTCATTTTCGTTCAGATCGGACGATTTTCGATGCTTTGTCGAATTTCCGTCGTTCAATTCGACAAAGCATCGAAAACGGTCGTTCTGAATACAGTGAATAGGTAGAAATTGAACGACGAAAATTCGACAAAGCATCGAAAATCGTCGTTTTCAGACAAAAACTTTTCCGACGAAAACAACATAAATCAAAACGATTTTTGGGAGTAACTAAATAAATTATTTTCCAAACGAAAATGAAAAAATGAAACAAAATATTCCAGTCTGCACATGTCTAGTAGAAACCCTGGTGGATGAAGTTACAAACTAGGGGCCAGATTCAGGTAGCGTTACGCTGGAGTATCAGTGATTCGCCAGCATAACTGAGGCGCCGTACACACGGCCGAGGTTCTCGCTGAAAATCAGCGAGAACCTCGCTGGAATGCACATTCCAGCGAGGACCTCGGCCGTGTGTACGGTCTCAGCGAGCCTTCCGTCGGGAAGCCCGTCGAGCCGAAATAGAGAGCACGCTCTCTATTTCCTCGACGGCCCGCCTGGAAGAATGGCTGGTTGCCATTCCCGACGGGCGGGTCGCCGAATCCGACGGCCGGGAGAGAACCTCGACGGGCGGAACGATGTGTTCTGCCCGTCGAGGTTCTCTGCCGTGTGTACGGCACCTCACACTTTGAGCCGGCTTATCTGTTTTCTGTAGTCAGAAAACAAGATACGCCGGGATTGAGTTCAGATACGAGCGGCGTAATTGTATTTCGCCGTCGTATCGGAACTGCAATTTTAAAATGGGCGCTTGGGGCGTTCCCGCTGATTTACGCCAAGAATATGTAAATCAGCGAGAGACGGCAATTCATGATCGTACGCGGGCCCGACGCAGTGACTTTCCGACGTTTCCGTAAGCGATACGCAGCGTAAAGAAAAACATGCCCCCTAGGTGGTGTATCCTATGTTAAGTATGCCCGTCGTCATCGCGTCGAATTTAAAAAGTTTAGCGTCGTTTGCGTAAAACATCCGTGAATGGGATTTGACGTCATTGACGTTCACTGACAGAATTTGGAGCATGCGCACTGACAGTCGACGCTTGCGCAGTACGTTTGCCGCGGGATCGCGCCTAGTTTAAATAATACATGCCCCCTACCCGCCCAATTTGAATTCCGCCGGCTCATTTTCGCTACGCCGCCGCAACTTTAGCAGCAAGTGCTATGTGAATAACAGTACTTGCTCATAAAGTTTTGGCGGAGTAACGTAAATGACAAACGTTACTCCAAAATAAAGATCTGCTCTCCTACCTGAATCTGGCCCACGGCATTTACTCACTTCCCCCATTCACTTTGGTGCTTTAAGCAGGAACATGTATCATTTATGAGAAACCTTGACATAGTAACACACCACAAAAACATCTTATCTTCAATTTCTATTCCCTAATGTCACATTCAAACACTGATGCAGCTTATAAAGCTTGGGGAAAAAATCTATACCTGTCTTATTCAGTGAACGAATAAATACTATGACCAAAAAGTGCTCTGTGAATGTCTTAAACCAAGAAAACAGAATATTAAATTCATGGCAGATGATATTGCACTTATTATTTCTCCTCCATAAAATATCACCTACAGACACTAACAAATGTTAGCAATGTTACATAGTCATTCCTCCTTACACAGGGCTGCCATCAGGGGAGTACAGGCAGTACACTTGTAAGGGGCCTGGAGGTCCCCAGGGGCCCGGATAGCAACCCCCTTTTTTATTATGTTTTTTTTGTAAGGAGTTTGGAGGTCCCCAGGGGACTCTCGGGGCCCTTACAGGTGTACTGCTTTTTATATATATATATATATATTTTTTTATTAAAGGGCCCAGAGGTCCCCAGGACCCCGGATGGCCACCCCCCCTTTTTTTATTAAATATACTTTTCCAAGGGATCCACCGCCCGAAGGGCGGGAGGGGAGGGGTGAAGGGGGGACGTGCAAAGCGCATCGCAGCTTCCGGGTAAATGACAACATGGTGAGGCTAATGGTGAACAAAGCAACAAACCCGGTCAGACTATTGGATCGCACCTGTAGCTTTTGGCAACGGCTCAGCAATTGCTCTTTCCCTTTACCTTCACCATTCGTTTAGGTATGTAAGTTTAGGAATGTTTTAGAATATTAAGAATGTTTCTCATTTTATGCTTTAAGCTATTGTAGACTAATACACTATTTAATCCCCCAGATTTGGAAGCATCAGCCCCTGATGAGTGCATTCGCACGAAACGCGTCAGACCATTCAAGGATGCTTATCCATTCCATATCTGATATATTAACCAGCATTATCTACAACTTTCTACCTCATGTCTGTTGAATCGCACTGTGTCATACAAGGAAACCTGTGTGTTTGCCTCCCACTCTTGGGAAGCAGTTTATTGTTTTTCATACTGTTATGTATTCATTTATGATGACCATGTATATCCCTGTGTCCATGTTTCATATGTTAAGCCATATGCCATGAGCTTCCTTGTTAATATTATGTATCTCTATTGTCCATGACAGTTATGATTACTTGCCTGCCCCCTTGACAATGTGAGTGTATCACACATCATCCTTCATGTTAATAAACATGCTTTCCTTCCATCCACTTCCACGCTGTCTTGAACCTCATTTAAAGTCCCAACCTTCTTGTTCTACATTTCGTACCAGGGATGGAAGCGCAGACATGTGCTTCATTCAAAGTCCCACCTATGCTTTTGTATAGCCCCCCTTCTTTGTTCCTTACAGTGTAAAGGAACTCTGCGAGTTCAGATGTAAAAGGGGAACTCTGTGGACTCGGATGTAAAAGGGGATTCTTGTTTTTAACTTCATATGATTAGAAATGTTATTTAAAAGTAAATGTAGCGCCCCCTTGCTTTTAGCATGGGCACTACGCTAAAAACGAGTTGACTGGCAGAGTTACATTGCTCTCGGTCGTGATTTGTTTAGGTTAATGACCTGTGTCATTCTGGAAAGGTCCACTGGCTCGGACTGCATTCTGGGGGTGTGAGTATCATCTTTGGCCGGCAGTGGGAGCCAGAGGGATTTTTGGAGGATGGAGACTTCCCCAGCAGCCGATTGGAGAGGGTTTTCCCCGCTGGGCATGCTGGGGAGGGGTATATCGGTGATGGAGGTCATGTGTTCAGGGCTTCTTTTCCTTCTCCTGCGAGGGGTCCCGGATTTGAGGTGCGGCACTCACCTTCAGGGTGTGCGCATCCATGGACCCTGCCGGCGTGGCCCACCTGGCCAGGCTTCCAGGCCTTGCTGAGTCTCAATCGGAGACCAAACTAAAGGGGCCCCAGTAACTTGCTGGGTTCCCAATGCCATAGAGAGGACACTCAACTACTTAATGACTTCTGGTGCATCCCTAGACCAAGCAAGGGTAACTTAACCTGCCGATCCCATTATTAATCCAGCGGCCCTTTCGGGGGTGACGCTACACGTGGGGGCTCGTCCGGGATATCGGCTGTTGCAACCAGAAGTGAGTGTCTTAATCGTGTTTTTAACTGTCCGGCAAAAGTGGGAGTTTGGTCCCGTTTCGCTAAATTGAGGCGTGCATGCGGCCTAGCACGCGCTTGTAACGTGTCCGGATGGGTTCTGCTGTCTGGGAGGAGTAAACCTCCCCTGCGTGAGATGTGCATTGGAGATTTTGCGCCAAGCGAGCAAAGTCACGCCCATCCACGCTCCAAGAAGGCAGAACCACCATTTCTTTGAGGATTAAGGATTGCTGCTGAAGATGACTGTGACCTTGGAGATTTTACCTGCCCTAAGGCATTCCACGTCTGAACCGGGGTTGCCTTCCGAGCCTGCAGGGTCCTGAGTGTCTGTGACGGACACAGGCATTCGGCTGTCCACAGTGGGACAGTTTTTCTATTGTCTTCGGAGGGAGTGGAGATGCTGGGCCTTACCTGCCCCAGATGTGAGGGGTTGGCCGTCTGCCCTCTGCCTTTCTCCCGATGCCTCCAGTGTCGGGCCCCTCTTTTCACTACGATGCCAGTGGTCGGGCTCCCGGGGGAGTACCACGTAAACCGATTGACTGGAGCTGTTACCGCAGAGGCAGAGACCACGTGGCCAAAGAGATCCCTCTTCCTGGGGAAAGTGCTGATTCGGAAGTGCCACTGTATAGTCCCACCAGGGTTTGCCACGTTCTCCCACCCACAGAAGACAAGCCCATTGGACGAGATGGAGGACCTTAACAGTCATATGGCCCGTGAGGCCTGCATAGAGGCCAAAGTTGCCTGCGAGACTGTCTCCGTCGGGACGGTCTCCATCAGTTGTACCGCAGCCAAGGGAAGACCTTCATCACCAATTGATTGGGAGATGATACGGAGGACCCTTCGGCCCAACCAAACCGCTGACCCATCCAAGGTGTTCCATTATCTCCCCGCTGGAGCGGAGGATTCGTCCGATCTGGAGTTTTGGTCAGGCAGATCGCAGATGGACGGTGGGGATTTGCCTGATTGCCTTTTTGAGCCACGTTTCCCAGAGCAGCAGGGCTTTGGGGGATGTTGGGGCTCCATCAAGAGAAGGAGGAAGAAGAAGCGCCCTGTCTGGAGTGTGTCGTGTGAGCCGGGAGTTTCTGATCTACCTTGAGGAGCAGGTGAGTGTTGCCATGTGCTCTTTTGACCCACCGCTCCTCTAACCAGGGACATGACGTCCCGTATGGAAGTCTGCCGTCCATGTTGGGCCTTTCTGTGTTTGTTTGTCGGCCAGACGAGCTGTGGGTGTTGCCCGCTGCGGGTGTTCGTTACCAGGAAAGTATGCCCCATTCTGTGTGAACTGAACTGTTTGTTTTGTCCCGGTTTTTCCCCGTTTCCCCCCTTCTTCTCCAGAACCACAAAGACTTTTGTGAAATAAACTTTCGGGAGGGGTTGGGTTCAGTCAGTTAGAATGGGGAGGGCCCTTGCACAAGACATTGGTTCTATTATGTTCTGGAATCACAAAAAAAAAAAAGGAAGAACTTCTGTTCTCCTCTTTGCAGCTATTTCCGCACCTCTTGAGTTTTTTTTTGTGTGTGGACAGTTGCAGTACCAGCGCGCTGACCGCTAGAGTACAAGTATAGGAAACACTGTATATTGAATTCATTGCGTTTTATATCATATGCTTTCTTTGTAGCACTTGCTGTGATGTGGCTCTTAAGAGAGGAAGGAGGTTTTGTGCTCAGGCTTGAGTCCACAGCCTCACTCCTGTCCGGGAGAGCAAATGTGATTATTGTGTGGTTTGACAATTTTTCCGTTAATGCAGTTTTTTTTTTACCCACCTATCACCGATGCTGCAGAGACTGGGTAGCTAGGTAGATAGGGATGTGTATGCTATATATCATATGTAATAATGTAAATTGCTATGTGTGCTGTGTTTTTTTTTTCCTTTCTCCCTCTTCTCTGTCTGTTCATATTGATGTCAGGCAAGCATTCAGGATTGAATGCTTTGGACACTGGGGACAGTGGGGGGTGTATGTAGCGCCCCCTTGCTTTTAGCATGGGCACTACGCTAAAAACGAGTTAACAGGGATAGTTACATTGTTCTCGTCGTGATTTGTTTAGGTTAATGACCTGTGTCATTCTGGAAAGGTCCACTGGCGCGGACTGCATTCTGGGGATGTGAGTAGGAGCCAGAGGGATTTCGGGAGGATGGAGTCTTCCCCAGCAGCCAATTGAAGAGGGTTTTCCCCGCTGGGCATGCTGGGGAGGGGTATATCTGTGATGGAGGTCATGTGTTCAGGGCTTCTTTTCCTTCTCCTGCGAGGAGTCTCGGAGTCGAGGTGCGGAACCCACCTTCAGGGTGTGCGCATCCATGACCATGCCGGCGTGACCCACCTGGCCAGGCTTCCAGGCCTTGCTGAGTCTCAATCGGAGACCAAACTAAAGGGGCCCCAGTGACTTGCTGGGTTCCCAATGCCGTAGAGAGGACACTCAATTACTACTTAATGACTTCTGGTGCATCCCTAGACCCCTAGGCCCCCTCGCCGAACAAACTGCGCATGCGCTGGCCATAAAAGTAGCCCAGTGCGCATACTCCATAGTACGGCGCAAATACATTGTTTTCGACGGCAACGTAATGAACGTAAAGGCCTATTCGCAAGTTACGTAAACGACGTAAAAACCCGACGCTGTCCCGACGTCCATACTTAACATGGAATGCGTAAAGTTAAATCACCTTATAGCAGGGGTGATCTTACGCTTACGGAAACGATGTAAACTATGGCGACGCGGCGCAAATACGTTCGGGAATCGGCGTATCATGCTCATTTGCATATACGTCACCTCGTGGCCAGCGTAGTATTGCATTTAAGATCCGACGTTGTAAGTGACTTACGCCAGTCGGATCTATGCCGTATCTATGCGTAACTGATTCTAAGAATCACGTCGCATAGATACCCAGGGCCAGAGATACGACGGTGTATCTGGAGATATACCGTTGTATCTCTTAGAGAATCTGGCCCATAATAGTTAACTGATTCCTTTTTTCAAAATTATTGAAAATAGATAAAAATCAATTATATAATGTGCCTGCAGGTTAGTTTCACTTTTAAACACAGAACAAAAACAAACAAATCCAGGGCAGTGTTTTGTTTTTAAAATGAATCTGATTGGTTCTGAGGAGTTTTAGACACACAGTAATGACAGATTGGACCACAGCGAAAAGCTGCCATGAGATTTTTCATAAGGAGCCAGACAAGCAGGAAGTGTGGAGATCAGAGGAGAATTACAGCAACTTCAAAGCAAAAAAGAACAATGAGGACATGAAACCAGGACTGCAGTAAGGTAAAGGAAGCTATTTAGCTTAAGAAAAAATTTCCTTTAGTGAACCTTTAATGACTTCTGGTGCACCCCTAGACCAAGCAAGGGTAACTTAATCTGCTGATCCCATTATTAATCCAGCGGCCCTTTCGGGGGTGACGATACATAAAATATATGTATAGTTTATACTATAGAAAAAAAATTGCTGTGCATCACTAAAGTGTTCGGGTTTGACTTGAAGAAAAGGTGGCAACCTTAGCATGCACGCAATGTTGCATTGCAACATAGAATGCCTAAGATCCACCTTGACAACATTTGCATACGGTGCTCACTGTTGGGCAGCGTATTGGAAAAAGAAGTGTTCACATTTGTCACATTTGTAGGTTCATTTAATTTTTTTTATTATTATTAGTTACTAGTGTTGCTCACGAATATTCGAATTGCGAATATTCGCTACGAATATTGCATATTCGAGTATTCGCGAATATCGCGAATATCGCGGCGAATATTCGCTATTTCGAATATTCGAATGTTTTAAAACATTTTTTGGAACAGATCACATCCTAGAGATCCCCATCGACGTCTAAAAGCATTGCTGGTATGATTAGAGACCTTGGGCCGAGTAGCTGCAGCGCTCATTTTATATTGCCGAAAAATCGCAATGCGATTATTCGGCAAATAGCGATATCGCGCGATTATTTTATATTGTAATATATCACGAATATTCTGAGCCAATCAGAGTACTCCATTCCGCATTTCTCGAAATTTCGAAATTATTTTGTATTGTAATATATCACAAATATTCTGAGCCAATCAGAGTGCTCCATTCCGCATTTCTCGAATATTCGCAATTATTGTGTATTGTAATATATCACGAATATTCTGAGCCAATCAGAGTGCTCCTTCCGCATTTGCCGAATATTCGCAATTATTGTGTATTGTAATATATCACGAATATTCTGAGCCAATCAGAGTGCTCCTTCCGCATTTGCCGAATATTCGCAATTATTGTGTATTGTAATATATCACAAATATTCTGAGCCAATCAGAGTGCTCCTTCCGCATTTCTCGAATATTCGCAATTATTTTATATTGTAATATATCACGAATATTCTGTGCCAATCAGAGTGCTCCATTCCGCATTTCTCGAATATTCGCAATTCGCATGCGCAATTCGCAATCGCAATTCGCATTCGCGATAGCGAAAATTCGCAATAATTTCATTTCGAAAATATATCACGAATATTCGTATTTAGCGAATATCTGTCGAATATTCGACTATATATTCGAGATATATCGCGAATACGAATATGGCATATTCTGCTCAACACTATTAGTTACGTACTTTTATTGGAAACTTGCCGGACTGATACAAAAGCCTACAGATTTTGGCGACAAGGTAACTGTCAAGGTTCTGCTGAAGAAATGTTTTGCAGAACAGAACTATCGAATGTCTCATTAAACAGGAACTTGACTTCTCCGTAAAAGCTAGAAACGTTCTTTGTAGAGACAGAGGAAGTCTGTGGCCTGTTTTGCAACTGACGTTCTGCCTAAGCGTGTGACTTTCATAACAGTTGAAGGTGCCTCTCTGTTAGTCGACGAGCTGAAGTTTGACAGATCAACATCGCGCTGAGCCCTGGCATTCGCTACCATGGAATCTTCTCAGGTCAGTCACATTTCATTAGCTACAGAAGAACGATCCTCTAAATCTGGGAGAATTTTTGAGGATGAAAATGATATTGCACTTTTTTTTATTTTTTATTTCTTCGTATTATTTTTTTTTAATTCCCTTTTTCAAAAAAAGTCCAAAAGTTGACGTGCAATCCAGACTCGGGTCAGTCACATTTCATTGGCTACAGAAGAATGATCCTCTAAAACTGGGAGAATTTTTGAGGATGAAAATTATATTGCACATTTTTTATTTTTTTATTTCTTCATATTATTATTATTTTTTAATTCCTTTTTTCAAAAAAGTTGACGTGCAACCCAGAGCAACTAACAATCCAGTTTACTGCAGTCTGATCTACCACAGATCATTTCTGATTGGTTGCCACATCACTTTTCGCCTTATTTGTTGTAGGGCTCATTCAATCTACAACGCATAGAAAACACATGTGCGTTGATACTTGTTAAAGCGCATTGACGTTCGTTTTTAACATATTTCACTGTATTTTTTTTTAATTTTTTGTATAGACCACACCACAGGTCAAAATTATTATTATTATTATTATACAGGCCAACAGTTTGCACAGCGCTTTACATCAGGGAAGAGAGTACAGTCACAATACAAATCAATACAGGAGGGATCAGAGGGCCCTGCTCATTAGAGCTTACAATCTAGAAGGGAGGGTCAAGTGGAACAAAGGGTAGTTAGCTGTGGAGGATGATCAGATGGACTCAAATGAAAATACATTTGTTAGGTATGGCTTCTCTGAAGAGGAGGGTTTTCAGAGATCCTCTAAAAGCTAATAGAGAAGGAGATAGATGGACAGATTGGGGTAAGGAGTTCCATAGGCTTGGAGAGGCTCAGGAAAAGTCCTGGAGATGAGCATGGGAGCAGGTGATGAGAGAGCTACATAGTATAGTAACTTATGCCCTGTACACTAAAGCGGAATTTCCATCGGAAAAACCAATGCAACTTTTTTCAGACGGAATTCCGCTCAAGCTTGGCTTGAATACACACAGTTAAGAACGCGGTGACGTACAACACTAGAGAAAAAGAAGTTCAATGCTGTCGAGCATGCGTCAAATTGTTTCCGATTTTTTTTTCCCCGCCGTCAGAATTGCATACAGACGAACGGATTTTCCGATAGGAATTTTTTCCCGTCGGAAAAATTGAGAACCTGCTCTCAAACTTTTTTTGGCGGAAATTCCGACAGCAAAAGTCTGATGGAGCCTACACACGGTCGGAATTTCCAATGAAAAGCTCACATCAAGCTTTTGCTGGCGGAAATTCTGCTCGTGTGGACGGGGCATTACAGTAAAACCTCGGATTACGAGCATAATTCGTTCCAGAAACATGCTTGTAATCCAAAGCACTTGTATATCAAAGCAAATTTTGCCATAAGAAATAATGGAAACTCAGATGATTTGTTCCACAACCGTTTGTTCATACGTCCTTCAGTTTATAGTCCATATAAAAATATTATAGCAATGTGATAAGTTGTGTAACCATAAAATGTCCATCCACACATGGAAGTCTCCACAAGAGGATTAGAAGCAAAATCCAGCAGGAGCTACAGAGTATGAAATAGAAGAGAGGCGCCTCTAAGTGTAGCAATATGGTTACATTTAATAAAGGAACAAAATTTAGCAACTCACATGGTTGATGATTAAAACAGGCACATCTAATGCCACATACACACGATCGGTTCGTCTGATGAAAACGGACCGATGGATTTTTTCATCAGATATCTGATAAAGCTGACTTTCATCAGTCTTGCCCACACACCATCAGTTAAAAATCCGATCGTGTCAGAACACGGTGGCGTAAAAAACAACGACGTGCTGAGAAAAATTAAGTTCAATGCTTCCGAGCATGCGTCGACTTGATTCTGAGCATGCGTGGATTTTTGACCAATGGATTTCCCCACAGACGATCGTTTTTTTCTATTGGGTTTTTAACCATACGAAACATTTAAAACACGGTTCTACAGTATTTTTTTTCACCGATGGGAAAAAAAACAATGGGGCCCACACATGATTGGCTCGTCCAAAGAAAACAGTCCATCGGTCCGTTTTCATCAGACAAACCGATCATGTGTACAGGGCATGAGTATGCAGGGATCTGGGGCAAATCGATCCACATAGACAATCCGCCTCACTGCCGGCTCTCACCGATGTAAGTCTGCAATCATGACCGGGAAGACTACCCTGCAGTAGAGCGATTGAACCGCTCATGGAAGAGACAACATTAATGGCGGTGCGGGGGATGGTCTATGTGGACAGTTTTACCCCGGATGCCTCCATACTTAGATGTGTTTCTTTTAATCATCAACCATGTTGTACCTTCATTAAATGTAACCATATTCCTACACTTAGAGGCGCCTCTCTTCTCTTTTATACTCAGTTGTGACATGACGCTACTCTTATATCAAGACATCACTTGAATATCAAGTCAAAATGTATTACAAATTTTTTTTTGTCTTGCAAAACGCTCTCAAACCAAGTTACTCTCAAACCAAGGTTTTACTGTATTTCGTATTATAGGCACGTTAAACTAATGAGCATTGATGTTCATTTTTGCACATTGCGGTTCATAAAAATGCAACATGTGCCCATTTTTCCTCAATGCCCAGGTGTGGTCATTGGATTGATTACCGTAGCTCAAACTCACCAGGCGCAAATTAGTAGTTACTAGGGATGAGCTTCGAGTTCGAGTAGAACTCATGTTCGACTCGAACATTGCCTGTTCGCCAAACAGCGAACTATTTGGGGTGTTCGCGGCAAGTTCGTGTGAACTTTAGAACCCTGTTAAAGTCTATGGGACTCGAACGTTTGAAATCTAAAGTGCTAATTTTAAAGGCTAATATGCAAGTTATTGTCCTAAAAAGTGTTTGGGGACCTGGATCCTGCCCCAGGGGACATGCATCAATGCAAAAAAAAGTTTTAAAAACTACAGGTTTTTTTGGCAGCAGTGATTTTAATAATTTCTTTAAGTGAAACAATAAAAGTGAAATATTCCTTTATATTTCGTACCTGGGGGAGTGTATAGTATGCCTGTAAAGTAGCGCTTGTTTCCCATGCTTAGAACTGTCCCTGCACAAAGTGTCATTTCTGAAGGAAAACAAGTAATTTAAAATCACTTGCGGCTATAATGAGTTGTCAGCTCCCGGCAATACAGAGAAAAGTCATTCATAAAAAAAAATGTGTGTGGGTCCACGGCATTTTTTTTTTAAATTTGGGGTGGAGTTCCCCTTAATATCCATACCAGACCTTAAGGGTCTGGAACGGATATTTGGGGGGAACCCACATCATTTTTTTTAATTTAACGCAGGGTTCCCCTTAATATCCATACCAGACCCTAAGGTGAGTGATTTTAAATTACCTTTTTCCTTCAGAAATTACATTTTGTGCAGGGACAGTTCTAAGCACAGGAAACAAGCGCTACTTTACAGGCATACTATACACTCCCCCAGGTACGTAATTTAAAGGATTATTTCAATTTTATTGTTTCACTTTAAGCATTATTAAAAATGCTCCTGAAAAAACTTCAGTTTTTTTAAAACTTTTTTTGCATTGATACATGTCCCCTGGGGCAGGACCCGGGTCCCCAAACACATTTTTGGACAATAATTTGCATATTAGCCTTTAAAATTAGTACTTTAGATTTCAAACGTTCGAGTCCCATAGACTTTAACAGGGTTCTAAAGTTCACACAAACTTTTGCTGTGTTCGCAGGTTCTGGTGCGAACCGAACCCAGGGGTGTTCGGCTCATCCCTAGTAGTTACACATAAAGCGTTTTGGCCAGTTAAAGATCAACTCTGCCTTTACACAATTTGTTTGGCTACACAGACATTCTAAACCAGAGCAGGAAAGTATTATTTTAACATTGTAAGCAATATTTCTTTTTTTTTAGACATGCTGGTTGTTTACTTGGTGCAGCTGGGTGCGCCTTGAAAAATATTCCCGTCACAAGCATTGCTGGAAATGGCTTGTAACAGGAGGGTGCTGTAGCACATACAAGGGTAAAGCACATATCGCCAGCACACCGCCGGTCTTTAATATAGTGTCCAAAAGTTTATTAACCACTTAAGACCCGGACCATTATGCAAGTTAAGGACCTGGCCCCTTTTTGCGATTCCGCAACGTGGCTCCCAAACAAAATTGGCGTTCTTTTTTTTCCCACAATTAGAGCTTTCTTTTGGTGGTATTTGATCACCTCTGCGTTTTTTTTCTTTTTTTTGCGCTATAAACTAAAATAGAGCGCCAATTTTGAAAAAAATTCAATATTTTTTACTTTTTACTATAATAAATATCTCCCTAAAAAAGATATAAAAAAAAACATTTTTCCCTCTGTTTAGGCCGATACGTATTCTTCTACATATTTTTGATAAAAAAAAAAAATCACAATAAGCGTTTATTGATTGGTTTGCACAAAATTTATAGCGTTTACAAACTAGGGGATAGTTTTATTGCATTTTTATTAATCATTTTGTTTTACTAGTAATGGCGGCGATCAGCAATTTTTTGTTTTCGTAACTGCGACATTATGGTGGACACATCGGACAATTTCGATACATTTTTTGGACCATTGTCATTTTCACAGCGAAAAGTGCTATAAAAATGCACTGATAACTGTGCAGCTTAGAAGTTAACCACTAGGGGGCACTGAAGGGGTTAAGTGTGACCTCATATGTGTTTCTAACTGTAGGGGGGTGGGGCTGGACGTGTGACGTCATTGATCGTTTTTCCCTATATCAGGGAACAGACAATGACATTGCCACAATGAAGAACGGGGAAGCTGTGTTTACACTCACCTCTCCCAGTTCTTCTGCTCCTGTGACCGATCATGGGACACTGGCGCCGATCGGGTCGGCGGGGTCTGCGGGTCCCGCGGGCGCGGTCACGGAGCTTCGGACCGGGTCACAAACGCGCCGCCGGCGGCGTGCTCGCGACCCCACGCCTGGGCTCTTAAAGAGACATATACAGGTACGTGATTGTGCCCAGCCGTGCCATTCTGCCAACGTATATCGGCGTGAAGGGGTCCTCAAGTGGTTAAATCAAACGTTGCAATTCTCTGCTGTGATGTGATCACTTTGATAAACTTTTGGACGCTATTTTGAAGACCCATGGCAATATGACTGCCTCACCTTCTACGCAGTTCGAGTATCAAAGACAAAAAGTACTATAGAGATACAAACTAAAACGAAATGATTTAACATCACTAGTAGTGTTGAGCGGAATACGCCATATTCGATTTCGCGATATTGCGCGAATATATAGAAGAATATTTGCGAATATTCGCTAATATCGAATATTCATGATATTTAATCCCAAAAATTTTTTGAGAAATTTCGCTAATGCGAAAATGATTGCGAAATTCTCATAAACGGAGATCATTTCCTGTATTACTAAACTAATATGCACTAAACACTAACTCTACACTAATGCCGCGTACACACGGTCGTTTTTTGCGATGAAAAAAAACGTCGTTTTTTAAAACGTCATTTAAATTGATCGTGTGTGGGCAAAACGTCGTTTTTTGTGTTAAAAAAAAACGACCAAAAAAAAATTCCAACATGCTTGAATTTTTTGTGTCGTTTTTCAAAACGTCGTTTTTTGTTTCACAAAAAGTCACCGTGTGTAGCAAAAACGTCGTTTAAAACGACGTTTTTAAACCCGCGCATGCCCAGAAGCTAGTTATGAAGCGAGCTTCAATGGAAAAGAGTGGTGAACGTAACCTCGCTTTTTGTGAAAAAACGATGGTGTGTATGCAAAATCGTCTTTGAAAAGTGACGTTTCAAAAACGTCGTTTTTTACTTCACAGAAAACGTAGTTTTTTTTCATCACAAAAAATGATCGTGTGTATGCGGCATAACTCTACTTAAAAGAAAGGAGAATAAGGGGGCAAAAGAAGGGCGGAGAAGATAATCGCGCAATATTCCTATTGCGCGATTATCTTCTCCGCCCTTCTTTTGCATCAGAGCCAATCAGCATAACTCGAATATTCGGCAAAAGGAATATCGCGCAATATTCCTTTTGCCGAATATTCGAGTTATTCTGATTGGCTCTGATGCAAAAGAAGGGCGGAGGAGATAATCGCGCAATATTCCTTTTGCCGAAAATTTGAGTTATTCTGATTGGCTCTGATGCAAAAGAAGGGCGGAGAAGATAATCGCGCAATATTCCGTTTGTCGAATATTCAAGTTATTCTGATTGGCTCTGATGCAAAAGAAGGGCCGAGTAGCTGATGCGATTCTTTTATGTTTCCGAAAATTCGCAATGCGAATTCTCGGCAACATAAAAGAATCGCATCAGCTACTCGGCCCAGGGTCTCTCTCTAATCATACCAGCAATGCTTTTAGACATCGATGGAGATCACTAGGATGTGATCTGTTTTAAAAATAAATTTGAAAAAATACGAATATTCGCCATAGCGAATATTCGCCGCAATATTCGAGTTATTCGCGAATACTCGAATATGCAATATTCGTAGCGAATATTCGTGAGCAACACTAATCACTAGAATGTTTTAATGGCGGCTCCAAGGGCAGTCCCTAATGTCTCTAAAGGGCCGCATGTTATATATATATATACATGTAATGCTACAGAAAGCTGTCACAGACTGAAGATTTACTACAGGAGATTGTTCTACAGAAGTAGATGGAGACTGAAGTCATACTGTAGGAGACAGTCGGAGACTAGGGACATGTTGCATTATACTACTATTATGGGACTTTTTACAAATCCATGCTTCCTCTACTCAGGGCCGATCCTAGGGTCACAGGCGCTTGGGTGCAGAAATATTTCTGGTGCCTCCACATGGGCGTGGTCATTTTTACTAACTCCTCCCCTTTACAAATGTTTCTATTGCAATGACTCAACCACAGAGATTCTCCCCCACGAAATCTTCATTACCCTGGGATCCTTACATGATCTCTTAACAATAAACAAAATACAGGAAGAGAAGCAGAGTACTTTATTGGGACCTGGAGGGGGGCCTCTCTGATGGACACAGAGAGGGCATTTGTTAGAGAGTCTGTTAGAAAGACCCCCAGACTAAGGTGACCAGACATCCAAAGTTTCAGGGGACAGTCCCCTGTTTGAGGACACTGTCCCCGGACCAAGTCGGTCCCTGGTTTTGTCCCCAGATTGGATTTAATAGGGGCAGGAGCAATTTCAAAGACAGTCAGTGCAGAATTAAAATTAAAAAAATTAGAATTACACACCCCCACTCCGCCGTGCCTTTTAGCATAGGGGGGTTGTATTTTTCCCATTATCTGTGTCCCTTTCTGATGATCATGCTCTGGTTGGAGCGGAGGTAATATTTCTTCAGTTTCCGGTGAATGCCTATTCAGCTCGGCTCACATGCTCTTCTGCCTTGGCTCAAGTCCCAGCCAGCCACCTGCCTATCTCCTTGCCTTCCCTGGCGGAGTGATCTTCCTCCGCTCCCCATCCAGTAGTAGCCAGGGCTCGAAGAGTAAGACTTGAGAGGCTGTAAGGCGGGCGGTGGCGGCGACGGGCAGAGAGTCGCTGATTGTCGCCATTACTAGTAAAGAAAAAATATGTCCCCGGATTTCATTTTAAAAATCTGGTCACCTTACCCCAGACATACTACAGACATGATACAGGAGATGGTCAGAGACTGCAGACATAGTACAGGAGATTATCAGAGACTGCAGACATGGTACATAATACGGTCAGAGACTGCAGACATAGTACAGGGGATGGGCATGGGCTGTGTATCCTATGCAATCTATCATGCCATAAAACATCTGCAGACATGGTGCAGGATGCGGTCAGAGACTGCAGAAATAGTACAGGAGATTATCAGTGACTGCAGACATAGTACAGGAGATGGTCAGAGACTGCAGACATAGTACAGGGGATAGTCAGAGACTGCAGACATAGTACAGGAGATGGGCAGGGGCTGTGTATCCTATGCAATCTATCATGCCATAAAACATCTAGAGCAGGGGCAGCCCAGAGCATGTATAAAGGGATGCTGGGGATGCCATCCCCCAGCACACAGCACACTAAATACTGACTTACCTTGGTTCTCTCTCTGTGCAGCCCAAGATAGAGATGGGAGGGGGAGGCATTCTAACTGGAGTTGGTGGAGACAGTACGGGATCCAAGACTCCCAGTGTGAGGAATTCATTCCTGCACATCAGCACTCAGCAACCACTGAAAACTAGAACCCTCTTGTCAGGAAGAGGAGCGGCCCCTCCCCCGAGCACTTCCAGGCTAGACGGGCTGCCCTATGCTCACACATCAGTTCTGGACTGACACACACCTATGCTCAGAACACTATTTCTGGATGGACACAAACAAGGAGAGAAGGAGGGAATTGGGAACTCTGGCACTTTGGCTCCCCCACCTCTTCAAACACCAAAGGGTCGCAGGTGGTACTTGGGTTGTAGGTTGGGCATCAGTGCTGTAGAGCCACAGGCCGCTGTGTGCATGAGGCTTTATACACATATGCAGCCGGGGGGTGGGGGGGGGGACCAGCCTCAGTTTTACTGCCCCTGACTGCTCACCTGAACACTGATATGCAACTGCTCATTGCTGTTCACCTTAAGGGGCGAAGCCAGAGCAGTGATGGCTGAAGCCATACACAGCCCTATCCACATCTGAAGCACTGGGTCAGTTTGAGCAGTGTCTTATCACACATATACAAACAAAGATTTGAGGCCGGGGGGGGGCACACCCTAAAAGATGCATTAAGGATGGTGCAGCCATAAGACCATACTTCTTATCACACATATACTCACAGCTGTACACATGCCGTGGCCATGATGCTGCGCTTTACGGCTGCAGAAAAAATAAGGCAGCATGTCGCTATTACCAAGCATTGCACCACATCTGCCTGGCAACCTTGTTGTGCAGTACTGTGGCAGGTATAGGGTTAAATCAGGTGGTGAGAAGGCGACATATCACCCCCTCACAGACTGTCAAATTCCCAATAAAAGGATCTCTCTTCAGAGGGCACCACTCATGTGAACATGCCTTTAAGCCATGGTGCCCAACCTACATCCATTTGAAGGCACCACTCATGTGAACAAGCCTTTAAAGTCCTAATGTCCAACCTATGGCCATAGAGGGCACCACTCATCTAAACTAGCCTTTAAAGCCCTGGTGCCCAACCTATGGCTCTTTGAGGGCACCACTCATGTGAACAAGCCTTTAAAGCCTTGGTGCTCAACCTACGCCCCCCTTGAGGGCACCACTCACGTGAACAAGCCTTTAAAGCCCCAGTGCCCAACCTATGGCCCTTTGAGGGTAGGACTCATGTGAAAAGCCCTTATAGCCCTGGTGCCCAACCTATGACCATTTGAGGGCACCCCCTAATGTGAACAAGCCTTTAAAGCCCTGGTGCCCAACCTACATCCCATTGACCACTCATGTAAACAAGCCTTTAAAGCCCTAGTGTCCAACCTTTGGCCCTTTGAGGGCACCACTTAGGTGAACAAGCCTTTGAATGAATGAATGAATGAAAAACTTATATAGCGCGGCACATGCGAACCAAATCGCCTCTGGGCGCTAGTTGTATCCGTCTCTCTTGACATCAAAAGAGCAGAGTTTTAATCCGTCTTCTGAAGGCCAGGTGGTTTCCCTCCAACCGAATGCTGGTTGGTAAAGCGTTCCAGAGTCTGGGACCCTGGACAGCAAACCTTCTTTCTCCTTTGGACTTGAATCTGGCTTTGGGTATTTTGACCAAATTTTGGTCACTGGATCGCAGAGCGCGATTGGGGTTGTGGGGTTCTATTTTATCGCAAAGATATTGCGGGGCTTTTCCATGGATGCATTTATGGGTCAGACAGAGCGCTTTAAAAGCAATTCTGTCTTTTACCGGCAACCAGTGAAGGGATCTCAGCGACGGTGAGATTGATTCCCAGGGTTTTTTCCCAGTCACCAGTCTGGCGGCCGTATTTTGTACGACTTGCAGACGAGCGATTTGGTACTTTGGGAGTCCGAGGTAGAGAGCGTTTGCATAGTCCAGTCTGGAGTTCACAATTGTTCCCACCACGACTGGCACATCTTCTTTGGGAATAAATGGGATCAGTCTGCGGAGTAGGCGCAGCAGATGGTGAGATCCGCTGACTACTGACCCTATTTGTGCGTCCATAGTCATGTGGGTGTCAAAAATGATCCCAAGACTTTTGACTTTGGCGCTAGGGGAGATGATCTGGCCCAGAATGGGCGGAGGTGTCCAGGTTGTTGTGAGTTGACTCTTGCGACTGGCCTGAAACAGAAGAAGTTCTGTTTTAGAATTGTTGAGTTTGAGATAACTCCTCGTCATCCACTTTTCTATTGAAGAGAGACAATTCTCTAAGCTGAGATGACGATCCTTTCTATTGCAGATGCGAAAATACAGTTGCGTATCGTCTGCATATGAGTGATAAAGTAGTTGTTGACTACTGATGACTTCAAAGAGAGGTCGAAGATAGATGTTGAAAAGCACCGGTGATAGAGGTGAGCCTTGGGGGACTCCACATGACACCGTGCGTTTTCTAGAAATGAACGGTCCTAGTTTCACCGTTTGAGATTGGTTTCCCAAAAAAGAGGAAAACCATGGTAAATCACTCTCTGTGACTCCGGCTACCTCAGTCAGCCGAGTCAGTAGCAGTTTGTGATCTACGGTGTCAAAGGCTGCGCTTAGGTCCAGCAGAACCAGGAGAGAAGATTCTCCTTCGTCTGCGGCCTCCAGAACGTCGTCCCATATTTTGAGCAGTGCAGTTTCCGTCCCGTGTCTGGGACGGAATCCCGATTGCAGCGGATCGAGTAAGTTGTGGGTATCTAGATGCTGTTGCAGCTGTTGTACCACCACTTTCTCCATTATCTTAGAGAAAACGTTTAGCATTGTTATGGGACGGCAGTGATTTGGGTCCTTGGGATCCAGGGTAGGTTTCTTCAGGATGGGCTGGATTGTGCCCTCTTTCAGCAGGGAGGGCACTATGCCTTCCTTAAATGACTGGTTTATAAGCTGCGTAATGGGAGGCGCCAGGATGTCGGCACATTCCTTTAGCAGCTTAGTGGGGATGATATCATTAGGCAAAGTGCTGTTCCGCAATGCGCCGATGATATTTTCTGTGTTCTCGATGGAAACGGGTTCCAAAGTGAACTTTGTTGGTTGTAGCAGGTTCCTCTGGGTGCTGTGTGGTAGCTCAGGGGCATTGTTTTGCGAAATGCTTTCCCGGATTCCCTCAATTTTATTGATGAAGAAATCCGACAATTCATCGCAAAATTCTTGGGTGTCTGTGTTGGGGGCTTCAAGGCAGTGTGGATTCATGGTCTGTGAGACCAGCTTGAAGAGATCCCGGGGGCGGTTTAAAGCGCTGTTGATAGTCATGGAAAAATAGTTTTTCTTGGCTTTGAAGATTTCTATGTGGTATCTTCTAGTTGCTGCTTTGTAGAAGGCGAGGTTCGTCTCGGAAGCGTTTCTTTTCCAGGCGGCTTCTGCCCTTCTACGCTCTTGCTTCAGTAGCGATAGCTGGTTGTTGAACCAGCCTGCCTTGTTTTTCCGGGTAAGGACTTTGTGTTCAGGCGCTACTACGTCGGCTGACTGTAGTAGGGCTGCATTTATGGCATCCAGAATATCTGAGGCCGTTTGTCTTGGTTGCATTGTTTTAATTTTATTTTCCAAGGTAGATTTGAAGAGTTCCGAATGGAGCTTCTTCTGAGATCTAGACCAGTGTGTTGTCACTGGCTTGGGTGTTTTTATCAATAGGGCCGCATTGGAAATTATGAATTTAATTGCATGGTGATCTGTCCATGGCAATGGTTCATTTTCCAAAATACTTACTTTCAGATTTTGTCTGAAGATAAGATCGAGTGTGTGACCTGAAGTATGTGTGGACTCATGTACTAGTTGCTGAAGGCCTAATCCTTCCAGATGGTCGATACAGGCGTCGGCCACGGGGTCTTGTGAGGAGTTGGCCCAGAGATTGAAATCTCCGAGCAGCAAAAGGTGTTTGCTGGTTATGGCGTAAGTGGAGATGAACTCTGACCATGGAGGTAAAAACTGCGATTTAGGCCCTGGTGGCCTATAGCAGAGCAGAATACGGACGGTCTCCTGGGGGTTTGTTCGCAGTTGCAGAGTAAGGGTTTCCATAAATGGAAGCGAGTGCTGAAGGGCTGGTTTAGAGATCACAAGATGCGTCTTATGAATCACCGCCAGTCCTCCACCTCTTTGCCCTATTCTGTTTTCAGTGATAATCCGGTAGTGTTCTGGCACCAGTTCTCCAAGAATGGTGTTACAGTCGGCTGTAAGCCAGCTTTCTGTAATAAAAAGACAGTCTAAGTTGTTCTGTAGAATGAAATCATGGATTTCTAATCGGTGTCTTACTGCCGATCTTGTATTGATCAAAGCACATGATATGTGCTTCGCTTGGGGTGGGTCGCTAAATTTTTTTCCTGATGATCGACGATCGATCCTCAAGAGTTGCTCAAAACTCAGGGCCTTTTTAGTGACGGCTGGTAGCTTTGTGGCAAATTGCCTCAGGCCCCTGATGATTTCTGCCGAATATTGCCAGACGGCCATATTCCGCCGGGGGGGGGGGGGGGGGGAGTGTGGTCGGGTGGCGATGGGGAGTAGATTCCTTGAATCCTTTCTCCTGGATATTTTTATTTGGTCCAGAGGAAGGCAAAAAAAACCCTGGTTCAGCTACTCCAATCTGCTGGGCAGGGAAAAAAAATTCCTTCCTGATCCCTCAGAGGCGATCGGTTGAGACCCTGGATCAAATCTAGTGATCTGGTGAGGGAGTGATGTGAAGGGAGTAGTTCCTGCTTGGGGGGTGCACCAAGCTGGGCTACCAATCTGGTGCAAATAACCCCAGAGAGGGGTAGTTGGCTGCTGGGGAGGTGGATGGGGACCCCTGTGGGTAGGGGGGGTGAGTTGGGTGAAAGCACTAGGGCAAAAACAGCTTGCTGTAGCCATGCGCCGCTAGGCCGCAGTTGAAGCCGCGGACTTTCCTAAGCCGCGGCTCCCGCGGACCTAGCGTGGCTGGCGCGGACCGGCGAGAAACAGCCAGGGTACAGTGGGAGGGATGTGGGGATGGGTTGGGGGTACCTTGAGTGCGGTCTAGGGCCAAAGCACCGGGGTGATGCAACAAGCTGAGGCCGTGCGCCGCTAGGCCGCAGTTGAAGCCACGGACTTTCCTAAGCCGCGGCTCCCGCGGACCTAGCGTGGCTGGCGCGGACCGGCGAAAAACGGCAAGGGAAACAGCTGGGGGGATGTGGGTACGGCAGGGGGGCCTCGATTGCGGCCTGGGTGAGAAGAGCTAAATTTCCAGTCTGGTTTGGGCGGTTATCCTGAAAAGGACGGCCGACCTTGATCCTGGGGGGGACAGGCTGGGTTACCTGTGAGAAGGCTGTGTGACGGCTCAGGAGGTTCAGATGCTCCAAAGAGGGGGGGGAAGGAGTGCTGGAGGTGGCTAGAGGTGGAGGAGATCCGGGATCCAGGTAAGATGCGGCTGGCTGGACAGGGGAACCCTGACTACCTGCTAGCTACACCTGCCTGGAGCTATAGCTCGCACGCTCCTACTCCTAGGAGAACGTGTGCCGTGTGAGCTCCTGTGGCTAATCCTCTGCCTCACTGACTGACTGGAGAGCCCAACCTGCAGCCCTTTGGTATATGATGTGAGACCCTCAGACCTCAGCAGTCTGTAGTGGGAACAATGATTAGGGTAATAGCATTGATCTCTACTAGTCTTATGTAGAATGTTCCTAGTTTCATATTGTCTTCTGCAGCATATATCCAGCCAACAATATATATCCTGTCCTCACTTTCTGACCTTCATTTCCTCCTTAGGTCCGCAGTTTGACAGTTATCTCAAGCATTAAATATATTGAACATTGCGTGCGGCCCTTTGATGATCAGGTGTGCTGAAAATGGCCCCCTCGGCTTATACTCGAGTCATCTTTTTGCGCCTGATCTCCCGAATTTGGGGACCTTGGCACACACGTAGCCCAACTCTTCTTCTACACGTGTGCAAAGTTTGTTGTCTGGGCGACCTACGGCTGGGAGCACCGATTTTTCAAACCTGGGCACCCCTTCCATAGACTCCCATGTTAAATGGTAATTTCTCAGGTGAATTTGGGGACCCGGTACCGGCCGATTGTAGGTCCCCTGGACCCGGAACTTGGCACATATGTAGCCCCATTTCTCCTCTAGAAGTGTGCAAAGTTTGTTGTCTGGAGGACCTACAGCTTGGGAGCACCCATTTTTCAAACCCGGGCACCCCTTCCATAGACTCCCATATTGAACGTCAGTCTAGTCATGGGCACAGTGAGGCATGGGCACAGTGAGGCATGGGCATGGACACAGTGAGGCATGCACATGGACACAGTGAGGCACAGTGAGGCATGCAGATGGACACCCTAGGCTTATACTCGAGTCAATACTTTTTCTTATTTTTTTTGTGGTAAAATTAGGTGCCTCGGCTTATATTCGGGTCACCTTATACTCGAGTATATACGGTATTTGTAGGAGAAGCAATAATCCTTTAGTAATATGAAGTATCCTGATGCTTATTGTTACTACTACGGTTACAATGTAATTCCATGCACTGTTGCACTTCCCTGACAACGTATATCCTCACCATACCCTCCTGACTATGCTGACAGCTCTCCTGCTGCCTGCCCTTGATTTAGACTTACTTTATGTTAAAATCACTAACAGTATGGTCACAATTAGAACTTCATGTAATTAAGGTTTACATTTTATGTGAGATGTTATCGATTTTTTCAGAATAGAAAAACAATACTTGCTTTGTGCTGCTAAAGTTTAGCTGACGCTTGAGATATAATTTTTGCCTGACATCTGTTTTTCGTGCCTCCGCACAATCACTGTGGTTTTCATGCTAAGTAGTACAAGAAAACAACATCAAAAATAAAAGCCGTAGAGTATTTTTTTTTTGGGGGGGGCTTTAATTCTGTAATTCAGGTTACTGTAAAATGAAAAAGAATATTGAACTGAACAAGCTGAAGTTAGCAGCTGATTGGATACCATGCACAGCTGCACCAGATTATGAGTGCTTCAGTCTTATGGCCCGTACACACGATCCGAATATCGGCCGACGGATCGTACGACTTTTTTCGCTTAATAATCGCGAGTAAAATAGGTTATTAAACTCACGAAAATTATCGTACGATAGAAAAAAATGATCGGAAGTGATGTCATGTGTTGTAATGTATTTGTATTGTATTGTCGGACGACGGCTGTACTGACTAAACAAAATCGTACGATCTGACATCGTACGAGGAACATTTTCGAGCTTGTCCGATCGAATAATATCGGATGAACGGTCATGATCGGCTGTCGAAAGTAGTGTACACACGATCCGAAAATTGCACGATCCATCATCGGACGATCGTTTTCGTCCGATATTCGGATCGTGTGTATGGGCCATTAGTAAATCTCCACCTATAACTTTCACATGAACCTATCAATATACACTTTGGCCCCTTTCACATGTGCGGACCGTATGTCCGCATTTTCATCCATCCGTTTGCGGATGAAAACGGGACATACATTGGTCCCTATGTGATTACAGGTGTCGGCGGATGTTGATGTAACTGTCCGCATCCGCAATGATCCGATTTTTCGGACAGAAGAATGTCCTATTTTTCTTCCGTCTAGCGGATCGGATCGGATAAATACGGACATACGGTCCGTGTTCCCCAATCCCCCCATAGGGGAGAGTGAAGGAAAGACAGGGAAGTCCCTGCACAGTGTGCAGAGACCGCCCTGTCATCCACCGGCTCAGCGGGGATTTTACGGAGGATCCCCGCTGAGCTTACGGACATACACGGAGCGGATCAATACTGATCCGCCCTGTGTGAAAGGGCCCTTATTCAGATCCAAAGATATGTAGTATAATACATTTTGGCCTAAATTTAGAAATGTGATTTTCTTATTTTCTTATCTATAAGTCCGATTGTGTGTGCGAGGCTTAAAGTGGAGTTCCACCCTAAAAAAATAAAAATACACAAAAATCCTGCAAAAAAAAAAAAAATAGAAAAAAAATGTACTTACCAGAAAAGTCAAGTTTTGCTTAGGAACTCTTTTCATACACATTCAATTATTGAGTATCAAGTATTGATGTATATATATTTATCTATATCTATATAGATATATCTATATAGATATATAGATATATATACAGATATATATACAGTACAGACCAAAAGTTTGGACACACCTTCTCATTCCAAGAGTTTTCTTTATTTTCATGACTGGAGGCATTAAAACTATGAATGTAACACATGTGGAATTATATACATAACAAAAAAGTGTAAAACAACTGAAAATATGTCATATTCTAGGTTCTTCAAAGTAGCCACCTTTTGCAGCAGACACATCTCTAGAACAACTGATAAGAGGAGACTGTGTAAATCCGGCCTTCATGGTAGAATATCTGCCAGGAAACCACTGCTAAAGAAAGGCAACAAGCAGAATAGACTTGTTTGGGCTAAAGAACACAAGGAATGGACATTAGACCAGTGGAAATCTGTGCTTTGGTCTGATGAGTCCAAACTTGAGATCTTTGGATCCAACCACCGTGTCTTTGTGCGACGCAGAAAAGGTGAACGGATGGACTCTACATGCCTGGTTCCCACCGTGAAGCATGGAGGAGGAGGTGTGATGGTGTGGGGGTGCTTTGCTGGTGACACTGTTGGGGATTTATTCAAAATTGAAGGCATACTGAACCAGCATGGCTACCACAGCATCTTGCAGCAGCATGCTATTCCATCCGGTTTGCCTTTAGTTGAACCATCATTTATTTTTCAACAGGACAATGACCCCAAACACACCTCCAGGCTGTGTAAGGGCTATTTGACCAAGAAGGAGAGTGATGGGGTGCTGCGCCAGATGACCTGGCCTCCACAGTCACCGGACCTGAACCCAATCAAGATGGTTTGGGGTGAGCTGGACCGCAGAGTGAAGGCAAAAGGGCCAACAAGTGCTAAGCATCTCTGGGAACTCCTTCAAGACTGTTGGAAGACCATTTCAGGTGACGACCTCTTGAAGCTCATCAAGCGAATGCCAAGAGTGTGCAAAGCAGAAATCAAAGCAAAAGGTGGCTACTTTGAAGAACCTAGAATATGACATATTTTCAGTTGTTTCACACTTTTTTGATATGTATATAATTCCACATGTGTAATTCATAGTTTTGATGCATTCAGTGTGAATCTACAATTTCCATAGTCATGAAAATAAAGAAAATAAAGAAAACTCATTGAATGAGAAGGTGTGTCCAAACTTTTGGTCTGTACTATATATATATATATATATATATATATATATATATATATTATACACACACATTAAAATTACATTCACTTGTGTTTTCTGTTGTGTCTTTGGAGTTATAAGGGAAGACACTTTAGTTACAAGAGTCAGGGACTGGTTTTGTAAAGAGAGGTCAAACCAGACATAAATTGTGAGTGGGCAGGTGATAAACCTTCAGTGCAACCGAGGATACGTGAAATGCTACAAGCCAGCCACAGGGCCACATAAAAGGTAAAATCTACATAATGGCCCATTATCTCCCAGAAAAGGTGTTTTTACGAAAAAAAAAAAAGAAAGTGTGCTAAAAGAAGGTTATCCCCTACCTTTTTTTTTTTTTATGTAATAAAAAAATATTCACAAAATATTAATTAAATTATAAAGATATTTTTTCCCTTGTTGCATGTGCTAGTTAAATGAGGGGAGTCTACTGGATTTTAAAATTACAAATCTGTCTTTTTTTCTTTTTTTTTTTTTGTGGTGATGCTACATATTGTGTTTTGTATTTTTGTAAATTGTTTCTAAAATTTGAATTAAGACTTTTGATTTTTTTTTTTGTATTTCGTATTACAATTTTAATTTAAACTGATCCAATTGTTGATCAAAAGGCTTCTATTCTTGCCTCTGAGATTGGACTTTTTTTTAAGTATGCACCGCACCTGTGTTTTTGGTGTAAACACAGGTGTAGAACATTATAAGAATTAAAGAAAAGTAGGTGAGATGAGGTGGTGGGGTTTTATGTATCGTTGGAAAACAGGTCATATTTTCTAGAAGTTCATGTTAGCTATATACTGACATTTAGATGTATACTGAAATTTCCCAAACCATTATCATTTTAACTGTTTAAACTATTCTGTATGATTATTATCTTTGATTTTGGAGAATGGAGCTATAGGTAAAGATCAAACCCCCCCCGCCCCCCCAAAAAAAGTAATCTATTGCAGCTTACAAGTATTAGTTGATGTGGCTGCATTCATTTTTTTGGTGAAAGAGCGCAGGAGGTAGTAATACAATTCCTGCCTTAGGCTAGGTTCACACTGGTATGACAAGTGCTCCGACTTTGGAAGTGCATGTCACATGACGTGTGAAAATCAATGTTTCTCTATGGAAGGCGCCTTAACTGGTCTACAGGGCCGCCATCAGGGGGGTACAGGCAGTACACTTGTAAGGGGCCCGGATGGCATCCTCCTTTTTTTTTCGTCAGCACCCAAAGCCCCCCCCAACCTTAATTGGCGGAGGCAGCCCAACATTCTCAATTTGCGGCGCCCCCCCGGTTCTCAACTTGCGACAACCCCCCCTCCTGCTTCTCAACTTGCGACACTCCCCTCTTCTCAATTTGCGGCGGCAGCACCAGCCCCCTGGTTCTCTGCTCCAGGGGGCCCATGCCTGAAGCTGTGTAAGGGGCCCCAAAATTCCTGATGGCTCCCTGCACTACTTTGGTCCGACTTTGATTCCACCCCCAGGGTTGTGACCCCCCCACGACCAACGGCCAAGGTTTTCAGGAAGAAGGCCTTGTCCTCATCAACATGGGGACAAGGTGCTTTGGGGTGGGGGACGCAGCCCCCAAAGCACCCTCCCCCATGTTAAGGGCATGCGGCCTGGTGCAGTTCAGGAGGGGGGGTGGGTGCCTCGTCCCCGCCCCCCTTTCTGACCTGCCGGGCTGTGTCCTCGGATAAGGGTCTGGTGTGGATTTTGGGGGGACCCCTATGCCATTTTTTCGGCGTGGGGGTTTCCCTTAAAATCCATACCAGGCCAAAGAGCTTTTTAGGGGATCCAGAAAATAAATACGACTCACAAAGAGGAAATATGGCGCTGTTCTATGAAACCAAACAGAAATGAACTATTAATACGGGGGTGAGAAAATAATAATACTGTATATACTCGAGTATAAGCCAACCCGAATATAAGCCGAGGCACCTAATTTTACCACAAAAAAATGGGAAAACGTATTGATTCGAGTATAAGCCTAGGGTGTCCATCTGCATGCCTCACTGTGCCTCACTTTGCCTCACTGTGTCCATGACTAGACTTATGTTTAACATGGGAGTCTCTAGCTCCTGACAAACTCCACAAGATTTTCCCTGCAGTTCCCTCTGAGTGTTGGAGGTGCGGCTCGGATACGGGCTCGCTCCTCCACATTTGGTGGTACTGTCCTTCTTTGCAACCATCCTGGAGGGAGGTACATGATCTTATCGTCAATATCACTACTTTTAACATTGACTTCTCCCCGGCGCAGTACCTACTTCACCACACTTCTCTACCGCAATATCAGTATCGCAAGTCACTAGCGTTACATCTCGTAAACGCGGCTACCCAGTGTATTCCATTACGATGGAGGACTACTACCCCTCCTACGGTCGAAGATTGGCACTCCCGAGTCAATAAAATTGAAGAAATGGAACAACTCATTCACCAAGCCAAAGACACCCACGACAAGTTCAGATGCACTTTGGCTTGCTGGTCTCACTATAGAGAATCCTTGGGCCCCGCAAACCCATCTGTTTCTACTGACTCCCCTATAGATCCCGATCGGGCGCCTGGGCCCTGAACTGATTATAACCTTCATGGCCGCTCTTCGCTTCCTTCTCTATCCCTTTTCTTACCGCCCCCCCCCTCTCCCCCCTTTTTATTATACCCCCCACAGTTATAAGATGGATGACCAGGGTTTTTGGGGGAAGTCCTGGATGATCCCCCCTTTTTATCAAATGATTGTTTGTCAAATACTCAATAAAATTGTTTAAAAAAAACAAAACATGGGAGTCTATAGAAGGGGTGCCCGGCTTTAAAAAAAAATCGGTGCTCCCCGGCTGTAGTTCCCCCAAACAGCAGAGGAGAACTGGGGCTACAAGTGTTCCAAGTTTCGGGTCCAGGGGACCTACGGCGGGCCGGTACCAGGTCCCCAAAGTTATCGAAAAAATTACCGTTTAACATGGGAGTCTATGAAAGGGGTGCCGACTTTGAAAAATCGGTGCTCCCTGGCCGAAGGTGACCTACGGCCGGCCGGTACTGGGTCCCCAAAGTCCGGGAGATCAGGCCCAAAACGGTGACTCGAGTATAAGCAGAGGGGGGCATTTTCAGCACAAAAAAATGTGCTGAAAAACTCGGCTGAGACTCGAGTATAGACGGTAATACCTAGGGAATAAAATCCGCTACCATGGATGCAAAAACTGTGTGAAATAATAAATAGTGTAAACCTGGGATGTAATGTATCCAGCAAAAAAAATTGAAAAAATATATATAAATATAATAATAAGTACAAATATATATGGATATATATACTGTATACAGGGCTCAAAATTTCAAGCCCTGAGCTACTAGCTAGGCCTCAAGACTTACTCGCCACCAGTTGCCCCACCTAATTCATACACTGCCCTGCACCCAATTGCACCCGTAAACACGCCCTCATAGATTATCTCATGGAATGACACTGTTAAATGTTTTATGCAGAATCAAGTTACACAATTAAATATTACCAACAACAACTTTAACAAAATGGGACAGGGCATGGGGGCAGACCAGAGAAACAGGGCACTGGGGGAAGACCAGAGGGACACTTCCGGTTCCGGCGCCGCATGGAGTAGCTGCCCTTCACTGCAGCTCCCGCAGCACGACCGAATCCTGCCTGTAAAACCGGCTCTAGGAGCCCTACAACCTCTCCTCCACCTCTGGGCACGTCTCCCAGCACCCATGGACCGATTCCTGGAAAAAACGGGCGCTCGCGCCCAAACGGCCCAGACGCTACAGCCGCCGCCGGCCGCGCCACAAATCGAGGCCCCGGTCTCGGCCTGCTCCGCTCCGCGGTCCGCAACGCCGACGGCGGCGATGGAGGTAAGCGGCGACACCTCCCCCCCTCCAACCCCCCAGGCACACACTGCTCAGGACATGGGGGATAACACCACAGAGCGCATCGCTCAGGCCGTTGCTGCCCTGCTGAACCCCATGATCGCAGCATCTGTGGAGAGGGCCGTGAACGCCGGGATGGCGCAAATCAAGGCTCAACTGGGGGAACATGGCTCCAGATTAAATGAACTGGAACACTGCTTGTCCAGCGCAGAAGAGGACCTCTATCAGTCACAGGCCCTGGAACATGCACAGGATAAGACAAACCAATATATCCTTCAGAAGTTAGATGACCTGGAGAACAGATCCAGGAGGAGCAACCTTAGGTATGTGGGGGTCCCGGAATCACTTCAAACATCTGCCCTCCAAGATCTCTGCTCTCACCGCATTCCAGAAGCGCTAGGCCTCCCAGGCCCATGCTTGGTAGAACGCGCCCACCGCATGGGTGCCTTCAACTCGGAACGCAAATCTCCGCGCCCGATAATTGCCAAGTACCTCAACTATGCTGATAAATCCCTCATACTACACACCTTCCGTCAAGCCCGTCAGCTACAGATAGACGGCATGAAAATTCTCGTGTTTGCTGACTACTCTATTGAAGTATCAAAGAAACGCAAAGCATTCCAACAGGTCTGCACGGAACTCTTTAACCACTTCAGCCCCGGACCATATTGCTGTCCAAAGACCAGAGCACTTTTTGAGATTCGGCGCTGCGTCGCTTTAACTGACAATTGCGCGGTCGTGCGACGTGGCTCCCAAACAAAATTGGCGTCCTTTTTTTCCCACAAATAGAGCTTTCTTTTGGTGGTATTTGATCATCTCTGCGGTTTTTATTTTTTGCGCTATAAACAAAAACAGAGCGACTATTTTGAAAAAAATGCAATATTTTTTACATTTTTCTATAATAAATATCCCCAAAAATATATTAAAAAAAAATATTTTTCCCTCAGTTTAGGCCGATACGTATTCTTCTACATATTTTTCGTAAAAAAAATCGCAATTAGCGTTTATTGATTGGTTTGCGCAAAAGTTATAGCGTTTACAAAATAGGGGGTAGTTTTATGGCATTTTTATTATTATTTTTTTTTTACTAGTAATGGCGGCGATCAGCGTTTTTTTTCGGTACTGCGATATTATGGCGGGCACTTCGGACACTTTTGACACATTTTTGGAACCATTGGCATTTTTTTAGCGATCAATGCTATAAAAATGCATTGGATTACTATAAAAATGCCATTGGCAGTGAAGGGGTTAACACTAGGGGGCAGGGAAGGGGTTAAGTGTGTTCCTAGTGTGTTCTAACTGTATGGGGGGGGGTGGACTCACTAGGGGAATCACTGATCTTCTGTTCATACATTGTATGAACAGAAAATCAGCGTTTTCCCCGCTGACAGGAACGAGCGCTGTGTGTTTTCACACACAGCTCCCGTTCCCCGCTCTGTAACGAGCGATCGCGTGTGCCCGGCGGCGATCGCGCCCGCCGGGCACACGCACGGGACTCGGGGGCGAGCGGGGGGCGCGCGCGCGGGCCGCCGGCGGCGCGCACGCGCCCCCTAGTGGCCGCGAAAGGCGCGACGTAGAGCTACGGGCTCTCGCGCACCCGTGCCGACCTGCCGCCGTATTACTGCGGCGGCTGGTCGGCAAGCGGTTAAACAACAAATTAAATTCACGCTAGCCTTTCCAGCCATACTCCGTCTCAGGGCCCCGAACGGAGACCAGCTGTCCTTTCAAGACCCATCTGAAGCCGAAGCTTTCCTGAGGTCGCGGCAATCGCACCACCTTCCTCAGACGCCATCCAAAGCTCCACCACTCAACCGCCCCTTGGTTCAAAGGAGCCCCAGAAAAGACTCTCCTAAGCGCTTCAAGACCACAGGAGTGGACCCAAGATGATGTGTTTTCAAAGTGGAACTCTCCCCTGGCTATTCTCCTCTGACCCACTCATGCCAACCTCTTTGGGCACCTTCGCTATGCCGGGTCTGCTCTTGAACTTCCTAGACCTACGATCGGCAGGTGATCTGCACTTCCCTTCCCACCGGTCAGGTAGCCTATGTGAAATGGCATTCGTTGTCCTCATCTAACATTTTCCTTTTGCAGGCTCATCTTCGCCATTCTTGTTATTGATGTTTTTTTTTCTTGTTCTCTCTCCCCTGTGTTCGGTTGTTTTGAATACATTTACGCCAACCATGTCCCCCCCCCCCCGGTTGCCTACCAGTTAATATGTATGTGCCTACCAGCTATTATATATATGCAACCTCCCATTCCATGGCGCCCCTTGGCATCACTGTATGTACCCCGGAAGTTATTTCCCTCCGCCCAGTATGCTGCCTTTTTAGCCGCATGTCACCTTACTCCTTACTCTGTACTCCTGGGCCCCATGATAACAGAGTCGTGGCATGGGAGCCGGCTCATACAGTGACTCCATGTGGAAAAAAGTGAAGCTCTTATGTCTGGTTATGTTGTTCTTGTTGTTTTCGCTGATTTTTCCTCTAGCTGCCCCCCTAATTCCTTTCGCCTCCCCTCCCTCTCCCTCCGGTACCAACGCACCTCTGCCTTTAACCCGTCAATCCTCCAGTGACATTCACCCCCTACCCTCTCCTAATTTGGTGACTCCCCTCAACCCCCACATATGCGGAGCTTTTCCTACAAATACGTCTCAGACCCCCTTTCCCACGCCCATTACATGAGAGTGATTTCATGGAACGTAAAGGGACTTAAATCCCCAAACAAGAGGATGAAGATCCTCAGACACCTAAAACGACTCAAAACAGATGTAGCCCTACTCCAGGAGACGCATCTGTCGGCTCCCGACTTCTCACGCATGAAAAAACTATGGGTAGGCACGGTCCTGGGCTCAGAAGCCGTCGACCGTAAGGCTGGCGTTCTCCTACTGATCCACAAAAACCTCCCTTGTTCGGTTCTTGCGGTTAACTCCGATACCCATGGCAGATTTTTGTCGGCGCACGTTAGGATAGGTAGTAAGGAACTGGTCATCTCTAATATCTATGCCCCTAACAACCCGGGTAAGGCCTTTTACCGCGAGTTGTCCTCGTGGCTGCTACAAAATACACAACTCCCCCACCTGATCGGAGGTGACTTTAACGACACCCTACACCATATAGATGACAGGTCCTCTCCCAGACGGTCTAACCCGGTAATGGTCACTTCCAATCCCTTACCTTTCGCATCCACTATGGATTCCCTCCATCTCCGTGACATCTGGCGACTATCCCATCCCACGGACAGGGAACTTACATTCTATTCCAACCCCCATGCAGTCTTCACCAGAATAGACTATTTCTTTGCATCGGACGACTTGATCCCCTTGATATCGGCCACAGATATACTTGACATCGCTGTGTCTGACCATGCCCCGATATTGGTCTCGTTAAACAACTTGGACCTTCCCCCCCACCCAAAGCTATGGCGCTTCCCTTCATACCTTCACAACCATTCTGACTTTCAACTTTTTATGGGAAAAGCCTGGGAGGAATACTCCTCGGCGAATGCCCCCCACACGGAAGACCCAAACCTCTTCTGGGACGCCGGGAAGGCGTTCCTCAGGGGTCAGATCATATCCTATGCAGCCTCTTTCAAGCGTAATGCTTTATCTCGGTACAAATTGGCCAGCTCACGTTTGCATCAAGCTCAAAGAACTCTTTACTTGTCCGACTCCCCCACCAACAGAGATGAATGGCACGCAGCTAAACGATCGTTTGATACCTGGGCAGACACGCTAGAAACAATCAAAAGGGCCACTCTAGATGCCACTCTCCATAAATTCGGGAACAAATCCGGCAAATTACTCGCCAGACTATGCAAGGGCCCCTTTACCCCCACTCATATCACATCCTTACGGGACTCCACCGGAGTGGTCCACACCTCGCCACCGGCAATAAACAAAGCAATGCTTCAGTATTACAAGACACTGTATGCGGCGGACCCCTTCGATAGAAACGCGGCAGTCACCTTCCTAGACAACCTGGCCATCCCCGAAATCTCCCCCTCTCAGCTAGAAGCCCTTAATGCCCCGATCTCCCTGGCCGAGGTATCCAACACCATTCGTAAACTTACCCCCTCTAAAGCCCCGGGCCCAGACGGCTTCACAGGCGAATTTTACAAGACCCTGCAAAGTATAGTGGAACCCACCCTTCACAAAGTATATAGCGGCGTGTGGTCCGGCGGCCCTTATCTTCCCTCCGGCAACCAGGCCATTGTTAAACTTCTCTCTAAGAAAGGCAAAGACCCCCTTAACCCTGGCTCGTACAGACCGATATCTTTACTGAACCTAGATGTAAAAATCCTTTCTAAAATCATCGCCAATAGGCTCGCCGACATTATCCCCTCCTTAATCCATCCGGCACAATCAGGATTTGTGAAGGGGAGAACAGCTTGCCTAAATATCCGGAAAGTGATGCTGGCCCTGGAACACGCCAAGCAACACCCGGATGGGGACTATGCCATCATTACCCTAGACGCGGAGAAAGCCTTCGACAATGTCAGCTTCGATTGGCTCTCCCTGTCTATGGCGAAAATGGGTTTCTCCGGGCCATTCTGTCACCTCATTAAGGCGATGTACGCATCCCCGTCGGCAAATGTGGTGGCTGCCGGAATACTTTCGGAGGACTTTCGGCTTCATAAGGGGACGCGTCAGGGTTGCCCTCTGTCCCCTCTCCTTTTCAACCTAGCCTTGGAACCCCTATCCAGACACCTCACCCAAGTGTCCCCCCTCCACGGTATAAAATGCGGCGCCCATGAATTACGATCCTCCCTCTTTGCGGACGACGTCCTTATTTTCTCGACAGACCCCTCTTCTGATATGCTCACCATCAAAACCATATTCGACAATTTCCGTGCATGCTCTGGCCTACGAATAAATTACTCCAAAAGTGAAATCCTCCCTTTAGGCTCCCGCCCCGACCCCCCTTGGACACGACACTCCATCTTTTCTGTCGCCACATCACACATCACCTATCTCGGCATAAAAATTGGCAAGCTACCCTCCTCCCTGTACCACTTGAACTACCCCCCCTTGATCAATAAAATCTCTCAGGAATTGACAAACTGGTCGGATCTGCCGCTCTCGCTTCTGGGGAGATGCCACCTAGTAAAAATGGTCAGCTTTGCCAGACTGCTGTACCCGATGCAGACTATCCCTCTACTGCTCCGCCATAAGGACATCAAGCTCATTGAATCGGCTATCTCTAAATTTATCTGGCACGGTAAGCGACCACGCATAGCTATGAAAAAACTCTTTCTCCCCAGGCGCGAGGGCGGAGTTAGTCTCCCAAATGTTAGACTGTATAATTTAGCATGTTTACTGAGAACCAGCTTGGACTGGATATCACGTTCTTCCCGATACTCAAACTACGCCCTTGAATCAGACATGGCCCACCCCTTCTCCCTAGTGGCGCTACTACACTGCAGATGGAAATCGATTGCCCCCCCGCTCCAACATAACCTGATACTTAGGGACACTGCCATCGCCTGGAGGGAAACCAGAAAACTCCTTGGACTGTCCCCCTATGTGTCCCGTCATCTCACCATCCAAGGCAACCCGAGCTTCCCAGCGGGACTCGACCATAAACCCTTCAGACTGTGGCAGGAAAAGGGGCTTACACTCTTCACCTCCTTATGTGACCCCTCAACAGGCCGAATCCTACCCTTCGCAACCACGGCAGAGACTTTCGGTCTACCCAACTCTCATGTCTTCCATTACTGGCAATGTGCCAACTACCTACGTTCCTCCTGCACTGAGCCATGCAAACACTTCTCTCCTACTTTTGCTGATCGACTTCTCTCAGAAGGCGCCTACAAAATCTCAGACATATACAAGCCCCTACTCAGCGAATCCGCATCCCCCTTATCCGCAACATCTGCCTCCAATTGGGGAAAGGACTTCCCAGTTGACGATCTGATACCCAAGTTGCTACAAGGCCTCAACACAGTTCAACGCATCACCCCGAACGAAATTTGGAGAGAAACCCAGCTGAAAATTGTCCACCGAGCACACATCCCCTTCCTTTACTCATCACAGGATCCAGACGGTCCTATCTGCCCTCTGTGCCACCATCCGAAGCCATCCCTGACACACCGTTTTTGGTCATGCTCATTCATCTCAGCCTTCTGGGACCAGGTTCTGGCATACACCTTTAAGATCACTCTAATGAAGCTACCCAAAGACCCCCTTCTCCTCATATTCGGCTACTGGGACCCACTACTGCTCCAGAGGTCACAACAAGCTGTCTCCTCCGCCTCAACCACGGCACCCACCTCACAAACCAGCAAGCAATGGCCATTGATTTGCTTCCTTATCGCACGCAGGGCAATCCTCAGAAATTGGATCTCCTCTCAACCCCCATCCATCACCCAGGTCACGCATGACCTCCTTCTTCTCCTCCACAGAGAACGAGCCACCACGGACTTCAAACAAGCCACTGCTAAGTCTCGCTTCCTCTCGATCTGGCAATCTTTTATGGACTCAGCGCTATCCCAGGATGATTTGATCGCATTTGAACACTACTCCTTTTCGTACTTCAAACCCCCTCCCCCTGGACCCCCGGACGGTCACCCACCCCCTGCTGCTCAATCCACCACTTCATCCTGATACCAACCGATGCCCTGGATGTCACCCCCCCTCCACCCTCCCCTCACCCAGTCACTAAATGTGCAACCTCTAGGTGCTCCCCTTCCTCCCCCCGCCTCTCCCTCCCCCTACCCCTCCGCTTAGCAGGACTTGCAACTGTTTTTCTTGTTGTTTTTTTTTTTTTTTGTGTGTCATCGCAGTGATATTTTGCTTTTTGCAATTTACTGGCCGCCTGATCCCCCTTACTAGACTGTCTCTCAGATCCCACCAGTTCAGACCCAGTAGGGCTAGTCTTTTATATTTTCCTCCCCTGTAGGGGGCGGGCAATATCTGTCACCGCCCCTCATGTCCTACCCCCTCTTCTTTTTGCACTTCTTTTCCGCCCCCCTTTCCTGTTTTACTTATGTCGAGTTGCATTTATTCACTGCACTGTATGTACCAATGTTTTATTTTTTCTGAAAACTCAAATAAACACTTTTTGAAAAAAAAAAAAAAAAGACCAGAGGGACAGGGCACTGGGGGCAGACCAGAGGGACAGGGCACTGGGGGCAGACCAGAGGGACAGGGCACTGGGGGCAGACCAGAGGGACAGGGCACTAGAACTGGGTCTCTTTCCCATTCTCTTGCTGTCTCCTCTGCAACTTACATCCATCCTCTCTCTCTCTCTCTCTCTCTCTCTCTCTCTCTCTCTCGCACCTTTCCTCTTCAGCCGCCAATCTCATCGGGACTCTAAGTGTGGGCACAGATTGGAGGGAGATTGGTCATGCAGCCCTGTCATCACTCACCCCCAGCTTAAATCCACTCGCCAAATGCTAGTAGGCGAGTGGAAATTTTGAGGGCTGCTCCCAAAAAGTGACTGCTGCTAGACCAAGAGTAACGAGGAGAATAGAGCTATTCTTAGTTAATGCATGCTAATGTACAAATATTATTCTCATATCTAGGGCTGAACATATCTCCGCTTTCTGGCTCTTTTTTAACCACAGTCATTTATTTTTATCACCCCACTAAACACTAAAACTGCAATGTTGAGTATGACTTAAAATAGCACCTAGAGGTTTTGTGTGTAGACATAACACTGTCAGCAGTTTCCCAGAACCATCAAAAATTGTTCTTAAAGGGTAACTCCACTTTCGTGGGAAAAAAAAAAGCAAATAAAGAAAAAATAATATAGCGCATATAATTGCAATACAAGTCATATTGTAATTGAATGTTATTAAAAATTACCTTTCCTTTTCAGTCTACAGCTGCTGTAATTTTCTATAAATGCAAAGCAATATGGCAACCTGGAGTTGTTCTGTACACAGAGGGCCAGATCCACGAAGAAGTGCCGCTGGTGTAGCTTATATAAGTTACACTACGCCGCTGTAAGTTACAGCGGCATATCCTTATCCACAAACAATTTCCGCTGTAAGTTACGGCGGCGTAGTGTAATTGTTGGGGCGTAAGGCCGCGCAATTCAAATCTGAAAGATGCGGGCGTGATTTAATGTAAATCAGCTTGACCCCACGTAAAGGACGTTTTTTTTTACGGCGCATGCACCGTCCGTAGAGATATCCCAGTGTGCATGCGCAAAATCACGTTGAAAATAGTCAATGAAAACGACGTGAACGTAACTTACGCAAATCCCTATTCGCAAACGGTTTACGCCAACGACGTGAACAACGGAAAATTTGACGCTGGCCCGACGTCCATACTTAACATTACGTACGCCTCTATACAGCAGGGGTAACTTTACGCCGGACATACGCTTACGCAAATGACGTAAAAACACTGCGCCGGGCGTACGTACGTTCGTGGATCAGCGTATCTACCTCATTTGTATATTTTACGCGGACAAACAACGGAAGCGCCCCTAGCGTCCAGCGTAAATATGCAACTAAGATGCGACGACGTAAGAGATTTACGTCAGTCGTATCTTAGCATAATTCCGGCGTATCTTGTTTTGTGAATACAAAACAGAGATACGCCGGTGCAATTTTGAAATTATGGCGGCGTATCTGGAGATACGCCGCCGTAATTATTTGTGGATCTGGCCCAGAGTGTATACTGACCACTCCCCAGAAACATAATTTCCTGCTTGTGTGATTGGCTCACCAATTTTGCCAGAAGTCTGCCTAATGGCCCGTACACATGATCTGAAAATGCGACGACAGATCGTCTGACTTTTTTCGCTTAACACCCCTTTCACACTGGGGCATTTTTCAGGCACTTTAGTGTTAAAAAAAGCACCTGTAAAACGCCTAAAAGAAGCTGCATCTGCAATCCCAATGTGAAAGCCCTGAGTTCTTTCACACTGAGGCGCTGCACTGGCAGGGCGTCAAAAAAAGTCCTGCAAGCAGCTTTTTTTGCAGCGCTTTAGGAGCGTTGAATACACCGCTCCTAAAGTCCCCTTCCCATTAAGGGAGCTTTTTTTTAACGCCAAAACGCCCAAAAAACGCCCCAGTGTGAAAGGGGTCTAATAGTAGAAATTGAATCGGTTACTAAGGTTACGAAAAATTCTCGTACGACAGAAAAAAAAATCAGAAGTGATGTCATGTGTTGTAATTTAGTCAGTATAATTGTCGTCCAAAAATAAAATACACATGTATTGTATTTTTAGACGACAATTATACTGACTAAATGAAAATCACACGATCTGGTATTGTGTTAGTGACAGGACACTGATCACCGCTCCCTGTGATCGGGAGCGGTGATCAGTGTTGTGTCACTGGTAGCCCACCCCCCCTACAGTTAGAGCGCATCCCTAGGACACACTTAACCCCTTCCCCACCCCCTAGTGGTTAACCCCTTCACAGTAATCGGCACATTTTTATAGCACTGTTCGCTGTATAAATGACAATGGTCCCAAAATAGTGTCAAAAGTGTGTAATGTGTCCGCCATAAAGTCGCAGTCACAATAAAAATCGCTGATCACCTCCATTACTATTAAAACATTTATTATAAATAAAAATGGCATCAAACTATCCCTTATTGTGTAGACGCTAAAACCTTTGCGCAAACAAATCAATAAACGATTATTGCGATATTTTTTACTAAAAATATGTAGAAGAGGACGTATCAGCCTAAACTGAGGAAACATTTTTTTTTTTAGATATTTTTAGGGGATATTTATTATAGGAAAAAGTAAAAAATATTGCTTTGTTTTCAAAATTGTCGCTCTATTTTTGTTTATAGCGCAAAAAAATAAAAACCGCAGAGATGATCAAATACCACCAAAAGAAAGCTCTATTTGTGGAAAAAAAAGGACGTCAATTTTGTTTGGGAGCCACGTCGCACGACCGCGCAACTGTCAGTTAAAGCGACGCAGTGCCGAATCACAAAAAGTGCTCTGGTCGTTTGGCAGCCAAATCCTCCAGGGCTGAAGTGTTTATCTGTGTAGTAATTAAAATGATCTATTTGATTATCACAAACTGTCTTTATGCTGTCTAAACCAGTACTGACATAGTCCTTTTCTCTTCTTTTGGGTGATCGCCTGGGGACCGATCTCCCAGCTTCCTTTATCTCCCTTTCTGAATAACTGATAAAATCACTGATTCATCATTTGAAAATAGCGATTGGTGCCAGTAATGTAACTTTGGCAATCTTCTAATTTTGGTAAACACTACAGAAACTTGGGTTGATAAACAGGAAATCCACATATTAAAATAGCAATAATGTGATGTGATCAGATTAAGGTTTAAATGTGTTGTAAAGGTACAGTTTTTTTTCCCTAAATATCTTCCTTTACCCTAGTGCAGTCCTCCTTCACTTACCTCATCCTTCCATTTTGATTTTAAATGTCCTTATTTCTTCTGAGAAATCCTCACTTCCTGTTCTTCTGTCTGTAACTACACACAGTAATGTGAGGCTTTCTCCCTGGTGTGGAGTGTCGTACTCGCCCCCTCCCTTGGACTACGGGAGAGTCAGGACGCTCTCTATGTTGCAGATGGATAAAGGAGCTGTGTGTTAGTGCAGTGTTTTATAACTCCAGTCCTCAAGGCACACCAACAGGTCATGTTTTCAGGTTTTTCATTATTTGCACAGGTGATTTGATCAGTTTCACTGCCTTAGTAATCACCACAGCCCTTTTATCCGAGGGAAATCCTGAAAACTTGACCTGTTGGTGTGCCTTGAGGACTGGAGTTGAAAAACACTGTGTTAGTGGGCGTCCAGACTCTCCAGTAGTCCAAGGGAGGGAGCGAGCACGACACTCCACACCAGGAAGAAAGCCTTGCATTACTGTGTTGAGTTACAGACAGAAGAACAGGAAGTGAGGATTTCTCAGAAGAAATAAGGACATTTAAAAGCAAAATGGAAGGATGAGGTAAGTCAGTGTCTCTCAACTCCAGTCCTCAAGCCCCCCCCCCCCAACAGGTCAGGTTTTCAGGATTTCCATTATTTTGCACAGGTGATTTGATCAGTTCCACAGCCTTTTCATCTGAGGGAAATCCTGAAAACATGACCTGTTGGGGGGGCATGAGGACTGGAGTTGAGAAACACTGAGGTAAGTGAAGGAGGACTGCACTAAGGTAAAGGAAGCTATTTAGGGGGAAAAAATCCTTTACAGCCCCTTTGGTTTAAAGTGGATGTAAACCCAAAAAATTATTTTTTTTTTGTTTGTTTTGTGATGTCACAATGTAGAGTATAAGATTTCCTATCATCTGTGCCCAGTCTTGCCACACAGAGTTAATCCAATGCCAAGTAATCCTCTTTTATTGTTCAGTGAAAATTAGCAGAATTCCAGATAAAAACCTGCCTAAATAAAAAGTCTGTTTCTCTCCTTGCTTTGAGTGACAGGTTATTTACATAGATAGCTTGGCCGTGTTTATCATATGTTATGTTTATCATAATATGAGGTGATCCAAAGTTCATTGTATATTACCAGGATGTGTTATGTGGGGGAGGGGTGGATTTCTCACTTTTTATACTGTGAATCACCTCATGTTATGATAAACATAACATAACATATGATAAACAAGCTAGATATGTAAATAACCTGTCACTTAAAGCACAAACAGAGAAAAAACAAAAGCAAAAACAGAGAAACTGACTTTTTATTTAGACAGGTTTTTATCTGGAATTCTGTTAATTTTCACTGAACATTAAAAGAGGATTTCTCAGATCTGGATTAACTCTGTGTGGCAAGACTGGGCACAGGTGATAGGAAATCTTATACTCTACATTGTGACATAAAAAAATAAGTAAACAATGTTTGGGTTTACATCCACTTTAAGCTAATGATCACATCCTATAAGCTTTACAACTACAATGTTCAGGGCTAAAAAAAAAAAAAGTTGTAGCCCATCATTCTCTACATTGTAAGTAGAGCGAGTCTTTTAGGTTCTTCAGGTTTTGGTTCTTCCTGTCCCTGACCATAAAGATACAAAAATATACTTAGACAGTAAGAACTTGCTGTATGTTGGTGAGAAGTTTTCTTTTTTTTTTTTTTACTTTAACGGCAAACCGAACTCTTTCCTATTCTTAAAATGATTTGTAGATGTCTTGTCCCTTGAGATTTAGTATTCCAGCATGAACGTCGTATTTGACCTCCACCCTCATTTTGTGAAGATTGTTATTGTTTTGACTAAATTGATACTGAGAATGGAAGGTTTTGTTCTTTCTTTAGCTCTTGATTCTATATTTAGATTGTGAGCTCCAGTGAGCAGGATCCTCTCACTTTCCGTCATCATCCCTTGATAGTAAGATGATAAAATGCAGAAGATAAGAATGTCAAGTGGAGAGGTGTATGTCACCTCTGGGAAGACTAAAGCCCCGTACACACGTTTGGACATCCAACAAAATTGGATTTTTGTCCTAATTGATTTGTCCGATCACACCCATAGCATACACACGCTCAGACTTTTCTGCAAACTTTTCTAAAACTTTTATATCATCACGTGGTTTTTCTGCTCTTTTCTGCTCTTTACTGCCACCCTTTGGTTAACTTCTGCTATTGTTGGTTGATTTTAACATTGGTTCTGAGCATGCGCATTTGTAATTTGTCCAAAAGTCCGATGGTTTGCTGTACACACGATCGGACTTTGCACCATCAGACTTTTGTTGCCTGAAAGTTGGTCCGTTCGCAGAACCCAACTTTTTGTCCGATGAAAGCCAAAAAAGTTGGTCCGATGGAACGTACACACGGTCGGACAAATGCGAAAAGTGTCGGATTTTGATGTTGGATGGGCAAAAGTCCGACCCTGTGTACGGGGCTTAAGGCAGCGTACACACGGTCGGACTTTTGGCCAACCAACTTCAAAATCTGCAACTTTTCAAATTTGTCCGATCGTGTGTACGCTCCATCGGACCAACTCTTTCAGGTTTCATCCGACAAAAAGTTGGGTCTGCGAACGGACCAACTTTTCGGCAACAAAAGTCCCATGGTGCCTTGTGTGACCGTGTGTACAGCAATCCAACCAACTTTTGTACAAAGTGCAAATACGCATGCTCAGAACTAGGGTTGTCCCGATACCACTTTTTTAGGACCGAGTACAAGTACCGATACTTTTTTTCATGTACTCGCCGATACCGAATACCGATACTTTTTTTAAATGTCATGTGACAGTTTTCAAACCACAATACAGACTAAGGATATTTTCTTTAGAATTATGAAGAACTCTAACTCAAGACATTATAAAAGAATAAAAATGAGTAAAAATGAATAAAAATGTTTTATTTTCTTGTCACGCAGTAGTAAAAAACTCAAAGAATTTTCACAGAACATGTTGATAAATACAAAAAAAGTATTCTATTTAGGCATCGGGAGCATTTGCGCGAGTACAAGTACTCCCGCAAATACTCGGTATCGGTCCCCATACCGATACTAGTATCGGTATCTGGACAACCCTACTCAGAACCAATGTTAAAATCAACCAACAATAGCAGAAGTTAACCAAAGTGTGGCGGTAAAGAGCAGAAAAACCATGTGATGTTGGGAAAGTTTTAGAAAAGTTTGCAGAAAAGTCTGACTGTGTGTATGCTATGGGTGTGACCGGACAAATCAATTAGGACAAAAATCCAAGGGAAATTTTGTTGGATGTCCTACCGTGTGTACAGGCCTTAAGGCCTCGTACACACGACCGTTTTCCTCAACAGAATCCATCAAGAAACTTGGTGGCAGAGCATTTTTGCCAAGGAAAACGGTTGTGTGTATGTTTTTCATCGAGAAAACTGTCGTGGACCTCAACGAGAAAAAAAGAGAACAAGTTCTCTTTTTTCTCGTCGGGAGTCTCAATTTCCTCATTGGGCTGGTTTACGACAAGAAACATGTTGGTGTGTATGCTTAGAAACCCGCGCATGCTCAGAATAAAGTATGAGACTCCCGCGCACCTTCTGTAAAAGTAGCGTTCGTAATGGAGATAGCACATTCGTCACGCTGCAACAGACTGAATCGTCTCTTACCAAACTTTTACTTAACACGCAGTAACATGAGATTAGCAAAAGCAGCCCCAAGGGTTGTGCCAGTGGAATCAAATTTCCCCTTTATAGTGCCGTCTTACGTGTTGTACGTCACCGCGTTTGAGATCGGCGAGATTTTGTCTTGACAGTGTGTATGCAAGGAAAGCTTAACAAGATTCTCGACAAGCCTGACAAGGACCTCGTCAAGGAAAACAATGTTTCTTTTACGACGAGACTCTCGGTCGTGTGTATAAGACCTCAGGCCCCTTTCACACTACTGCGACTTCACCGTGATTTCACGGCCGCGATTTTGCCGCAATTTCAGGGAATGCCTGTGTAAGTGGCATCAAAATCGGACCAGGGACTACTTTGAAGTCGGAAGTTATACTAATATGAATGGTTGCCATTGGAAATCATGGGGAACGACTTGTTATGCTACTTTGCCATCACAAATCGTGGAACAAGTCGTATAAGTGTAAAAGGGGCCTAAAGCCTGATACACGCTAGTAGTTTTTATTCTGCTCAACCCAGCGGGCTGAATTAAATAAAAAAAATTAAGAGCTCAGTAGGAGCCCCTGTACTAACAATCTGATGTTAGCACAGTGACCCCCCCTCCCCCTGAGCTATTGTGTTCTGACCTCCTTGCCAGAACTCACCTGTCAGCACTCCCACCCATTGACTGCGAGCAATGATCGGGTGCCCATTGGCAGACCTTTTTTGGTCACGCCCCTTCGACAGAAGCCAGGCTGCTGTATACACGAGCTGAATGTTGGCCGGTTTCTATTGAGCTGGCCGATGCCACTCGATATTCGGCCCTTAAGTCCCAGCTCACTCACCTAGTCATTGGCCAACAAGACACATTGGGATTGATTTTTTTTAAATTGGAAGGTGCAAAATCTGTGCAGCTCCTGATTTTTTTTGTCAAAGCTTAATTGAACTGGCTGAACTTAGAAGTTCTCTCCAGTTTTGGTAAATCAGCTCCACCAGGACATACATAGTTACATAGTAGGTGAGGCTGAAAAAAGTCCATCAAGTCCAACTTGTGTGTGTGATTATATGTCAGTATTACATTGTACAGGCATACCCCACTTTTAAGTACACAATTATGTTTATTTACTAAAGCTGGAAAGCGCAAAATAAGGCTCACTTCTGCACAGAAACCAATGAGCTTCCAGGTTTTATTACCAGGCTTAATTGAACAAGCTGGAGTTAGAAGCTCATTGGTTTCTATGCAGAAATTAGCCTGATATTGCGATTTCCAGCATTGATAAATAAACCCTATTGTGTACTTAAAAGCGGAGTATGCCTGTATATCCCTGTATGTTGTGGTCATTCAGGTGCTTATCTAATAGTTTTTTTTAAACTATCGATGCTCCCCACTGAGACAAACGCCTGTGGTTGGGAATTCCACATCCTAACCGCTCTTACAGTAAAGAACCCTCTACACCGTTTAAGGTTAAACCTCTTTTCTTCTAATTTTAGTGAATGGCTGTGTGTCTTATTAAATTCCCTTTTGCGGAAAAGTTTTATCCCTATTGTGGGGTCACCAGTACGGTAAAATAGTACGATGGGTTAGGGGCACAAATTACTTGTCTTGCCTTGGGTGTGGCAATAATGTTACTGTTAGGGGTCCCCACAACTTGGGAAATTGTATCAAGGGGATATGGCACTAGAAAGGTTGAGAACCACTGGTCTAGACCAGTGTTTTTCAACTCCAGTCCTCAAGGCACACCAACAGGTCAAGTTTTCAGGATTTCCCTCAGATGAAATGGCTGTGGTGATTACTAAGGCAGTGAAACTGATCAAATCACCTGTGCAAAATAATGGAAATCCTGAAAACATGACCTGTTGGTGTGCCTTGAGGACTGGAGTTGAAAAACACTGATCTAGACCATAGTGATCAAATACATATTTATTACTGGGAAGAGAAATTAGCAGAGAGTATATTCTTCTCTACCCTTCCCCATTTGCAGAATCCTAGTAGCAGATTCTATAAAATAAAAAAAACAACCTAAACTGCTCCTTTAGTAGTTGCAGTTGTCACTTTTCTGTTGGCTTCCTATTGTTCACAGCTAAATTAATGGAAACTTTTGCAAACAGTTTTTAACCAACTTCCCCATTTGTATCAAGATGTACGTTCCTTGCTATCACTGCTTATTTTTGCATACTCCGATAACAAGTCAGCCATTAACTGAGCATTAGATTTCCATCATTTTAAAGAGGGACGTCCAATTTTTATGACCATTGCCTTTAAAGGCTAACCCCACTCGAAACTGATACTTCAATTTTGTGTTGGGGCACTCAACAGTTGATATACTGTACCTGCTGCTTTAAAGTATGTGTTACTTTGTAGGACTTGTAGAGGACAGGGTAGGACTTCCTGTGTGCTTGTTCCTCTACAGCAGTGGTTCTCAACCTTTCTAGAGCCGTGACCCCTTGATAAAATTTCCCACGTTGTGGGGACCCCCAACAGTAACATTTTTGTAGCGTGGGTTGTCAGGGTACCCAAGGCAATACAAGTAATTTGCGCCCCTAATCCCCAGACATTTACGTTCTCTGAGTCCCTTCCACTCGTACAATATTAAAACCCATTATGGTACATTTTGGGATGTACCACTCTTTTTTTTTGTTCTTCTTTATTTTCCTTTTATCTCTCTCTATACTAATTTCTTTTTTTTTTTTTTTTCCCCATCCCTCTCTAGCCTTCTTTCTTGTGCTTTCTCGTATTCTGTCTCTCCCTTTTGCTTTCTTCCTCCCCCTCTTTTCCTCTCTCTTCCATGTATTCTCTATTTTTATCCTTTCTCCTTTTGGGGGAATGGGATAAGTGGCAGTGCTGGCGAGGATTTGGGATGAGTGGCAGTTCTGGTGAGGAGTTGGGATAAGTGGCACTGCTTGGAGGAGTTCTGATCAGCCAACTTACGTGCTCTTGATCAAGGTCATCTGCTGATCTGAGAACTGTAGTGGGGACTTTTAATGTCAACTATAATCACAGGTAGTGTTACTCAGACTGTGTGACGTCCCGTAGCAGTGACACCTATGACAAAATCAGGAGATATGGTCTCCTCAAGCACCTCAGACTTCACATTCCTCACCAGTCAACTGACCTCTAGTCTCTGCCCCCCAGCCATGCTGTGAACTGAATGGGCGGCTGAGTCGGCGAGTGTGGGCTCCAGAAACAGCCCAGCTGAGCGGCCGCAAAAGGGCTGGGAGAGCAGAGTGGGCTTCAGGAACAGCCCATGATTTGGTGACCCCTGATAAATCATCATTTGACCCCCGATGGGGTCCTGACCCCCAGGTTGAGAACCACTGCTCTACAGGAACCTGGATGATCAGTTAGTGATTATGCCAATGGCTACCATTTTGATTGATTTTATCAAGTTTTAAAGGCTGACCATAGACAGTCTTAGTTTATTTAAAAAATTTAGAGCATTTATAATGCTGATTTAAAGCATGTGCTAGGCTTATTGGTTTTTAGAGATTTAGCCGTTCTTCAAAGGTGCGAAAGTCTATTGCGGGTTCCCTTGGTTTTTGTATAATATAAAAGTATGCACAGATGTTCCTGCCAAAGTGCCCCCTCCAGTGATGTCTCATCCCTGCACCTAAGGAATGCCCAAAATGTACACTGAGCTGCACCCCCAAATCAACCCCAAAGTATTAAAGCCAAAAGGTCAACATGACAGGCAGGCAAGTTCTAGGTTTCTCTTTCAAATGGTTTTCTTTTATCCCCAACTTTGAACTCCAATGCCGCGTACACACGATCTGGCTTTTGCCCGGCCAAATCACATCGTAATTCTATTGGAAAAAAAATAGAACATGTTCTATATCTAAACTCCAATGGAATTCATCTGAATTTATGATGAAAAAACTCAGATGGGGCTACACACAATCGGAAAATCCGATGAAAAAAGTCAAATGGGAGCTTTTCATCAGATATTCCGACTGTGTGTATGCCCCATCTGATCTTTTCCATCAGAAATTCCGATTGTGTGTACGGGGCATAACTCTAACCCAACCAGTAGTACTAAATGAACCTCTTCTAATACATACATTTCTTCTGGATGAAACAGTTGGGCTTTCCAAAGAGTTCCATTGCACATGATCCAGACAGCTAGAGCCTATTCTATTCTTCCACAATGCAATGACATAGGACAAGGTGCGGACGACTCTCCCTTGTGGCCTGCTTGCCATGAAAGACTCCTTCACTAGGTCACCCCTATCGTCTACAAGATTGTGGAGCCTAGCCAAATCAAATCTTAAGGATCCCCTTATTTTTTTCCTGAGGATTTTGAGGAGTAATGGAGCCTCTAAAAATTAGTTGGTGAATTTTATTGGAGTATATTAGAAAGTATTATAAGGTATTGTACTGTTTGGTACTCTAGTTGTACTGAGACAGATAGGGAAGACCTGTAGCAAGTAGTTAAATTGGCAAAGTGGATTATTGGCTCTCTACATCCTAATCTCAGAGACATCCATGGAAGTTGTCCTTATAGAAAAGTCTTTGTTTGTTACTCTTCACCCAGGTAGGTTAAAGGAACACTAAAGTCAGGAATATATTTTTTTTACAATAACAAACATGTTATACTTACCTCCACTGTGCAGTTCGTTTTGCACAGAGTGGCCCGGAAAGCTGTCTTCTGGGGTCCCTCGGCGGCTGTCTGGGCTCCTCCTCGCAAAAGCTCTCTACCTTCATGCGAGGGCGCTTGCACGGTGGAGAGCTTTTGCGAGCGCGCTCCCATGATACAGCAACGGCCATAGCCGCTGACTGTATCACTCGGCTCCGCCCCCCGGCGCGCCGCGTCATCCGCTGTGATTGACAGCAGCGCCAGGGCTGCGCTGCTATGAATCCGCCCAGCCTAGCCAATCAACGGCCAGGCTGGGAACCGAAGAGGATGACGTGGACGCGCCCGGGAGTTTCAAACGTTCAGGTAAGTAAAACGGGGACTCGGGGGGGGGGGGGGCATTAAGGTAAAAAAAACGTTTACCTTTACAACCCCTTTAAGGATGGTTATATTAGGGCTGTGGAAATTAACTATTAATTCCTTGGTTAATCGGAAAAAAAATTGATCGATCAAAATTCTTTTGATCGGTACTCACCTCTCCGCCGGCTTCTGAGTCTTCAGGGAGTTCCGTTGGAGATTCGGTAACGTCACGGACACCAGTGGGGCTTGCCGTGCCCATCTGAAGGGCTCCTTTGCTGTGCCTTATACTCGAATGCTGGCGGGACCTTACTATCTGCCACATGCAAGGGCTGTTACACTTCCGTCTATCACTTCCCTCTATCAACCTGGGATTCTACAGCCATCCACTGGGAGTTGTGATAGTTCCCTTAACGGGACATCTATATATATACTGTACAAATATATATTTTTTCTATTTTCAGTGGGTGGCTTCTAAAATAATCTGTTCTGTGCCTTGTATACTGTGTCAATTTTATTACATCTGCAACTACCAAAGAATATTTGCTGTCCTATGGGCTATACTAATTAAAAAAGTCAATAGCTTAATACATTTGCATACCTTAAAAACACTGTACAAAATGACTCATCAGAGCACAGGCTCCAAAACATATAAGTTTCATTATTATGCAAGAATGTTCAATAACTATGCCCATTTTACCGTTCCCCTTGACTGCTATTACACAATTATCCTAACTGTTACCTAACAAAGATTTGGTCTATAGTAACACTTAAAAAGTATTTCCACTTTTGCAGCCAAATTTGGATAACACCTACTTCATATTAGTTGCATGTTCCTGTTCACATAACCTAACTTTAAAAACATATAAAAAAATAGCCCTTCACCTTTTAAAGTACCCTTTACCTGCCTAAACTAGCACCCCCCCCCATCTAAAGTTAAGGAGGGGGCAGAGGAGGTATGTTTACCTTAACCACTTGGGCTCTGGAAGATTTTTACCCCTCATTAACAGGGCATTTTTTGCTATTAAATAGGAGGTTCACCCTAAATATACGCTTTTCCATATGATCCAGCATACTGGCGTCAGCGCCAGTATGCTGTTTTTTTTTTTTTTTTAATGCCCCACTTACTGTCTAATCTTCAATTTTGATTTAGCTCCCCCCGCGGTGGATGGCGCCTGTATAGCCTGTCACTGGTTCCGAAAATACCCGATTTAGGACTCGGGTATTTCCGGCGCAATACGGCGCCTGCGCACAGACCTAGGAGCTGACTGCACAGGCGCCGTATTTCTCCCAGTCCTACGGCTATGGCGCATCACGCCCTCCGAAAAAAGCCGAAATAGGACTCGGAGAAATACGGCGCCTGCGCAGTCAGCTCCTAGGTCTGTGCGCAGGCGGCGTATTGCGCCGGAAATACCCGAGTCCTAAATCGGGTATTTTCGGAACCAGTGACAGGCTATACAGGCGCCATCCACCACGGGGGAGCTAAATCAAAATTGAAGATTAGACAGTAAGTGGGGCATTAAAAAAAAAAACAGCATACTAGCGCTGACGCCAGTATGCTGGATCACATGGAAAAAGAGTATATTTAGGGTGAACCTCCGCTTTAAGCACTGCACTACTTTATCCGCTTCAGCCCCAGAAGAATTGGCTGCCCAATGACCAGGCCATTTTTTGCGATTCAGGACTGCATCGCTTTAGCTGACAATTGCGCGGTCGTGCGACATTGTACCCAAACAAAATTGACGCCCTTTTTTTCCCCACAAATAGAGCTTTTTTTTGGTGGTATTTGGTCACCTTTTACGTTTTTTTACTTTTTGCACTATAAACAAAAGAATAGCGACAATTTTGAAAAAAACAATACCTTTTACTTTTTGCTATAATAAATATCCACATTTTTGGCCGATATGTAGTATTCTACATAATTTTGGTAAAAAAAAAAATCGCAATAAGCATATATTGATTGGTTTGTGCAAAAGTTATAGGCCCAGATTAATAAAGCAATTACGCCTGTCTAACTGGTGTTAGACAGGAGTAATTTCAAATTTCGCGCGCCGTATCACTATTTTGAATCCTCAAACCATGATACGGCGGCTTCGGGCTTCGATCCGAGAGGCTTACGTCTTCGTAAACCTTCGGATCTACGCTGCCATCTATTTGCGGCCGCTGGGAGGAGTTCGCGTCGTTTTGATGCGTCGGGATATGCAAATGTGTTTTTACGGCGATCCACGAAGATACGAGCGGTCTTCGCAATCGCTTACGTCTGTTTTTTTTACGTAATGTTAGAGGAGCTTTTTGCTGGTCTAACGGTGCGTAGCCCATGTTAAGTATGGCCGTCGTTCCCGCGTCGATTTTAATTAATTTTTAATTTTTTTTACGTAACTCGTTCGGGAATAGAAATGTCCGTAAACGACGCTACTCAAACAACGAATGACGTAACGACGTGATTTCGCGCAATGCACGGCGGGAAATTTGCGAACGGAGCATGCACAGTTCGATCGCCGCGGGAACGCGCCTATTTTAAATCCTTCACGCCCCCTACTCGTCTATATGGATTGCGACGGGAGAAATACACTAAGCCGCCGTCGTTTACTGGACAAAATCTACCTGGATTCCACGTAGAGCCAGGTAAGAAACGGCGGCGTAGTGTATTTCTGATACGCTACGAGAATCCAATTCTCTCTGAATCTGGGCCAGGGTAGTTTCATGGCATTTTTATTGTTATTTTTACTAGTAATGGCGGCGATCTGCGTTTTTTTATCGCAACTGTGACATTATGGCAGACACTTTTGACACATTTTTGGGACCATTGTCATTTGTACAGTGATCAGTGTTATAAAAATGCGCTGATTACTGTATAAATGACACTGGCAGGAAAAGGGTTCAACACTATGGGGTGATGAGTGTGTCCTAGGGATGTGTTCTAACTGTAAGGAGGCTGGGCTACCAGTGACATGACAAAGATCACGGCTACCAATGACAGGGAGCAATAAATCTCTGTCCTGACACTAGGCAGAACAGGGATCTGCCTCTCCTGACCGCAATCGTGGGCCGATGGTAAACATAGAGTTCCCGAGGACCCCCCGAGCACACTCCCGAGGCACACAGCGGGCGACAAATTCGCTCCGGGCGGCAAATTCAAAGGGACACACAGGTACGCCCATTTGCCTGCCCGAGCCATTCAGCCGACGTATATCAGCGTGTGACGGTCGGAAAGTGGTTAACTGGTAATTGCTCGTTCATGCAACGCTGTACCCAAACGAGATTTATATCATTTTTTTCACACAAATAGAGCTTTCTTTTGGTGGTCTTTGATCACCACTCTGTTTTTGTTTGTTTTGTTATTTTATGCAATACAAACGGAAAAAAAAATAACAATATTTTGTACTTTGTTCTAAAACAAATATCCAATAAAAAAATTCTTCATAAGTTTTGGCCAAATTTTATTCTGCTAAATATTTTAGGTGAAAGAAAAATCCCAACAAGTGTATATTAATTGCTTTGCGTGAAAGTTATAACGTCTACAAACTATGATACAGATGTTGTATTTTTTTATTTATGTTTTTGTTTTACTAGTAATGGCGGTGATTAGCGACTTATAGTGGGACTGTGATAATGTGTTAGGCAATCTGACCCTAACTGATGCTGAAGGGGACTGACTAACTGCCGCTGATATCACCAGTGTCATTAAAAAAGTGATAATATGCACTGTCACTGTACAGATGACACTGGCTGGCAAGGGGTTAACATGTAGGGAGACCAAGGGGTGAAATGTGTGCCTAGCCAGTGTTTAGTGTGTGCTGCTTTTACTAATCAATGTGCTGCACAGTTTTAAAAAAGACGCATGGCAAGCTCAGTATAGAAGAATTTGTGTGGCCTTTAAGAACAGATTACTTTGTTTAACCATATTTGTTTACTTAAATTTCAATTTTGTAATATCAATTTTAATTGATTTTTTTCTGCACCTTCAAACTCCAATCTTGTCGTCTTGGTATTTTTTTAACTTATTTAACCACTTAAGGACCGCCGCACAACGATATACGTTGGCAGAATGACACGGCTGGGCACAGAGACGTATATATACGTCCCCTTTAAGAGCCGAGCCGTGGGTCGTGAGCGCGGCGGCGCGCTTATGACCCGGTCTGAAGCTCCGTGACCTTACTTGTGGGATTCGATCGCCGCGGGTGTCCCGCGATCGGGTCAAAGGAGCTGAAGAACAGGGAGAGGTGAGTGTAAACAAACCTTCCATGTTCTTCTCTGTGGAAATGTCAGTAATCGTCTGTTCCCTGATATAGGGAACGAAAATCACTGACGTCACATGTCCAGCCCCACCCCCTACAGTTAGAAACACACATGAGGTCACACTTAACCCCTACATTGCCCCCGAGTGGTTAACTCCTAAACTGCAATTGTCATTTTCACAGTAAACAATGCATTTTTATAGCACTTTTGGCTGTAAAATTGCCAATGGTCCCAAAAAAGTGTAAAAATTGTCCGATGAGTCCGCCATAAAGTCGCAGTCACAACAAAAAATCTGTAGAAGAATACGTATCCGCCTAATTTTTTTCAAAATTTTCGCTGTATTTGTGTTTATAGCGCAAAAAATAAAAACCGCAAAGGTGATCAAATACCACCAAAAGAAAGCTCTATTTTTGGGAAAAAAATTTGTTTGGGAACCACGTCGCACGACCGCGCAATTGTCAGTTAAAGCGACAGTGCCGAATCGCAAAAAGGGGCAGGGTCTTTAACCTGCATAATGGTCCGGGTCTTAAGTGGCTAAGAACAGATTACTTTGTTTAACCATATTTGCTTACTAAAATTTTAATTTTGTAAAATCAATTTCAATAGATTTTTTTCTGCACCTTCAAACTCCAATCTTGTCTTCTTGGTATTTTTTTTTTTTTACTTATTTAGGGGGGTGATGTAGTAAATTCTCCAATCTCAAATACCAAATTACTTTGTCTAACCTGCTCTAAAAAAATTAGTAGCTGGAACCCAGATGAGCGTTTCCTAAGGCCCAGTATGGCTGTTTGTTCCTAAGAAAAGGAAGAACCTTCAAGGTCATGGTAAAAGCCACAAAGCACATAAAGTTGACGTAAATGCACTTCCATAAAGAGTCCATCCTGTGCTATGAAGTACATACCACTGGTTTCTTGTAACCACAGCGCTTTCATTTTAGTTCACTACCTTTAAGTCACCGCAGATACAAATTCTATTTTTAAACTGTGTGTTAAAGGACAAATATATAAGTTAAGTGACAGACGGGGGCGGACTGACAACTCATGGGGCCCCCGGGCAATAGAAGATTATGGGGCCCCCGGGCTTACAGATGGCCACCAAGCCAGGTGGCAGTACAGAGGCAGGGCAGCTAAAATCTCAGGATTTTCACATCAACAGCATGTAGGTTTTGGACATATCAGGGACAGATGTAAAAAAAAAAAACACAGATTTTTACATACTGTCCCTGGTTTTATTGAGCCTGGCAACCCTTATGGGGCCCCCTAGTGGTATGGGGCCCTCGGGCAGTGCCCGAGTTCCTCAATGGTCAGTCCGCCCCTGGTGACAGAACTACTGAGAACATTCACATCTGTATGGGTAAAAGTCCCTACTCTTGTATCAAAACCAAAATACACTATATGGCCAAAAGCTTGTGGACTCCTGACCATCACACCTATACAAGCTTGTTGGATATCCAATTCCAAATCCATAGACATTCATTTTCGGTATGCCCCCCTAATATCCTCTGCTCATCTGTGAACACTTTCCACAAGATTTCAGAATGGGACTTTGTGCCTTATCAGTCAAAAAGCATTTATGAGGTCAGGCACGGATATTGGATTCCAATTTACACCAAAGGCATTCAGGTCAGGACTCTAAAGGCCACACAAGGTTCTCCACATCAAACCATGCCTATATGGGGCTGGAACATGCTGGAACAGAAAAGGCCTATACCAGGCTGTTGGCACAAGGTTGGAAGTGCATGATTGTCTTTAATGTCTATGTATGCTGTGGCATTACCAGTACCCTTAATTGGACACACTTAGAACTCAAAAATGCAGTGGAGTAGCGTGGGTTGTCAGCGCTTGGGGCGAGACAAGTAATTGGCCCCCCCACCCACCTATGGACGTACCTATTTTTAGCTAGCTCCTGTCTGGTCACATGATCCACTGTGTGAGACAGCATTGGCTGTAGGGAATGACTGGTAAAGCCTGGAGAGTTGGCATCATGCATGTGTTCCTATGTCCCATCTGTTGTTTGGCACTCCCTCCTCTCCACACTCGTGACATCGCCCCTCTCAATTTTGCGCCCAGGGCGGCGGCCTCCCCTCGCACCCCCCACGCTACGCCACTGCAAAAATGTATACATTTGGCCACACAGTGTAAGCGACTTTTTGTCCCTTTGCTGTGCCCCTTACTACTCTATGGTTGTGGCCACTGGGGACAAAAAATTAACTAGGCGGTTATAAAATGAAAGGATTATTGGACAGGAAATCATCGAAAAAATTTCAACCGAGCAATAAAGGGAGCAAGGAATCTAGAAGAAGCAACCAGACTATAATCCATTTATGCCTCGTACACACAAGTGGGATTCCTGACAGGAAAAGATCCTTAGGAAATCCAAAGGGGGAAACCGAGAGTCTGTTTTCTACTTTTCCCCCGTACAGACGATCGGTTTTCCCATCGGGATCGGTTTTCTGACTGGGAAAACTACGAGGAGAGCTTTTCCTCCGGAATCCCAACCGTGTGTATGCTCCATCGGAGTTTTTCCAACAGGAAAATGCCAAAAAAATCCGGTTTTCTCGTACACACGGCCGTTTTTTCCGACGGAAAAAGTCAGTCGAGCAGGTTCTCTTTTTTTGTCTGGCGGTTTTTGCCAGTTTTCCCTTTAGAAAAACTGCGAGGGTGCATACACAGGGCTGGGATTCCCGGCCAAAAGCTCTCCTCACAGTTTTTCTGTCGGAAAACCCGCTCATGTGTACGTGGCATTAGAGCACATTGAACAACTACCAACAATTACTAACTTCAACCTTCTCTGTTGACTCCAATTCGTTTTGTACACTTATTAAAAGCCAGAAAGAACACTCCTTTAGATGGATTGAAGCATTGCTGCTCATTATGTTCTTAAAGTGATAGAAAGAAAAATTCTATTCAAGCATTTATCCTTAAAGTGAAACTTCACTCAACAACTCATTCTGGTTCACTCTCTCCCGCGAGCCGAGTTACAAGCTTTTTGACATGGAGGGGAGCAAATACAGATTGTATTCAGTACCTGCTCCCACTTCTACAATCCGTTCAATCACTTACCCCACCCCTTCCCTCCCAAAGCTTCCTGCGACACGTCACAGGTCCCAGACCACATAGGAGCACACAGAGTTTTTGCATGCACAGTAGACATGTGCATTTGTTTTCGTTCTAATGCATCTTTGTCCGAAATTTGGGGATTTTCGCGTTCATTTTAACAAACGATAACGAACGTGCAGAATCTGAAAAATCCGACATAAAAAATGCTTTATTTTCGTTTCCAACAGTTGGATATAGATAGAAGATTTGACATGACGGTGACAATAGCGATCTGTGTCTATCGAACCTGTGGTTGAATGTGCCTAACCTAACTCTATTAGTCCAAGATTATTCGACATAGAGAGAAAAGATTCGACATTATAGAGACGTGTGAAAAATGTACTACAATGCTAACTATTAATTACATTTGAAAGGAAAAGCCCCAAAAAAAAAACCCAAATGATATTGCTGCATACACACAGGTGTACAAAACCAAAATGATACAAAAAAGGGAAATATAAAGAGAGAAAAGATTCGACATTATAGAGACATGAAGATTCGATGAAGCAGCTAAAAACATACGATCGCCATGAGCGGACATTTATGGTCAAATGCTCCTCCCATAGGCTACAGAAGAATTCTAATGTTGGTTGACTAGTAATAGTGATTAATAAATATAATTATTACTAGTGTCATACAACATTAGAGTTCTACTATAGCTTGTGGGCAGAACAATCGCCCGGAAATTTATGATTGCGACATCATACAGTTTAGCCGCTTCATCGAATCTTCTTAGAACATTCGACAGACACCATAAGCCTTCAATTGACAGATTCGACCTTATTAATTCTGATTTTTAGGACGAAAGCATTTTTTAACTAAACAAAATAAATAAAAACTAATTTTGTAACGAAATAAATGTATTTTTCAGACGAAAAAACAAAATTCCAAAATGAAATATTTCAGTGTGCACATGTCTGATGCACAGTGAGGAGCTGGCTCTGGTTTCTCATGAAGCGACAGCCAGCTCCCCTATCCAAGATGGCGGCACTTTGGATCCACAACAGTAAGGCCACGTACACACGATCGGACCAAACCGATGTGACTGGTCCGACGGACCGTTTTCATTGGTTAACCGCTGAAGTGGTCTGTTGGTCTAATGTGCGTACACACCATCAGTCCAAAATCGCCTCGGACCAGAACGCAGTGACGTAGACCACAACAACGTGCTGAAAAAATGAAGTTCAATGCTTCCAAGCATGTGTCGACTTGATTCTGAGCATGCGTGGGTTTTTGGTCCGATGCTTTTGTGTACTAACCATCGTTTTGGTCAGACGGACAGGTGTCCATCGGACAGATTTTAAAGCAAGTTTTAAAACTTTGGTCCGATGGACAACGGTCCAATGGGCCGTACACACGATCAATTTGGTCCGATCGTGTGTACGCGGCCTTAGAAGAACTGGTTGTGGGAAGACAGCGCTGGACCCCAGGCACCTGGTAAGTACTTGGGGCCAGATTCAGGTACAATTGCCCTGGCGCAGAGTATCAGAGATACACTACACCGCCGTATTTTACCTGGCTCTAAGACGAATTCTGGTAGATTTCGGCCCGTAAGGTACGGCGGCGTAGTGTATTTCTCGCGGCGGAATCGAAATACGCGATTAGGGGGCGTGAAGCATTTAAATTAGGTGCGTCCCCGCGGCGATCGAACTGCGCATGCTCCGTTCAGAAATTTCCCGCCGTACATTGCGCGAAATTACGTCGTTACGTCAGATTTTTTGGAGTAGCGTCGTTTACGTACATTCCTATTCCCGGACGACTAACACAAAAAAAAAAAATTGAAATTCGACGCGGGAACGACTGCCATACTTAACATGGGCTGTCTAACTATAGACCAGATTTTTGCTTCCCTAACTTTACGCAGCAAAAAGATGACTACAGATGCCGTAAGAGAATGCGACAGACGATCGTAACTTTGTGGATCGCTGGAAAAAGCTAATTTGCATACCCCGACGCTGAAAACGACACGAACTCCACCCAGCGGGCGGAAAAAGATTGCAGCGTAGGTCCGACGGCGTATGAAGACGTAAGCCTGTCGGATCGAAGCCCGAAGCCGCCATATCATGGTTTGAGGATTCAAACTAATGATACGACGCAGGTAATTTGAAATTACTCCGGTCTAACAGGAGATACACCGGAGTAATGGCTCTGTGAATCTGGCCCTTGGTTTTTAAAGGTTAGCAGCTACTGAAGTTCCTCTTTAACTCAAAAAGTCCCTTCTATTACTCTCAGTCTCCTCCACATCCCCAATTTTTTGCTGCTGTGATGTGACTTTCTGTTAGAGGTTGGCTACGTTCATTCTCCATGGTTCCATTGTATGTAGGAACGTGGCCACCCTCTCTTGCTCGCTCCTGAGATGGACTATGGGATTTGTAGTCCAGAGGTTTGGGAGCTTTCAGAAGGCATTACAAAGAGGTAGAAAAACCCAGCAAGAATCTATTTCATGAAAAATAGATTACAGGACCAATACATAGTGGATGTGTATGGATTGTTTTTGGAGAATATCATTTAACATAATCTTGTCTTTTCCTCCTATACAGGATATACGACTTTAGAAAAAAAACAGAAATGGGAAACACCATTAAAAACAATCCTCCGCCAGCAAAAATTACTCAATCTGAAACAGGTCAGTGCATGTACAGTATATTAAAAACTGGCGCAAATGTTCTTGCCTGATAATTAAAAAATATCCCAAGCCTTGACAATAAGCATATACAAAAAAAATTGCGTCTGTAGTGACAAACCAGGTTTAGGAATGGGTCTACTCTAGGAGTATAGAGGGAGTTGGGTACCCAAAATTTGGAAAGACATTTCGAAGCTATATAAAATGGGTGGTAAGTTGGTCTGCAGTATCATATACTGTAGCTGCAATGCAGTTCAGGACATTTCCCCGGTTTTATCTTATTTAACATGTAAAGGCTCTCTTGTCTCATTACACAGCAGCAAGGCTTATACTACAGTCTCTTATAACATGGCAGAAGTCTCCAATAGTCACCTGTTACTTGGCAGCAGTGTCTCAGTCTCTTGTAACCAGGGCTCAAGTTCTGCGGGAACGCGTGGGAACGGGGTTCCTGCACTTTCTTCACAGCAGGAACTCGGTTCCCTTTGCAGGACTAGAGCAACCGAAAGCAGCCGAGCCGCCCAAGCCGATCCTTCACTAAGCGGCGATGCCCAGCTCGAGTCACTGTCAGGGGCAGATGAACCTTAGTAATTCTTTATGTTACTGGCCGCTTCCTGTATATGGAATAATCAGGTAGTGTGTGTGGGTATTCCGTCACTTCCTCGATGCCGCAATGTCTCCTGGGAGCTTTTGTCATTGTTCCCAGGGGACATTGTGAAGGTCTGCCATGAGTTATCGCGGGATTTAAAAGGACTTACTGCGGCCAGTAACAATGGATTACTAAGGTACAGTGGATCGGAAAAAAAACATGCCGTTTAGTAATTATGCATATGAGCGTATCATTTTTTTTTTTTTTGTGGATCTTGGGTGGGAGTTCCCATACTTTTTTCCCCAGGACTTGACCCCTGCTTGTAAGACAGCAGCATTAAGCATGCCAGTATCCGATGTATCGTCGGGAAGCATTGGAAGCAGGTTTTGGGTAACATGTCACTGTACTGCAGGGGTCTCAAACTGGAGGCCCTCCAGCTGTTGTGAAACTACAAGTCCCATCATGCCTCTGCCTGTGGAAGTCATGCTTGTAACTGCATGCCTCGTGGGTGTAGTTTCGCAACAGATGGAGGGCCACCAGTTTGAGACCCCTGCTGTACTGCATTAGGTTGGATTGTGGACACAAGTGGGTTCAAATTCTGGTTGTAGTACAAACACTGCAGGGTGTGTCAGGCGGTAGGTACAAGCAAGTTCAAATACAACTGTGGGTTAGACCAGCCTTTTTCAACCAGGGTGCCCAGGCAAAAAAAGGTTTCTTCAAGGATGCCTTGGCAAAATTCCTAAACATTGCCCAAAAATTGTATATAAAAAAAAAAAAAACAGCACAAAAGGGAAATTACCTACTATAATGCCCGTACACACGATAGTATTTTCCGCCAAAAAAAGTTGGATGTGAGCTTTTGGTCAGTTATTCCAACCGTGTGTATGCTCCATCCAACATTTTCTGTCAGAATTTCCGCCAGCAAAAGATTGAGAGCCGGTTCTCTATTTTTCCGACGGAAAAAATCTGCTTGTCTGTATGCAATTCCGACGTGCAAAAAAACAGATCAGAATCAATTAGAAGCCCCAAACTGGCTATTGAACTTCATTGATCTCAGCTTGCCGTACGTCTTGTACGTCACCGCGTTCTTGACGGTAGGAATTTCAGACAAGATTTGTGTGATCGTGTGTATGCAACACAAGTTTGAGCCAACATTCCATCAGAAAAAATCCACAGTTTTCTTGTCGGAAATTACGATCGTGTATACGGGACATTAGTGTAGTGTGTCTCTTGTGCTGCTGGCTCCTGCTTTAGCTGAAATCTTCTTCTAACCCCTCCAGCCCCACCCTGTAAAGTTCTCTTTGTGGCAAGGGTTAATAAAGTCAAGAAAACTGTGATGGGCACTCACCAAAAGTGCCAACTATGCCCGCTGTTTCTACCTCCCTCCTCCAGTCATAGAAGCCGTACCACAGATTCCATGAATGAAAAATTATCCAATGATGGAGGAGGTAGACCTTTCATTCATCTGGCCATCCTTTATTCATATAGCGCTTTTCATTGATGGAAGGTAAAGTACAGCTTCTATGAATGGGAGGGCAAAAAGGGTGGGTATGGTTTTTACTTTTGGTGAGTGCATATGACAGGTCCCTCTGCTATTTTAAACCTTGCCACACCAGACGATTACAGCGACAGAGGTAAGGAAGGGAAAAGACGCCGCTCAAACCAACCCGATATAGTCACAGTGTATGGTCTCTGCTGGGGCTGCTCCGGCCATGCCCCTGATGTGTTTCGCTCCACCCATGGTCGGGACTAAGATGGGCGAGAGAGAAAGCTGCCCTGGGCGCAGATGTTTGCTGTAGAGATGAGGATGCTTTCCTTGTGTTACTGGGCACTGGATGATCAAGTCCCGGCACCGGCCCCACCCATCGGGGCTTGGTCAGTGGCACCCAGCTCCTCCCCCCAGCCAGATGCCTGCCATAGCAAGCTGCTGGTTATGGGGGCACTCATGCGTGCTCGCTTCCAAGCCAGCTTTGTGTGTCTCTGAAGCCCCGTACACACGACGGAGCTTCTCGGCAGAATCCAGCGAGAAGCTCGCTGGGATCCATATTCTGCCGAGAAGCTCGATCGTGTGTACACTTTCGTCGAGCGTCCCGTCGGGAAGGTCGTCGAGCCAAAATAGAGAGCAGGTTTTCTATTTGCTCGACAGGCCAGTGAGACTAATGGCTCAACGCCTTTTTCGACAGCCTGGTCGACGAACTCGACGGCCGGCCGAGAACCTCGTCGGGCGGAACGATGGGTTTAGCCCGACGAGGTTCTCGGACGTGTGTACGCGGCCTAAGTCTATAGTTTCATTAACACGACCGGTTTTCCTGGGCAGAAAAACTGCCAGGAGAGCATTTGGCCGGGAATCCCAGATGTGTATGCTCCTTAGCAGTTTTCCCGTCAGGAAAACAGCCGAGAATCCCAACGGGAAAATAGAGAACCCTGCTCTCTGTTTTCTCGTCGGGTTTCTTGGCAAAGTATTCCCTGCCAAGAAAACCGGTCGTCTGTATGCTTATGTGTCCCAGGTAAACCCGAGCATGCTCGAAAAAGAGTTCAACGCATGCGCGGTACAATGCAAGTTTAGTGTGGGGTGTAGCAAGATGGCGGCGACGGCATCGAATGTGACGAGTGCCGGCTTGTCATAGTCGATGACGTCACCGCATTCTTGCGATTCAAAAGATTCCTGGCCCTGTGTACAGGGTCTAAGAGGAGGGAGAGAGACGCTGCTCTCATGCACATTGCTGTAGGAAGGACTAAGAAATGGCAGCTACACTGGGTGGCTATGCACTGATAATGCTGCCAACTATGCCAACATCTAAGCAGCAGCTACAGCAGCAGCAAGGTTGACAACTCTGCAGTGTTCTCAGTGCGGACGGAATAACATTGTCTCCCTTTTAAAGGAAGTGTATATCCAATGGTTCCACTAGCAAGATCGAGAGGTATTTACAAAAGGTTCCTGGGGGTACTTTGAAAACAGAAAGCCCAGTATTACCAATATAGGCAGCCTACGTCACACTAGTGATTTTATTGCTCGACCATAGTTCAACTTTAATGGAACATTTTTAATCAGCAGTTATGTTTTTTTCATCTTATAGGAACCGAAAGTGATTTTCTAGCTGTTCTGTATGACTATCCTCCATCGGATGTGAGCGAGCCAATCTTCTACTTTGGAGAAAAGCTGAGGGTCATCTCAGAGTAAGTCACATTCTCTAAAGCCTAAGTGCAGCACATTCGTTTTTGTCTAAAAACTGACTTGGTTGTTTTTCGGGGGGAAGGAGTCACAGAACCAGGAAATTTGGCACAAACAGCTTTTATGTTTCACAAACTAATCAAGTGCCTAAAAAATATGTAACATCAGATCTAAAGCCATTTGGAAAATTAGGATACTGGCAACCATACAGATTATTCTAGCCAACTCCACAGAATGAATTCCAGCCACAGAGCAGACAACAAAGGCTGGAAAGTCATCAATAGGGACCAATTTACAAACATTGACAAATTCTGATGTTTTTAAAGCCCCACTCCTACCTGACACTCATTCCACCTCTCACCATTACTCCTTTCTAATTAATTACTGAAGTTTAGGTATGGCAATTTTTACATAGTTACATTGGTCCAGCAGTATGTATATGTCATGGGATCCCCATTAAAGCTTAAAATCATCTGGAAGTCCAAGTGTTGGCAGGTGGAGTGGTAAAGTTCCTGTTTAGGTGAAACCCCTCCCTTGTGGAGGGAGCAGTGGGAGGGATTCCCATTTGGTGGGTGGTTCTAGGGCTGGAGGTTCGGTTGAGCTTGGAAACAAGACAGAAAAAAGAGGACAGCAGAACTTGTCCTTTCCCCAGGGGAAAGAAAGAAACCAGGTCAAGAAGAGGCCTCCTAGGCCTGTATTACACCTGGGACAGAGGAGGACTTTTCTGGGACCCCAAAGGACAGAAGGAGAGAGCGGTATAGCGGTCTTCGGCCCTAGGCCGTCTTGCCCATGCCAGCTAAGATCAACTGTATGGCTTGCTAACTGAATCTATTCTCTAGCCACTAGGTGAAGAGCCATGCCTTATATTGACTGTATCAGTTGCAATACGTTTAGTAAAAATGTTTGAATTATACTACGGCTATGGAGTGTGTTCATCGGTCTGCATCTCAGTATGTGGAGAGCGTGAGAATGTGTTCTGCTGGTGTGCCCTGGAGAAGGTACCCTTTTTTTTGAACCCCTAAAAGTGAAGTGGAAGAAGCGCACAGTCAGGAGGGTAGTTTGGGGGTTGGTCTCCTCCCACCACTCACACATTAGGGAAAGTCATCAGCCAAGCCCTGTATCGCCCAGAAGGTCAGTGTTATGATGGGGGTCGGCTTAGCTGCTTACTTAAGCTGCCGACACACGTCACTACCTGCAAGACATGGATGCTTCCCATTGCCTATCTGGCGGCAGGGCCCTCTCAAGACCCATTAAAGGAGTCTGAGCAGTGATGTCAGAAGAAGGGTATCATGGGTAGCTAGTCCACACACATGGAAACGGCACCAGTGAGACCAGTGAGGGGCTCCAATGTGTGTGGGGGGGTACATTTTGCCTGGAGGTGGGTTTTAAAGTGCCAACTGCTGAAGCTTTTCTACTAACAAATGCTATAGTTCAGAATGAATAATCCTAACGGAGTCCTTTATCCTTAACCTGAGAATTGCATGCCCCTGGGACATGGTTTCAGCCACTGAAACGCGTTGCCTTGTTACTTTGAAATCTGATGGTGAAAACAATGCTTTTTGGACTTTAGAACCATTAGTGTGGTTCTCCGAATGACTCACCTTCTCTGGATTTACCGGTGAAACAACAATAGGCTCATGCCTGAGAGTTGCCTAACTGGAGCCAGTGTACTACTTTCATGAAAAACTTGACCCGCATACTTGAATTAGATGTAATCCTGTATCTAGAACCTCATCTCCACAAACAAGGATTAACCAACTTGGATAATGAAGGGCTCATGTGCATTCTAGCATAAAATAGCTCACAGAATTTAGAACTTGGAGGAAAAGTTTAGCACTGGGAAATGAAAAATAAATAGTGCATTTATATACAATTATATAGATCAGACCAAAATGAGGGACAAATGGGGAGGAAAGAGGAACAGAGGGAGTTTGTTCCAAATCAGGCACAGTCCCCCGGAATCAGCGACAGCTGGGAGCTATAAAATTGGGCTGTAAGTATAAGGGGGCTGGGGGGAGGGGGTATGTAGCTGAATGCAGAAGGTTTCTAATGCATTAAAGTAGAACTATGGCCAACACTTTTTTTTTCAGGGAGGGTTAAAAGCCCTGTTAGATTTGTTTAGCTATCTGCATCTCATTGCAGAGATTTCCCTGCACTTCCTGTCCCATATCCAAGCAGTAAGTGAGAAAAATCCCTGCAAATTATGGGAATATCTTGGGGACGACCAGGTCTGCAGAACTAGTGTTCCAATGGGGATTGGAAGATTTCCCCTCTATTACTTTTCTGGGGGCAACCCAAAATTTGGGATTTTCTTTTACTTTCATTTTCAATGGTAAACAGAAAAATAGAGAGGGTGGATCTCCTAAATGGGGGTACAGGCAATAATCCCTCTCCATTCTATCCAAAACATTAAAAAAATATTGCCTTTAGCATAGCTCCCAACTGTCCCGGATTTCGAGGGACTGTCCCTGATTTGGAGCAATGTCCCTCTGTCCCTCATTCCTCCACAGTTATCCCTCATTTTGGTCTGATCTATATAGATGTATATAAAATGCACTTTTTATCTATCAAAAAGTGTTTCCCGGTGCTAAACATTTCATCTGGTATCTAAATTGCTCCATTTGTAATTTCAATTAGCCAATATAAAGGAATAGTAGTGGTAAAAAAAAAGCACTTGTGGGTCCAACCGATCTTGTTTTTTGTACAAATCTCCTTTAAGGGGGAGTGGCAAGGGGTGTGTCCTATGCCTGCATACTTTTGCTGATAGGTGTCCCTAATCTCTGCTGATTTTGCTGATAGGAGTCCCTAATCTCTAATGCCACGTACACGCGACCTCTTTTCGGGTTCTAAAAAATAAAACATTTAAGACAATTTTTTCACAATGTTTTTAACTTAGTCGTTTTTCGGGTTGTAAAAATGTGGCGTTTTGTGGGCTTTAACGATGTGAAAAATCCGCGCATGCTCAGGAGCAAGTTATGAGATGGGAGCGCTCGTTCTGGTAAAACTACCGTTCGAAATGGAGTAAGCACATTCATCACGCTGTAGCAGACAGAAAAGTGTGAATCGTCTTTTACTAACACAAAATCAGCCCAAAGGGTGGCGCCATCCAAATGGAACGTCCCCGTGTTGTACGTCACCGCGCTTTGCTAGAGCATTTTTTTCCACGATCGTGTGTGGGCAAGACAGTTTTAACGATCGGGTTAAAAAAAAACTTAGTTTTTTCTAGACCCTTAAAAACTTAATTTTTTAGAACCCAAAAAACGGTTGTGTGTACGTGGCATACAGCCTCTTTCACACTGGGGCGTGAGGTGCGTCGGCGGTAAAGCGCCGCTATTTTTAGCGGCGCTAGTTTTACCCCCTGCTAGTGGCCGACAATGGGTAAAAAACACTGCAAAGCACCTCTGCAGAGGCGCATTGCCGGCGGTATAGCCGCGGCATCCCACTGATTTCAATGGGCAGGAGTGGTGGAGTAGGGGTATACACACCGCTCCTTCACTGCTCCAAAGATGCTGCTAGCAGGACTTTTTTATACCGTCCTGCTAGCCCCTCTGGGCTTTCACACTGGAGACAGCAGCTGTTTGGGGATCGGTTTGCAGGCGCTAATTTATCGTAATAGCGCCAGTGCAAACCGCTCCAGTTCAGAAAGGGGTCAAAAACTTGGAAGGTATAAAGTAAACTTTAAAGTAAAAAAAAAACTTGTACTTTCAGAACCATTTTAAGTTCTTATGGACAAACATTTAACATTTTTTGTAAAGGTATTTGTGTAATGCTTGTAAGCAGCAAATAAATATTTATTTTGTGAAACCAATGCTAAATGTAGTCCTGGTATTGATCCCAGATACAGAACTATGCGGACATAAAATAATAAGTAATTGGCTTCACCGGTACACAGATACAGGAGGAACACATCACACATAATGGAAAATTGTTCTCCTGCTTGTGAGAAAACAAGAAACCTCAAAGGCTGAAATGCAAATTCACAGCTCACTCTGCAATGTTTTGCAATGCAAAGAGAAAGCTGCGTAGAACTTACTGGAAGTCACAGACCTGGCAGTGCTTATAGCAATATTAAACCCTCGGGTTTGTAAGCACTTTTAGCAGCTGTAATCACTTACTAAGTATGCAGCTTCTTTATCCATTAATCATTGCCTATGTAGCAGTGTAATTTGGTGCTATGATCGCTGCCCTAAGTTTCCTGTTTTAGGGTGGCTCCTTTTCTTGGCAGCATCCGAAGGAGCCACCTTTGCATGCAGGGACTAGCATTGGGTCCCCCTACACTGTGTGCATCAATAGAAACAAACAGCCTCATAGGCTAGAATGGCAAGGCAGTTCCCTTCCTCCTGCCATCTCCTCCCCCCCATTGCAGCTTGAGACCGCACTGTCCATTGTTAAAGCAGGACTAAACTGTATCTGAGATCTAAACACCACAAACTGAAAATATTATTTAACCACTTGCTTACTGGGCACTTAAACCCCCTTCCTGCCAGACCAATTTTCAGCTTCCAGCCCTGACACAATTTGAATGACGATTGCGCGGCCATACAATGCTGTACACAAATTAAAGTTTTATCATTTTATCACAGAATCTGAGGTTTCTTTTGGTGGCATTTGAATGAATGAATGAATGAGAAACTTATATAGCGCGGCACATGCGAACCAAATCGCCTCTGGGCGCTTGTTGTTTCTGTCTTTCTTGACATCAAAAGAGCAGAGTTTTAATCTGTCTTCTGAAAGTCAGGTGGTTTTCCTCCAACCGAATGCTGGTTGGTAAAGGGTTCCAAAGTCTGATCAATAATGTTCCCCCCCCCCCCCCCCCCCCAAAAAAAAGACCCAAGATTTAAAAAAAAAAAAAACATTTTCCATAGTTTGTTATAACATTTTGAAAACAGATAATTTTTCTCCTTCATTGATGTGCACTGATGAGCACTTATGGGCACTTATAGGCTGCACTGATAGGTGGCACTGATGGGCAGGGCTGTCTTAATGGGAGGGCACACCTGGGCACTGCCCCGGGGCTCCAGCTGCATGGGGGGCCCTGCACTTTCCCCAAAGCAGCTGGACCTTGAGCGCACGCTGACCCGAAATTGGGGGCCCCATGATGGTACTGAGAGTGATAGATACACAGGGGAGGCAGTCTGCCTCCTACCTACTTGATGTTTGTTTACCTGCACTGTCATCATTGTAGGGGCCCCAGAGCATTTCTTTGCCCAGGGGCCCATGATGCTATTAAGACGGCCCTGCTGATGGGCACTGAGAGGTGGCACTGAAGGGCACTGATAGGTAGTGTAACAGAACGTCCCACACTCCGCCTGAGTGCTTCCGTAATATACCGCTTCCTATCAGTCTGATGATAGATATCAAATATTCCAGCTGCTCTCAAGCACACAACGAGACGAGACTTGTTCGTCTGCTGAACATGGAGTCTTTAATAGAACCAATAATGCAATCTTATCTACAGTGAAAGAGGAGGTAACCAGAACATAAATGAACATGAGCTAATTAACTAATCATTTACCCAGACTAGGCGACTCATAGCTATGACCTTTCAGGGTAGAGGTCACGTCTCCTCGTTCACCTACTATAGAATACACATTATCATAAGTGTAAACACAGGACATCTTCACACAATAGCAGGGTCTAAAGGGGATAGCATTAGCATCTCCTTACACTGTATGTCCCAACAGTATAAGTCAGTCACTCTAACCTGGCATATACAGAGTCCCCAGACATGCAGCTCACAAAGAGCACCGTTTCCCCAAATGCCAGGGCCCATGATCGCAAGGCAAGAGGCTAGCAGTCCCCTCCAAAAGCCTCTGTCTCGGGTGAGTCTGTTACAGGTAGCACTGAAGGGCACTGATGGGCACTGGTAGGTAGCACTGTGGGAACTGGTAAGTGGCACTGGCAGGTGGCACTGGTGGGCACAGATGAGGCAGCCACGACTCTCCGTGTGAGGGACCGATGTCCCTCTGACAGAAGCCGGTGGTCTGCTTCCCCCCCCCCCTCACTCTGAAACAGGAAATAAAAAACCTGATTACCGATCTTCTGGTTACATCACGTGATCAGCTGTCATTGCCTAGTACTCTGATCTGTAATCAGCTTGGTCTCATAGACTCATAGCACGCAGCTCATGCACGGGAGGACACCATATGATGGCCTCCAGGAAATTAAGGCCCACGCTGTAGCCGCCATTCGGCTATAGTGCAGGCAGAAGGAGGTTAATTAATTTTTAATATTCAAAGCAACCCTCCCCAGCCATTGGTTCCCACCAGGGCTGTCTTAATGAGAGGACACACCTGGGTACTGTCCAGGGGCCCCAGCTGCATGGGGGCCCCTGCCCGTTCCCCAAAGCAGCTGTTCCTTGAGCCCGGGCTGCCCTTCCACTTACCAGATATCCCCACAGCACTCTGACCCCTCTTCACCCTAGATATCCCCTACCTCCTACCTACTTGCTTTCTGTTTACCTGCACTGTCTCCATTGTAGGGGGCCCCAGAGCATCACTTTGCCCAGGGGCCCATGATGCTATGAAGTTGCCCTGGTTCCCACAGCTGTCCATCAAAATCTGTGACACGGGAGAGGGGCTGGGCCAAGCCCTGCCCAGCAGCGGGACTTGGGAGAGCGAGCCCGCTTGGGTGCCCCCATTGAAAGCGGCTTTCCTTGGGGGACCCCAGAAGAAGAGGATCATTAAATCATTACACGGAGCAGTTAAGTATAGGCATGTTTGTTCTTTTTTCTTTTTTAAGAGAGGGTTTACAAACACTTCCAGGAAAGCAGCAAGGAATATTTACAATACAAGGTGTATCACAATAAATCAAATAACATACATTTTAACAATCATTTTCAATATACAATATATGCGTCAACTGGAATGGAGGGAGTGTGGAAAGTGTCCACCCCAAAGGGCATGGTCTGGATTGGGGGGGGGGGGCTGTTTTTTCTGGCAGCATTTTTTTGTTTACATTCAGCTGTCTGTAGCGAAGCCCGCTGACAACTACGGACTCATCGGTTGTTAAGGACGCAGCGGCCAGCTTCCCAGCCTGCTGAAAATTTGGAATTCGTTAGAGAATACAGAAACCAATCGAAACTAAACAAATTCTTCCGTTATGCACAACGACTTTGTAGTGCACAAACAAGACAATCACACCCCCCCTTTAAATAATGGATGGAGGTGGTTGGCTGGTAATGGTTTTGAGGACTCTGTATTCTATAATCCTGAGTGCAGAACAATCTTATATTTTGGTGATTATGGGTTTTCAGCATACCATGAGAAATGGTCAGACAAATAGTCAATAAAGGCTTACATTCTCGTGTAAATGAAAGTTACGGTCATAGGGACACGGAAAGGGTTGCACCTCGTCTAAAATTATATTGTGGTTTTGTTATTATTGAACTTTAAATGTGTTCAATGTGTGAAAAAAGGGGTCTGTCTGAGAACTGTGTTAAGGCGTAATTCACAAACTTTGTAGAATTTGTAAAAGTAAATCTAATAAAGTCTGTATTAGGACTAAAAATTAATCCTATAGTTCCATTTTATCATTACCTATACAACTCAAATCCACATAATATACATTTTATATAGATGCACAGACTAGGACATATTGTATAGACCAGGCATGTCCAAAGTCCGGCCTCCCCAGCCAAATGCGCCCCCCCCTGTTGATTTAATACGGCCCCCCTGGGGATTTGGATATATATTGTTTGTGACCCCCAGGGCCACAAAAGATATATACCGTATTTATCAGGGCTGCCTTGGAGGGGACAGGGAGGGGGCAGGACGAGCGCCGTCAGATTACATGATGAGAATCTCCTGTTTACTCAGCAGCGTCTCTATTGGAAGTCTTGTCTCCTGGGATGCCATTGGACGACTGTTCTGTCTATCGTAAGAGGCGGAACTTTGTATTAAAGAGGCCACAGAGTAAACAAGATATTCTCCTGTTTGTACTCTGTCGGCACTGATAGCAATGGTAAGGCTGCATTCATGGCACATGCGAAGCTGCATTGTTGCAATGGTAAGGCTGCATTGATTGCAATGGTTGCATTGATGGCAATGGTAAGCCTGTGCATGTTATACGCCGATAAATACGGTATATCCAAATAACACACCCAAGCTCATCCTTAGTCCTGAGCAGCGCTCTGGGATTAGTTGGGGCCACAAAAGAAATATATACAGTATATCCAAATAACACACCCAAGCTCATCTCTTCACCACACACAGCCACAAAGGTAAGAGAATTCTTGTTGGGCTGTGTATTAATTGCTCGGATGAACACACTTAGGCGGCGTACACACGACCGAGGTTCTCGATCGTGTGTACACTTCCGACGAGCGTCCCGTCGGGAAGCTCGTCGAACCAAAAAAGAGAGCACGCTCTCTTTTTCCTCGTTGTTCAAAGAGGACTTTGGCTCGACGACCTTTTTCGACCGCTCATCGGGAACCTCGTCGGGCAGAACGATGGGTTTAGCCCGACGAGGTTCTCGGACGTGTGTACGCGGCCTTAGACCAAATTTTAATGGTTCAAAGAATGTCAGCCAAAATGGTCGACCTTCATATATATATATATATATATTACACAGTGGGTAAAAGGATGTATTAAACACGTCATAATTTTTCTAAGGTAAATATATTTCTAAAGGTGCTATCGACATAAAATTTTCACCACATGTCGGTAACAACCCATGCAATCCATACATACAGAGACACCAAAACAAATATGTTCTGAAATTAAGTTAAGTGTAAAAAAAATGGAATACACAGATAAAAAATATTGAACACGCTAACTGCAATGTATTTAATACTTGGTACAAAATCCTTTGTTGGTAATGAAAGCTTCAAGACGCCTCCTGTATGGAGAAACTAGTCCCAGGTGCTCAGGTGTGATTTTGGCCCATTCTTCCACACAGTCTTTAAATCTTGAAGGTTCCGTGAGCCTCTTCTATAAACTCTGATCTTCAGTTCTTTCCATAGATTTTCTATTGGATTCAAGTCAGGTGATTGGCTGCGCCATTCTAGCAGCTTTATTTTCTGTCTTTGAAACCAATGGAGAGTTTCCTTGGCTTTGTGTTTGGGATCATTGTTCTTCTGAAATGTCCTCCCTCGTTTCATCTTCATCATCCTGGTAGATGGCGGCAGACTTTTATCAATAATGTCTTGGTACATTTTTCCATTCATCTTTTCGTCCCACACCATGATTTTTTCCACCTCCAAACTTCACTGTTGGTGTTTTTGGGGTGATGTGCCATTTGACCTCAAAACATGGTGTAAATTATGGCATCCAAAGAGTGAAATTTTGGTCTCAACTGACCAGACTATATTCTCCCAGTATTTAATTGCTTTTTCTTCAGCAATTGAGTTTTGCGTGCTGAGCGTGCTAACCGGCCATGGCATTTGAGTGCATTACTTATTGTTTTCTTTGAAACAATTGTACCTGCTAATTTCAGGTCTTCCTGAAGCTCTCCATGAGTGGTCCTTGGCTCTTGGACAACTGATCTGATAATTATTTTCACTCCTCAGTCATAAATCTTGCGAGGAGCACCTGATCGTGGCTGTTTTATGGTGAAATGATGTTCTTTCCACCTATGGATTATGGCTCCAACAGTGCTCACTGGAAAATTCAGAAGTTTAGAAATCCTTCTGTAATCAATGCCAGGTTGGGAAGGTCTTGAGAAGGCTCTTTTCTTTTACCCATTATGAGATGTTTCTTGTGTGACAACTTGGTAATGAGACACATTTTTATTGGTCATTAGTTGAGACTGAACCAGCTGATATTAATTTGCACTGAGAAGGGGCAGGATTACTTTCTAATTACTGATAGATTTCAGCTGGTGTCTTGGGTTTCCATGTCTTTTTTCCACGTGTGCAATATTTTTTCTCTGTGTCATCCCTTTTAGTACACATAACAATTTCTTAACTTGTGTTTTGGTTTCTTTGTATGTATGGATTGCATTGGTTGTTACTGACATGTGGTGAAAATGCCATGTCAATAGCATATCCCCTCTTAAGCATCTATTTTCCAGGGAGAATTACAGTAGTTTAATGTTTGTAGTCAATCCTCAAAGCCAAGGTCCTCCAGCCCTCTTATTAGTTGTCCTGAGGGCTTCCTGAGGGCTGGGGACCAGAACGGAATACACTGGATGTGGCCAGACCAGAGTTTTATAAAGTGGCAGGATTATAGTTTTATCTCTGGAGTAAATCGATGGTAAAGCGGCGCTTTATCGATAACACGGCCAGTTGGCAGTGTTAAATAGCTATTGAGATAATTCAGCTTCACGCCCATGTCCATATAAATATAGCCTAGAGAATGTACAGACCCCCCCTTCAGCACAGACCCCCCCCATTCTGCACAGACCCCCCATTCTGCACAGACCCCTCAATTAAGCACAGATGGACCCCCCTTCAGAACAGCCCCAAATTCTTTACAGACCCCTCCATTCAGCACAGACCCCCCCCCCTTCAGCACAGTCTCCCCCTTCAGCACAAACCCCCCTTTCAGCACAGATGGACCCCCTCTCCCCCCAACCCGTTCAGTACCTCAGATCAGCCATCAGCACGGCTGGATCACAGCAGGTTCCCTCCCCCTGTGTACACATAAACAATGGAGGGGGAGGCGGCTTCACTCTGCTTGCTGTGTCTGTGTGACATCCGGCCCGGGACCATTCAGACAGCCTGCGGCCGTGAGACTTTTCAACACCTTCTCGATTTTCCAGGGGGGTCAATTGCTCCCCCCCCCCTTGCCCTATTGGGTGGACGCCCATAACCCCAGATCTTTTTCTATCCTCGATTTACCTAGAGGTTCCCCCCCTAGCGTGTAGCTTGCATTCATATTGTTAGCACTCAAGTAAATTACTTTACATTTTCCTACATTTTATCGAGATCTTCCTATAGAGTTCATATATCTTGCTGTGAAGTTATTGCCCTACTTAGCTTAGTATCATCAGCAAACACTGAATTTTCACTATTTAAGCCAACCACTCGATTGTCCGTAAATAAGCTAAACAGGATTTGTCCCAGGTCCCACTTACCACTTCAGGCCATTCAGAAGATACGCTATTTATCACCACTCTATGGACCCTCCCCAGTAAGCAGTTTTCTAGCCAGGTACATATACTATCATCAACACCAATAAACCTCAATTTGTGGATTAAGCGCTTATGGGGTACTGTGTCAGCGAAATCTAAATACACTACATATAATCCATATTCCTAACACCCAAATTAATTCCACAGCACCTTGAATCTTTTTGTGCCAAAATGAACCTATGGCATAAGGGAGGGCCTATGACACGGGCAGGAACTTACTCAGGTTGAGTAGTCCTACATCTGCAGTGTATCAACGTTTGCAGTGCTCAATAGAGATGCCGGCCCTCAAAAAGATGGTGGCGTTCAGTAGAGATCCTGGCACTCGTAGAGATATTGGTGCTCAGCAGAGATGCCAGCGCTCAATAGAGTTCCCTGCACTCAGTAGAGGACACCAGCATTAAGGGAGGGATAGTAGACTGGTAGCCTAGGCAACCCATTAGAAGAAGAATAAAGGTGTATCAGGCTACGCACATCATGTAGGATACGCAATATGCTTAAGATACACTATGGGTGTAGCCAGATATCATCTTTATTTCTTCTCTGGTGCTATGCTGGTCTGCCATCCTTCAATAAGCCCGCAGGGGTCTTGGTCCTCCTCTCACAGTAAGTTTTTGAAAATAATTAGGGCTGTGCAAATTAACTTTTAATTGATCGATTAATCTTTAAAGCGGATCTCCACCCTAAAGTGAAGATCCGCTGATCGGAACCCTCCCCCCCTCCGGTGTCACATTTGACACCTTTCAGGGGGGAGGGGGGTGCAGATACCTGTCTAAAGACAGGTATCCGCACCCACTTCCGGCCCGCAGTCTCGGGCAAAAGACGGGCTTTTCCCGTTGCGTGCTGGGAACTCTCAGCTCCCAGCACACAGCGGGAGCCAATCGCGGGCGCAGCGCGACTCGCGCATGCGCCGTAGGGAACCGGGCAGTGAAGCCGGAGCGCTTCACTTCCTGGTTCCCTCGCCGTGGATGGAGGGGGGAGCAGCAGGGTGACGAGCGATCGCTCATCCTCTGCTGCGGACACCGCTGGACTCCAGGACAGGTAAGTGTCCTAATATTAAAAGTCAGCAGCTGCAGTATTTGTTGCTGCTGGCTTTTAATATTTATTTATGGTGAACCATCCGCTTTAATTATCTTTTTGATCAATTAAAATTCTTTTGATTGATACTAGCCTCTCCGCCGGCTTCTGGGCCTTCAGGGAGTTCCCTCGGAGATCCAGTAAAAATCACGGACACCGGGGGGGTTTGCCGTATCCATCTGAAGGGCTCCTTTGCTGTGCCTTCATATCTGCATGCCCGCGGGACCTTACTATCTGCCACACGCAAGGGCTGGTGTACTTCCCTCTATCAACCTGGGATTCTACAACCATCCACTGGGAGTTGTGATAGTTCCCTTCATGGGACATTTACATGCCGACGGACTGATGTTAACCTCTCCTCATCTGGATTCAGCAGTGGCATCGTTGTACACATTTTTATACCAGTATCATACTTAGCTACAGGTTTTTATGACTGCTTTTGCTACCGTTTGGTATTACTCACACCATTTTTACAGTTTATGTAGCTACATTGATTTTATCTCCAGTGCAATATTTATTTTGTTACCTACTTGAAGACTATAAAAGTTTTAATGCTGATCCCATGGAGTGCTGCCTTTGTGTGTTTTTTGTATCCTGCTATCCATTTTTCCAGTTGTTGGTAGCTGCACTGGGAATCAGCCTGCAAGGAGATCAGCTAAAAGTAATTGGATCGGTATGTGCGTTACAATTAATCGAAATTAGTCGATTAATCGATTAAAAAAAAAAAACGATTAATCGAACACAAAAAATTTGATCAGTAACAGCCCTAAAAATAATATCTCCTGCCCACAGTAACTGAAGCAGGCTAAATACAACTAAAAGAAATCGACCAACCAGTAGTTGTCATTACTTGTAATTTGGATTTATAAAAAAACGGGCTGCTCAGTCTAAAATGCTCGGGCCTGTTTTTAGTCCCGGTCCAGGCCTACTGATAGAAGAATGGTTGTATTTACTATACTATAATACTATATTATTTTCTTTGTCCCTTTACAGTGAAGGAGGATGGTGGAGAGTGATATCCCTAAAGTCTGGTCGTGAGAACTATATACCTGCAAAATGTGTGGCAAAGGTCTACCATGGGTAAGGAACATCTCAATATTATAATTTAAAATTATCAATTCACTCATACAAAAAAAAACACACATGGGTCTGTATCTGTAGGCTAACTAGTGATCCACAATCCTTCACACAATTCATTTTTAAAATGCAATTTGTACCAGAAACCAGCCTTCAGGGTCTGTACCTACAACCCTACTTAAAACATGCTTTCAAAAGAACCTGCTTCGATCATAAGAAAACTCCCTTTGTACTTAAAGCGGAACTCCGCCGTTTTTACTTTTAAAGTCAGCAGCTACAAATACTGCAGCTGTTGACACTTACCTGTCCAGGTCGTCCACAATGTCCATGGCGCCCTCGGCTCTCGGGTGGAGGTGCCGCCATCTTCGGTAAGGGAATTTAGGAAGTGAAGCCTTGCGACTTCACTTCCTGGTTCCCTACTGCGCATGCGTGACTAACGTTGTGCGTTCCCACTGGTCCCTGCTGTTTTCTGGGACAAAAACAGCACTTTTGCTAGCGCATGATTACATAGTTACATTCATCCAGTTTAACCATAAAAAATAAAATACTAACAATATTATACAATCCCATATACCCAATTCTATACCCACAGTTGATCCAGAGGAAGCCAAAAGAAAAAAAAAGCAAAGCATGATACAATTTGCTACAGCAGGGGAAAAAATTCCTTCCTGATCCCCTGAGAGGCAATCAGATTTTCCCCAGATCAACTTTACCTATAAATGTCAGTACCCAGTTATATTATGTACATTTAGGAAAGTATTCAGGCCTCTCTTAAAGCAATCTACTGAGCCGGCCAGAACCACCTCTGGAGGGAGTCTGTTCCACATTTTCACAGCTCTTAGGCCTTGTACACACGAGCAAATAGATTTGTTCTAAACGGTCGGACAGACCGATTTGAACAAATCAGTCTGCTGGGATGTATTGGTTTGATCGTGTACACACGATCAAACCAAAATCCCCACCGGCAGACAGCGCGCTGACGTGTCGGTGACGTGGCGGTGACGTTGACGCCGCCAAGTCACCGCACCAGGAAGTTAAACACTTCCGCGCATGCGTCGAAACCATTCGACGTGTGTGCGAGCAGATATGTCTGCTGGTTAGCATACTAACCAGTAGACATGTCGGGCGGACGAGTTCCCAGCCGTCAGACCGTTTCCAGCAGACAGATTTGATCGTGTGTACGCGGCCTTACTGTGAAGAAACCTTTCCATATTTGGAGATGAAATCTCTTTTCCTCTACATGTAAAGAGTGCCCCCTTGTCCTCTGTGTTGACTGCAAAGTGAATAACTCAACACCAAGTTCACTATATGGACCTCTTATATATTTGTACATGTTGATTATATCCCCCCCTTATTCTCCTCTTCTCAAGAGTGAATAAATGTAGTTCCTCTAATCTTTCCTCATAGCTGAGCTCCTCCATGCCTCTTATCAGTTTGGTTGCCCTTTTCTGCACTTTCTCCAGTTCCCCGATATCCTTTTTGAGAACTGGGGCCCAAAACTTAACTGCATATTCCAGATGAGGTCTTACTAATGATTTGTACAGGGGGGCAAAATTATGGGCCAGATTCAGGTAGATGAGAGCATCTTTGCTCTGGAGTAACGCTTCTCATTTACGTTACTCTGCCGAAATTTTAGGAGCAAGTGCTGTTATTCATGAAACACTTGCTCCTTACAATATTCTGTTTTGGGTCAAGAGTTGCGGCAGCGCATCGCAAATGAGCCGGCGGAATTCAAATTGGGCGGGTACGGGGCGTGTATTATTTAAACTATGCGCAATCCCGTGGCGAACGTACTGCGCATGCGTCGAGTGTCAATGCATCCCAGTGCGCATGCTCCAAATTCTGTCAGTGAACGTCAATGACGTCACATCCCCATTCATGAACGTTTTACACAAGCGACGCGATTATTATTTTTTCCGACGCGATGACGACGCCTATACTTAACATAGGATACTCCACTAGGGGGCTGCTTTATCTTTACGTCACGTATCGCTTCCGGAAACGTCGTAAAGTCACTGCGTCGCGCCCGAAAAAGATTGTGAATTTCCGACACCGCTGATTAACATATTTTTTCAGCGTTAATCAGTGGGATTGCCCCCGGCGCCATTTTTAAGTTGAAGTAACGATGCGATGGCGAAATTCAATTGCGCCGATCGCATCGGAACTCCAACCCGGCGTTTCTTGTTTTCTGGTTACAGAAAACAAAAACGCCGGCTTAAAGTGACAGTTAGGCTGGCAGATCACTGGATACTCCAGCCTAACTCTACCTGAATCTGGCCCTATATCTCTATCTCTGGAGTCCATACCTCTCTTAATACAAGAAAGGACTTTGCTCACTTTGGAAACCGCAGCTTGGCATTGCATGTTATTATTGAGCTTATGATCTACCAAAACCCCAGATCCTTCTCCACTACAGATCCCTCCAGTTGCACTCCCTCTACGATGTATTACGCATGCATATGATTGGATGATGGAAGTCAGTAGATCTTCCCCTCATTTACTAGGCTCTGGAGAAACTGCACTTGCAGAGTGCAGTCTATTTGCCTTTAGTAAATCAACCCCAATGCGTTGGTGTGTCATTCACAATGCATAGCACAAAACACTCTTCATATAAAGCAGGTTTGTTACTGTGCATTTCAGTGTACTGAAATCTGTTGGGGGTTGGACTCTACAATGTTTTTGGGGTGCTATTCACAATGAATGGCACAGCGATGCACCGCACATACAGCAAGTGCACCATCATGTGTTCTGGTAACTCGTATTGCTTTAATGCACAAATGTAAATGGGTCCTCATTTTTTGTGTCTCTTACAACAGCTAATCAAGGTACAAAACCCTGCTACCGGTTCTGTTTTATAGACTAGAATTTAATGAGAAAAGAGTGGACATTTTCAGTTTTCCTCCGAGAAAACAGATCAATATTCTTCAACTTTTTCTTAAAAAGCCCAAAATGATGAGGTGGAACATATTACTGAACGTCTTTTTCCATTTGTGTGTAACAGTGGAGAACGGCACATGCTCTCGTGGCAGCGTGAGAAAGGGGATATGAGATAAATATAAGTCAAAGCAGTAATGACGGGAACTATACATGATCTATTTATGCAGAAACACAACTTGGTTGTGTCCTTCTCATATGCTCATCAGCAGATTCTATTGCAACTTACTCTGTAAAATCTAATCTGTGTTGACAATGAAATATCACAAAGCAAGGCATTTCTATGTGTCACCTTTATTCTGCTAATATTCCCCCTTAAAGTGGAGGTCTTTGCACCCTCTTCCGGGAAAAGACTCCCGCTGGAGTCACGCCCCTTCGTGTCAGACCCTCACTGTCTTCTGGGAAACACACTGGTCCCAGGATATAGCGGGGACCAGTGAGGGTGTGCCGCGTGGCTCGCGCATGCGCAGTAGGGAACCGGGCAGTGAAGCCACAACGCTTTACTTCCTAAATCCCTGAGGATGGCGGCGGGGGCAGCCGAGAGACGAGCGATTGCTTGGACTCGGCTGTCGACATCACAGGCGTGCTGGACAGGTAAGTGTCTATTTATTAAAGGTCATCAGCTGCAGTATTTGTAGCTACTGGCTTTTAAAAAAATTAATTCAGATGGACTTCCGCTTTAATCTAATCATGACAATACCTGTGCAGAGCCAAACGTATTTTCTTTATAAGATACTGTTCTCCAGCCATTTTTAAAAAGGGCTCTGTGGAACCCTAGGGTTTCTTCAGAGGTTGCCATTGGTTCCTTGAGTTGTGGCTGATTGACCTCCAATTTGATGATGCTAGTCCTGGGGCCAATGACACGTGATCTATTCATGCTGCTACCTAAGCAGAACCAAACTAATTGTCTTTATGACACACTGTATTCCAGCTATTCTGAACTAGGTTTCTATAGAACCCAAGGGTTTCATCCAGGGGTTCCTTGAGTTGTGGCAGATTGACCTCCAATTTGATGATGCTAGTCATAGGGACAATGACACTTGATCGATGATCATTTTAGCTGTCTGTGAAGGGGGTATTTATCCCACTGGCAGTGGCAACCAAAGTAAGGGGTATTTTTCCCTCCCCCTCCGACACTCAATGACTTGGTTTTAGCACTGGTTCTCCAAGACCTCAAAATGATTTTTAGGGTTCCTCTTGGTTTTAAAAAGGTTGAATAAGGCTACTCTATTCAGTTTAGGATGTGCCTTCTCTTGAGGGCTCCCATAATTGGGTATCTACTCTTGACCCAAAACAGAATATTGTAAGCCAGATGTTAATTTTCTCACCATTCTCTTTGACTTTCCAGGTGGCTGTTTGATGGAGTGGGCAGGGAGAAATCGGAACAACTACTACAGCTGCCAGAAGTGAAGAGCGGCTCATTCATGATCAGGCAAAGTGAAACGAAAAAAGGTGAATAGCCAGGGCTAAAATTACAACTAAAATTACAGGTGCTGTGCTAGGCTCCACCAGGTCTTCTTGCATGACAAACCACAAGGAGTGCCAACAAGAACAGAGCTTGTCCCAGTTCAAAACATCCAGTAGGGAAAAGGAGTTCTATAAGTCACATCACAGCAAAACCCTGTGAGGAGATTTATAATAGCCTCAGCCCAGGCTCTAACCAGGCCATGCCCCCAACTCGTTTCACTCCACTTAATGGGGATTAAGCTCCAGGGGTGGAGTGAAATGTGTTGGGGTGAGTGGCCTGGTTGGAGCCTGGGCTAAGGCTGTCATAAATTTCCTCACAGGGTTTTTGCTGTGATGTGCGACTTTAACCACTTAAGGCCCGCCGCACGATTATATATGTCGGCAGAATGGCAAGGCTGGGTACATGGACTTATATATACGTCCCCTTTAGGAGCCCGGTCCGAAGCTCCACGCCCGCGGATCTGATCGGTCACAGGAGCTGAAGAACGGGGGGAGAGGTAATGTCAGTGATCGTCTGTTCCCTGATATAGGAAATGACGATCACTGACGTCACACGTCCAGCCCCGCCCCCTACAGTTAGAAACATGTATGAGGTCACACTTAACCCCTACAGCGCCCCCTAGTGGTTAACCCCATCACTGCTATTGTAATTTTCACAGTGATCAGTGCATTTTTATAGCACTTTTCGCTGTGAAAATGACAATGGTCCCAAAAATGTGTCAAAAGTGTCCGATAATAATAATGTCGCAGTCACGAAAAAAAATAAAAAATAAACACCGCCATTAGTAGTAAAAAAACTAATATTAATTTATTAATATTAATTAATAAAAATGCCATAAAACTATCCCCTATTTTGGGAATATTTATTATAGTAAAAAGTAAAAAATATAGATTTTTTTCAAAATGATCGCTCTACCTTTGTTTATAGTGCAAAAAATTAAAACCGCAGAGGTGATCAAATATCACCAAAAGAAAGCTATATTTGTGGGGAAAAAAGGACGCCAATTTTGTTTGGGAGCCACGTCGCACGACCGCGCAATTGTCAGTTAAAGCGACGCGGTACCGAATCGCAAAAAGGGGCAAGGTCCTTAACCTGCATATTGGTCCGGGTCTTAACCGGTTAAGGACTTCCTTTCCCTAGTGGCCGGGCAGCAAAAGGGAAATATTTATAAAGTGGTGAATTTGAACTTCACCAAACATTCACTGCAGGTGATTCTTCCAGGTAAAGGACAGTGATTCTATGGTGAAAGTCACATTCACTGCCTAATGAATATGTCCCCCAAGTTTTACTTCTACATTACTTTAAGCGCTTTTGAGTTACCATTCTCCAAATTAATAATCGTGGCTTGCGTTTCCTCTTCCATGCTCCACACTTCCCCATAGGTGTGTTAGGATCTCGCTGTCTAAAAATCTGTGTTATGCATTGGGGAGGTTTTCCCTACTTCCTGTCCAGGTAATGGAGGTCCGGCTGAAGAGGAAGTGTGGCAAATATTTCCAAAATAGGTCACCGACAGGATTTAAAACCTCACAGGGTCTACGATTCCTCCCCAATTGGTTTTGGCTGAAAATTATTATTTTATATGACTTATTTGTACTGGTAATTTTTAGGGCTGTGCAAATTAACTTTTAATTAATCGATTAATCTTTAATTTTTTTGATCGATCAAAATATTTTTGATCGATTAAAATAATTTTGATTGGTACTCGCCTCTCCGCCGGCTTCTGGGCCTTCACTGAGTTTCGTCGGAGATCCAGTAACGTCACGGACACCGGCGGGACTTGCCGTGTCCATCTGAAGGGCTCCTTTGCTGTGCTTTCATATATGCATGCCGGCGGACCTTACTATCTGCCACACGCAAGGGCTGTTACACTTCCCTCTATCACTTCTTTCTATCAACCTGGGATTCTACAACCATCCACTGGGAGTTGTGATAGTTCCCTTCATGGGACAGCTACATGCCGACGGACTGATGTTAACCTCTCCTCATCTGGATTCAGCAGTGGTATCGTTGAACACATTTTTATACCAGTATCATACTTGGCTACATATTTTTATGACTGCTTCTGGTACCGTTTGGTATTACCCGCACCATTTTTACAGTTTATGTAGCTACATCGATTTTATCTCCAGTGCAATATTTATTTGGTTACCTACTTGAAGATTATAAACGTTTTTATTGCTATTCCCATCGAGCGCTGCCTTTGTGTGTTTTTTGTATCCCGCTGTTGGCATCTGCACTGGGAATCAGCCTGCAAGGAGATCAGCTAAAAGTAGTTGGATCTGTATATGTGCGTTATAATTAATCGAAATTAGTCGATTAATCGATTAAAATAAAAAACGATTAATCGAACACAAAAATTTTGATCAGTAACAGCCCTAGTAATTTTACTACCATAAATATATATGACAATGTTTTAACAAAGCATCCAATAAGATGGCCTAGAACTACCTTGATGCTTTTTGGCATACTGAAAATCCACATTGGTAAGCATGGTAAATATGGAAAATCACGCACGTTGTAGTGTAGTTGGACATCATAGAAAATGTAGTTCCAAAACATCTGGGGTTGCCAAGGTTCGCACCCCATTACCTATACTGTCCTGTCTTCAACTGCAATTCCAACTATACACAAACGGTCACTGGCGCTAGGAGGGATATAGGCCGGTCAATGAAGCAAAAACAAACCCTATGGATCTTCAAACTACGGCCCTCCAGCTGTTGCGGAACTACACATCCCATGAGGCATTGTAAAACTCTGACATTCACAGACATGACTAGGCATGATGGGAATTGTAGTTCCTGAACAACTGGAGGGCCGTTGTTTGAGGACCCCTGCTGTAGAGGGTATCATATAGACAGTTCAGTGCAGCGGGAATGACGGTACCCGGAAGTACCCAACACAAGTAATATACACAAAACAAGTCCGCGCTCGTAAATGTCTGTAAAATATATATAAAATATATCAGCCTAATGTTGTTGGGATAAAAGAAAATAATATAGAGAAAAAAGAATCCATTTATTGCAGATCCACTTCTAAAAACAAGGGAGAAAACAGTCCATATAGGATAATATACAGGGCTGTAGAGTAGTAAGCAATGTGCACAAACAGTTCCACCAGCAGACACCAGCAATTCATGTGGTTAAACCTCAACCTTAACCTCATGATGGCCTGTGCATGGAACCGTTGAGGTTTAACCCCATGAATTGCTGGTGTCTGCTGGTGGAACTGTTTGTGCACATTGCTTACTACTCTACAGCCCTGTATATTATCCTATATGGACTGTTTTCTTCCTTGTTTTTAGAAGTGGATCTGCAATAAATGGATTCTTTTTTCTCTATATTATTTTCTTTTATCCCAACAACATTTGGCTGATATATTTTATATATATTTTACAGACATTTACGAGCGGGGACTTGTTTTGTGTATATTGCAATTCTAACTATGTTATTTTTCAAAGAGGATTTTTCTGACTTTAATTTCTCCATTCTATTTTAAAGCGGTATTTCACCCTAAACATAAGATCTCCCATGCGATCCAGCATACTGGCGTCAGCGCCAGTATGCTGTTTTTTTTTTTTTTTAATAGCACACTTACTGTATTATTGTGGAATTCCTTTTTTGTCCCCCGCGGTGGACGGCTGTAGTATAGCGCGTCACATCTTCCTAAAATACCCGATATGGACTCGGGTAATCTCGGCGAAAATGCGGCGCCTGCGCACAGACCTAGGAGCTGACTGCGCAGGCGCCGTATTTCTCCGAGTCCTACGGCTATGGCGCGTCACGCCCTCCGAAATAGGACTCGGAGAAATACGGCGCCTGCGCAGTCAGCTCCTAGGTCTGTGCGCAGGCGCCGCATTTTCGCCGAGATTACCCGAGTCCATATCGGGTATTTTAGGAAGATGTGACGCGCTATACTACAGCCGTCCACCGCGGGGGACAAAAAAGGAATTCCACAATAATACAGTAAGTGTGCTATTAAAAAAAAAAAAAAACAGCATACTGGCGCTGACGCCAGTATGCTGGATCGCATGGGAGATCTTATATTTAGGGTGAACCTCCGCTTTAAGTTAAGGGCAACTTGCTTGAACTGCAATACAGTAATAACGGCAGTAGCTGGGAGAACGGTGTGGTGAAGTCAGTTGGGAGAATTGGGCTTCCACCAAACACACCACACATGGGCTCATGCTTTAAACAGACAATTAAAAATGTTCTTGAGGTGGATATTGACTGAAAGCCATGCGGCAAAACAGAACTACTGGGTCACTAATACTTTTTATCATTTTCTACAGGAACTTATTCCTTATCTGTCAAGCACAGACAGGTGAAACATTATAGAATTTTCCGCTTACCGAATAATTGGTATTATATCTCGCCAAGATTGACCTTCCAATGCTTGGAGCACCTTGTCAACCACTATTCAGGTATTTAAATTTTTGGATCTATTTTGGAATTATAACTTTGAAATACTTTACATAATAATGTGATATTAATTAGCTTGTTGTAAATAATTTTATCAATGTGTGTTACCAACATTTTTCAGCATGAAAAAAAAAAAAAAAAAGTTTTTCCAACTTCATCATTAAAATGACATTGCTCACAACACCATTGTTTTAAAAAAATGCTCTAGCAAAGCGCGGTGACGTACAACACGTACGATGGCACTATAGCTGATTCCTTGTTAGTAAAGGACGATTCGCGCTTTTCTGTCTGTTACAGCGTGATGAATGTGCTTACTCCATTATGAACACTAGTTTTACCAGAACGAGCGCTCCCGTCTCATAACTTGCTTCTGAGCATGCGCGGGTTTAAAACGTTGTTTTAGCCCTAACACGATCATTTTTTACAACCCGAAAAACGACATTGTTTAAAACGAACCTGAAAAATGATGTGTGGCCCACACACGATGATTTTAAATGACGTTTTTAAAAATTATGTTTTTTTTCATGCCGAAAAATGATCGTGTGTAGGCAGCATCAGTGTTTTACAAAGCTTGCAGTGATGTATATAGATAGGTACAGCCATTTGGTTCCTAGAGTTAAGGGAACGTGGCACCTTTCTCTTTGTCTTACTAAAATCAAAGTCCAGCCATACTTTGGTGGTTCCAATAGTAGAAACTTTTCATGTCCCTGTTGAGATTTCACCTCATTTCCTGTTTTGGTATTAAGACAGGAAATTAATGGAAGTCTTCCGCACAGAGTACAGCAAAGAAGAAGAAATTAGGAGCCTCTGGGTGCTGGCTACAGTCTATTTCAAGACAACATAGATCAGTGGTCTCCAAATTGCGACCTGGGGCGGATTTGGCCCTTTGCTTACCTTTACTTGGCCCTTGGGGTACTATTTAACCATCTGACGCCGATGATGGGGCACCATTCCTCCCACTGATACCATTAATAGGGCACTATTCCTCCTGCTGAAGCCAACAGTAGGACACTTTTCCTTCCACTGACATCAACAATGGGGCACTATTCCTCCTACTGACACCATTGATGGGGCACTAGCTCTCCCATTGATGCCAACACAGGGGCACTATTCCTCCCACTAAAACCAAGGATGCAGCATTGTTTATGCCCAATGGCCACAGCCTGAAGAAAATTGTTTTGGCTAGAGTTTGGTTCTTAATAAGCCCATAGCAGTATAATTGTTTTATCAGACTGAGTACTAGAAGCAGACAAATGGAAAATGAGGACTATGATCTTTTTATCTATGTTACACCTACAGAAAATGCAGATGGGCTCTGTTGTGTTCTCACCACCCCATGCCTCACTCAGCAGTCGGTAAACCTCACAGAGATCTTTGGCAGACAAGAAATGCCCGTCATGCGGAGAAAGAAGCCCTTCAACTGGAAGAGTATGAAAAAGTGAGTAATACCAGCATTCATAACATCAACACTTGGGACACATGGTCAGTTGTCCACATACTTGGTGGCCACAACTGGGCAAGGATTGGGACATGTAGGGAAAATACATGGCACTGTCTATTGGAAGAACTTCCAATCAATCAAACACATGTTTTCCCTTGAGAAGTCTCTGTGAGAATTGTGCACTGCCAAAATCCAGCGAGTGAGTTCAAGAATGTTGGTCATCTTTTTGTGATTCGGAACTGCTTCGCTTTAACTGACAATTGCGCGGTCGTGCAACTTGGCTCCCAAACAAAATTGATGTCCTTTTTTTCCCACAAATAGAGCTTTCTTTTGGTGGCATTTGATCACCTCTGCGGTTTTTATTTTTTGCGCTATAAACAAAAATAGAGCGACAATTTTGAAAAAAGTGCAATATTTTGTACTTTTTGCTATAATAAATATCCCCAATTTTTTTTCTCAGTTTAGGCCGATACGTATTCTACATATTTTTGGTAAAAATCGCAATAAGCGTATATAGATTAGTTTGCGCAAAAGTTATAGCGTCTACAAAATAGGGGGCAGTTTTATGTCATTTTTTTTTTACTTTTACTTGTTATGGCGGCGATCACAGATTTTTATCTTGACTGCGACATTATGGCGCACACATCGGACACTTTTGACACTATTTTGGGACCATTGTCATTTATACAGCGATCAGTGCTATAAAAATGCACTGATTACTGTATAAATGTGAATGGCAGTGAAGGGGTAACCAGTAGGGGGTGGGGAAGGAGTTAAGTGCGTCCTCTGGAGTGATTCTAACTGTAGGGGCGGGGCTTACTTTGACGCGACACTGATCACTGCTCCCGATGAGAGGGAGCAGACGATCAGTGCTGTGTCACCAGTCAGAACAGGGAGATGCCTTGCTTACAAAGACATCTCCTCGTTCCATGACCCGATCGCGGGACACCAGCGGACATTGAGTCTGTGGGTCCCATGGGCACAGTCATAGAGACGGCTAGGGGGCAGGTTTAAAGCAACGTAAATGTGCGTACTTGTACTTGCAGGTGAAAAAGAAAATACTTCACACACACAAATACATTTATATACCATCATGCATACTTACCTAGTTAAAGGAAATATTAAACATGTAATTTGTTTAGTCATGAACAGAATAGATTAAAAAACTGTACATTCCCTTAAAGACTTACAAAAATGTATATGCTGTCTTTTGCAGAGTTTCACTAACCGCAGAAGAACCAGACCATTCTTCAGAAACGGATGACTCTTTTCTCAGCTTCGGTCTTCGCCAAAGCATAGCCTCCTATTTGTCATTGGCTGAAGATGAGGAAAGTTATTCCCTCCCAAGCAATGAACAGAACAAGAAACCAAACAGGAGAAGTTGTGTCTTATCCTCTGTCAACACCAGAAGTAACTTTATGTCCAACAGAGCAAGTTACACCGAGGGCTACAGATAAGGGGAGCAGGAATCTTCATTATAAACTGGACCTCCACTTTCATGCAACCCAAGATCCACAAGACCAACGATTTTCATTAAAAACTTGACTTCAAACAGTTCAAAGCCTACAAGAAGGCATATCCAATATATGTTTGGCTTCTTGCTACTCAAGACCTATGAAAAGGACTCTGCGTTATAAACTTCACTTCTACTTTTAGACAATCCAAGACCTACAAGAAGGACTATTCATTGTAAATGTACTTCTGCTTTCATGCAACCCAAGACCTTTGAGTTTAAATATATCTGTGTAACTTTATGTCCAACAGAGCAAGTTACACCGAGGGCTACAGATAAGGGGAGCAGGACTCTTCGTTATCAACTGGATTTCTACATTTATGTAACCCAAGATCCACAAGACCAACATTTTTCATTAAAAACTTGTCTTCATACAATTCAAGGCCTTCAAGAAGGCCTATCCAATATATTTTTGACTTCATACAACTCAAGACCTAAGGGAAGGACTCTTCCTCATAAGCTTCACTTCTACTTTCATGCAATCCAAGACCTACAAGGAGGCCTATTCATTATACATTGACTTCTGCTTTCATGCAATCCAAGACCTGTGAGTCTAAATATATTCGTGGAACTTGTTGGAAAGCTCAGAAATATTATTTATTATATGGCAAAAACTTTTTAGACCACAGGTTTCTTCACCAATTTACACTTTTGGAGTTTTTAAAAACGTTTACAGAGACTCTTCTGCAATTGAGAGTAAAACTGTGATACACTGAGTATTAGGAAACAAGTTTCCTGTTTTAAGACATACATATGTATGACTCCAGAATTAAGAGTCAAAATATTGTTTACTAATGTGACAATTCAAAGGAAGTGCAGTAGATATCCATTTGTTTTTGTTTTTTGAGTGGTTGGAAGCCACCTAAAGTCCAACTCCAGCCAAAACTTTTTTATTAGTTTTGAACTGGTGTTAAAAGGAATAGAGGCTTAGGCCTCACACACGACCGTTTTCCTCGACAAAATCCATCAACAAAAATGCTGGCAGGGCATTTTTACTGAGAAAAACGGCCGTGTGTATGTTTTTTGTCGAGAAAACTGACGTGGATCTCGACGATAAACAAAAGAAAACATGCTCTCTCTTCGGGAGAAATGTTTTTGTCTATGCTTAGAAACCTGCACATGCTCAGAATAAATTATGATACGGGAGCGCACCTTCAGTAATAGTAGCGTTTGTAATGGAGATAGCACATTCGTCACGCTGTAACAGACTGAAAATCGCGAATCGTCTCTCACCAAACTTTTACTAACACGCGGTAACATGAGATTAGCAAAAGCAGCCCCAAGGGTGGCCCCAGTGGAATCGAACTTCCCCTTTATATGTTGTATATTACCGCGTTTGACAACAACGAGATTTTGTCTCGACAGTGTGTATGCAAGGAAAGCTTGACAAGATTCTTGTCAAGCCTGACAAGTACCTCGTTGAGGAAAACAACTTTTCTTTTACGACAAGATTCTCGGTCGTGTCACGTGTGTACGAGGCCTAAGTCAGGCATATTTTGTTTTTTATGTTCATTTGGTGGATATTTACTCTCATTTTTAATCTTGGTGATGGGGTGTCACCAGAACAGGAAGTGATGGGATAGCACTCAGGGACAGCAAAAAAAGTACAGTTATTTAGTACAATGAGGAAAAGTTAGAACATCTATTACAAGTTTTAGGTGTAGGCTAACAGAGGTTGTATGAATCCCTGATGAATTTCTCCATTCCATCTGCTTTGGGTGATATGAGTGGTTCTCACTTGCCAGCTATGATATTTTACAGAATGGACAATGGAGCAGGAATGGTGAGAGGGGGAAGAAGGAGAGATTGAAACTTTTGCCAATAAAGTCTCCAATAGGTATAAAACCACAATGGAAATTAGCACCTCTCCAACCCCCTGGCACCATATCAGTTTTGTATTGGTTTTATAGTAATGCCTGATTTTTACAGCAATTCAAAATGACTGAGGATGCCTATTACAATAACCCTACATGCTACACTATAAATAAAGAAAACGTGAAGGTAGCAAAAACTGATAAGGTGCTTTGCAATTCAAAACTCCTTTGCCGGCTCCATATGCATTTCGATGTTCGTTGCCATTCCTCCTGTAAAGTTATACATTGTGCTTATATTATGTTACTCTCAAAATAAACCTGAGAGTTTAGTAACTGTGTTAGTCGTCTACATAATGTATTTGTTGCCCACTGGCTTTCTATATGTCTCTGGATCTCATCCCCCACCAACACCAGATTCAAAGACCTTATCACCTGTGATAGGAAATCATATGATCACATGACTGGGAATCACACTGATCGTAGAGATCTTCAGATATCAGGAGATATGCTCCTAGCTTTCAAAAGAAAAGTAGATAAATGTTTTGGCACAGGCATATGACAAGGGTTTATTGATTTCTAACAGATAAAAAGTTTACTCTGAATGTCTGGAAAACCATAAATGAGTCAAGGACAGTCGTCATACATTAAAAGAAGGACTGTCCAGATAATACAGGAGCATATCAGAGGCTGTGTGGGGGCACAGAAGTCACTAAGGGGAACAGGAGCACCTGGGAAAGCAGGGGCACACAGGGCATACTTGGAGACACTAGATGACATGGAGCACACTAGGATGCACAAGGGCACACTAGGAATGGTAATGCTCCAAGGGGCACACTAGATAAAATACGGCACCCTTGGAAACACAGGGTGCACAGCGGTGCTCTTGGAGTCACTAGATGGCATGGGTGCACTTGGAGACATGGGGTGTGCACTGCACAATAGCACACTAGGCGTTATGAGGCCCGCAGATGCACACTTGGAGTCCCTAGGTAACATGGAGTGCCCTACAGTTGTCCTTGAGTCACTAGATAACATTGGGCACACTGGAGCGCACGTGGAGATAGAGAATGCACCAAGGCACTCTTGGAGTGACTTAACGACACAGGATGCAATCAAAAGGGCTGTCTCCTGACTGGTCTCTGTGCCGATGAGTAGAGCTGTCTACTGATTGGTCTCTAAGACCTGACACTGGGGTATTTGCAAAGACTTCAAAAGACTGCTTATAAACAATTTTGAAAGATTCCCCTGTGGTTTAATTGAAAACGTTATTATTGTTGAAACAATTGTTAATTGTTTCAGTTGTACAACAAGGCTCTGTAGATCTTTGAATATTTCAAATTGTTTTCTCAGTTACTGACACTGGGCAGGCAGCTAATAAGCTTAAGGGAGAATGGCTTTAAATTCTATAATATTTTACCGGTGATCATGCAGCATATCTCATACAATCATGGACAAAAAGTGGGGGTGGTGGCGCTGTCGCTGATGTGTTGTATAACTAGCCCGATATATAACCACTCGGTTGATATATAGGTTCTATTAGGGCAACATTCCCTGTGTTAAATATCTGCCTGATGATTATGATGATGAGTATGTTACTCTGGATCACAGACAAAAGATGTATGTCGGTGTTGCTACATAACATGAGTATAAAATGCAAAGTATACTATAGGTGGATAAGATGTCCACACCCTGCTTACCACAGTAAGAAAATTGTGGTTAAAAACCTTTACAAAGCCTAGTTCACATATACATATGAGCTAAGTTCCGTAATCAAATGAAAGAAAGCAGTAAGTACAGGTGGTGTCAAAAAGACATAAACGCATATAATACAAAAGTCCATAAAGCAGATATAATCAAGTTTGTAGTGAAGAGTTCAGGGTGCACCTATGTGGGTAGGTGATCTTAACAATGCATCAGGTGTTAACTCGCAGTGGGTCTGGTGCTCCCCCTTGTGGATCCCCACTCACCAGAAGCAATCACCCCTGCAGGGGTAGAGTGCGTATCAGACGGTCAGTTGTTCCTTGGTGCCGTTGTTTCCTTGTCCACAGTTCCTGGTGGGTATTCTTGATGTAGGTGTTCAAGTATGGTTAACTGTCAGGTTTCCTCCAAATCAAAGAAAACAGGTTCCCATAGCGTAATATGTTTTAAAATAGTTTTATTGACACTGCCAAGCAAGGCGTGTGCAAAACATATGCAGAAAAATATATATATGTATATACAAAAAATACGACAAAAAATCTGTATATATACAAAAAATACAAGAAATGTATATTGGTAGCCGGCTATGAGACAGCCAATAAAAATAGAGCACGGCTGGCAGTATACAAAGTAAGATAAAAAATAATAAGATGAAAAAGGGGGACCAAAAAAAAAAATATAACATATTACGCTATGGGAACCTGTTTTCTTTGGTAAGCAGGGTGTGGACATCTTATCCACCTATAGTATACTTTGCATTTTATACTCATGTTATGTAGCAACACCGACATACATCTTTTGTCTGTGATCCAGAGTAACATACTCATCATCATAATCATCAGGCAGATATTTAACACAGGGAATGTTGCCCTAATAGAACCTATATATCAACCGAGTGGTTATATATCGGGCTAGTTATACAACACATCAGCGACAGCGCCACCACCCCCACTTTTTGTCCATTTATTTCATTATACTCCCTCAGGGGAGCTATATTTAGGGGGGGCAGCAGTCGCCTACTATACCATAACCCATCACCCTTATACACTATCCTAAGCGCAGTTTATCCTCCTTTCTATCTCATACAATCATGTCCATTTTAAATCAGTTGAACCTTTATTAGCTTTGATTGGTTAAGAATGAAGGATAAGATAATTAGTAGCAATATCCCAATTTTCTTTAAACCTCATGCCAGGAGGACTGCAAGGCACAGTGCATGCCTGAGGTCATCCATACCATGGAACTAGGAGTTGGAGCTAGGGTAACCACGTGTCCCGGATTGCCCAGGACAGTCCCGCATTTTGCAGGTCTGTCCCGGGCACCTTCATTCAAGCACAATACAGAGTCCCTGAATGAAACTGACACAGTCACCCCCCGGGCCAATCTTATGCCTGCAAAAGAGGCCGCCACATCACCGCTTTACTCACTGACAGTACTTGTCCTGGCCGGGAATGCCTGCAGGATCACAATCCCCGCCCCCTGCTTGTGATTGGAGAAATCATAAATCCCGCCTCTTGTGTCCAATCACTGTTCTGTGATTCGTTACAGCACAAGCTGTTTTGGAGAAGCAGGGGTTTCCCTGAATGGTAGTTTGGAAATGTGGTCACCGTAGTTGGAGCTCTTATTTAGAAGACTCAACTGACAATAGGTGGTCTTTCACATCTATCTTATTTACTAAATGTACACCTTATTGCTTCATGTCTGGGCCTTCTACTCTTTTTTTATACATTGCTAAATGTGATTGTAGCCGTATTAGTGCACTTGTGACACTCAATTGTTTCTAAAGGGAACTTAAAAACTACTCAGGAAAGGAAAAAATGTAAACTAAGAATTATAATTCTATTGACACATATTATACTGGACTAAACGTGGACCATGTGTTTCTAAATCCTTATCCAACAGTTTTATGACCAGCCTCACCTCTGTGACTGTTACCCACCCTTCAGGTCTATAGAACTACCTCTGCCTCATTTCCCTAACTACCCAAATAGAAATACTATTGCTGTGTATGTCTGTGCCTTTTTTTCCCCCTCAGAGATTGTCTTACTTAACATTTTGCATAAAACTTGTGTATTAGTACTGCTTGGACCTTGAAGAAGGGGGTGCGCCCCAAAAGCTTACCCTGAAAAATTGTATGTTGGTGCAAATAAAAAGTATTCTGGACAGTATTCAGTTGTTTCTTATACATTGCTAAGAAACCTAAACACATATAATAAATTGACAAAGCAGCAAAGAAGACAAGCAATACCTGTCCCCCTTCCAACATGCATAGGCAAGACACTGAGAAGGAAAGAGATTCTGTTTTTAGCCTGAAAATGGTAAATGACACTAGGGTTGCCTAGATTAAAAGATCACTAAATGATTTTTTTTTTAGATAAATAGCTTCCTTTACCTTACTGCAGTACTGGTTTCATGTCCTTGTTCGTTTTTGCTTTGAAGTTGCTGTAATCCTGCTCTGTTCTCCACAATTCCTGCTTGTCTGTTTCCTTATAACCACCGTACTGGGAGCTTTCTCATGGTGGTCTGAGCTGTCATTACTGTGTGTCTAAAAGTTCCCAGAACCAATCAGATTCATTTTAAAAACAAAACACTGCCCTGGATTTGTTTGTTTTTGTTCTGTGTGTCTATTTCAACGTTGCAGAAACATGAAGCCAATTCAAAAGGGAAACTAACCTGCAGGCACATTATATGATTGATTTTTATCTATTTTTAATCAATTTGAAAAGGAATCAGTTAACTTGTATGTCTCTATACCCTGTAAACAGTCATTTCAGCAAAAAAATGTTTTCCTTTAGTGACCCTTTAAGGCTTACCTGTAGGGGCTTGGAATATCTCCTAAACCTCCACGGTTTAGAAGATATTTACTAAAATCATGGGGGCCGATGTCTATGACGCATGTGCCGTAGACATCAGTGATCGTGCCCTTCCCTAAAGGAGGCCGTGTCGTGATTGGCGGCTCCCGTGTACACGCGTGGGAGTGACTTCATCTCGGCTCCGGCCAATCACAGCGCCGGAGCCGCGATACCCAGATGTAACCCCGGGAAAGATGTCGGCCGCCCGATCGGTGTACGAGGATGGCTGCGGGGGCTTTGATCGAAGGTCAGTATTACATAATGAGTTAGTATGCTCATTATGCCCTTGTCTTGCAGGATTATTTTTTTGCCTTTACTTCCTCCTTAAATGCCGTGGTGTATTAACTTACCATTAGCACAGCTCGTCTGATGGCTTTGTTCTCCGCTGACAATAAGTGGAGGCTGGAGATATCAGCACCTGCTCCATCCGCACCAACGCAGATCTGCTCCGGGTCACCGCCAAAATAAGCAATATTTTCCTGGACCCATTTCAAGGCGGCGATCTGGTCTAGAAGGCCCCAGTTCCCGTTTGGCACAGTCTTACCTGCAAATGGAGATCAAATTAGTGTTACAAAAAATATGTTCACATCTGGATACAATTATCTGGCGCTTCTCTAAACCCTTTCAATACAATTAACTGACCGTGCAAATGTACCCAGCATAATAAATAAAAATAATGGAAATGTCATCAATATAGTAGATGTTCTGTGAACCCAATTACTAAAATCTCAGACAAACTTTAATATATTATAATTCTAAAATATGTTTTCAATCTTCTTAAAGCTAAACTCTGTGAAAAAGAAAAATCTACATTTGCAGTGGGGCTTCCACTGCCTAGTCACTTTTTTTTTTGCCTAGTCACTTTTATTTACCTAATTCCTTGCTCTCACAAGTTCCTCCTTTTAAAACATAGTGCTTTAACCACTTCCATACTGGGCCTATTCTGCCACTTCTCTTCTAAAAATCATATTTTTTTTTCTAGAAAATTACTCAGAACCTCCAAACATTATATATATATATATTTAGCAGACACCCTAGGGAATAAAGTGTCGGTCATTGCAACTTTTTATCTTGCACAGTATTTTAAATGCCTTTTTTTGGAAAAAACAAAACTAAAAAGGGTTTCATGAATTAAAAAACAACAAAACAGTAAAGTTAGCCCAATTTTTTGTATAATGCGACAGATGACGTTACACAGAGTAAATAGATACCTAACGTGTCATGCTTTAAAATTACGAACAATCATGGAATGGCGCCAAACTTTGGTACTTAAATTTTTTTTTTTACAGGTTACCAGTTTACAGTTATGGAGGAGGTCTAGTGCTAGATTTGTTGCACACGCTCTAACGCACGTGGCAATACCTCACATGTGTGGTTTGAAATGCGTTTATATATGAAGGGATGACTTAAGTGCGTTTTCGTTTCTGAGCACGAGCTACCGGGGACAGGGGCGTTTTTATTTATTTTTATTTTTTTACTTTGTTTTTTTTTACACTTTTATTCCTATTACAAGGAATGTAAACATCCCTTGTAGTAGGAATCACTGTGACAGGTCCTCTTTATGGAGAGATGCAGGGTCATGCTGACAGCCAAAATTGTTTACTTCCGGGTCCCCGGGCGTGACATCATAACGTGGCACCCGGGCCTCTGGCGGTCATAGAGAAAATCTCGATCGTCGTGAGCCGGCGCCGGCCGATTCGTTCTCCAGTACTGAGGTGGTTAAGAAACAAAATGGCATTTACAATTTAGCAATCTGATGCAGTGTTTTAATTGTGTTACATTCAGGGCTCAAGTCCTGCGGGAACGAGTGGGAACAGAGTTCCTGCACTTTTTTCACAGCAGGAACTCGGTTCCCTTTGCAGGAATAGAGCAGCCGAGAGCAGCTGAGCCGTACGAGTCAATCCTTCACTAAGCGGCGATGCCCAACTCGAGTCACTGTCAGGGGCAGGCGAACCTTAGTAATCCTTTATGTTACTGGCCGCTTCCTGTATATGGATTCATCAGGTAGTGCCGCGATGTCTCCTGGGAGCTTTTGTCATTGTTCCCAGGAGACGTTGTGAAGGTCTGCCATGAGTTATCGCGGGATTTAGAAAGAACTTACTGCGGCCAGTAACAAAGGAATTACTAAGGTACAGTGGATTGAAAAAAAAAACAAACATGCCGTTTAGTAATTATTAGGCGTGCGATTGCCCAGTAACTGAGCAGGGACGTGGAGCTCTGTGTGTAAACACAGAGCTCCATGTCCTGTCAGGGAGAGAGGAGACCGATCTGTGTCCCTTAGATAGGGACACAACATCAGTCACCTCCCCCAGTCACTCCCCTACAGTTAGAACACTACTTAGGACACACATTTAACCCCTTCCCCGCCCCCTAGTGGTTAACCCCTTCCCTGCCAGTAACATTTATACAGTAATCAATGCATATTTATAGCACTGTTCACTGTATAAATGTGAATGGTCCCACAAATGTGTCAAAAGTGTCCGATGTGTCTGCTATAATGTCAAAATTGCAGATCGCCGCCATTACTAGTAAAAAAAAAAAATCATAATTATGTCACCTATTTTGTAGGCAATATAACTTTTGCACAAACCAGTCACTATACGGTTATTGCAAAAAAATGTTTTACCAAAAATGTAGAAGAATACATATCGGCCTAAACTGAGATCATTTTTTTTTTTTTTGCGATATTTATTGTGGCAAAAAGCAAAAAATATTGTGTTTTTCAAAATTTTTATTTTTGTTTATAGCCCAAAAAATAAAAACCGCACGGGTGATCAAATACCACCAAAAGAAAGCTCTATTTGTGGGGGAAAAAAGGACGCCAATTTTGTTTGGGAGCCACCTCGCACGACCGCGCAATTGTCAGTTAAAGCGACGCAGTGCTGGAAGCTAAAATTTCGTCTGGGCAGGAAGGGGGTGTAGGTGCACAGTAGGCAAGTGGTTAAATTACTCAGAACCCCCAAATATTATATATATTTTTTAGAAGACATGTGCAATTAGTTTTGTTCGTAATTTGTTTTGTTTTTTTACATTTTCATATTGACTACATCCGAATCACCAAAAAACTGTCTTACATTTTTTTGCTAATATTCGTAATATTCGTAATTTTGTAAATTCGGAAACCCGAAAATATGAAATAATAACTAACTAATAATAACTTAACTATTACTAACTATTAAATTATAGGAATTACATTTTTTTATTTGGCTGTTAACGAATACAAATTTATCCAAAGTTATGAATTATCCGAAAAAACAAATGGCGTTATCTAAATGAATGGAATGTAACAAATTAGTAATAATAAATAACAATAATAAAAACTTTTTTTTATTATTATTATTTATTATTATTTTGCATTGTTCCATTTGTTTAGATGCGAGCATTCGTTATTTTGGTATAATTTGTAACTTTGGATAAATTTGTATATGTTACGTCCACTAACAGCTACATTTGAAAGGAAATTCCAATACCTATAATTTAATAGTTATTTATTATTAATTAGTTATGCTTTTGAATTTTTGGATTTTCTTTCTTATTTTCGGATCTACGAAATTTCAAATTTGTAAATTTTCAAATTTACGAATTGCGATTATAACGCATATAACAAAAACAAATTTTTCTGCAATGCACATGTCTAGTTGCGATTTTCTAGGGGAAAACAAAACACTGAAGTTTGCCCAATCATTTTGTATAATGTGAAAGAGGATATTACGCTGAATAAATAGATACCTAACATGTCGCACTTTAAAATTGCGCACACTCGTGGAATGGCGCTAAACTTTGGTATTTAAAGGGAGCTGTGGTGGCTCAACGTGATTGGCACTGCGCTGACAAGCCATTCACCTCTGCAGCCAAGGGTTCGGATCCCGGTCTCGGCTACATGTGAATTGAGTTTGGTGGTCTCAGCCCGGCTCCCGGTGGGTGTGCTATGCAAGATACGCCTGTGCTTAGTACGCCCACCCCCCCCCCCAAAAACCACCACACTTGCACGCACACTAAATTGGTTTAAAACACACGCACTTTGGCCATGCGGTCTCCTAAAATAAAGAGAGGCAAAGGACCTATGGGGCTGGCTGGGTGGGCTAGGCCCCCTCACTCCCTCGTAGGGGGAGTCCCTCTGCCCCATTGGGGTCCCGTTGGGCCCCAGTTGGGCTCCCAAGAGGAGCAGGTAGGGCGGGGTGAGTGGGAGGCCCCCCTTCACACCCGCCATTGCCACCAGGGGCATGGAGAAGGATGGCGATTGCCTCCGGGGGAGGGTCTGCCTACTCCCAACTCCTGCAGTCCGGCTCCTCTCTCTCGAGTTCACGCACAAAAATACACTTTAACCACTTAGCAACCACCTGCCGAAAAATAACGGCGGCAAGGTGGTTGCTTAACTCTGGGATCACGTTATATAACGTGATTCCAGAGTCGCGCTCCCGCGCGCCCCCTGGGGCGCGCACACGGGAATGTCCGTGACCGCCGGGTCCAGAGGACCCGGCGGGTCACGAATCACGGTAAATCGCCGCTGATAGCGGCGGTTTACCACGTGATCGCGCCGTCCAATGACGGCGCGATCAGATGTAAACAGACCGGCGTCATTTGATGACGCCGGTTCCTCCCTCCTCTCTCTGTACCGATCGGTACAGTGTGAGAGGAGAGGGGAGGGAGCGGATGGCAGCGCCAGTGCTGCGGGATGGATCTGTGACAAATGTAGTCACAGATCCATCCATCTATCCCTCCCTGCTCAGCCATCCCTGCTGCACATACTCTGCAATGCTGGGCAATACTCTGGGGGGGGGCAATACTCTGGGGGGGGCAATACTCTGGGGGGGGGGGGCAATACTCTGCAATACTCTGGGCATACTCTGGGCATACTATGGGGGGGCAATACTCCGCAATACTCTGGGCATACTATGGTGGGCATACTCCGCAATACTCTGGGCATACTCCGCAATACTCTGGGCATACTCCGCAATACTCTGGGCATACTATGGGGGGCAATACTCCGCAATACTCTGGGCATACTCCGCAATACTCTGGGCATACTCCGCAATACTCTGGGCATACTCTGCAATACTCTGGGCATACTCCGCAATACTCTGGGCATACTCCGCAATACTCTGGGCATACAGCGCCCCTGTCCCCGTGAGCTCGCATGCAGAAGCGAACGCATACGCAAGTCCCGCCCACATATTAAAACGGTGTTCAAACCACACATGTGAGGTATCGCTGCAAACGTTAGAGCGAGAGCAATAATTTTGGCCCTAGACCTCTTCTCCAACTAAAATGATGTAACCAGTAAAAATATTTAAAGCGTCACCTATGGGGATTTTTAAGTCGCAAAGTTTGGCGCCATTCCATGTGGCCACGCTGTGTAAAAGTCCCACACATGGGGTATCGCCATACTCGGGAGGAATAGCAGAATGTGTTTTGGGGTGTAATTTGTGGTATGCATATGCTGTGTGTGAGAAATAACCCGCTAATATGAAAATTTTGTGGAAAGAAAACAAAAATGAAAAAAATCTTGATTTTGCAAAGAATTGTGGGAAAAATTACAACTTCAAAAAACTCACAATGCCTCTTTCTAAATACCTTGGAACGTCTTCTTTCCAAAAAGGGGTCATTTGGGGGGTATTTGTACTTTTCTGGCATGTTAGGGTCTCAAGAAATGAGAGAGGATGTCAGTACATCAGGTGTGATCAAATTGATCAATTTTCAGTAATTGGTACCATAGCTTTTAGACCCTATAACTTTCACCCAGACTAAATAATATCTACATTTTTTTTGTTTTGTTACCAAAGATATGTAGCAGTATACATTTTAGGCCAAATTTATGAAGAAAAATTACTTTTTTGCAAAATTTTATAATAGAAATGAAGAAAAATTCATTTTTTTACAAAATTTTCGTTCTTTTTTCATTTATAGTGAAAAAAATAAAAACCGCAGAGGTGATAAAATACCACCAAAAGAAAGCTCTATTTGTGGGAAAAAAAGGACAAAAATTTCATTTGGTTATAGTGTTGTATGACTGAGTTATTGTCATTCAAAATGTGAGAGCACCGAAAGCTGAAAATTGGTCTGGTTATTAAGTGGGTTTAAGTGCCCAGTAGTCAAGTGGTTAAAAAAAAAAAAAAAAAAAAAAAAACTTTGGTATTTAAAAATCTCCGTAGTTGACGCTTTAAAAATACTTACAGATTTCCTCTTTAGAGTTACAGAGGAGGTCCTGCACTAGAATTATTGCTCTTGCTCTAACATTTGTGGCGATACCTTACATGTGTAGTTTAAATGCTGCTTGCTTATGCGGACGTGACCTACATATCTGATCAGGATTATCATCACTAGAGTGACTTTTTGGACAGTAACATGTATAATACCTCAATTTGCACTTTTGTCTCTGTGGATTAACCTCCCTGGCGGTATGATTCTTTCAGATTTTAGGTGCTGAAAGCGGTACAATTATTTTGCATGGAAATTTGGCATTTTATATTGTAGGCATGTAATTCTTAGGAATAACTCACTTAACCACTTAAAGGATCACTAAAGGAATTTTTTTTTTTTAGCTAAATAGCTTCCTTTACCTTACTGCAGTACTGGTTTCATGTCCTTATTGTTCGTTTTTGCTTTGAATTTGCTGTAATCCTGCTCTGTTCTCCACACTTCCTGCTTGTCTGTTTCCTCATAACCACAGTGCTGGGAGCTTTCTCACGGTGGTCTGAGCTGTCATTACTGTGTGTCTAAAACTTCCCAGAACCAATCAGCTTCATTTTAAAAACAAAACACTGCCCTGGATTTGTTTGTTTTTGTTCTGTGTGTCTATTTCTACTTCACAGAAACATGAAGCCAGTTCAAAAGTGAAACTAACCTGCAGGCACATTATATGATTGATTTTTATCTATTTTTAATCATTTTGAAAATGAATCAGTTAACTTTTATGTCTCTATACCCTGTAAACAGTCATTTCAGCAAAACATTTTTTTTAATATTGTGAAAGATAATGTTACGCCAAGTAAAATGATACCCAACATGTCACGCTTCAAAATTGCGCCCGCTCGTGGAATGGTGTCAAATTTCTACCCTTAAAAATCTCCATAGGCGACGTTTAAAAAAAATCTATAGGTTGCATCTTTTGAGTTACAGAGGAGGTCTAGGGCTAGAATTATTGCTCTCGCTCGAATGATCGCGGTGATACCTAACTTGTGCGATTTGAACACCATTTTATTTTATTATTTTTCCACTGTTTTAAAAAAAAATATGTAAACACCCCTTGTAATAGAAAAAAAACATGACAAGTCCTGTTAAATATGAGATCTGGGGTCAAAAAGACTTCAGATTTCATATTTACACTAAAATGCAAAACAATAAATAAAAAATCATGTGAAAAAAATGACAACAGGAATATGTGCTTTTAATAAGCATGGGCGGAGGTGACGTTTTGACGTCACTTCCACCCTGCTATGACTCTCCTGTAGTCCAAGGGAGGGGGCGAGCACGACACTCCACACCACGAAGAAAGCCTTGCATTACTGTGTGGGGTTACAGATAGAAGAACAGGAAGTGAGGATTTCTCAGAAGAAATAAGGACATTTAAAAGCAAAATTGAAGGATGAGGTAAGTGAAGGAGGACTGCACTAAGGTAAAGGAAGCTATTTAGGGGGGGGAACCCCTTTAAGGCAACCTTTTCATTATGAATGGGCTGCCAAAGCACCACAATGGATCAAAAAAATGCACGCGACCCTTTTATAGCAGGGCAGAGTGCCACAAAGCAACGTATGTGCAATGAGCCCCAGTGAAATCTCTACATCTGCTGTAAGAGGAAAAGAGCAAGTAAAGGGGAAATGTCTGTTTTTGTATTTGGCCATTGTCGGTCTACAATAAGACTGGAAATGTAAGTTTGCTAATTGCTGCCATATGTGCGGGAAAAAATATGTTTTATTTTATGAGGCAGTACAAACAACTTTCTTAAACTTTCAGCAGCTCAATCTTAATATTGGAAATTAATAAGTTGCAGATTGCGTCGTTAAAATTTGATCATGCAATTACTACACTGATGATTGCAATCTGGATCGGATTTCTCTTCTGTGATCCCCGTGCCAATTTTGCTGCTACAGAACGTATATAGCCGCAGAGCTCTGAGAAAACGCACATTTGCAAATTCTACATAAAACTAATTGTACATGTTTTTATTTTGTTTTTAGCTAGTCCCCCAGAAAGTAATAGATGGGGCCCAGTGAGCTGAGTCAGCCCTATGCTTCTTATATGTGTTGGATGCTTCAACAGTGAGGTCACCCTGATCTCCTTCACTATAAGCATTTACATCAGCATAACAGTAATGCTAAATGAACCTCACATATTACACATCACCCACAATAATTTGACCTTTAACAATCCAAAAGCATAACATCATAAGAAAGATTTGCTTACCAGATGGCAAGCAAAATCAGGCAATTGGCTTTAGCCCAGCCGAGGTCTTTGCTTGAACGTGACAACGTCATTAATGACGAAACGTGCCTGGAGGAGGTTGCATGCTAACGTCACCACGTGGTCCCAATAGGAGGATGGGTTCTGTTTTTAGCCGGCCAGCTTGCTGATTTAAATGCGATTTATACTTTACGAAATGTAAGTGCAATAGAAATTTTATATAATAAATGTAGAATAAGGAATATCACACTATGTTAGCGTTTTTTCTGTACTGATGGGTGTTGCTGATTGATGGTTCCGCATCGTATGGTGGCAGTAGTGTTGGAAGACACATATACAGCTATTGGCCCAGAGCTTACCTCAGAACCTCTGTGCAAGCAAAGGCCTCAGTTTTGCTTCTTTTCTTTTTTGCCATCTGGTAAGCAAGTCTTTGTTAGACCCATTTCACACCGAGGAGTTTTTCAGGCGTTTTAGCACTAAAAATAGCACCTAAACACCACCTGAAAAACTCCTGCCCTGCAGTCTCAGTGTGAAAGCCTGAGGGCTTTCACACTGAGGCGATGCGCTAGGAGGACCACTCCAAAAGTCCTGCTAGCAGCATCTTTGGAGCGGTGAGAGGAGCGGTGTGTTTACAGCTTCTCAACCGCTTCTTCCCATTGAAAACAATGGGACACCGCGGCTATACCGCCGGCAATGTGCCTCTGCAGAGCCGCTAGCGGACGCTAAAACCGCACTGCTAGCGGCCGAATACCGCCGCAATCCCTCAGCAAATCGGAAGGTATAGCGCCGCTAAATATAGCGGCGCTATACCGCCACCGCACCTCCCACCCCAGTGCCTGGAATTCCCATAATGGCCGATTAGAAACCATTGATCTTTCTTTGGGCAGAGCCACCATTAGAAATCACGGGGTGCCATACAGCCTACCTGACCAGAACCCCTTCTTGGTCAACCCCAAGAATGTGCCAACTTCTGCAGTTCCTTGCACAATCCTGTCCCATAATGCACCAGTGTTTGTGCTGTGAAGTGTCCAATAGGATGCTTCACAGTAGGTACCCCCCCTCTCCTTCACTGCCAATCAATTACAGAGGAGGGCAGGATGTAGGCCTCGTACACACGACCGTCTCTCACCAAACTTTTACTTAACACGCAGTAACACAAGATTAGCAAAAGAAGCCCCAAGGGTGGCGCCAGTGGAATCGAACGTCCCCTTTATAGTGCCGTCGTACGTGTTGAATGTCAAGATTTTGTCTTGACAGTGTGTACACAAAGAAAGCTTGTCAAGATTCTCGACAAGCCTAACAAGGAACTCGTAGAGGAAAACAATGTTTCATTTACGCCAAGTTCCTCTGTCGTGGGTACGAGGCCGTATAGTGAAAGGGAGGGGAGTGGGGCAATCTGCATCTTCAGCAGACACCATCTAGTCAACTAATCTAAAGAACGACAGATTGAAATTAATGTTCTGACATAATTGTTAGTGCTGCTCTGAGATAAGGCCAGCAAAAGAGGTCTGATCATGAACTTTATGTCATCATCATTCTATAAAATGTTTAAGAAAAGGTATATCTTCTGCTCAGCTTGCATTTAAACTCCACCAAAATAATAAGTCGAAAACCATCCTACAAGGCATGTCCTATTTACCAAATACTATTTGTTGACCAATAACTTTTTCGGGAGGTCATCCTACACCCAGGCAAAAATGTAAGCCTAACAGTATAAGAATTTACCTGCACTTAGGAAACCAAAGACACCAACTCTGTACCCTGCAGTCACCACAATAATGTCCCCTATTGCAGCTTGGTATGATCCATCAATAGAGGTCTGCCCGGTCTCACTATAGTCACTGGGACTGTTATGGAAGTACAAGAGAATGGCTGAGTTCGGTCTCTGTAAACAGAAGATAAAGAAAATTCACAGGAAGAAAAAGATACAGTAATATAGTCTAGAGCAGGCATGTCCAAAGTCCGGCCCGCGGGCCAATTGTGGCCTACGTCTCAGTGTAATATGCCCCCCCCCCCCCCAGTGCCACAGAATATATATACCAAATTTATCAGCGCTGCCTGGAAGGGGACAGGGAGGGGGGCAGGACGAGTGCTGTCAGATTACATACAGGAGAATCTCCTGTCTACTCTGCGGCATGTGTAATAGGAAGTCCCGTCTCCACTCTCCTGGGCTGGCATTGGACGACTGTTCTGTCTATCATAGGAGGTGGGACTTTGGTGGGACTGGGACATACATCTTAGTGAACAAAATATAAAGGGTTATGGAAAACGATTATCTACATGAACACACCCACACAGGTTGAACTGAAGAGGTTAGTGTCTTTATTCAACTTTACCAATTAGGTAACTATATAACCTTTTTTTTCCCCTATGCTCCGCCATGCAGCCACCAGAAAATATGTGAACTACACAAAATTAAGGGCATGGATGAGCATGTGACTTACTACCCTTCTTGCATGCGACAGGGTTGGTGCCCTGTCACATAAGGGCAGGGAAGAGATTCATAGCCCCGTGTAAGCTCTGACAAGTTGGTTTAGACTTAGAGCTTACACAAAGCTTTCTTTCCCCAGTTCTGGGGACTAAATGGAAAGTGCAAGAGTAAGCAGAGTCGAGTATCTGGAGAAGATGGAAATTATGTATTTTACTTGGTCCGGTAAGAGCAGCTGAAAAGGTCAATTTAAAAAAAATGAGAACCAAATATCCTTACTGGGTGTAACTATTTTATTTTTTTATTTTTTTTGTATCAAAAATAAAAAATAAGGTTTCATTTTAATTATATTCAAAAAGGGTTACACGAGGTCCAAAAACGTCTGGCTTCCCCAGTTTAGCAAAATCCTGTTCTTGTTTTCTATCACATTTGGACACAATAGTTCTCAGCTCATCCAATTGTCTTTGGCTTCCAAAATAAATATCTGAGGACAGTGTAGACTTTGTTGTTTGGAACAGATGAAGAAACACACTGGCATGTTCCTAGCCTTTATCCCACTCCAAATTCCCATTATCAGATTTTTTTTTTTTTAAAGACAATGGGGCTTCCAGATTAAATAACATAACACAAAATACTTACAGTAACATGGGGAACAAAGACATTAAGATACAAGCAGTCTTCACTAACAGAAGCGTACTGGGCCTTCCCATCTCCCGGTTGTAGACAGCTTGACCTAAAACAACAGTTATGGAACAATTTATACAGGAGATGTACAGTATATCTGTTCTTAGTCCTGTACAATAACACAGTGTGTATATATATATATATATATATATATATACATACAGTACAGACCAAAAGTTTGGACACACCTTCTCATTCAAAGAGTTTTCTTTATTTTCATGACTATGAAAATTGTAGATTCACACTGGAGGCATCAAAACTATGAATTAACACATGTGGAATTATATACATAACAAAAAAGTGTGAAACAACTGAAAATATGTCATATTCTAGGTTCTTCAAAGTAGCCACCTTTTGCTTTGATTACTGCTTTGCACACTCTTGGCATTCTCTTGATGTGCTTCAAGAGGTAGTCACCTGAAATGGTCTTCCAACAGTCTTGAAGGAGTTCCCAGAGATGCTTAGCACGTGTTGGCCCCTTTGCCTTCACTCTGCGGTCCAGCTCACCCCAAACCATCTTGATTGGGTTCAGGTCCAGTGACTGTGGAGGCCAGGTCATCTGGCGCAGCACCCCATCACTCTCCTTCTTGGTCAAATAGCCCTTACACAGCCTGGAGGTGTGTTTGGGGTCATTGTCCTGTTGAAAAATAAATGATGGTCCAACTAAACGCAAACCGGATGGAATAGCATGCCGCTGCAAGATGCTGTGGTAGCCATGCTGGTTCAGTATAAATCCCCAACAGTGTCACCAGCAAAGCACCCCCACACCATCACACCTCCTCCTCCATGCTTCACGGTGGGAACCAGGCATGTAGAGTCCATCCGTTCACCTTTTCTGCGTCGCACAAAGACACGGTGGTTTGAACCAAAGATCTCAAGTTTGGACTCATCAGACCAAAGCACAGATTTCCACTGGTCTAATGTCCATTCCTTGTGTTCTTTAGCCCAAACAAGTCTCTTCTGCTTGTTGCCTTTCTTTAGCAGTGGTTTCCTAGCAGATATTCTACCATGAAGGCCGGATTCACACAGTCTCCTCTTATCAGTTGTTCTAGAGATGTGTCTGCTGCAAAAGGTGGCTACTTTGAAGAACCTAGAATATGACATATTTTCAGTTGTTTCACACTTTTTTGTTATGTATATAATTCCACATGTGTTAATTCATAGTTTTGATGCCTTCAGTGTGACTCTACAATTTTTATAGTCATGAAAATAAAGAAAACTCTTTGAATGAGAAGGTGTGTCCAAACCTTTGGTCTGTACTGTATGTATGTATATATATATATATATATATATATATATATATATATATATATATATATATATGTGGTATATACCTAAGTATAAGCTGAGTTTTTCAGCAAATTTTTTTTGTGCTGAAAAAGCCCCCCTCGGCTTATACTCAAATCACCTTTTTGTGCCTGATCTCTCGGACTTTGGGGACCCCGGTACTGGTACACATGTAGCCCCACTCTTCCTCTACAAGTGTGCAAAGTTTGATGTCCGGGGGACCTACAGCCGGGGAGCATTGTTTTTTTAAAGTCGGGCATCCCTTCCATGGACTCCCATGTTACACAGTAATTTCTCCGGTAACTTTGGGGACCTGGTACCGGCCGGCCGTAGGGCCCCTGGCCCCGGAACTTGGCACACATGTAGCCACAGTTCTCCTCCACAAGTGTTTGCTGTCTGGGGGACCTACGGCCGAGAAGCACCGATTTTTCAAAGCTGGGCACCCCTTCTATATACTCCTATGTTAAACGTAAGTCTCGTCATAGACACAGTGAGGCATGGGCACAGTGAGACATGGACACAATGAGGCATGGGCACAGTGAGACATGGACACAATGAGGCATGGGCACAGTGAGGCATGGGCACAGTGAGGCAAAGTGAGGCACAGTGAAGCATGCAGATGGACACCCTAGACTTATGCTGCGTACACACGATCACTTTTTGTGATGTAAAAAAAAGGTTGTTTTATCTCACAAAACAAAACAACGTTTTTCAAACTTTGTTTAAAAAACGACGTTGCCTACACACCATGGTTTTCTGAAAATGCTCTTGCAAAGTGCGGTTACGTACACCACGTTCGACGGCACTCTGTTCCATTTAGGCTTGCGTCATAACTTGCTTCTGAGCATGCGCGGGTTTAAAAACTGCGTTTTAAACGTTGTTTTAGCCCACACACGATAATTTTTTATGACACAAAAAACGACATTTTGAAAAACGACATAAAAAAATTAAGTATGTTCGAAATTTTTTTTGGTCGTTTATCAGAAGACAGAAAACAACGTTTTGCCCACACACAATCATTTTAAATGACGGTTTTTAAAACTTTGTTTTATTTCATCACAAAAAACGACCGTCATAATACTCGAGTCAATATGTTTTCCCATTTTTTTGTGGTAAAATTAGGTGCCTCGGCTTATATTCGGGTCGGCTTATACTCGAGTATATACGGTAACTGTTCTTGGGTTGGGGTGACCTAAAAAGTACCCAAAAATTGAACATCTACTCTCCCATAAACTCACCCCTCACAATTACTACCTTTTGAATTACTTAAAGAGGAGTTCCACCCAAATTTTGAACTTCCTCTTGTTCCACTCCTCACCCCCTTACATGCCACATTTGGCATGTAATTTTTTTGGGGCTTCAGTAGGAGTGGGACTTCCTGTCCCACTTCTTGCTTCTGCCGAGGGGCTGGTAAGGCGATTAGGCGTAATCGCCTTATTTCAGCCCCTCCCTGTAGGCGATGGCCTAGGACACTGACAGGTCCTAGGCAATCGCCTGTCCAATCAGCGGCGAGCCGCGCCGCACGCGCATGCGCAGTGCGGCTCGCGCATGCGCAGTGGGTGCCCGGCCGTGAAGCCGAAGGCTGTCACGGCTGGGTGCCCACAGTCGGGATGGAGACGCCGGCTGGGGAGGGGGGGAGAGGAGCGGAGCCCCGGTTGGCGCATCGCTGGAACGCAGGAGCAGGTAAGTGAGTGTTTATTAAAATATAAATAAATAATAGTGCAGCGCAAAACAGTGAATATAAACTACAACATCATATAACAGTGATATAACACTCAAATAAGGTCAGCTAGAAACACATATTTTAAAGCATGACAACAGAAATGGCATGAAGCACAAAGCAAAAGGCAAAAAACACAGAAGTGAGTCCATATAGTGCTTGAGTGCAAATTAAATCCAAAACAGGTGCAGAAAGATCCAAACAAGTGATGTCCAGAGAACCTCCACCAAATAGCAGGAATGGCCTCTCACCTTAATTATTCGACCTGCAATAGGTCACACAGCATGAAATATATGAAGAACCTCCGGTTCACACAGGGACAGCAAGCAGCAGCAGCTCAAATATGGTAGACTCACTCAGAGGTAAGGTAGGCAATCAGGGCATATGAAATACAAAAGGAGGAGGAGATCTAGTGCTCTCTGAAGCGAACCAATATAACATTTATTAAAAATAACAAGGATACACTCACATGTAAAGGCACTCTTCAGTGAGTTCAACGAATCAGCATAGACAAATAAGCACACTCTGTGCTGTACAAAATGATTCAGCATAAACCAGATCACAGCATGGAAAACGGCTGGATCTTACCTGGGTTGACGATCGCGGGTGACGTCACGCATAGCTCCTCCCCCTCGTACGTCGTTACGTCCCTATGGGCGGGACTTCATCAGCATGGGGAGAAGAGAAGCAATATATCTCTTCTCCCCATGCTGATGAAGTCCCGCCCATAGGGACGTAACGACGTACGAGGGGGAGGGGACGTCACCCGCGATCGTCAACCCAGGTGAGATCCAGCCGTTTTCCACGCTGTGATCTGGTTTATGCTGAATCATTTTGTACAGCACAGAGTGTGCTTATTTGTCTATGCTGATTCGTTGAACTCACTGAAGAGTGCCTTTACATGTGAGTGTATCCTTGTTATTTTTAATAAATGTTATATTGGTTCGCTTCAGAGAGCACTAGATCTCCTCCTCCTTTTGTATTTCATATGCCCTGATTGCCTACCTTACCTCTGAGTGAGTCTACCATATTTGAGCTGCTGCTGCTTGCTGTCCCTGTGTGAACCGGAGGTTCTTCATATATTTCATGCTGTGTGACCTATTGCAGGTCGAATAATTAAGGTGAGAGGCCATTCCTGCTATTTGGTGGAGGTTCTCTGGACATCACTTGTTTGGATCTTTCTGCACCTGTTTTGGATTTAATTTGCACTCAAGCACTATATGGACTCACTTCTGTGTTTTTTGCCTTTTACTTTGTGCTTCATGCCATTTCTGTTGTCATGCTTTAAAATATGTGTTTCTAGCTGACCTTATTTGAGTGTTATATCACTGTTATATGATGTTGTAGTTTATATTCACTGTTTTGGGCTGCACTATTATTTATTTATATGCTCTGTTGAGGTATTTTATTTGAATTTGACCTTTAACCACTTAAGACCCGGACCAAAATGTAGGTAAAGGACCTTGCCCCTTTTTGCGATTCGGCACTGCGTCGTTTTAACTGACAATTGCGAAGTCGTGCGATGTGGCTCCCAAACAAAATTGGCGTCCTTTTTTCCCCACAAATAGAGCTTTCTTTTGGTGGTATTTGATCACCTCTGCGGTTTTTATTTTTTGCGCTATAAACAAAAATAGAGCGACAATTTTAAAAAAAATGCAATATTTTTTACTTTTTGCTATAATAAATATCCTCCAAAAATATATAAAAAAAAATTTTTTTCCTCAGTTTAGGCCGATACGTATTCTACGTATTTTTGGTAAAAAAAAATCGCAATAACCGTTTATCGGTTGGTTTTCGCAAAATTTATAGCGTTTACAAAATAAGGGATAGTTTTATTGCATTTTTATTAATTTTTTTTTTTTTTTTTACTACTAATAGCGGCGATCAGCGATTTTTTTCGTGACTGCGACAATATGGCGGACACTTTGGACAATTTTGACACATTTTTGGGACAATTGTCATTTTCACAGCAAAAAATGCATTTAAATTGCATTGTTTACTGTGGAAATGACAGTTGCAGTTTGGGAGTTAACCACAGGTGGCGCTGTAGGGGATGTGTGACCTAATGTGTGTGTTTACAACTGTAGGGGGGTATGGCTGTAGGTGTGACATCATCGATCGCGTCCCCCTATTACAGGGATGACGCGATCGATGCTACGGCCACAGAGAAGCACGGGGAAGCCGTGTGTACACACGGCTCTCCCCGTTCTTCCGCTCCAGGGACGGATCGCCGCACTCCAGCAGCGATCGGGTCCGCGAATCCCGCGGTCCCGGTCCTGGAGCTTCGGACCGGGTTGATGTGCCCAGCCGTGCCATTCTGCCGACGTAAATGTGCAGTAGGCGGTCCTTAAGTGGTTAAGTGCTGGCTTGCATAGTTTTTAGTTGTAGATTCCAGCGCTGAATAACTCTTTTTTATTAGTGTTTATTAAAAGCCAGCAGCTACACTTTTTGTAGCTGCTGACTTTTCATAAACACATTTTTTGGCTGGAACACCCTTTTAAGCCTGTGTTTTAGACTCTAGGCTCTCACAGGCAGGACCCTCAGACCCCTATTATATTTATTTGTATTGCAACTGTACTGTATTCCTTTACTTTGTCAGAAAGGAGATACCCCCCAAAATGAATGGGACTTTAGCGGCAACAGAGTAAGGATAATATTCAATATAATTTTATTCAAAATGTAATAAACATGTCATAAATATAAGGTCTCAAACCAATAACAACAGTGTTGATAGTGGTGATGAGTTCCCATATGCCAGGGGTGTCCAAACTTTTTTCAAAGAGGGCCAGATTTGATGAATTGAACATGCGTGAGGGCCGACCATGTTGCCTGACATTCTTTGAACCATTAAAAGTGTGTTCGCTTGAGCAACTAATACACTGCCCAACAAGAATTCTCTTTCCTTTGTGGCTGTGTGTGGTGAAGAGATGAACGTGGGTGTTATTTGGATATACCATATTTATCGGAGTATAACACACACCTTCACTTTAGGAGGGAAGTTTAGGGGAAAAAAATGTAAATAAAAAACTGTGAAGCAAAATAAGGGTCATTGCCCATCAATGCAGCCTAATCAGTGCCCATCTGCAGCCTCACCATTGCTATGAATGCAGCCTCTTCATTGCCATGAATGCAGCCTGATTGATGTTCATCTGCAGCCTCGGAGGGAATGGGGGGGGGCGGGATGAGCACCAACAGATTACATACAGGAGAATCTCCTGTTTACACAGCAGCCTCTTTAATACAATTTCTTCCTCCTCTTTTGATAGACAGAGGAGTCGTCCAATGGCAGCCCAGGAGATGGGACTTCCTATTACAGACGTCACTGAGTAAACAGGAGATTCTCCTGTATGTAATTTGACAGCACTCATTCCCCCTCTCCCTGTCCCCTCCGAGGCAGCGCCGATAAATACAGTATATATCCAAATTACCAGGGGGGCCACATTAAAATGGAACGGGGGCCGCAGTTGGCCCCCGGGCCGGACTTTGGACATGCCTGCCATATACAGTCCAGGTGAGCCAAAGCATTTCGGGACACAATACATCCCTTCGTTAAGGGCTTTTGTCAGGAAGAGATCACACCAAAATAATCATCGTGGAAATTGCTGCTAGACCAGTAGTGGCACCTGCATTGCGGAAAGATACCCCCTATGTCCAAAGGACAGAGTTGTACCGGGTGGGTCCCCACTCATCCACAAGAGTCCAACACAGTGATACCGACCAAGGGCACACACATGAACCTTGCCACAGGATCTCGTTAGTGTATAATCTCAGTAGAATCCACTTCCCAGATATTACAGGGGGCAACGGCGACCAAGGCATCCAAATGCCTATCCCCTCAAGTTTCCTCCAAATTCACTAAGAATGTAGTCTCTAGATAGACTGCACCAAGGAAAGATATCCTAAGGCAGAAACTGCTGCTATTTGCTGTCTGGTGTAGTCACAGAGATTATTTTGTAATCTCTTATTTTTGGCGTATGTGATGGGTTGAGCTATGTGGCTTTTCTAAGAAGGCTTTACTGTCCTAAGCCTTGATTCAGCTGAAGCAATTTTGAATTCTTCTTTTTCATTCTCACCATAACCTGTATGGTTATAATGTCTTGCTCGGTCTCAAACCCTACTCCATAGAGCCGGCGTCTCAAACTGGTGGCACTCCAGCTGTTGCGAAACTGCAAGTCCCATGAGGCATTGCAAGGCTGACAGTTATAAGCATGACTTCCACAAACAGAGGCATGATGGGATTTGTAGTTTTGCAACAGCTGGGGGGCCTCCAGTTTGAGACCCCCGCCATAAAGGCTATGGTTTTCATACACTGCATTGCAAAAAAGCCTGGAACATATGTATGCAGTTTGGGGTGCAGGTAGGGGAGGGAATGGGGGGGCATTGTTTGCAATGTAATAAAGTGGGTACCATGGGAGGGATCCTTTCCCCTCAGGTTGAATCTGACAGGCTTGTTTCGGTGGTAGACAGGCTCTTCCTAGGTGACAATGGCTTTCTGCTAGGAATGGGGCTGCTCATCTGGTCAGGGGTTGGGAAGGCAGAGAGCCCCTGTATCAGTGCCATCTGGGAGTGGTGACCCAAGGGTGCTCTTAGTATCACTATGGGTTTGAGACCCCACTGTAAGCATAAGCACAAGGATGCAATACTACATCTTTTTTATGCACTATGCCTCATGGGCTTTTTGGTCGAGACCAGAGCAATTTTTGTTACCAGGCCGCAAGGTCTAGCCGTTGTGTTGTACATTGGCACTTTATTTATTTTTTCTTCACTTAATGTCACTGCACTTTATTGTGCCTTTTTACTCAGGTTTGGTGGGTTGTGGGTCTTCGGCCCACCCTGAAGACTAGGGGGGTGGATCTGTGGCCCTTAGGTTCCTTTTGCCTTTCCAGCCTTGAGGTCCTCTCTTTGGGAGAGCCCCTCACGAGTACTCGAAGGTCACCTGTGGCTGATCACGAGGAGAGGGGCCTGCTGGGCCTTTTGGTTAGGTCACGGTGGACCAGAGATGTTTTGCTCTTGTCAGAAGCCTCAGGCCCCAGGGGGTCAGAAAGGGTCCATCCTTTACAGGAGGGGCTCATATCGCACACCCTAGTACACTTTTTTTGTGTGTTCGTATGCACTTTTTTTTTTTTCACAATCAAAGTTTATTTCTTAAGAGAGAAATTAAAATACAAAGTACAACGGATAAATAGGACTGAACATTATATCCTTCATATACAGAAAAGAAAAATGCACTTAACATAACAGGTGCAAATTCAAATACGTATGAAAACTGATCCCGTGCTGCGGATAATTATACGTAGGTAGGCCTTGGGGATCATTGGGGGGTGGAATAAGAAGTAGGGGAGGGAGGGAAAAAAAGGGCTGGGGGTAGGGGACAGAATGGAGTATAATAGGCATCTAAAGTTCGGGAAAAACTAAACAGTTGGTGTTAGCCTACATGTCACATGTTAGATACATAGTCAAAAACAGCATAGTGGAATTTCAACAAAGGTATTACAAATTTATGAAGTACAAAGTGTCTTTATATCGCTATGGTAGAATAAGGTTGACAAACCCGTGAATTGTCGTTAATAGAGTCAGGGCAGTAATTGTTGGTAATCATTGGAGTATTTAAATAGAACCCATGGTTGCCATGTGTCGTGGAACAATGTCGAGTTTTTGATGTTCATGGCCACAAGTTCGTCCATTTTATGTATATAATGTACCCTATCAAGCCACTCTCTGATTGAGGGGCATGTCGCCGTCTTCCAGTAACGGGTGATTAATGTTTTTGCTGCCGTTAAGAGGTGTCTGGTGAGTGACTTTTTATAGCTTTTAGTCGAAAGATGATTTATATGGAGAAGGCATGCAGCTGCATCTAATGTGATACTTGTCTCTGTGATCACCTTCACCCAATGTATTATTTGGGTCCAATAGTTAAGTATTGGGGGACAATACCACAGGATATGTGCGAAGGAGCCGATTCCTGTTTTACAGCGCCAGCAAGTGTCTGAGGCTGTCGGGGACCATCTCTTGACTTTTACGGGGGTAATATACCATCTCATGAGGAATTTGTATGATATTTCTTGGAACCTCGAACTAAGTGAACATTTGTGCGCAAACAACGAGGCTCTCTCCCATTGATCATCATTTATGGATACCTTCAGTTCGCTCTCCCAACTGGCTTTGATCTTATTTTGAGGCTGTGTGTGCGATTGGCTGAGCCAAGAGTAAGCTAGAGCTGTTGTTTTGGGAGTCTGGGAACCCAATAAGCAAATCTGCTCCAGCTCGGTACGTATGCACTTTTTTAGTTCACTTTGGAGTTTGTTTTTGTGCACCATTGCTTAGAAAATTCAGTATGCAGTTTGGAATAGATGGCTCTATAATACTGGGCTATATTTGCATTATTCACCAGCAGTTCTGAATTTGCATCTATCTGATGTGATGTAAAACACGATTTGCATGGCCCAGACCATTGTCTCTTGTAATGAAATGAGAGATGTGAATACCTTCTGTTCTAGGAAAACATTACTGTTATAGTAAAAGAAGAAATTGTACGATCCAAAGTCCACAACAGATATGTAATTCATGCTTTACCTGCCAAAAGTGCCATTCCATGTACCCGTCCAGGTATATGGGTTCGGAGGTCGGAAACGGTTCTCCCCAGTAGGTGGCGCAGCATAAGGGACACCAAGGAATTGGTTCACGGTCCTAACATCTGAACCAATAAGAACAGCTTGAGATCTGCCCTCAATAATACCCTGAGGAATGGATACTGATGTCAGGGGACGGGCAGTGGCTAAAATAAAAAATAAAATAAAATGTAATTTCATTCATTTCTGACTTCAGTAAAAATACAATTTGAAGGAGCAGGATAGAAAGCTTTATTCAACCAAACAAATTTCAACAACCAAACAGTGTATTTATATATTATTATTATTATACAGGATTTATATAGCGCCAACAGTTTGCCCAGCGCTTTACATCAGGGAAAACAGTACATTCACAATACAAATCAATACAGGAGGGATCAGAGGGCCCTGCTCATAAGAGCTTACAATCTAGAAGGGAGGGTCAAGTGTAACAAAGGGTAGTTAGCTGTAGGGGATGATCAGATGGACTCAAATGAAAAATGCAGTTGCTAGGTGTGGGAAGGGTAGGCTTCTCTGAAGAGGAGGGTTTTCAGGGATCCTCTAAAAGCTAATAGAGAGGGAGATAGATTGATAGATTGGGGGTAAGGAGTTCCATAAGCTTGGAGAGGCCCTGGAAATGTCCTGGAGACGAGCATGGGAGGAGGTGATGAGAGAGCTAGAGAGCAGAAGGTTTTTAGAAGAACGAAGAGAATGATTAGGTTGGAATTTAGAGACTAGGTCAGTGATGTAGCTGGGGGCAGAGTTGTGGATGGCTTTGTAGGTAATTGTTAGTAGTTTGAATTTAATTCGTTGGGTGAGCGGAAGCCAGTGGAGGGATTGGCAGTGAGGAGTAGCAGAGACAGAGCGGTTGGTAAGGTGGATGAGTCTGGCAGCAGCGTTCATGATGGACTGTAGTTTTTGAATGGGAAAGTCCATTATTTGTATTGCTGGTGAGAGCCCTGGGTGTGGGAAGACATACCTGTATGAACATTTTGCTTTTTTATTTTAAATAAAAGTGGTCAGGAAACCTTTAAAAAAAAACTTCTGGTGTGGGGTAAACCTACTGTTTTGGCATTACCACTGAGCTAGAGAACTCTAGTCAGGTTGAAAAAAGTCCATCTAGTTCAATCCAAAATAAATAAATAATAATAATACAATCCCATATACCCAATCCTTCACCATCAGTTTATACAGAGGAAGACGAAAAACCCAGCAGGGGACAAAAATTACTTCCTGATCCCCCGAGAGGCAATCGGATTTCCCCCGGATTAACTTTACCCATAAATGATAGTACTAGGGTTGTCCCGATACCACTTTTTTAGGACCGAGTACAAGTACCGATTCTTTTTTTCAAGTACTCGCCGATACCGAATACTGATACTTTTCTTTAAATGTGTCCCCAAATGCAGCCATGTCCCCCACGAATGCAGCCATGTCCCCCCACAAATGCAGACATGTCCCCCATATATGCAGCCATGTCCCCCATATATGCAGCCATGTCCCCCACATATGCAGCCATGTCCCCCACATATGCAGCCATGTCCCCCACATATGCAGCCATGTCTCCCCATACCTAGATGCAGATGCAGCCACCGCCGCTGCTGCCGCCTAGTTGATCAGCGCGGGGAACATTACAGCTTTCATCTGAATAGCTGTGTGTTCCCCGCAGCGCCGCGTATAGACACTCCCCCTTGCTCGGGCACTGATAGACAGATCACCCGTCTAATCCCGAGCAAGGGGGAGTGTCTATATGTGGCGCGGCGGGGAACACACATCTATTTAAATGAAAGCTGTAATGTTCCCCGCTGATTAACTAGGTGGCGGCGGCGTTGCATTATCCCGCAAATACCAGTATCGGTATCGGGACAACCCTAGTTAGTACCCAGTTATATTATGTACTGTACATTTAGGAAAGAATCCAGGCCTTTCTTAAAGCAATCTACTGAGCTGACCAGAACCACCTCTGGAGGGAGTCTGTTCCACATCTTCACAGCTCTTACTGTGAAGAAACCTTGGCGAATTCTTCTTTCCTCTAGACCAGGGGTCTCCAAACTGTGGCTCGAGGGCCAGATGTGGCCCTTAGGTAGCCTTTACCCGGCCCCTGGGGGAACTATTCCTCCCACTCACACCAACAATGGGGCATTTTTTCTTCTATAGATACCAATGATGGGATACTATTCCTCCTACAATAGGGGCACCACTCCTATTGACCACCAACCCTGAGGCCATATTTATTCTCACTGATGCTGGGTCCATGTCATTTTCTGCCCCTGCTGGCCACAATCCAGCCCCCCTAAAGACTGAAGGAAAATAAACCGGCCCTTTGTTTGAAAAGTTTGGAGACCCCTGCTCTAGACATAAAGATCGCCCCTTGTCCTCTGTGATGACCTTAAAGTGAATAACGCAGCACCAAGTTCACTATATGGACCCCTTATATATTTGTACTAGTGTTATCCCGATACAATACTAGTATCGGTATCGATACAGAGCAGTTACGCGAGTACTTGTACTCGCACAAATGCTCCCGATGCCTGATCTGATACCCGGGAGAGAGAAGCAGCGTGTAATGCCTGTGTCCCTGTGTAATGCTCAGATGGCGGCCATCCAGTGTACAAAAGCTGCGCCTCCTCCTCGTCTGTCATAGGGGAACACTCCCAGCAAGTGAGTCAGTGTTCTGCCTATCATGGACACCCTCTCATCCACATCCCATGGACGAGGATGAGAGGATGTCCGTGATAGGCGGAACACTAACTCACTGCTGGGAAACTGAGTTCCCCTATCACGGACGAGGACGAGGAGAAGGCGCGGCTTTTGTACACTGGATGGCCGCCGTTTGAGCATTACACAGGGACACAGGCATTACACGCTGCTTCTCTCTCCCAGGTATCGGATCAGGCAATCACCTTATTCATGTAGTGAATAAATCAGTACTGTAACCACCAATGAGTCACAGTCCATGTTCTCTCACAAGTTTTTTTGAATATTACATATATCAGTAGAGTAGTACCACCTATAACTGTAGGCTGCAAAGTGCCATTTATACATCCTTTATTGTAATTTAAACCACATTCTTCAGTTATGGAAGAGGATGCGAGGATGTCTGTCAGTGCCAGCCATCAATGCGTCACTGTCACATGACATTAAAAAAAAGTAAGGTAATCGTATCGGCGAGTACTTGGAAAAAAAAGTATCGGTATTGTACTCGGTCTTAAAAAAGTGGTATCGGGCCAACCCTAATTTGTACATGTTGATCATATCCCCCCTTATTCTCCTCTTCTCAAGAGAGAATAAATTCAGATCCTCTAATCTTTCCTCATAGCTGAGCTGAGCAAAGTCCTTTTTTGTATTATGAGAGGTATGGACTCCAGAGATAGAGATATCATTTTGCTCCCCTGTTCAAATCATTAGTAAGACCTCATCTGGAAAATGCAGTTCAGTTTTGGGCTCCAGTTCTCAAAACGGATATCGCGGAACTGAAGAAAGTGCAGAGAAGGGCAACCAGTTTGGTTGTCCTTCTCTGCACTTTCTCCAGTTCCCAATATCCTTTTTGAGAACTGGAACCCAAAACTGAACTGCATTTTCCAGATGAGGTCTTACTAATGATTTGTACAGGGGGGCAAAATTATATCTCTCTCTCTGGAGTCCATATCTCTCTTAATACACTTTGCTTACTTTGCTTGCTTTGGAAACTGCAGCTTGGCATTGCATGTTATTATTGAGCTTATGATCTACCAAAACACCAAGATCCTTCTCCACTACAGATCCCCCCCAGTTTACAGAAAGCCTAATAACAAATAGGTAAAATGTAGTTCCTCTTATTCCTGTCGGAAGCCCTTCAATGCAGCCCAAACTTACCTCTCTTCCTGAAAGTATAGGTTGCGGATTCTTTGACCAATAGCTGACAGTGATGTCCTTTCAGACTGTAGTAGCAGTTTTGTGTTTCTGGATAAAATACACATTTTATGGCAGCCCATAGCACATTGATAGTAGTGGTTACACATGTGGGGACCCGTGCACACTCTGCGGAGGAATCACATAGGATATCAGAGAAATTAAAGAGGGACTAAGCTCTTTCAATCAACATGAACTATTTTTAATCAGAAAATATATTCGCGCTATATTAAAAAATATATATATAAAGCAGCTACTGTATAATTGTGATACCAGTTGTGAAAAACGCAAACAAACAAGCAGTGCTAGAATAGTGACATAAATAGCAAAAAATTATAATTAAGATTAGAATGATATGTGAAAGTCTATATGCAAACAAATCTCTTTGGTGAACTTAATCAGGCATAACTACTCTAATTTCTCCCTTTTTTTGTATGAATTTATGTACTTTGGGGGGGGGGGGGGGGGACAAACTAAAAAAAAAAAAAAAACAATTGCAGCCTCACTGTGCCCATCAAACGCAGCTACTGTGCCCATCAAACGCAGCTACTGTGCCCATCAAAGGCAGCCACTGTGCCCATCAAAGGCAGCCACTGTGCCCATCAAAGGCAGCCACTGTGCCCATCAACTGCAGCCACTGTGCCCATCAATTGTCGCCACTGTGCCATCAATTGTCACCACTGTGCAATGCCATCAATTGTCACCACTGTGCCCATCAATTGTCGCCACTGTGCCCATCAATTGTCACCACTGTGCCATGCCAAACGCAGCCACTGTGCCATCAAACACAGCCACTGTGCCATGCTATCAAACGCAGCCACTGTGCCATCAATTGTTACCACTGTGCCATTAATTGTCGCCACTGTGCCCATCGATTGTCACCACTGTGCCATGCAATCAATTGTCACCACTGTGCCCATCAATTGCCGCCACTGTGCCCATCAATTGTCACCACTGTGCCCATCAATTGTCACCACTGTGCCCATCAATTGTCATCACTGTGCCATGCCAAACACAGCCACTGTGCCATCAAACACAGCCACTGTGCCATGCCATCAAACGCAGCCACTGTGCCATCAATTGTTACCACTGTGCCATCAATTGTCGCCACTGTGCCCATCGATTGTCGTCACTGTGCTCATCAATTGTCACCACTGTGCCTATCAATTGTCGCCACTGTGCCTATCAATTGTCGCCATTGTGCCCATCGTCACCACTGTGCCCATCATCACCACTGTGCCCATCGTCACCACTGTGCCTTGTAAAATGCTGCCAGATTGCCCCCTCGTCCGGCAATTTCACTGTCCGTGTTATCCATGGAACGCCCCCCGCGCGTCCCCTGGTTAACTATTTGGAAGCCGATTACAGCCCTTAGGCTGTAATCGGAAAGCCAATCAGGGCCGCTGGCACTGATAGACACTTCCAAAGCCAACCAGCTGCCGTTATTCAGATAGTCGGTGCTCACCAGGGGGCCGGCCATCTGAATAGTGGGTCGCAGCAACAATACATAGATTTATGCAATGCATAAATCTATGTATTGTTGATCAGTGGCGATGCAGGAGAGAGAGGGGGTGGCGCTGCTGCACCCTCTATGGACGCACCGCCACTGTAGGAAGGATAACTTACCACACATTTGTGGCAGTGTTGAATCGTAGGTCGTGAACTTGCTGCACATCTTCCTAGGCAAGTTGTACACTTGCAGAGCACTTTAAGCACAAGTTCTAGCTGACATTTTTCCAATTTGTAGCAAATTAGCGTGGCAAGTCTCAAGAAAAAGCAAAGTCGCAGTAGTGAGCCTACAGCAAGAGCTCTGCAAGTCTACAGCGCGAAAATTCAGTCACACTGCCCCCTGTGGTGGGATGACTGTTAAACAACATAATTGAACCAGAACTTGCAGTAGACTTGCAGAATGTTTGCGAAGAAAGTTAATTTGAAGTCATGCAATGCGGACTTGCTGCAATTGTGCAACAAACATGTAAAGACTGGCAAGTCTAGCAACAGCTTAGCAAGTCATTTTCAAACTTGCAGCACCAATTTCTTGCTATGTGAGTAATATATTTTTGAGAATTTTGTTTCATCTACATTTTGGCCACAAGATTAAGTCATTTTTTTGCACTATATGGCTTTATTTTTCACCACATGGTGTAGCTTTATTACAACTCAGGCTCCGTCAGAATCGGCGACCCGCCCGTCGAGAAAGGCAACCAGCCATTCATCCCGACGGACCGTCGAGCAAATAGAGAACCTGTTCTCTATTTGCTCGATGGGTTTCCCGATGGGCGGGGCTCGCCGAGAGCGTACACACGCCCGAGAACTTCGGCCGTGTGTACAGGGCTTCAGGTGTTGATCTGTGTTGAATGCAGGTTTTATAATCAGAAGCAGTGTGATGGTTTTCCTCCAGCCCATCCCCCAAAGACGTTGTTTCAGACTAAACATGTAGGGCGCGGCTTGTACCTGACGTCATCACGCCCCAATTCAGGTTTGGAGTCTGTGTTTTTTTGTAGGCTATCATCCTGCTATTGGTTTGGTTCGGTTCGAGGCCACGGGTTTACACTGTAAAGCTACTGATTGGGATATACTACAGTCTAGTCTTTTTGGATAGAATAAAAGGCTCAAGTTTTTAACGTATTTCACTATGGGAGGACATTCTTTTCTTTGGTGCTAATCTTTGCAAATGGGGGAATGTCTATTTCCATGCTGGGAGCCAAAAGAACATACAACCAAAGCCTGTTTGACCATTTATAATTGTATGGTATATTACAATTTGTAAGACGCCTTGGTTTATGGCAGTGTTTCTCAATTCCAGTCCTCACGCCCCCCAACAGGTCATGTTTTCAGGATTTCCCTCAGATGAAAAGGCTGTGGGAATTATTAAGGCAGTGAAACTGATCAAATCACCTGTGCAAAATAATGGAAATCCTGAAAACCTGACCTGTTGGGGGGGCCTGAGGACTGGAATTGAGAAACACTGGTTTATGGTGTGCACAGCCAATAGCATTAGGTTGTCCCCCCCAAAGCTCAAACACACATGCCTTTATTTATTTTTAACAATTATGGGCTAGATTCACGTAGGTGCGCGTATCTTTGTGCGTATCCTATTTACGTTACGCCTCCGCAACTTTTACAGGCAAGTGCTGTATTCACAAAGCACTTGCTCCGTAAGTTGCGGCGGCGTAGCGTAAATTGGCCGACGTAAGTGCACGTAATTCAAATTAGGCATGTAGGGGGCGTGTTGTATTAAAATTAACCGTGACCCCACGTAAATGATGTGGCGAACGAACTGCGCATGCGCCGGCTGTGGACGTATCCCAGTGCGCATCCTCAAAATCACATCGCAAATAGTCAATAAAAACGGCGTGAACGTAACTTACGCCCAGTCCCATTCTGAATCGGCTTACACAAACGACGTGAAATTCAACGGCTGTTCCGACGTCCATACTTAACATTGGCTGCGCCATGTTTTTGGTGGTTTATCTTTACGCCTGAAAAAGGCCTTACGTAAACGGCGTATCTTACTGCGACGGCTGGGCGTACGTTCGTGAATCGGCGTATCTAGCTAATTTACATATTCAACGTGTAAATCGACGGAAGCGCCCCCCTAGTGGCCAGCGTAAATATGCAACTAAGATACGACGGCGTAATACACTTACACCGCTCGTATCTTAGCTCAATCCCGGCGTATCTTGTTTTCTGAATACAGAAAAAAGATACGCCGGCGCATCTTAGAAGTTACGCGGCTTATTTCGAGATACGCCACGTAAATTCTCACTGAATCTGGCCCTATATATTTAAAAAAAAAATAGGAGCCCTGTTGGGGGCTTTGGTGAAATATCAGGGGTTAAAACAGACCCCTGATGTCTCACTTTTGAGATAGAGAATGGGACTGAATACAGAGATTCCCAGTCTCTTTCTCTGCACTGGACAGGTAATGGATGGGAAGTGCTCTGTGCTGAGCGGCTTCCTGTTCATACACAAACTGAAGCACACTAAACATAATTTACTATGCTTCCGTTATGAATGATCACAATGATCACTCACTGTGTTCATTCAGAAAAGGAAGGGACCAGTAAATTACATGTTTACTGTCCCCTTTCCCCTCTTTCCATTCTGAAACAGTGCTATAGGGAAAGAAGGGGGACATGAGAGCCCGGGCAAAAGGGGCAATCTGGATCTCAATGGGTGACACCTGGGACCAGGGCCGCCATCAGGAATTATGGGGCCCCTTACACAGCTTTAGGCATGGGCCCCCCGAAACAGAGAACCGGGGGGGTGCTGCTGCCTGAAATTGAGAACCGGGGGGGGGGGGCTGCTGGGAATTGAGAAGGGGGGGCCCCTTTACAAAAAAAGAAGAAACAAAGAAGGGGGGTAGCCATCCGGGGCCCTGGTGGACCTCTGGGCCCTTTAGTAAAAAGAAAAAAAGTAAGAAAAAAAATATATATAAAAATGGGGACCTCTGGGCCCTTTAATAATTTTTTTTTTTTTTAGAAAAAGACATTTTAAAAAAAAGGGTGGTTGCCATCTGGGACCTTTATTTATAAAAATAAAAACATATATATAAACAAAAATAAAAAAAATAAACAGGGGTTTGCCACATGGGGCCCTGGGGACATCCGAGCCCTTTATTAAAAAAAAAAAAAATATATATATATATATATATATATATATATATATATAAAAAAGAAAAATAAATAAATAAATAAAAATAATAATATATATAAAAAAGAAATAAATAAAAAAAATATATAAACAAATATTTATTTTTTTATAAAAAAAGGGGGATTGTCATCCGGAGCAGTGGGGATCTCCGGGCCACGCATGCTCAGAAGCAAGTTATGAGATGGGAGCGCTCGTTCTGGTAAAACTACCGTTCGTAATGGAGTAAGCACATTCGCCACGCTGTAACAGACAGAAAAGCACAAATCGTCTTTTACCAACACTAAACCAGTTAAAGCAGCCCAAAGGGTGGCGCCATGCACAAGGGTGGTGCCATGCGAATGTTGTACGTCAGCGCGCTTTGCTCGAGCATTTTTTTTCAGGATCGTGTGTGGGCAACGTTGTTTTAACCACTTAACGCCTGGACCAAATACCACTTTTGGTGGTATGTGATCACCTCTGCGTTTTTTAGTTCTTGCTCTATATACAAAAATAGAGCGATGATTTAAAAAAATTAAAATATTTTTTACTTTTTGCTGTAATAAATATCCCCCAAAAATATCTAAAACAAATCATTTTTTCCTCAGTTTAGGCCGATACGTATTCTTCTACATATTTTTTGTAAAAAAAAAAATGCAATAAGCGTTTATTGATTGGTTTGCGCAAAAGTTATAGCATTTACAAAATAGGGGGTAGTTTTATGTCATTTTTATTAATATTTTTTTTTTACTAGTAATGGCGGTGATCATCGATATTTTTTTTGGTACTGCGACATTATGGCGGACACTTCAGACACTTTTGACACATTTTTGGGACCATTGCCATTTTTATAGCGATCAGTGCTATAAAAATGCATTGATTACTATAAAAATGCCACTGGCAGTGAGGGGGTTAACACTAGGGGGCGGGAAAGCGTTTAAATGTGTAACCTGGGTGTGTTCCAACTGTATGGGGGGGTGGACTGACTGAGGCAAATGACTGATCTACAATGTATGAACAGAAGATCAGCATTTCTCTCCCTGACAGGACCGGGAGCTGTGTGTTTACACACACAGCTCCCGGTCCTCGCTCTGTAACGAGTGATCGCGTGTGCCCGGCAGCGCTTGCGCTCGCTAGGCACGTGCACGGGACTTGGAGGCGAGCGGTGGGCGCCGGCGCCCCTACTGGCTGCTGGGCGAGGTGACGTTATATTATGTGCTCTCGCCCAGTAGTGCCAACCTGCCGCTGTAAAACTGTGGCGGCTGGTGTGTAACCAGTTAATGAAGAAGTTGGAAAAAAAAAAAATTCTAGAGGCTGAAAAACGTAATTTTTTACAACCCGAAATATGATCGTGTGTACGCAGCATTAGGGTCATTGTCAGCATTTTTCTTCCTCCAAACACGGCGAGCTGAGTTAATACCAAAGAGCTTAATTTTGGTCTCATCTGACCACAGCACTTTCTCCTAATCCTTCTCTGAATTCATTGGCAAACTTCAGATGGGCCTGTACATGTGCCTTCTTCAGCAGGGGGACCTTCCCAGATTGCAGGCATAACTTGCCACTAAGGATGAGCTTTGCGTTCGATACGAACGTATGTTCTACCCGAACATTGTCTGTTCGTACGTTCGACGAAATTCGAACAAAAGCGGTTGTTCACGCCAAATTCGAGTGACGCAAATCGATCCATAATTCACTGCGGTATTGCTCGCTGATGATTGGCCAAGCATGCTGTATGTCCCGCATGCTTGGCCAATCACAGCGCGCAAAAAACGAAGAGCCATAATTGGCCAAAGCCTAGGTGGCTTTGGCCAATTATGGCTCAGGGCTTTAGCACACGCCCCACACTATATAAGGCCGCCTGCTGGGCGGCCTCGTGTAGTGTGTCCTGGCTTGTTAATGAAAGCAGTCAGAGAGACAGAGAGATTGTCTTTTTAGATAGCTACATAAAGCATGCAGGCAGGCTAGTCAGTTTAGCTTAATGTACAGTGTGTAGAGAATATATATACATCCCAGGAGTTGTACATTTATACACTGTATAGCTTAGCTAGATCAGCTATTCCTAATTTATTGGCAGGCAGGTGATTGTGCTATTTAAAGACGTTATCACAGGTATAGACACCCAGCAGGTACAATATTTAAAGGAATTTTTTCTTATTTTTTTTTTTTATTTAAGCATCATTAAAATCACTGCTCCTGGAGCAGTGATTTTAATGATGCTTAACTTAAAAAAAAAAAAAACTAGTTTGCCTGTGAAAACGTCTTTGAGAACCCGGGTCTTGCCCGAGGGAACATGTATCAATGGAAATTTTTTTTTTTTAAACGGTCATTTTTTCAGTCCTGCTCCTGAAAAAATGACCATTTTTAAAACCTTTTTTTCCATTGATACATGTTCCCTGGGGCAAGACCCGAGTTCTCAAAGACGTTTTCCAACAATAACTTGAATATTGGTCTTTAAAATGAGCACTTTTGAATTCGAACGTTCGAGTCCCATAGACTTCAATGGGGTTCTAAATGTTCGCGTGAACGGTCGGTCTGTTCGACAGTTCTGGTGCGAACCAAACACGGGGGTGTTCGGCTCATCCCTACTTGCCACAAATTTGTGGCAGTGTTGTATTGTAAGTCTTGTTAACTTGCTGCACATTTTCACTGGCAAGTTGTACACTTGCAGTGCACTTGAAGCACAAGTTCTAGTTGACACTTTTCCAATTTGTAGCAAATATGCTTGCCAAATCTCTAGCAACGTGCTATCATTAATGTAGCACTAACCCCGAAGGAGCGGCAGGATATTTTCAGGTGGCATGTTACATCTATTTCCTCGCCGTCCAGGGTACTAGATGAGAGCTGAAAAAGTTCAATGTTCACACTTGGCACTTCTTTTTCTAAGATTTATTTGCTGAACTTGGTAAACGAATAAAAGAAGTGAATGAAGAGGTGGAAGGGTAACAGGTAAATAGGTTCGGGTGCGTAGTTTCATTTCGGAAACACTCCTGCTTCCAGTGACACAGCTTTCGTCGCCACTCTAGCCAGAGTGGGTTTTGCGCACCCGGAGAGGTTTCTCTCACTACCCTAGCAGCCGGAATGACACACGGAAAATGGTGAAAAAGAGACCGCCGCTCCAGGCAAATGCAATAAGCAATCAATGTCCTCCTCAAAGACCGTGGGTGCTGGCGATGCACAAGGCAAAAAATCAATGAAAGGAATTCATTGACAGTTGCACACCAAAATAAACCTAAAAAGGTAGCCTTTATTGGTGTAAAAAGGATAAAAAGCACTACAAAAACACAGCACAGCAAGCAGTGGGGTAAACATCTGACAGGTTTCGCACAAACAATCAGTGCTTAGTCATTATCTTTTTAGGTTTATTTTGGTGTGCGGCTGTCCATGAATTGCTTTCATTGATTTTTTACAAGGAAAATGGTACCGTCTCTTCACAGACCTTCCCACAGATGGAGACACTTTTCGCTCCAGAATCCTCGCAGTACAGGATTCAGCACCCCGATCTCTCCAGAGTAACTTCTTGTAGAAAAAAGAAATGTTTCTAGACTGCCGCACTCTGATAGGCGATTTATTGAAACAAAATGAACAAAGGATAAAATCCAAAGCTGTATAACATCCAAAAATTCATGCAAAACTGCAATCAATGGTAGAAAGTGGATATAGGGGACAAAAAAGCTAACATGTTTCACATCATGGATAGATGCTTAGTCACCTGCATTGAAAAAGAAGATGAGTTACTATAGAAGAAAGTCAATCTACCAACATGTGAACAACCTATGTAAGTTAAGAAAAACTTTATGCCCAATTTTGCATTACCTTCGGTACAGCCCTCATATCCTAAATGCACACTTTCTGCAGGAGCGTCAAGCCTGTTCGCTGGTTTAGCAGCCATTATGGATCCAATTTAGTGTCGAGGACCTTGGAAAAAAGCTTTCTTTATCGTACATCACGGGACACAGAGCGCATAGCCATTACATATGGGTTATATGGGTACCTTCAGGTGTGGACACTGGTGTAATCAACTTCACAGGAAGTTCCTCCCTATATAACCCCCTCCCACTGAGAGTGCTTTAGTTTTTTCGCCAGTGTCTTAGGTGTTGGTCACGTCTAGCTGTCCCTCGGAGGTCTCGGGACCCAGGATAGCTAGCCGGATCCGTCCGAAGTGCTTCAAAGCCAAGGTGTACGGTACCCGGGCCCTGCTGGAGTGGGGTTTTGCCTATAATGCCTCTCCTTGGAGGGCTGGATTCTGGGCTCCAGTGCCTTAGTCTCTTCCAAGAACTAAACGCTACTGATGCCAGGATGCTATATAGGTCCAGGGGTGTGGGTTCCTTAACACAGGACCCCGGTCCCTGAAGGTCCAAGACAATACCCACGGAGATGGGGGAAGATTGGGCCTCTTGCATTTTGCAATACCCTGCGGCGTGGAGCAGGTAAGAGGGAACCTGCGGGACTTGGTTCGACAGTAGGTATCCCCCTGGGGGTTCTGGGTTGGCTAACAGTATGCTTGTGCATCAGCCACTATCTCCACTATGTCTGTGTAGGCAGGATGGGATACTAATGTTTACCCAGATAACATGTAGATATATGTATACTTGTGTAAGTTATATATTTGCTACTCACCCCAGGTCTGCCTGTTAACACTGATACTGCAACCCCACATGTTTTAAAGAGGAAATTGCTGGTAAAAACTCCTGTTTCTTAGGAAGCCCATGGGGACAGCTTCCTCTCTGTGTGTGCACTACAATAAGATTAGTGCTTACCTGGTGTCTGTTGGTGCTGCCTAAACGCTGGTCCATGTTGTTTTCCTCTGCTCTGCTTCCTCCATGTGGTTTCAGCGTGGTGCGCGCGATCGTGCGCGCGTGTGCGCGCGCATGCGCGCGGGCGTGCACGCCGCTTTTTATAGCGTCGGCGTGCGTCGGGGGGGGCGGGCCAGCAGCGTCAGGGTCTGTTTAAAGGGAAAAACTTTTTCTCTGGCTGGTCTTTCCCTCCTGGAGGCAGAGGAAGAAAGGATACAGAGCGTGCAGCTGGGTCTTTTGGCCACACAGGGACACCTAGTGGCGGTTTTGTGGATCTTCAGGTCTAGGACTTAGGTCCACTATTGACCAGAAAAAAAAAAAAAGGAAGTTTTTTGCTTAAAGGGACTCAGCCTTAGATCCAGCAGTATCTGAGTCTACCTTGGACTCCGGCTAACGGGCATTGGTGTGTCAATACTCACAGGTTTCCTCAGTATTGCCACCTCCCAGGCGGGTAAAAAAAAAAAAAAAAAAAAAAAGGAAAAAGAGAGAAATTAGTTCTTTTTCATTTTCCTCATACCTGCCCTCATATTGGTTACTCCTAGCTACAACAGTCAGGTGTTGGCTATAGGGGTGACCCAAGGTTGTACAATGGCTCCAAAGGGATCTGGACCAGCCAAGGCTGCAAAAGGTGCCAAAAAGCAAAAGGGGTCTCCATCGGGGTCAGAGGATTTGGGCCAGGCTTCTACGGCCCCACCCTCGCCAGTCAGGAGTAGCATAGTACAAGAGCCATTGGGGGTGCTGGGGGCAGAGGCGGCCCCCGATCCACCCATTCCCGTTTACGTGACGGAAGAAATGCTAGCAGCCACCATGAGTGGGCTAGAGAAAAGGTTAACTGCGTTGTTTTCCCGTCCTTGCCCAAGTAGCAAGCGGGCTAGATCCCCCTCACCCAGTGTGGGGTTTTCAGAGGCGGAGGTCTCCTCTTCAGAGGAACGGGACCCACAAGGGGATCAGGCAGACCCAAGTCCCGACGGTTCAGACAGGGAAAATTCCACTATAGATGAATATTTTTCGGCCTCTCAAGCGGAGAGCCTGTGGATCCAGTCTTTGACAGATATGGTTCGCACTGCCTTTAAACTTCCAGTGCCAGAACTAGTAGCCCCGGAGGTATCCTCATTGGGTTCTTTAAAGGCTCCATTAACTTGTGCGTCTTTTCCAATGCACCCCCTTCTGCGGAACGTGATTTACCAGGATTGGGTTCGACCTGATAGAATCTTTGTCCCTCCTAAAAGATTCTCTATTCTCTACCCTATGGAAGAGGAATATGTAAAGAAATGGGCACTCCCTACAGTGGACGCGGCCATTTCCTGCGTGAATAAATCCCTGACTTGTCCGGTTGAAAATGTCCATATGTTCAAGGATCCGGTCGACAAAAAATTCGAGACCCTACTGAAAGCAGCTTTCACCTCAGTAGGTGCCATGGTTCAGCCAGCAGTAGCAGCCATTGGTGTTTGTCAGGCCCTGAAGGATCAGGCAAAACATATATTAAAGGACATGCCGGCTCAGCATACTCATGAATTAGCAGAATTCCCTAGGGCTCTCTGCTCTCCCTAGGACTCCATCCAACAGGCATCCCGTTCATCTCTACTGATGGTTCACATGCGTCGCCTTTTGTGGCTAAAGAACTGGTCAGCAGAGGCACCCTGCAAAAAGCTTTTAGCAGGGTTTCCCTTTCATGGGGGAAGACTATTCGGGGAAGACCTAGATAAATATATCCACACCATATCAAGTGGAAAAAGTACTTCCTTACCGGTCAAGAAAAGACCGCGTGGGCCCACGTTTAAACGACAGGCCATTGCAGGCTCGGCCCCTTCGACTTCCCGTCAGTATCGACGGCCTCCCGGGCGTTCAGCAGTTAATAGCCGCCCACAGGGACAAGCCGCGGCAAACAAGAGGCCCTGGTCTCGCAAGCCGGCTAAACCAGTCATCAAGTCAGATTCATGAAGGGGCGCCCCCACTCTCTCGGGTGGGGGGAAGACTTCAGTTTTTCTCCGAAGTCTGGAAGGCCAGAATTCCCGACTCTTGGGTTCGGTCCGTAGTAGCCTCAGGCTACAAACTAGAGTTTCGAGAAATCCCCCCTCCTCATTTTCAGGGGTCAAGTCTTCCAAGCGACCCGTTAAAGAGGGCCTCTCTCGTAAAGGCGTTGGATCGCCTCTTGCTCCAAGGAGTAATTGTAGAAGTACCAACCCAAGAAAGGGGTCTGGGATTCTACTCCAACCTGTTTGTTATACCAAAACCCAATGGCGACGTCAGGCCTATATTAGACCTCAAACGCCTAAATCGCTTTCTAAGGATTCAGACCTTTCGTATGGACTCCATACGTTCAGTGACAGCCAGCCTGCATCAGGGCGACTTTCTAGCATCTATAGACATAAAGGATGCATATCTGCATGTGCCGATTTACCCAGCACATCACAAGTTTCTTCGTTTTACGATAAATCAAAGTCATTACCAGTTCGTAGCCCTCCCTTTCGGGTTGGCAACAGCTCCACGGGTATTCACAAAGGTGTTAGCCCCGGTGCTAGCCGTTCTAAGGACAGAAGGCATCTTGGTCCTGGCATACCTGGACGATCTCCTGGTTATCGACAGATCAGCTTCCAACCTCAATCATGCAGTAGTCCGCACAGTGCGGCATCTAGAAGAGTTCGGGTGGATTGTGAACCAAGAAAAATCAAGGTTACAACCCACAAGACAGTTGGAATATCTAGGCTTTCGGTTAGATACAGAATGCCAGAGGGTATTTTTACCTCAAGAGAAGATCAGGTCGTTGATTCAAACGATTCAAATAGTCTTAGGCAAAAAGAAGCCGACTATTCGCCTATGCATGCGACTGCTGGGAAAGATGGTGGCCGCCTTCGAAGCAGCGCCCTATGCCCAGATCCATACCAGAATTCTGCAGGCAGCTATTCTCTCTGCTTGGAACAAGTCCATACAGGCATTAGACCGTCCATTAGTTCTTTCCCCAGGAGTCAGGCGCAGCCTGTACTGGTGGCTGATCCCTCAAAAATTATCAAAAGGGAAAACCTTTTGCCCCATCTCGTGGAAAATAGTAACCACAGATGCCAGCCTAACAGGTTGGGGGGCAATCTTAGGAAAACGGACCCAGCAGGGACAGTGGTCAGAGGCAGAAAGTCTGCTTCCCATCAATGTCCTAGAGATCAGAGCTGCTCGGTTGGCCCTGGTCGCCTGGACTCTCCCCCTGCAGGGTCTGCCAGTAAGGATACAGTCCGACAATGCCACAGCGGTGGCATACATAAACCACCAGGGGGGCACAAGGAGCCTAGCGGCTCAAAGGGAAGTAAACCTGATTTTTTCATGGGCCGAAGCCCATGTACCCTGCATCTCAGCAGTGTTCATCCCAGGGATAGACAATTCTCAAGCAGATTTTTTGAGTCGTCAACAGTTACTCCCGGGAGAGTGGTCTCTTCACCCCCAGGTATTCCAAGAGATTTGCCAAAGATTCGGAGTTCCCGATGTGGACATCATGGCAACAAGATTCAACAAGAAGTTGGACAAATTCGTATCCCGAGCCAGGGACCCCTCGGCCTACGGGACCGATGCGTTGGTTTGCCCCTGGCACCAGTTTTCTCTCCTGTATGCGTTCCCTCCACTACAGATGATTCCCCGCCTTCTACGAAGGATCAGGGTGGAGCGCAGGCCGGTAATCCTGGTGGCCCCAGCCTGGCCCAGAAGGGCTTGGTACGCACTCATCGTGAGGATGTCAGTAGGGGCACCGTGGCCACTCCCCCTGCGCCCAGATCTGCTGTCTCAGGGCCCGATCTACCACCCTGCTTCACAGCAGCTAAATTTGATGGCTTGGCGGCTGAATCCCTAATTCTTAAGGGCAGAGGCCTCTCAGCCCAAGTCATATCTACGTTAATTCAAGCTAGAAAGCCAGTCTCTAGAAATATCTATTACAGAGTCTGGAGAACCTATGTGGAGTGGTGCGAGTCTCAAGGAGGGCATCCTCGCAAGTTTTTTATTGACAGGATCTTGCGATTCCTCCAGGTTGGCGTTGACAAGGGGTTGGCTCTTAGTACTCTAAAGGGGCAGGTGTCTGCCTTATCGATATGGTTTCAAAGGCCTTTGGCCACGCATTCGCTTATGAAAACCTTTTTGCAGGGGGTCTTGCATGTGAATCCCCCTATTAGAGCCCCCCTCTGCCCCTGGAATTTAAATCTGGTCTTGTCAGCTTTACAAAAGCAGCCGTTTGAACCTCTGACAGAAATCCCTCTTGTGCTGCTAACCCGAAAGTTGGTTTTCTTGGTGGCTATGGCTTCGGCCAGAAGGGTCTCCGAGCTGGCAGCCTTGTCGTGCAGGGAACCGTACCTGATTCTGCATAAGGACAGAGTGGTTCTGCGGCCTCAGCCTTCTTTCCTTCCTAAGGTCATATCCAGTTTTCACTTGAATCAGGACCTAGTCCTACCATCCTTCTTTCCTACTCCCCAGTCCAGGGAGAAAAGATTGCTTCATACTTTGGACGTGGTCCGAGCCATGAGGGTTTATCTCAAGGCTACAGAAAAGATTCGGAAAACAGATGTGCTTTTCGTTCTCCCGGATGGCCCCAAGAAGGGTCAGCCGGCTGCCAAGTCTTCCTTGGCTAGGTGGATTAAGCAGCTGATTTTTCAGGCCTATGGGCTTCAGCGCGTTCCACCTCCCTTATCAGTTAAGGCCCATTCTACGAGGGCCATGAGTGCCTCTTGGGCGGCACACCATCAGATCTCTATGGCACAGGTTTGCAAAGCGGCAACCTGGTCTTCCGTACATACGTTTACTAAATTTTATAAGTTGGACGTCACAAAAGCTACGGACGCAGCATTTGGGCAGGCGGTCCTACGGGCAGCAGTATAGAATCCTCTGGCCCGGTTCACGCCCCTTTTTTTCTGTTGGTGGAGCTATTTTTTTTTTACCTCCTGATATATTTTCTGTTTGGCTAAATTTGGCCTTACGGTCTCCCTCCCTTCATGGAGCATTGCTTTGGGACATCCCATATGTAATGGCTATGCGCTCTGTGTCCCGTGATGTACGATAAAGAAAAAAGGATTTTTAATAACAGCTTACCTGTAAAATCCTTTTCTTGAAGTACATCACGGGACACAGAGCTCCCACCCCTCTTTTTGGGGAACATTGTGTAACCTCGGAGAAATTGCTTGCTACAAAACTAAAGCACTCTCAGTGGGAGGGGGTTATATAGGGAGGAACTTCCTGTGAAGTTGATTACACCAGTGTCCACACCTGAAGGTACCCATATAACCCATATGTAATGGCTATGCGCTCTGTGTCCCGTGATGTACTTCAAGAAAAGGATTTTACAGGTAAGCTGTTATTAAAAATCCTTTTTTTCCACAATCACAGTGATCCACGCCCTTTAGTGAAATCTCCTTGGTAATGCATGGATGACTCCTGTAAGCCAGTGAAAGCAGTAGCTCAGCTGAAAAGCTTGGCTTTTCACAGCTTCCTAGGGATTCAGGGGATTTCCCCTTGCTGGGGTCACAATCAGAAAACCTGGCATGCTTAGTCAAGATCAAACGCAGCATACCTGATCAAAAAAGGGAAAGCTGCATTACATAGTTACATAGTTACATAGTTAGTCAGGTTGAAAAAAGACACAAGTCCATCCAGTTCAACCATAAAAAAAAATAAAAATAAAAAAAAGTAAAACACAGTACATCCTCCCATACACCCAACTCCATACCCACAGTTGATCCAGAGGAAGGCAAAAAACCCCAGCAGAGCGATGATCCAATTTGCTACCGGAGGGGAAAAAATTCCTTCCTGATCCCCCGAAAGGCAATCGGATTTACCCCGGATCAACTTTACCTACAAAACTTAGTACTCAGTTATATTATGTGCATTTAGGAAAGAATCCAGGCCTCTCTTAAAGCAATCTACTGAGCTGGCCAGAACCACCTCTGGAGGGAGTCTGTTCCACATTTTCACAGCTCTTACTGTGAAGAAACCTTTCCGTATTTGGAGGTGAAATCTCTTTTCCTCCAGACGTAAAGAGTGCCCCCTTGTCCTCAGTGTTGACCTTAAAGTGAATAACTCAACACCAAGTTCACTATATGGACCTCTTATGTATTTGTACATGTTGATCATATCCCCCCTTATTCTCCTCTTCTCAAGAGTGAATAAATTCAGTTCCTCTAATCTTTCCTCATAGCTGAGCTCCTCCATGCCTCTTATCAGTTTGGTTGCCCTTCTCTGCACTTTCTCCAGTTCTCCGATATCCTTTTTGAGAACTGGTGCCCAAAACTGGACTGCATATTCCAGATGAGGTCTTACTAATGATTTGTACAGGGGGCAAAATGATATCTCTATCTCTGGAGTCCATACCTCTCTTAATACAAGAAAGGACTTTGCTCGCTTTGGAAACCGCAGCTTGGCATTGCATGCCATTATTGAGCTTATGATCAACTAAAACCCCCAGATCCTTCTCCACTACAGATCCCCCCAGTTGTACTCCCCTAGCATGTATGATGCATGAATATTCTTAGCCCCCAAGTGCATAACTTTACATTTATCAACATTAAACCTCATCTGCCACTTAGTCGCCCAATTAGACAGAGCATTGAGGTCGGCTTGTAAATTGGAGACATCCTGTAAGGACATTATTCCACTGCATAGCTTGGTGTCATCTGCAAAAACAGAAATGTTACTTTTGATCTCAGACCCAATATCATTTATAAATATATTGAAAAGTAAGGGACCCAACACTGAACCTTGGGGTACACCGCTGATAACCTTGGACCATTCAGAGTAAGAATCATTGACCACAACTCTCTGAATTCTGTCTTTCAGCCAGTTTTCTATCCATTTACAAACTGGTATATCTAATCCTGTAGACCTTACCTTACACATGAGCCGTGTGTGGGGAACTGTATCGAACGCTTTTGCAAAATCCAAGTATACCACGTCCACTGCCACGCCTCTGTCCAGGGTTTTACTTACCTCTTCATAAAAGGAAATCAGGTTTGTCTGACAACTTCTGTCCTTCATGAATCCATGCTGTCTGCTGCTTAAATAGTTTGTTTCCAGCAAGAACTCATCCATGTGGTCTTTTATTAAACGTTCCAGTATCTTTCCAACTATAGAAGTTAAACTAACAGGTCTATAGTTACTAGGTAAAGACTTTGTTCCCTTTTTAAATATGGGCACCACATTGGCTTTATGCCAATCCAGTGGTACTATTCCTGTCATTAATGAGTCCCTAAATATTAGATACAGTGGCTTTGAAATTTCAGAGCTCAATTCTTTTAGGATCCGTGGGTGGATGCCATCTGGTCCAGGTGCTTTATCCACCTTTATTCTGTCTAAATATTTCTGGACCATATCACTTTTGAGCCATTGTGGATTTGGGGCTGTGTCACTCCCACCCCCTATATCGACATGAGCTCCCCCATTCTCCATTGTATACACAGAGCTGAAGAAAGCATTTAATAAATTTGCCTTCTCTATGTCCTCAGTCACCCACTCTAGATTATTTTGTAAAGGGCCTACATGCTCAGACTTGACCTTTTTACTATTAATATATTTAAAGAATTTTTTGGGGTTTGTCCTACTATCTTTTGCAATCTGTCGTTCATTTTGAATTTTTGCATCCTTGATTTCCTTTTTACATATTCTATTATATTCTTTGTAACATTTAAACGACACTAGTGTTCCTTCATTTTTATATTTTTTAAAAGCTATTTTCTTATTGTTTATAGCTTTTTTAACTTTAACCGTGAGCCACATAGGTTTTATCTGTAGCCTTTTAAACTTATTGCCCATGGGAATATACTTTGCAGTGAGGTTCCAAAGAGTCTTTTTGAAGAATTCCCATTTCTGTTCTGTGTTCATCGGTGCCAATATTCCCTCCCAGTCCAAGCCCTGGAGAGCAGTCCTCATGCTTTGAAAATTTGCTCTCTTGAAATTAAGTGTTTTTATCTTTCCTGTATGTATTTCTTGCTTATAGTTTACATTAAACGAAATCATGTTATGATCACTGCTACCCAGGTGTTCCTTTATCTGAACATTAGTAATGAGCTCTGCATGGTTTGAGATTACCAGGTCCAACAGAGCATCATTCCTAGTTGGGGCCTCAATAAACTGGACCATAAAATTGTCCTGCAATAGGTTTTTAAATTTTTGTCCTTTAACTGTCCCAGAAATTCCATTATTCCAGTCAATTTCTGGGTAGTTAAAATCCCCCATTATTATCACCGTCCCTGCCCTTGCAGCCCTTTCCATCTGTGCAAGGAGCTGAGTCTCCACCTCCTCATTAACATTGGGTGGTCTATAACAAACTCCAATGATTAGCTTTGAACTACGCACATCTGTATGCAGTTCCACCCATAATGCTTCAACTTCATCAAACTCTCCATCAACCAGGTCCTCTTTCACGCTTGCTTTGAGGTCACTTCTCACATAGAGACAGACCCCTCCACCTTTCCTTTTTACCCTGTCTTTCCGAAAGAGAGCATAGCCAGGAATATTAATAGCCCAGTCATGTGAGGATTGAAGCCAAGTTTCAGCAATACCGATTACATCATAGCTCTCCTCATGCACCAGAGCTTCCAACTCACCTGTTTTGCTTGGAAGGCTTCTGGCATTGGTGAACAAACACTTAAATGTATTGTTACATTTTTCGCTGGCGTTTTTCATATGATTCATATAATTTTTAGTAGTGCAAATGGCACTATAATTTCCAATGGCTGTTTGCAACATGGGAACTTTCTTGTCACCTGCCATAACCCCACCTCCATCTATCCCCATTCCACTCTCCATTAATGTCTGACCCCTAACTGACCTGTGTGCCCGATGTAATTCACGTTCACCCTCCCCCCTCAAGTCTAGTTTAAATACTCCTCCAGCATTCCCCTAAACCTCTCCCCCAGCACAGCAGACCCCCTTCCATTCAAGTGCAAACCATCTTTAGCATATAGGTTGCACCCCAATGAAAAGTCATCCCAGTGCTCTAGAAACCCAAATCCCTCCTTCCTACACCAGGTCTTTAGCCATGCATTCAGCTCTCTAATCTCCCCCTGCCTTTCCTGTGTTGCGCATGGCACAGGCAATATTTCAGAGAATATCACCTTGGAGGTCCTTCCCTTCATCTTGCAGCCTAGTTCTTTAAATTGATTCTCAAGGAATGTATACTGCATTCTGCTGCAAAGAGTCATTATTTAAGTAAAAATCACTTAAAACAGTTTGGCTTGAGTTTTAAAATTGACTGTTCTGCTGAAACTTGCTGGAGGTGCTTGTAACTACACCCGTGTAGGAAGTCAATGAAAAGCGTGCTATTCTTGGCTGAGGCTTTATACATTGAGAGATTTTCTAACTTGGTAATGGTCTATAAATGTGTATGGAAAAAATACCACATTTGGAAACATTAAGTACAAAGAATAAATTGGTGAAGATTCTAGAGAGTATTGCAAAAGTGTTTTGCTTAGACCAAACAGTTCCCAATTTAAGCCTCATCCAACCCCCCAAAAAAATCTGCATCTATGTTGCCTTTATACATGCGTTGCAGTGCAATTTTTGTCTATAATATAAACTATAAATGACACACACAGTGTTGCAACTCAAGTTAAAAGTAGTATTTCTTTACACTAAATTCCATTCCTTTGAATTCTGGCTAGGTTGAACAAAACAACACTTGAACATTCTTAGGCCCGTAAAGGGCCACAAAGAAGACTTTACCTGACAAACAGTAACTTTGCACTGTGCTGAGCTGATAGGACGCTCCCCGGCTGATCAGCACTTCATCATAATTGAACAGGGAAGGATCAATGGTCACAGCACTGGGGTCCAGGGTTATCCAATCATCCAGCAGCACTGTCACAGAGCAGAAATAAAGATACACTATTAGATAGATAATATGAAGTGACATACTCAACACGAGAAAACATGGTGGTGAAGGGGGATAGCAGTTTGGGGGCAGGGGTAAAAAAAAAAAAAAAAAGATCAAAGGAAAGAAAGGGGAGGAGAGGGGATATAAAATGAAAAGAAAAATGGAGGGGAAAGGAAAGAAAAGGAAAAAAAAAAGGGGAGGGGAAAGGAAAGGAACGGAAAGGAAAAGGGAGGGGAAAGGAAAAAAATAAGGGGGAAAAGAAAAGGGGAGGGGATGGAAAAGGAAAGAAAAGTGGAAAAGGAAAGAAATGGAAGGGGGAAAAAAGGTGGAGGGGAAAGGAAAGAAAAGGAGAAAAAAAAGGAAGGAGAAGGGGAAAAAAGGGAGGGAAAAGAAAAGGAAAGGGGAGCGAAACGAAAAGAGAAGGGGAGGAGAAAGGAAAAGGGGAGGGAAGGGAAGAGAAAGAAAGGGGGGAGGAAAGGGAAAGAAAAGGAAAAGAAAAGGAAAAAAAAGGGAAAAGAAAAGGGGAGGGAAAAAAGAAAGGGGAGGGAAAAGGAAAGGGGGAGCGGAAAGAAAAGAAAAGGAAAAAAAGGGGGGAAAGGAAGGAAAAGGAGAGGGGAAGTAAAAGAAATGGAGAAAAAAGGAAGGAGGAGGGAAAGAAAAAGGGAGGGAAAAGGAAAGGGAAAGAAAAAGGGGGAAAAAAGAAAAGGTAGGAGAAAGGAAAAGAAAAGGGAAGAGGAGGGAAGGGGAAAAAAAGGAAAAGAAAAGGGGAGGGAAAAGGAACAAAACAAGGGAGGGTAAAAGAAAAATCAAAGAAGAAGGGAAAGAAAAAGAAAGGGATGGGAAGGGAAGGGGGGAAGGGAAGGGGGAAGGGAAGGGGGAGGGAAGGGGGGGGAGGGAAGGAAAAGAAAAGGAAGGAGAATGGCAAAGAAAAGGGGAGGGGAGGGAATGGAAAGAAAAGCAAAAGAAAAGGGGTGGGAAAAGGAACAAAAAAAGGGAGGGTAAAAGAAAAGGCAAAAAAGAAGGGAAAGGGAAAAAAAGTGGGGGGGGGGGGGGGAAGAAAAGGGAGGAGAAAGGAAAATGAAAGGAAAGGAGAAGGGGAGGGGGAAATAAAAAAAAAAAGGGGAGAGGATAGGAAAAGAAAAGGGAAAATGAAAAAATGGGGAGGGGAAACAATAAGGGAAAAGGAAAGGGAAGAGGAAAAGAAATGAAAAGAAAAGGGAAGCAAAAAAAGAAGAAAAGGGAAGAAGCAAAGGAAAAGAAAGGGAGGGGAAGGGGGGAGGAAAACAGAAGGGAATGGGGAAAGGAAAATAATATGGAAGGAGAAAGAAAGGGAAAGGAAAAGGAAATGAAATGAAAGGGGGAGGGCAAGGAAAGGGAAATAAAAGAAAAAGAAAAGGGGAGGGAAAAGGAAAGGAAAAGAAAGCAAAAAGGGAAGGGGAGGGGAACGGAAAAGGAAGGCAAAATAGAAGGGGAAAGGAAAAGAAAATGACAAGAGAAAGGAGAGAGAATGTAAAAGAAAGAGAGGAAAGGAAGAGGGTCGAGAAAGGAAGAGGAAGGAGGAGAGGAGGAGACAATAGGGGAGGAGAGGAGAGAAAAAAAAAAAAGGAAAAACTAAAATAATGACAAGAAAAGAAAGGGAGGAAGGAATGGAGGGAATCATGGAGGGAAAGCAAAATGGGAAGAAATAAATAGAGGTAAGGAGTTGGCAGAAATTTGGAGTAAAGGAATGTAAAATGATCAAAGGTAAAAGTAGTCCAGAAATAAAACCCAGAATCTATGCAATGCAGGACACACAGCTGTGTCAATATGTGGTTAGGGCAAAGGTAAAACAGGAGCCCACCATTCTTAAGCATCTATTTGTTCTAAAATTACCCCTAAACATATCATTTTGTCTGTGTAATTATAGAATTTAGCATAGTTTTTAGATTACAGCTGTCAAGAACGTTTATTTCACTCTTCCGCTGAGCGTACCAGCTCATTACAGGCTCGGCCCGGGCCATTTATAGGTCCAATGACCCTAAAAATTAAAATACAAACAGCTGTGTGCTTCCCTACAGTCTCCATTTTTTTTCCTATATATTTTCTCTTCATTAAAATAAATGACCAAATGTGGAACTTTTTTACAGTTTTGCAAGTTAAACATTCATCTCTGCACATGAAACACCTTACAAAAAAAGGCAGTCATCCTAATAAAAGGCCTGTAGGTTATAATCTCACTGTATATCAATTATCAGAGCCAGGAAACCTGGCACAGGGCGTTCTGCAACAACAACAACAACAAAAACAAGCGAAAACCTTTAGACCCCTTTCACACAGAAGCATTTTTACAGCATTTTAGCGTTAAAAACAACGCTTATAAAACACTCTCCATGCATCTCAATGGACCTTTTCACACCGAGTTCTGCAAGCAGCATCTTTGGAGCAGCTTTTGAGCGCTGAAAAAAACGCTCCAAAAACGCCCATCTCCATTGAAATTAATTTAAAGCGCTGTAAAAACGCGTTACCCTTTCACACTGAGGCGCTGAACTGGCGGGGCGTTGAGAAAAGTCCTGCAAGCAGCATCTTTGGAGCAGCTTTTGAGTGCTGAAAAAAATGCTCCAAAAACGCTCCTCTCCATTGGAATGAATTGAAAGCGCTGTAAAAACACCATACCCTTTCACACTGAGGCTCTGCAAAAATGCCCTTAAATTTTAGGGTCTTATCGGTGCTTTACCAACACATTGGGATTGCAGATAAGGCTTTGCTCGAATAACGCTGTAATAACGCTGTAATAACGCGGTAATAACGCTCAAATAACGCAGTAATAACGCACAAATAACGCTGTACTAATGCTCAAATAACGCTGTACTAACGCTCAATTAATGCTGTAATAACGCTGTAATAAAGCTGTAATATCTCTCGAAAAACGTTTGAAAAACGCTCAAAATAACGCTCGAATAACGCTCGAATAACGCTCGAATAACGCCCCAGTGTGAAAAAGGCCTTAAATGGATATAAACCCCACAAATATATCCTGGTGAGCTGATTTTAGATAGCATTGCAATCAGCAATCTTTGGGAGCTACAGAACCCCTTCCCTACTTGAAGAAGAGCAGAAAGTTGGGGCATCCACCATATCTAAGTTCTAGTAAGCTGCATATATTACTTGTTTTTCTCTTTGGCTGTATATACTAGACATGTGCACAAATACATTTATTGAGTTACTCCTGAAATTCGTTTTTATTTATTTTGTTTCTTTAAAAAATGCATTTGTCCGAAAATCCAAATAAATTAAGCACTTGAGGACTGCCGCATGACGATATACGTCGACAAAATGGCACGGCTGGGCACAAGGGCATACATGTACGTCCCTTTTAAGAGCCCAGCCGTGGGTCGCGCACCGGTGTCCCGCGATCGGGTCAGAGAGAGGAAGAACGGGGAGAGGTGAGTGTAAACAAACCTCTCCGAGTGCTTCCTAGTATGGCTGTCACTGATCGTCTGTTCCCTGTGCCAGGGAATGACGATTAGTGACGTCACACGCACAGCCATGCCCCCCCCCCCTCACAGTAATAACACTCCCATAGGGCACATCTAACCCCTATAGCGCCCCCTCCTGGTTAACCCCTTCACTGCCATTGTCATTTTCACAGTAATTAGTGCATTTTTATAGCACTGATCGCTGTGAAAATGACAATGGTCCCAAAAATGTGTCAAAAGTGTCCGATGTGTCCGTCATAATGTCGCAGTCACGAAAAAAAAACACTGATCGCCGCCATTAGTAGTAAAATAAATAAATAAATAATAAAAATGCCATAAAACTATCCCCCATTTTGTAAACGCTATTGTCATGGATATACATTGGGCTCTGGCAGTTTACCTGTCTCCATGTGGTTATTAGAAGCCTGACCCTCCTTCTGGCTGTCTCTTATCACCTTCCTTCCTGGATGGCCCCACCCAGGCCATCCCAGGAAGCCTATATTAACTGTTGCACTGCACGTCTGCAGTGCTGTTCAACCTTTGTTTGTAGCTAAGAGTTGCTGTCCGCTGTGTGCTAGTTTACCTTCCTGTGTACCAAGATTTGCCTTGTCCCTGACTACCCTTGCTTGCCTGTGACCCTGACCTTTTGGCCTGTCCCCTGGTTACCCTTGTCTGCCTGTTGCCCCAACCTCGGCTTACCTATCACCATTGCTTGCTGCTTGCCCTCTCTCCTTGTAGAGCGTGAGCTAGGTGATCCCAGGGGTTGCGACCTGGATCCAGTTTTGGCGAAAGCCCATTCTCATCATCAGAGGCTCTGGTGAACACAAAACTGGGTCTTAGATTCCGCGCCCTGGGGAATCTTGGGTTCACAATTCCTCTCCGATCGCAGCAGTCAGCTAAGGCCGCGTACACACGATGGAACATGTCCGCTGAAACTGGTCCGCAGACCAGTTTCAGCAGACATGTTCGATCGTGTGTATGGCCTATCGGACCGTTGTCCGTCGGACCCAAATTTTAAAACATGCTTTAAAACCTGTCCACTGGACACCTGTCCGTCGGACCAAAACGATGGTTAGTACACAAAAGCATCGGACCAAAAATCTGTGCATGCTCAGAATCAAGTCGACGCATGCTTGGAAGCATTGAACTTCGTTTTTTCATCACGTAGTTGTGTTCTACGTCACCGTGTTCTGGTCCGATGGGATTTTGGTCTGATGGTGTGTACGCACATCAGACCAACAGACCACTTCAGCATGGTCCGATGAAAACGGTCCGTCGGACAAGTTTCATCAGACCTGTCTGATCGTGTGTACAGGGCCTAAGGGTTCACTACCCTGTGGTGCATCCCTGTCCCCAACGGGGTGCACTTGTCATCTGGCCTCAGGTGACCTGACAGCTATAAATTTTGCGCAAACCAATCGATAAACACTTATTGCGATTTTTTTACTCAGCTAAAAAGTTAAAAGAAAAAAAAAATATATAAAAACGGGGCAGAGTCGATCTGCCGTCACCTTTCTATGTTTTTATGCTTATAGCAGGAGAAAGCCACGTGAGCAGGGAGATGACCACATCAGTCTTCTGCTGCTCTATCACTGTCCATTCACAGACTGGGTGGTAACAGGATGTAACTGGAATGAGTGAGCAAACCTGTTTTTGCTGTGTGTAATTCTCAGGACTGCATTAACAGAAATATAAATCATTTACAAAAAGCTCTTATACATGCATTTCACTCACTTCTTAGCCGTTTGCCTGGAATTGAACTTTAGCTATGCCTTTTACATATTAAAAATGGCCAGAAGTGCTCTTATTACTGTTTTTAACGAGCCTGTGAGCAGTAAACTCTGCACACTCTGTAAAAGTTTACAGCTTCGAAGGGAGGATTTGAACATGATTTGTATCCATTGTGAATTCACATTATTTAAAGGTCGCAGTTATTACAAGGTTCTGTTTTCTTCTCCTTAGAACTTTATTATTACTTTATCTGTCCGCTCTGAAATGGTCCTCAATGTGTTTTTAACCAAAACGTCATGTTTAATAGCTCAGAGACCGACCAACCAAGCTTCGAAGGCTTCTATCTCCCCGTCATGTGTTTTATACATCTCCCCCTCACCTTCTTCCTATGCACTTTGTGGCTATGAGTTTATGTCTGGCTATTTAGTAATGGGCTCCTCAGACCGTGGTTTGAGTGATATTTGATACTGTTTGACACACAGTTCTTCCAAAACGAAAATTCCTTGTGTTCCTTCTAAGGGTAGAATGATGCCGAATATGGATAGTCTTTGAAAAAGCCAGTGTCAGGAAGCTGCTGTGACACGTCAGGAACGCACACGTATGCATGCTATTGCCCATAGAATTGTGCACAGGTAAACACATATATGCAGGAATGCCATGAGTGTGTGTGCATGCGCAAAGGAATGCGCGCAGTGGTGGGAGCACGTCCATAGTCTCTGTTGGTGCCAGGTGGCCTATTTAAAGAATGCTTATGCCTCGTACACACGGCCGGATTTTCCGAGAAAAAAAGTCAGGTGGGCTTTTATTCAGAAGTCCAACGGACCTAAGATAGAGAACCTGTTCTCTTCATTTCCGAAGAACTCACGGTGGACTTTTGCACGGTCAAAAGTCCGACCGAATGTACAAGGCATTAGACTCATGCTCAGCACTGACTGGTCTTCAGCTTTTTCCTTGTGCCCTGCTTAAATCCTGTATGATATGCATTGCTGACCTGGCTTGGTATTGACCTGACCATTTTATCCTGTTTATGCCTATAACCATTGGTTCCTGACCTCAGCTTACTCCTGACCTCGCTCCTGTCTGATGCTTTGGTACCCAGGGCTGTCTTAATGAGAGGGCACACATGGGCACTGCATAGGGGCCCCATCTGCATAGGGGGCCCCTGCTCCTTCCCCAAAGCAGCTGGTCCTTGAGCCTGGGCTGCCCCTCTACATCCCAGATATCCCCCCAGCACTCTGACCCCTCTACACCCTAGATATCTCCTACCTACTTGATTTCTGTTTACCTGCACTGTTTTGACTTGATGTTCTGCCTAACCCACAAGTCTACAACTCCAGCCACAACCCCTGCAGGCACTCATGTTCCTCCTGTACTTGGCACCATCTGTTCCACTCTTATGCCGCGTACAGACGATCGGACATTCCGGCCAACAAAACCGTGGTTTTTTTCCCCCGACGGATGTTGGCTCAAAGTTGTCTTGCATACACACGGTCACACAAATTTTGTCAGAAATTCCAAACGTCAAGAAAGCAATGACGTACAACGAGCCGAGAAAAATGGAGTTCAATAGGCAGTGCGGCTCTTCTGCTTGATTCCAAACATGCTGGTAATTGTGTGTGTGAATTTCTGACAACAAAACTCGTTGTCGGAAAATTTGAGAACCAGCTCTCAAATTTTTGTTGTCGGAAATTCCGACAGCAAATGTCCGGTGGAGACTACACACGGTCGGAATTTCCAACAACAAGCTCACTTTGAACATTTGTTGTTCGTGTGTACGTGGAATTAATGGGGCCTGGGCTGGAGATACAAGAGAGGCCAAACTCATCAATTCAGGCTCCTACCATTGAAACATCAGATCTATCTGCTTGGGAGATGGTAACTGCTAGTGGATATGGGAATATGTTAGTCTACAGAGGTGGTCTTCAAACTGTGGCCCGGAGACTGGATGTGGCCCTTTGCTTGTCTTTACCTGGCCCTCGGGGTACTGACACCATCCATTGGGTGCTAGCAGCTGTAGGAGGGAACTGGTTTCTCTATATGCCGCTGCTTCTCCTATGCAGATGTACGGGGGACTGCATGAGCCCCCTGGAGCATGGGGCAGGGTTGCAATTGCAACCTCTGTAGGTACACCCCTGTACAGCTCAAGGTACATTAGTGGTATAGTCACTGGGAAGGATGCGCCTTACATTTGTGGTACTTGAGAAGAATCAATGGGAAGATCAATGCTCTCAGTGGTTACTTATCTAAGAGGTAGAAATCTCTCATTGCTAAAGAAACCAATAGCACCCTTTGGAGGAACTCTAGGGTTCAATGGAGCCAATGGTTGAGAAAGGCCGTCTTACCCAATCACATTTTAAAAAGACCTCTGAGTGATAGAAACTTTTGTACTAGGTGCTCCTCAACATCCACTCCAGAGTTTATCAACTTCTGAGTGCTTCTTTTATCCAGCTCAAAGCAGCCTAGGACCAGGCCCAGGTCCACCTACACTATACTATTACAGATCAGCTCCTTTGATGAAAAACGCACTTCATTGTAAGAGCTCTAAAATTTCAGAGCCATATGAAAAGTGATGAGGCACTGCAGTAAGCCATACAATTCTGTGGGTAAATTGCAGCTTGAACTACTGAGCCCTGTATACAATAGATGATATACAGCAGGCTGCTAAGCAGTTTCTGGATGACAGATAAAAAGGAGACTTAAGCCCCACCCTCTGGCCAAAAACAATACCAGACATTCTTTATACAATAATTCATACATCCATGATTTAAAAAAAATACATATCCCTACTAAATAAACCTCTTCATCATTTTTTATTTACTTTAACCTACATACAGTATACAGCAAAAATATATTTGTATATATTAAGTGAATGACACATGGGATAAAACCTTCTTTGACCCCAAAAATAATATGACTCTTTAGGGAATTGGAATTAAATGTTCTAATTTCCTATTGTGTTTACCTGGCTTTGTGGTCTTGAGAACATCAGCTGTTGGGCATAGCCCTTGCGTAATTGACCCCTCATCTTCTGAAAACACAAATATGGAACAATTTTTATTAAGGAAAAATCAGTCTGATATTACTAGTCTAATTAATGTAGAACTATAGGCAACATTTTTTTTTACATTTTGGATAGAGTAATGCCGCGTACACACGATCACTTTATGTGATGAAAAAAAATGACGTTTTTAAAAACGTCAATTTCATTGACCGTGTGTGGGGGAAAACGTTGTTTTATGTCTTGTAAAAAACGACAAAAAAAATTGAAGCATGCTTCAATTTTATGTGTCGTTTTTCAAAACGTTGTTTTTTGTTTCACAAAAAGTCACCGTGTATAGCAAAAACCGTTGTTTAAAACTACGTTTTTCAACCCGCGCATGCCCAGAAGCTAGTTATGAAGCGAGCTTCAATGGAAAAGAGTGGTGAACGTAACCTCGCTTTTTGTGAAAAAACGATGGTGTGTAGGCAACATCGTCTTTGAAAAGTTTTTTACTTCACAGAAAACGTCTTTTTTCATCACATAAAGTGATCGTGTGTATGCGGCATAAGGGAGGGTTAAAACCCCTGTCAGATTTTTGGGGAGATTTTCCTTCATTTCTTGTCCCATAACCAAACAGGAAGTTTGGAGATGAAATCCCTGCAAATTAAGGGAATCGCTTGGGGACCCCCAAGTCACCAGAACTAGTGTCCCCATTGGAAGATTTCTCCTTAATTACTTTTTTGGGGACAACCCAAAATGTGGGATTTTCTTCTACTTTCACTTAGGATGATAATGGTAAGCAGGACAAATAGGGTGAATAGCCCTAATGGGGCCCGAAGACATCAATAAAAACCTAATAGGTGTTTTAATCCATCTCCACTCTATCCAACACTAAAAATAAATAAGTTTAGACTTTAAGGCTTGTATTTTGGCACACAAACAGGCCCAGTTGTAACCTTCAGAAGCCACAATGCACCCTTAAAAAAAAAAAAGAAGACCAATGCTTCCATAAAAAACACGAAATACCATCTTAAAGTGGTTGCAAAGCCTCAAGGTTCACCTAATGCATTCTATGCATTAGGGGGAAAAACCTTCTGTGCTGCAACCCAGCCCCCCTTTTTCTTACCTAAACCAGTGATATGCATGAGCGCAGCAGCTCCAGCCGCTGTCTCTCTCCTCATTGGACAGATTGTTAGCAGCAGGAGCCATTCACTCCCGCTCAGTAGTGTAGTTAGGTTTTGTGCTGCCCTAGGCCTGACTAAACTTGTGCACCCCCTAATTTAAATATGACCCACCCCTTCCTGTCAAGGCCACACCCCTTGCTGTTTAAGACCCGCCCTGAAATGTTTGAGTGGGGATAGTAGTTTAGCTATGGGGCAGGAAGTGAATCTGCAATGGGACAGGGATGGTAAAATAACTGACCTGAGCTATAACCTTCCCTTACTCTATTGAAAATTAAAACAAAAACTGTTGCCTATAGTTCTATTTTAAGCACAAATTTCTGATAATTTTATGGAGAGACCTAAGAAGATATAACCATGCCAATGGTGCAGAAGAAACATATAGCACAGTGAGGAAGGTTTGTGGTCCAGGATGATAGGACAGTCAAAATTAGAAGCGGTGCCCCCCCCCCCCCCCCACAGTTGCAGAATGCTGGCCACCCCGCATTCCAGAAGCAGTGTGTCCGCTTTATGGGGGTGCTAGACTAATTTTCCTCTTAGCCCAGTCTGCCCCATAAGACTGGCGCTACACTTGCAGTGTAGCGCAAACTAGCAGGGACTCTTTCCGTGCTTCCCCCCTGAAAAGTGCAGCCTTAGGCCTGGGCCTTGTTGGCCTAGGCCAGGATACAGCGTTGCTCCTGCAGCTGTCAATCAAATCCAGTGACATGAGGGGAGGGGGGTGGGCCCGAGTCCTGCTGTCTGTGTCAAAGGACGCAGGAGCAGGAATCAGGAGCGAGCCCGTGTGAGTGACCAAATGGAAAGTGGCTTTCCGTGGGGCCACCCAATGAAGAAGAGGGGCCTGAGGAGCAGCAGGGGACCCCAGAAGAAGAGTATCAGGGCTGCTCTGTGCAAAGCGATTTCACAGAGCAGGTAGGTATAGGGATGTTTGTTACTGTTACAAAAAAACAAAACAATCGTTTACTACCCCTTTAAGTTCACCATTAAAGCTACCAGCGTCGCCAAACGTCGGTGGTCCCAACACCATCCCATGGGAAGTAATTCAGCCACATCCCAAGGAACCTACATCAACCTTTCGAGGAACCCTAGTTGATCATGTCCACTCTACATAGTACATATGGTACTCAGTCTGAGTACCCCCCCCCCCCCCCAGAAAGACACTGGTATAGATTATACCTGGTTTTTGGTACCAGCCAAATGGAGACGTCTTCATCCCTTCATCAGGAAAACTGCAGTTGGTAATGCCCAGTGAGCTTTGTCTGTCTTCAGGACATGACTGTACACCTAAACTGGCCAATGTTACACAGATCCTCTCCAGCCCTGAAAAAAATAAAAATAAAATTAGTAAAGAATTTGCAATTTTCAAAAAAACTGTTATTTACTAAATTTTTGTTTCATTTTTACATTGATACATACTATAGTAAATGTTTTTAGACTGGAGCTCTTCTTTAGATGTAGAGGAAATCAGAATGAACCCAAGTTAAAGCTTTTAAAATCTCATTTTAACCCCAATGGGGTCTCTTCTGTCATAAAAAATGCAACCCGTCAGTGATTTTCCTTTTTTTAGGTTCAATTCTGCTTTAAGACCCCCCACCACAGCTACTTATAAATATTAGACATGTGTGTTTTTCGTTTCAATTCGTTTTAGAGAACAGAATTGAATTTTTCTAAGTTTTGGATTTATCCGAATTTCCAAATCACGATGGTAACAAATCTTAACGATCTGAAAAAAATATGTCAAAACAAACAAAATAATGAATTTGAATTTGGAAAACTCGAAAATGAATTTGAAAAATTCAGAAAGTAAATTTAAATGTAAAAAAATCAGAAACTAATTTGAATAAAAAAAAAATAGAAAATGAAATTTGAAAAATTGAAAAATTAATTTAAATTCAAATTTGAAAATGTATTTGAATTTGAAATAGAAACATATTTCAATAAATACAGCAAGTGAAATAAGATGATGTTAAGAATAGCAAAGAACAGATAAGAAAAAAAACAATAGAATAAATTAGAATATAATAGCATAGATAAGAATGAATAAAACCATCTTTCCGAAATTCAAATTTATGAAAATAAGGATTATACTAACTAAATCTGAATATATCAAACTAATTCTGAAAATTATTCCTTCTTACATAACTAATATGATGAAAAACAAAATTATTAACTTAAGGAACAGATCCGAAATGAAACAAATGTTTCCGTCAGACACATTATTATATATATATATATATATATATATACACACACTATCTCACAGAAGTACACCCCTCACATTTTTGTAAATATTTTATTCTATCTTTTCATGTGACAACACTGAAGAAATGACACTTTGCTACAATGTTGTGTAGTGAGTGTACAGCTTGTGTAACAGTGTAAATTTGCTGTCCCCTCAAAATAACTCAACACACAGCCATTAATGTCTAAACTACTGGCAACAAAAGTGAGTACACCCCTAAGTGAAAATGTCAAAGTTGGACCCAAAGTGTCAATATTTTGTGTGGCCGCCATTATTTTCCAGCACGGCCTTAACACTCTTGGGCATGGAGATCACCAGAGCTTCACAGGTTGCCACTGGAGTCCTCTTCCACTGCTTCATGACGACATGACGAAGCTGGTGGATATTGAAGACCTTGCGCGATATACGTCGGCAGAATGGCGCGGCTGGGCACAATCACGTACCTGTACATGTCTCTTTAAGCCCAGCCGAAGCTCCGTGACTGCGCCCGCGGGACCCGCGGACCGGATCACCGTCGGTCACCAGAGCTGAAGAACGGGGAGAGGTGTGTGTGTAAACACACCTTCCCTGTTCTTCGTTGTGGTAGTGTCATTGATTGTCTGTTCCCTGGTATAGGGAAAGACGATCAATGATATCACACGTCCAGCCCCGCCCCCCTACAGTTAGAAACACATATGAGGTCACACTTAACCCATACCACGCCCCCTAGTGGTTAACTTCTAAACTGCAATTTACATTTTCACAGTAAACAATGCATTTTTATAGCACTTTTTGCTGTGAAAATTACAATGGTCCCAAAAACTGTCCGAAGTGCCCGCCATAATGTTGCAGTCACGGAAAAAAAAATCACTGATCGCCGCCATTAGTAGTAAAAAAAAAAAATATTAATAAAAATGCAATAAAACTATCCCCTATTTTGTAAACGCTATGGGCCAGATTCAGATACACTTAATTTTGCGCTGCGTAATCGAAATACTCTACGCTGCCGTATTTTACCAGGCTCTAAATGGAATTCTGGTAGATTCTGGTAGTCTATTTCTCGCCGCGTAATCGAAATACGCGATTGGGGGGCGTGAAGCATTTAAATTAGGCGCGTCCCCGCGGCGATCGAACTGCGCATGCTCCGTTCAGAAATGTCCCGCCGTGCATTGCGCGAAATCACATCGTTACGTCATTCGTTGTTTGACTAGCGTCGTTTACGAACATTCCTATTCCCGGACGACTTACGTAAAAAATAATAAAAGACGTCGGAAAACGTAGAAATTCGACGCGGGAACGACGGCCATACTTAACATGGGCTGTCTAATATTAGACCAGCAAAAAGCTGGTATAACTTTACGAGGCAAAAAGATGCCGTAAGAGATTGCGATTGAAGATCGTAATTTCTGGGATCGCCGGCAAAAGCTCATTAGCATACCCCGACACGGAAAACGACGGGAAGTCCACCCAGTGGCCACAATTTTATTGCAGCGTAGATCCGAAGGCGTACGAACACGCAATCCAGTCGAATTGAAGCCCGCAGCCGTCTTTTCATGGTTTGAGGTTTCCGACTAGCTAAAAAACGCGCGTAATTTGAAATTACTCCGGTCTAACAGCAGTTAGAGAGGAGTTACAGCTCTCTGAATCTGGCCCTATACATTTTGCACAAACCTATCGATAAACGCTTATTGCAATTTTTTTTTTTACCAAAAATATGTAGAAGAATACGTATCGGACTAAACTGAGGGAAAAAAAATATTTTTTTATATATATTTTTGGGGGATAACTATTATAGCAAAAAGTAAAAAAAATTGATTTTTTTTTCAAAATTGTCACTCTATTCTTGTTTATAAAAACTGCAGAGGTGATCAAATACCACCGAAAAAAATCTCTATTTGTGGGAAAAAAAGGAAGCCAATTTTGTTTGGGAGCCACGTCGCACGACCGCGCAATTGTCAGTTAAAGCGACGGAGTGCCAAATCGCAAAAAGGGGCAAGGTCCTTAACCTGCATAATGGTCCGGGTCGTAAGTGGCCTGAATGACACTGCCTGTCGTCTATCCTGGAAGGTTGGCACCACTTAGTGGTGGAATGGAATTACTGCGCAGGACCGCTCCTGATTGAAGGTCAGAATGGCAACAAAAGCTGCTTATTTTATTTTTTTATATGGGCTTCTTATGTTTAAGTCATTTTTTTTCCCCCGGAGTTCTGTGTTACACAGCCACCTCTGTCATATTCAGCGATCCTGTAGGTAAGCTTGTCAAGCGATAGTCTTTTTATTGTACTGTTTGCTCGCCTAAGCCCTGTGTTTTGGCAGCAGACTTCAGCGTATTACATATCTATCTTGTACTGATGGATTAGCAGCTAGTAAGCACATTGTTCAATGCTTTTCCGATGACTCAGTGAACACCCCGAAGCGGTGGAGATAGAAGTTCATTGTGCTGGGGAGCACACCTGTTCTCCAACACCGCTCTCACTGTGAAACCTGGAGAACATGTCAACCCGAGACGGCTAGCTCCGAGCTAATAACACACAAAAGGTTCATTTTATTACATCAGGGGATCATTCACACCAGGCTGAAATTTTTATTCCAACTGCAAACAAAAATATTGTTAACCACTCAAGGACCGGAAGGATTTGCCCCCTTAACCGGGTAACCACTGGCTCCTGTAGATATACGTCGGCAGAATGGCACGGCTGGGCAGAGTACCGTATAAATACGTCACTTTAAAAGTCCCGCTGCGCAGGCACGAGCGCGCCCCTGCCGCAGAGCTGCAGAACGGGGAGGGGCAAGTGTAAACATGCCTCTCACTATTCTGCCTAGTGACGCTGTCACTGATCGTCTGCTCCCTCTAATCAGGAGCAGCGATCAGTGACGTGTCACTGGTAGCCACGCCCCCTAACAGTTAGAATCACTCCCTAGGACACACTTAAACCCCTTCAGCGCCCCCTACAGGTTAACTCCTTCACTGCCCGTGTCATTTTTACAGTAATCAGTACATTTTTATAGCACTGATCGATGTACGATGGTCCCAAAATGGTGTCAAAAGTGTCTGATGTGTCCGCCATAATGTCGCAATCATGATAAAAATTGCTGATCGCCGCCATTAGTAGTAAAAAAGATATATTGATAAAAATGCCATAAAAAAACGATCCCCTATTTTGTAGACTCAATGGCCCAGATTCAGAGAGCGATTACGCCTGTCTAACTGGTGTTAGACAGGAGTAATTTCAAATTTCGTGCGCCGTATCACTAGTTTGAATCCTCAAACCATGATACGGCGGCTTCGGGCTTCGATCCGAGAGGCTTACGTCCTTGTAAGCCTTCGGATCTACGTTGCGATATTTTTGCGGCCGCTGGGTGGAGTCCGCGTCGTTTTCACCGTCGGGGTATGCAAATTAGTTTTTACGGCGATCCACGAAGGTACGAGTGTCCCTCGCAATCGCCTACATCATTTTTTGGCTACGTAATGTTAGAGGAGCTTTTTGCTGGTCTAACAGTGCGTAACCCATGTAAAGTATGGCCGTCGTTCCCGCGTCGAATTGAATTTTTTTTTTTTTTTTTTAACGTAACTCGTTCGGGAATAGGAATGTACGTAAACGACGCTACTACGACGTAACGACGTGATTTCGAAATTTGGGAACGGAGCATGCGCAGTTCGATCGCCGCGGGAACGCGCCTATTTTAAATGCTTCACGCCCCCTACTCGCGCAGATGGATTGCGACGGGAGAAATACACTAAGCCGCCGTCGTTTACTGGACAAAATCTACCTGGATTCCACGTAGAGCCAGGTAAAAAACGGCGGCGTAGTGTATTTCTGATACTCTACGATACTCTAATTCTCTCTGAATCTGGGCCTATAACTTTTGCGCAAACCGATCAATAAACGCTTATTTTTTTTTTTTTTACAAAAATATGTAGAAGACTCCGTATTGGCCTAAAGTGAGGAAAAAAATTGTTTTTTATATATATATTTTTGGGGATATTTATTATAGCAAAAAGCAAAAAATGTAGAATTTTGTTCAAAATTGTCGCTCTATTTTTGTTTATAGCGCGAAAAAAAATCTGCAGAGGTGATCAAATACCACCAAAAGAAAGCTCTATTTGTGGGGGAAAAATAATTTTGTGTGGGAGCCACGTCGCGTAATTGTAAGTTAAAGTGACGCAGTGCCAAATCGCAAAGAGTCCTCTGGTCTTTGGCCAGCCAAATGATCCGGGGCTTAGGTGGTTAATATAGAAAAAAACGGAAATGCAATCAGCGTAAAAAAGTTTGGTGTATAAAAATAAATGGTTCCCCTCCCCTTATAATGCAAGCTGGACACTAAACAGTGTTTTTTAGCGGGACTGTGGCATTGCGGCGGACAGATCACTTTTTTGGGACCAGTGACATTACTAATTACTGTATAAATGTCACTAGCAGGGCAGGGGTTAACACTAGGGGGCGATCAAGGGGTTAAGTTTTCCCCAGGGAGGTGTTTCTAATTGTGGGAGGAGGGGACTGACTGGAGGAAGAGAGAGATTGCTGATCACTAGGAGCGGAAGATCTCTCTCTACTCCCCTGTCAGAACAGGGATCTGTCTGTTCACATTGACAGATCCCGGTACTGATTTGATGTAAAAACATCGAGAAAAAACAGACAAACGTTTGTCCAATTTTCTTATAGCGTGTACCCCACTTTAGAAGACTTTAGAAGACACCTCCCTAGGACACACTTAACCCCTTCCCTGCTAGTGTCATTAATACAGTAATCAGAGGCTATTTTAGCTCTGATTGCTGTATAAAGGTCACTGGTCCCACAAAAGTGTAAAAGGTGTCTGATCTGTCCGCCGCAATGTCACAGTGCCGCTAAAAATCGCTGATCACCACCATTACTAGTAAAAAAAAGATGCCATAAATATATGCCCTATTTTGTAGACGCAATACCTTTTCCGCAACCAATCAATATACGCTTTTTGCGTTTTTTTGTTTTTTTTTACCAAACATATGTAGAAGAATATACATCGGCCTAAACTGATGAAGAAATTTGTTTTTTCAAATATTTATGGGATATTCATTTAACAAAAAGTAAAAAACATATAGGGCCGGATTCAGAAAGCACTTACACCGACGTATCTACAGATACGCCGCCTAAGTGCACGGATGCGCCGTTGTATCCATACGACTGACGTAAGTGTCCTACGCCATCGTTTCTTGGGCGCATATTTACGCTGGCCGCAAGGGACGCTTCCATTGATTTACACGTTGAATATGTAGATAGCGCCCGTCGCCGTAATATACACCATTTACGTAAGGCGTACGTCCGGCGTAAAGTTTTTCCACCTAAAGGTGGCGCAACCCATGCAAAGGTATGGACGTCGGAACAGCCGTCGTATTTTACGTCGTTTATGTAGTACTACATGAATAGGGCTGTGCGTAGGTTACGTTCAGTGATTCGGCGTATCTTAGGCGTTTGTGCCGACCTGAGGCTGCGCATGCGTACTGGGAAGCGTCCATGGGACGGCAGATGCACTGTTCGTTCGGCCCTTCATTTGCATGGGTTCACGCTTCATTTCAATGTTACACACCCACTTCCACCTACTTTGACTTACGTCAGCTTACGCCAACAACTATACGCTACGCCGGCGTAGCGTAAAGTAGATACTCTACGCCCGCACAAAGATGCGCCGCTCTATGTGAATCCGGCCAATATATTTTTTTCTAAGTTATCTATCCAATTATCTATCAGGTGTGCACCTGCAGAGCACTAATCTGCTGGGCCTGCATCCCTTTAGACGTGCTCTTTTTGGGAGTGTTTTGCCAAAAATGAAATTTTTGTTGCAGGGGATGCCTGAAATCTGACTTGTATCTTAGGCAGAATTTTGGGAAAATTGGTGAGCCAATCACAGAAGCAGTAAATTATGTTTCTGGAGGGTGGTCAGTACACATTCTGTATACAGAACACCTCCAGGTAGCCATATTGCAATGTATTCTCAGAAAATTACAGCGGCTGCAGATTGAAAAGGAAAGTTCGTTTTTATTAACATTCAATTACAATATGACTTATGTCGCAAATGTATACGCTATATTATTTTTTCTTTATATGCAATTTTTTTCCCCACTAATCCTAACCCTTTAACATTTTACATAAAAATAAAATACATGTCCCTCTGGTATCCTCTTTTGGCTCAACCATATTACATATTACAACATAGAACATATAGGGCCAGATTCTCATAAGAGATACACCGTCGTATCTTTGTTTTTGTCCCCGGGTATCTATGCGTGTGATTCCTAGAATCATTTATGTATAGATACGGCGTAGACACGACTGGCGTAAGTCACTTACACCGTCGGATCTTAGATGTAATTCTACGCTGGCCGCTAGGTGGCGTTTAGGTCGATTTCTCATTTGACTATGCAAATGAGCCTGATACGCCGATTCCCGAAAGTTTTTGCGCCGCCTCATCGTCGTTTACGTCGTTTACGTAAGCGTAAACTTACCCCTGCTATATGAGGGGTACGTTTATGAAGGTCCGTCGTATGCCATGTTAAGTATGGCTTTGGGACAGCGTTGTCTTTTTCCGTCGTTTACGTCGTTTTACTAAGTCGTTCGCGAATATGGCTTTACGTAAATGACGCTCACGTCGGCTTCATTGACGTTTTCCATCGTGAGCTGGAGCATGGGCACTGGGCTATTTTTACGGCCGGCGCATGCGCAGTTCGATCGGCGCGGGGGCGCGCTTAATTAAATACAATCCGCCCCCTTTGAATTATGCGACCTTACGCCGGGCCATTTACACTACGCCGTCGCAAATTACGGAGCAAGTGCTTTGAGAATACGGCACTTGCTCCAGTAAGTTGCGGCGGCGTAGTGTAAATGGCTTACGCTACGCCGCCGCGGATTCTACGAGAATCTGGCCCATAGTATTTAGTTTGGGAAACTAAGTATCTTCGTACCCCCCTCTTCCAAAAAAAAGAGTAATGCACAAAACACAAATAAGAACTGTACATATAGAGATTATGGATGAGGCCTTTTCAACGCGCTTCACTTGATGCTTTCCAACAGGGGGGTACAGGCATTACACCTGTAAGGGGCCCCGCTGGTCACCCCCCGTTTTTTTTTTTTTTTCGGTCTGACCCCACCCACCTTTAGCAACTCGCTGCAGGGCCCCCCCTGTTTTTTTTTTTGTTTTTTGTCTGACTTTAGCAACTGACGGCAGGAGAGAGAAGTGAAGACTTGACTTGACTTTGTTTGTTAGCACCAATCCCCCATCCCGCTTACCATCTTGCGGCAAGAGAGAGAACAAAAGAGATGACACTTTCGTTACCACAACCCCCCCCCCCACTTACCATCTCACAGCAGGAGAGAAGAGGGCCCCCCCCCCCAGTTCTCTACTTCAGGGGGCCCTGCCTAAAGCTGTGTAAGGGGCCCCAAAATTTGTGATGGCTACCCTGCTTCCCAAGGACAAGGAGTAGGGTGAACAGTTGCTCATCGATATATGAAGAACCTCTCCACACTGTGTACCTGGGCCAGGTGGGTTCCCCTTACACCAATGAGCCAATGTATGACCATGTTTGCACCCCACCCCTGAGGGAGAAACAAGCGAAAAAAAATCCCCCTCCAAAAAAAACACTAAGAGTGTAATACACAAAACACAAATAAGCACTGTACATATTAAGTTTATGGATGAGGCCTTCTCAACACGTTTCACTTGTTGCTTCTTGAGTGGGGTGCAAACAAGTTCATACAGCTTCTCATCAGTGTATGAAGAACCCACCCACGCTGGTTTACCTGGGACAGGTGGGAAGCCCATAAATCAATGAGAAGCTGTATGTTTGCACCCTACCCCTGAGGAAGCAACAAGTGAAACACTTTGAAAAGGGCCTCACCCATAATCTCCATATGTATGGCACTTTTTTGCGTTTTCTATCCCTGTAGTGTTTTTAAAGGGATATAGCATGCAAAATGTTCATATACTGGAAAGATGTACTAAATATTTTTTTACCCTGACATACCTTTTAATGTTAAACATGTGGCCCCAGTGTCGACACATATATGCATACCTTGTATCTCAGGCCTCTGTATGTATCCAAACCCTCTACAGCATGGGTCGGCATCACAGTGGAGCTCACACAGGAAAAATCTGAGAGTGACACAGAAAATACAATTTATTTTAGTGGTTATGAACTAGTAGTGTTTCTTCTATCCTCAGGGCAACCTCTGGCTACATGTATCTCTAGTGCAGTGGTCTCGAAACTGCGGCCCGAGGGCCAGATGTGGCCCTTTGCTTGCCTGAACCAGCCCTTGGAGCGCTATTCCTCCCACTGATACAAGACACAATTCTGCCAATTGACATCAACAATGGGGCACCATTTCTCCCACTGACATTAACAATGGGCCACTTTTCCTCCCAATGATACCAACCATAGGGCACTATTCCTCCCTCTGATACCAAATGGGGCGATGTTTGCTACCCCTGATGCCAGAAAAATTTCCACTCCCGCTGGCCACAGTTTGGCCCCCCTAAAGTCTGAAGAACAATAAACCAGCCCTTTGTTTAGAAAGTTAGGAGACCCCTGCTCTAGTATAAAGCTATCCCCTGATGCAAAGTACTGAAGAAGGAGGGTCAGCATGGCAGCCAGGAAACTTGCATTTTCAGATGGAGAGGTTAGCAATGATACCTCTATAGCTGGGGAATTAAAAAGAAAAACAAACAACTCCTGGCTGCTGCAGCACTGACTGATGAAAGCAATTGGATGGCTCTATAGCATTCCCACCCCACTGCCATGCTGTCATGGCTGGGCTCAGCCCTTCCTTCTCTGAGCTGGCTGCTCGGCTGTTGGCTAATTGCCAGCTCCAAGGGGTGATTGGTGACTGTATATTCATCCCAAGAGACATCCCCATATAGCAAAAAGACATCCCTGGACCAGCAAAGAGACCACCACGGACCAGCAAATAGACATGCCTAATCCATGGAGGAGTAATCCCTAGTCCAGCAAAGAGACATCCCCGTTCCAGCAAAAAAGACATCCCTAATCCAGGAAAGAGACATCCACAGTCCAGAAAAGAGACCGCCCCAGTCCAGCAAAGAGCCATCCCTGGGCCAGCAAAGAGACAACCCTCGGCCAGCTAAGAGACATCCCTAATACAGCAGAGAGACATCACCAGTCCTGCAAAGAGACAGCCCCGGACCAGCAAATAGACATCCCTTATCCAGAGAGGAGACATCCCCAGTCCAGCAAAGAGATATGCCAATCCAGCAAAGAGACATCCCCAGACCAGCAAAGAGACATCCCAAGACCACCCTCCTCCCCTGCTGCTACAGAGTGGGACTTTGGCTGTAACACACACTGAATCAGTTTATGGTTCAGTGCGCTCTCCTTCTTTCCAGTGTGTGACAGCCCTCTCTATCCCTGTGCAGCTGTCACAGGGTGCTGGCCCGTTTTAGGAGAGCCTGTGTTTTCCCTTAAGTGCAGCTGTATCTCCAGCGGCCGGCCTGTGAGGTATCTTTTCCCTGCAGACGCTTCTTGTGTGTCACTAGAGCCATCTCTCCTGCCTTGTACTGAACCTTCTAGTTTGCTGGCCCTGCTTTAGTAATAGCTGGATAGTGGGAGGTGAGCGGTGGCCATGGTCTGTGATAGCCCTGTCCGGACTGTGGTCACCGCCTACCTCCCGCTATGTGGCCTGGTCACCATCAGGTCGCTCTTCTTAGGACATGCAGCCCAATGGCCCCTGGCCCACCTGGCAAATGCCCAGTGAGCTCTATGGACAGTCCAGGCCTGTATGCCATAGTGAAAGCAAAAATGCTAGGCCCATTACTCCCGGTTAAGTCTAACCTGATGACCTGTAGGAGCATTTAAAGCATCACCTATGGAGAATTTAGGGTACTGAAGCATGCCACTGTTTAATTGGCGTACACAAATTTAAGGCTTGATATGTTGGGTATCTATTCACTTGGGAAAACCTCATCTTTTATACTATATATAGACATGATTTTAACGTGTCTGTAGATTCATAACTTACCCTTTAGAGACACTTTCTCCGGTCACTGTTATCCGGTTTCTCACAGTTATCTCCGACAGCTTGCCGTATGGCACAGGTACGTAGAAGTTTTTTACTTTATTACTCAGAGTCTCTGCAGAAAGGAAAAACATCCTAGATCCAATACATACGGCTCCATTTTTTTTTTTTTTTTTACTTTTTTTTTTTAAGATATATTATTGAAAAACAGCAATTTCACAATTTATATTTTTAAATATTGCCCCCCTTCTCTTCAACTCAACCCCCCCCCCCAGTCTTCCCCCTTCAGATTATTATGTGCGCCTGTTACAAACCTTTCCTGCGATACAAGCTCTGGGGCTTATGGTTCAGCACAATGTCACAAGTAGCTGGAACGAGGTCCGTATAGTTATTACAATTCCATGTGTCCGGGTATATGATACACGTAAAGAATTGCTTCATCGAGTCCTGCAATTCTACCAGACGACACCAGGACTCTTCTTCCTTGCAGCCTACAAAGGAAGCAGACAAAGTGGATTTTCCATCTCCAGCGAATGTAAAATAATTTACCGTCCAGCAAAAACCTATCCGATTTCACTGGAGCTCCACTCACCTAATGATTGCTGATTGAACTGTTTACACTGAAATATTAGCTTCTGGCACTCCAAAAATCCACATACTAATCCGAGTTACAATGGGCAATGCTACAATTTTGTCACAAACAGCGACCAAAATACAGCCCAAAATCTTTTTTTTTTTTTTTATTCAATGTAAACTATAATAGTTTGGGTTGCTTTTTAAGTTAACAAGTTAAAAAATAAATTAAGTTAATAAAAGTTAATAAAATATATTTATAAATATTTATACATCAATCAGCCATAACTTCCGACCAATGACCGAAAATATGCACTGTTACTGTACCAATGACACTGGCAGGGAAGGGGTTAACATCAGGGGCGATCAAAGGAGTTAACTGCGTGTCTAGCTAATATTTTAGTGCAGTGGTGAGGTGCTTTTACTAGTGGAAGACATGGATTGGTGTTCTTGCTTTAGGAACACAGGATCCATGCTTTCTGTACACAAAGAATAGCAATCTGCCTTGTTTACATAAGCAGACTGGCATTCTGTCAATATAACGAACGATCAGTGGGTGGCGGTGGACATCGGAAGCGCAGGACCTGCTGATCAGCTCCCGCTTTGTAAAATCACGGCAGGCGGTGTGCACTTGCGAGCAAAGCCCGGAAGTGCAGAATCACTAGTCAAGTTCCTCCACCCCAAACTCACTCTTCCATGTCTTTATGGACCGTGCTTTGTGCACTGGTGTGCAGTCATGTTGGAACAGGAAGGGGCCGTCCCCAAACTGTTCCCACAAAGTTAGGAACATGAAATTGTCCAAAAACACTTGGTATGCTCAGGGCCGTCTTAATAGCATCATGGGCCCCTGGGCAATGTAATGCTCTGGGGCCCCTACAATTATGACAGTGCAGGTAAACAGACATCAAGTAGGTAGGAGGCAGACTGCCTCCCCTGTGTATCTATCACTCTCAGTGCCATCATGGGGCCCCCAATTTCGAGGCGGACGCAATTTTCAGGTCAAGAAAAATGATGAACCGGAGCGGCAATTTGTTTAAACTCGTCATCGGCAGCACCGTGTCCAGCCCCACCCCTAACACGTCCCTAGGCTGTTCTTTCTACTAACCCGTACTGAAGGAAAGTGGGAAGGGGAGTTAGTGCGGTGCTTGGAGAGTGGGGCGGTCCCTATGCATAGCATTGTGTGCGGCCCATCCCCCTCTCCAAGCACCGCTCTATCTCCCACATTCCTTCTGTACGGGTCAGTAGAAAGAACAGCCTAGGGGTGTGTTAGGGGTGGGGGCTGAACGCGGTGCTGCAGAGGACGAGTTTAAACAAATCACCGCTCTGCCCACCCGCTGGGGGTCTATAATTTTTCTGGACCAGAAATTGACGTCTGCACATGCGCGATAAAGCAGTGGTGAAGGCGCGAAAGCGTGGTAAAACTGTTTGCTGACGTAGCCACAGAGGAAGTGACGAGACTTTTCAGAAATCCAGGATTTTTTTAGAATGCCTGCTCTGTTTATGTGTTTGATTTGGACTACACCTGTTCTCAACCAGAGAGATTTAATTGATCATGTGATCAGTGTTTTATGCATGTATTTGCGTCAAAAGGGGTTTGTGGTCTTACAGCTATGACTAAGCACCAGTAAGGGTGTGAAACGCGTCAGGTGCATTTGTACCTGTACCTCTGCTGTTTATGGAATTCGATTTTCTACAATAAATTCATTTGGATTGGAGCGTGGCCGTCCAACTCTTTCTCTTTCCTTTTGCAAGCCAGGCCTTCTTGTCCAACATCAGTGCCTGACCTCACAAATGCACTTCTGGAAGAATGGTCAAACATTCCCATAGACACACTCCTAAACCTTGTGTACAGTCTTCCCAGAAGAGATGAATCTGTTATAGCTGCAAAGGGCGGGCCAACTCAATATTGAACCCTACGGACTAAGACGGGGATGCCATTAAAGTTCACGTGTGTGTAGTCAGGCGTCCCAATACTTTTGACAATATAGTGTATATTATAAAACCAAAGGCTTGAAGTCATACTCACGGAAAAGACACCAGTTCTGGGCTTGTTCGGATGTGTAACGATCTTTGGCAATCCAGTACTCTGTGTGTGCTAGGACAATATCTTGGTTTATTACAACTTCATTATCGTTCACAAGAAGGAACAAGTCCCGTACAGACTCTGCAGAGAGATAGAACAGGTAATGTAATATTAAAGCAGGCAGTGAAGAGGCAGTTTGGCAGCGGATGGTTGGAGTCCCTGGTCTAAGACATTGGTGAGTAAATGGATGGTCAGACTTCCAATTTTTTTGCACTGAAAATGCCCCCCTCGGCTTATACTCAAGTCACCTTTTTGCACCTGATCCCGGATTTGGGTACCCGGTACCGGCCGGCCGTAGGTTCCCTGGACCCCTGAACTTGGCACACGTGTAGCCCCACTCTTCCTTTACAAGTGTGAAAACGTTGTTGTCCGGAGGACCTACAACCGGGGATCACTGTTTTTTCAAATCCGGGCACCCTTTCCATAGACTTCCATGTTAAACTGTAATTTCCCTGGTGAATTTTGGGGACCCAGTACCGGCCGGTCGTAGGTCCCCTGGACCCAGAACTTGGCACATATGTAGCCCAATTTCTCCTCTAGTGTGCAAAGTTTGTTGTCTGGGGGACCTACAGCTGGGGAGCACCAATTTTTCAAACCCAGGCACCTCTTTCATATACTCCCATGTTAAATGTCAGTCTAGTCATGGGCACAGTGAGACATGGGCACAGTGAGACATGGGCACAGTAAGGCAAAGTGAGGCATGGACACAGTGAGGAAAAGTGAGGCACAGTGAAGCATGCAGATGGACACCCTAGGCTTATACTCGAGTCAATGGGTTTTCCCAGTTTTTTGTGGTAAAATTAGGTGCCTCGTCTTATATTCGGTTTGGCTTATACTCGAGTATAAACGGTATATCTAAACCCGATTTCTAAAGGTAACTCCACTTTTATTAACTACTTGCCGACCGCCCACCGCAGTTATACGGCGGGACGGTGGCACTGCTGGACGAGAGCACGTAGCTCTACGTCCTACCTTTAGCGGCCGCTAGGGGGCGCGCGCACCCCCGCTTGTCCCCCGAGTCCCGCCGGGCACGCGCGCTCGTTCGTTACAGAGCGGGGACTGGGAGCTATGTGTGTAAACACAAAGCTCTCATTCCTGTCAGCGGGGGAAACGCTGATCTTCTGTTCATACAATGTATGAACGGAAGATCAGTGATTTCCCCTAGTGAGACCACCCCCCCATACAGTTAGAACACACCCAGGAACACACTTAACCCCTTCTCCGCCCCCTAGTGTTAACCCCTTCACTGCCAATGGCATTTTTATAGTAATCCAATGCATTTTTATAGCATTGATCGCTAGGAAAAATGCCAATGGTCCCAAAAATGTGTCAAAAGTGTCCGATGTGTCCGCCATAATATCGCAGTACCGAAAAAAAAACGCTGATCGGCGCCATTACTAGTAAAAAAAAAATATTAATAAAAATGCCATAAAACTACCCCCTTTTTTGTAAACGCTATAAATTTTGCGCAAACCAATCAATAAACGCTATTTTCTTTTACGAAAAATATGTAGAAGAATACGTATCGGCCTAAACTGAGGAAAAAAAAACATTTTTATATCTTGTTTGGGGATATTTATTATAGCAAAATGTAAAAAATATTGCATTTTTTTCAAAATAGTCGCTCTATTTTTGTTTATAGCGCAACAAATAAAAACCGCAGAGATGATCAAATACCACCAAAAGAAAGCTCTATTTGTGGGAAAAAAAGGACGCCAATTTTGTTTGGGAGCCACATCGCACGACCGCGCAATTGTCAGTTAAAGCGACGCAGTGCCAAATCACAAAAAGTGCTCTGGTCTTTGACCAGCAATATGGTCCGGGGGTTAAGTGGTTAAAATAAAAAAAGCAAAGAAAAAAAATGATACAGGCAAACACAAGGCCCCGTGGGCCGAATCCGGCCCCCTGGGCCATTTCATGTATTCCCCCGCACCTCTCCTGCAGCTGCAGGAGAGCTCCAGCCCTCCTCTGGTCCTGCTCCAGACCCTTACTTTTCTGCTTTCAAGCAATGCATCCAGCTTCTTTCCAGCAGCAGCATAACTGTGATGTAAGGGAGAGTGGGGGACTCAACTTCTGAGGGGGGGGGGGGGGTGGCTCTTGACATCTAATGTAAGGGGAGGGGATGCGCTGGACATCTAATCTTATAGATACAACCGGCCCTTTTGAGGGCAATCATTAGCTTTCCTTTTCCATCTGCAGCCTCTGTAATTGTCTGTAAAATGAAATATGGCAACCTGGAGGCGTTCTCTACACAGATTGTATACAGAACTCCCCCCAGGTATGTCATTTCCTGCTTGTGTAATTGGCTCACTGATTTTTCCAGAAGGCGACACTAAGATACAAGTCAGATTTTGGGCATCCCCTGCAGCAAAAATTTTAATTTTTGGTGAGATACTCCCAAAGGGAACTCTAAAGGGATGCAGACTCTGCCACCTTCCCCATTAGAGCCCTATACCTAGACCTAGAGGATCAGATGTTTAACTCCAAAAGCCTCATGTAAAAAAACATTCCAATTACTTGTGAGGGGTTTGGTTTGAATGTTTGTAAACACATCCATTGAAATAAACACATTGGGCCAGATACACAAAGCCCCGCGTATCTCTGCGGTGGCGTAGCGTATAGTATTTTCGCTACGCCACCGTAAGTTAGAATGGCAAGTGCCGTATTCACAAAGCACTTGCGTCCTAAGTTACGGCGGCGTAGCGAAAATGGGCCGGCGTAAGCCCGCACAATTCAAATAGATAAGAGGTGGCCGTGTTTTTTTTAACCACTTGAGTCCCCGCATACAGTCAAATGACGGCGGCAAAGGGGATCTGAATATCCCAGCCGCCAGCATTTGACGGCATCGTCTTCTCCGGCCACTGGGGGGTGCGCGCGCGCCGATGGTGGTGCGCGCGCACCCGGCGTGTCCCCGAGATGCCGACGCGCGTGCCTGGCGGTCGCGATGTCCGTCAGGTACCCGCCGATCGGCAGTTTTAGAGCAGGGACGTGGAGCTCTGTGTGTAAACACAGAGCTCCACGTCCTGTCAGGGAGAGGAGACTGATGCTGTGTCCTTTGTACATAGGGACACAGCATTGGTCACCTCCCCAGTCAGTCCCCTCCCCCCACACAGTTAGAACACACCCAAGATACACATTTAACCCCTTCCTCACCCCCTAGTGTTAACCCCTTCCCTGCCAATCACATTTATACAGTAATTAGTGCGTTCGTATAGCACTGATCGCTGTATTAATGTGAATGGTCCCAAAAATGTGTCAAAAGTGTCCGATGTGTCCGTCGCAATATCGCAGTCCTGACAAAATTCGCAGATCGCCGTATTACTAGTAAAAAAAAAAAAATAATAAAAAAATTGTCAGAATTCTATCCCTTATTTTGTAGCCACTCTAACCTTTGCGCAAACCAATTACTATACACTTATTGGGATTTTTTTTTTTACCAAAAATATGTAAAATACATATCGGCCTAAACTGAGAATTTTTTTTTTTTTTTTTTAATTTGATTTTTATTATAGCAAAAAGTAAAAAATATTATGTTATTTTTTTTCAAAATTGTCTGGAGATACGCCGCCGTATCGTTCTGTTAATCTGGCCCAATATTCTTAAATAGGGGAAGCAATAAAAGCAGATACCTGTAATATTAGCATTGTTCTGGGAAGCCCTCTGCGGACATTCATCCTCATTGGTCACAGTCCTAACATCTGCAAAACAACACCAATATTATTTTCCAGAAGAAAAAAACAAATTAGCTTTTCATGAATATACAGTGGAACCTCGGTTTAAGAGTGTTTTGATTTGCGAGCAACATTTTTTTTTTAATTCTGACTCGGTTTGCCAGTGTTGACTCTCAAGACGAGCAGAATGTAGTACTTCATTTGGCCTGAGGTACGGGAGGGGCAGGAGCCGAACAGAGCCAAAAATAGGCCTGCAGTGCATTACCTATAGGGGGCACTGTAAGGCCGCGTACACACGATCGAACATATCTGCTGAAACTGGTCCGCAGACCAGTTCCAGCGGACATATCCGATCGCGTGTACGGCCTAGCAGACAGGTTTCCAGCAGACAAAAGTTTTAAAGCATGCTTTAAAACTTGTCTGTTGGAAAGCTGTCTGTCGGATATGTTAGTACGCCTAACCAGCGGACCGAAATCTCCCGTATGGAAGCTTTTTTACTTCCTGGTTTGCGGACTTAGCGGCGTCAACGTCACCGCCACGTCACCGTGCTGTCTGTCCGCAGGGATTTTGGTTTGATCGTGTGTACACACATTAACTAGATGCCGACCGCCCGCCATCATATTACTGCGGGAATGCGGCTCTCCTGGGCTAGAGCCCGTAGCTCTACGTCGGCTACTTTGCGGCCACTAGGGGGCACGTGCGCGCCGGCGGCGCACGTGCATCCCCGTTCGCCCCCGAATCCCACACGCGTGCCCGGCGGGCACACGCGATCGCTCGGTACTGAGTGAGGACCAGGAGGTATGTGTGTAAACACACAGCTCCCGGTCCTGTCAGCGGGGGAAATGCTGATCTCCTGTTCATACAATGTATGAACAGAAGATCAGTGATTTCCCCTAGTAAGTCCACCCCCCATACAGTTAGAACACACCCAGGAACACACTTAACCCCTTCCCTGCCCCCTAGTGTTAACCCCTTCACTGCCAATGGCATTTTTATAGTAATCCAATGCATTTTTATAGCATTGATCGCTAAAAAAATGCCAATGGTCCCAAAAATGTGTCAAAAGTGTCAGAAGTGTCTGCCATAATGTCGCAGTACTGAAAAAAAACGTTTTCATCGGATATGTTTTCTCGTGTGTACGCGGCCTAAGAAGCACAAAGGAACAGGTTTGAACTTTAAACACTTTTTTTAAAATGTAAATATTTTATATTTTTATATATTTTCAATTTATTTTTATTTTTTGCATATACACTGAATAGCACGGCATAATTTTTGAGTTTGCAATACTGCACTGTTTTTCATATTACAGAATCACGCAGCAATTTGTACAAAATTTGCACAATTGCATGTCATACATGTGTAGCAGATTTATGTTTATATTTGCACTGTTGCGCGTTATATCTGCATAGCAGCTTTATGTTTACGTTTTTATTAGATTTTTATTAGATTTTGCATCTGCGAAGGAGGTGCAGCATTGGCATTAGACATGTGTCTAAAAATTTGTTTGTTTTTGTTTCATTCGTTTGTTTGATTTTCGCAAATTTGAAAATTCAGAAATTCAAAAAATTAGTAAATTAGTAAATTTGAAATTTGAAATTCAGACAATTCGGAAATTTGAAAATTCGGAAATTTGAAAATTCAGGATTCTGAAATTCGAACATTTGGAATTTGATAATTCGGAAATTTGAAAATGTGAAAATCCGAAAATAAGAAAGAAAAATACTAAAATTAGAAAGAACGAAAATCCAAAAATTCCAAATAATTAACTAACTAATAATAACTATTAAATTATAGATATTGAAATTTCCTTTTAAATTTGGTATCAGAGAACATAACAAATACAAATAATAATAATATGTTTTTATTATTTTTATTAGTATTTATTATTATTAATCTGTTAACCCCTTCCATACAGGGCATTTTCACGCCCTTCCTGCCCAGACCAATTTTTCGTTTTCAGCACTGTTGCACTTTGAATGACAACTGCACTGTACCCAAATTAAATCATTATGTTTTTTCCCCCACACAAATAGAGCTTTCGTTTGGTGGTATTTGATCATCTCTGCGGTTTTTATTTTTTGCGCTATAAACAAAAGAAGAGCGACAATTTAAAAAAAAACACAATATTTTTTCCTTTTTATTTAATACATCTCACAATATTTTTTAAAAAAAAAACTTTTTTCCCTCAGTTTAGACCGATACGTATTCTACGTATTTTTGGTAAAAAAACAAAAACGCAATAATCGTATATTAATTGGTTTGCGCAAAAGTTATAGCGTCTACAAAATAGGTGATAGATTTATGGCATTTTTTTATTTCTTTTTTTACTAGTAATGGCGGGGATCTGCGTTTTTTTTTTGTGACCGTGACGTTGCAGCGGACATATCGGACACTTTTGACACGTTTTTGGGACCGTTCACATTTACACAACGATTAGTGCTATAAAACTGCACTGATTACTGTGTAAATGTGACTGGCAGGGAAGGGGTTAACACTAGGGGGAGCTGAAGGGGTTAAAATGTGTCCTAAAGTATGTTCTAACTGTAGGGGGAGGGGAACTCACAGGGGGAGGAGATCGATGTGTGTTCCTCTGTACTGGGAACACACATCAGTCTCCTCACCGCTGACAGGAGGTGGATCTGTGTGTTTGATATATTTTTACACTTTTTTTCATTTTTTTTTCCACTTTTATTCCTATTACAAGGAATGTAAACATCCCTTGTAATAGGAAATGTGTGTGACAGGTCCTCTTTATGGAGAGATGTGGGGTCAATAAGACCTCACATCTCACCTCCAGGCTGGAAACCATGAGATCGGTGAAAAAAAATTCACCGATCTCATGAATGGTGACTTACAGCCGCAATTGCGGCTTTGTTTACATACGGGGACCCGGGCGTGACGTCATCAGATCGCGCCCGGGTCCTCCGACGGTCATAGAGATGACTGGTGACCATCTGGTCACCAGTCATCTCTATGCTTCCTGCCGCCGCCGACGATTCGTTCTCCGGGCCCCCGAAGGTACAGGTAAGCCCGGAGAAGCACCGGATGGCGGCGGGAGGGGGGGGATGTCCCCTCCCGCAGCCTGTAAGAACGATCAAGCGGTGGAACCGCCGCTATGATCGTTCTTACATTGTGCAGAATCGCCGGCTGAAGAAGAAGATATCTGGATGATGCCTCTGGCTGCAGGCATCATCCAGATATTCGCCTGCAATACCCAGGCTGTCAATTGACGGCCACTTAGGATGGTAAATCCCATCCCAGGCCGTCAATTGTATATGGCTGGGTATTGAAGTGGTTAAGTTATTAGTTAGATATCATTTCAGATGTTTGAGTTTTCAGGTTTTAGAATTTTCTGGTTTTCGTTCTTTTGAATGTTCGGATTTTCATTCTTATTTTTGGATTTGATGAATGATGAATATTCTGATTTTCGGATTTCCGAAATGAGTAATTTTTGGATTTTCTCATTTTCTCATTTTGAATTTCCAAATTTTCTAAATTTCAAATTTGCAATATTTCTAATTTCAAATTTGCAAAATTTCAAATTTTCGAATTTCTGAATATTTGGAAATTTGGACATTTGGATATTTGGAAACATTCTGCAGTTTGAAAATTCGGAAATTTGAATATTCAGAATTAACGAATTTGTCTTAATTTGTTAAAAAAAAAAAATTTGGAACTAAACTAATTGCACATGTCTAATTGGCATATCTCAGGCCCTGGTTGGGAGCTTCCATAACTCCTAGGTGGACAGGAAAAATCAGGAATAATGGTAGTGGGATCCCAGTGTTGAAATATCCAACAAATCTAGGAATCCAGGGGGTGACCCGTCCCCCAGTCTTCACTAGTAACTAAAATGTATTTTTTGGATGGGCTAACACTTTGTTTACAAGCAATGAATAAAAGCATTACCTGTGCGTAAGAAGACACTCTGGAAACCAGTGAAAAGCGCTTGAATCTCTTTTTTGATGTCCTCGGTCAGGTCCGTGCTGTACTCCACCATCCCAACACTCTGAGACAACAAAGAGTAGCCTACAAAGAGAAGAATTGTCTTTTATATGTCCTTCTTCCTGACTACACACTGTTTAGTAAAATTAAGGTGGTTGTAAACCCTTACATATACCCAGTGAAGTGACTGGCCTCAGGTGATACGCATAGATGAAATGAATCCTCAAAATATATGTTGTACCTGTTTATCTGCAGTCCTCTCTCCTTGCCTTCTAAAACACAGATCACAGGCTTTTTCTTAGCTCCAGAAGGCAGAGGGTGGGGATCTGATGTCACATACTGCACAGCACAGAAAGGAGAGCTCAGCGTAATCTGGGACCTGAGTGGAGGGAATGCACACATTCCCATAGGGACACATGAACAGCTGAGCCATCTCCTAGGATTGCTTGGTGTGGAGTTAAAGTGATACTAAAATGTTCATTTTTTTTATTTATTTATTAGGCCGTGTACACATGATCGAACATGTCCGCTGAAACTGGTCCGCAGACCAGATTCAGCGGACATGTTCGATTGTGTTTACGGCCTATCAAACCGTTTTCCAGCGGACCAAAGTTTCAAAACATGCTTGAAAACCTGTCCGCTGAAAACCTGTCCGTCGGACAGGTTCGATGGTTAGTACACAAAATCATCAGACCAAAAACCAGCGCATGCTCAGAATCAAGACGACGCATGCTTGGAAGCATTGAACTTCGTTTTTTCAGCACGTCGTTGTGTTCTACGTCACCGCGTTCTGGTCCGAGGGGATTTTGGTCCGATGGTGTGTACACACATCAGACCAACAGACCACTTCAGCCTGGTCTGATGAAAACAGTCCGTCGGACAAGTTTCATCGGACATGTCTGATCGTGTGTACGTGGCCTAAGATACCAATCATGTCATACTTACCTCTACTGTGCAGTTTGTTTTGCATAGAGTGGCCCCGATCCGTGACTTCTGGGGTCCCACGGCGGCTCTTGCGGCTCCTCCCCGCAATAGCTAACCCCCTCTGGGAAGCTCTCTCCCGAGGTCCATAAGTTACAGGTAAGTCAATTTTTAAGTACTCTGAATAGCTTAATATGTTTCTAGTTTATTTTATGAAATAGGGGACTGCACTTAGATTTTTTGGATTTTTGTTGAATAAATGGCTTTTATAACATATTACATACAGTGACTTGAAAAAGGTATTCATACCCCTTGAAAATGTTCACATCTTGTCATGTTACAACCAAAAACATAAATGTATTTTATTGGGATTTTATGTGATAAACCAACACAAAGTGGCACATAATTGTGAAGAGGAAGGAAAATGATAAATTGTTTTTATTTTATTTTTTTACAAATACATATGTGAAAAGTGTGGTGTGTATTTGTATGGCCCCCCTGAGTCAATACTTTGTAGAATCACCTTTCTCTGCAATTACAGCTGCAAGTCTTTTTGGGGATGTCTCTACCAGCTTTGCACATCTAGCTGAACACATTGGATGTCTCATTGCTTCTTAAGGTCCATACACACGATCATACTTTTCGACAACTACGGTCAGACAGACGTGTCTTATCGGACAATCTGACAGTCTGTACTCTCTATTGGACAATTGTTTTCGGTTTTACAACAAACAATTGTTCGCTGTGCATGCTCTCAAACTTTCTGGCAACAAATGTCCGATTGAGGAACATCCAATCCTGTGTACACAAGTCCATCGGACTAAAGTCCAAAGAACAAACACGCATGCTCCGAACCAATGCTAAACATCAGACAACAATAGCAGAAGTTTCCCAAAGGGTGGCAGTAAAGGGCTGAGAAAACACGTCATTTGGTGAATGTTGGCTAAAAAAGTTCTGCCGTGTGTATGCAAAACAAGTTCACGGCCAACGCCCCTTTGGACAAAAATCTAGGAAAAGTCAGATGCTAGTCCGATCGTGTGTACGAGGCTTTAGAAGAGATAAGCTATGTTTTGGGCCAAATTCAGTTCAGCCTGAACCCATGGGGAGCTGTGACATGATAGCAGTCTGCTGGCCCAGTCAATTGTGGCTGTTAAATTCTCTGCCCAGCAGCCATAACAAAGGGGCAGGGATGCTGGTGACATCATTGACCTACTATGGGCACATGGCCATATTTGGACAATGTCATTGAAAAAATATGGCCATATGACTGCAGGTCAAGGAGTTCAATGGCTCAACATGATTGCCATGAGTTCAGGCTGAACCTTAGCTCATTCTTATTCCTTAACTTGCATGAAATTTGTGTGAAAATACAATATCTGATGCCCGGTTTGGGTAAGACTTTGAAAGTTAGTTCACCTGCTGGCTAGTTAATCGCTTAAGGAGCAGCGCACGGTGATATACGTCAGCACAATGGCACGGCTGGGCAGATGGACGTACCTGTACGTCCCCTTTAAGATGCGGCAATTCTAAAATATAGCTTATTTTTGTTTGTAGCGCAAAAAATAAAACCTGCAGAGGTGATCAAATACCACCAAAAGAAAGCTCTATTTGTGGGGAAAAAAACACATACATTTTGTTTGGGAGCCAAGTTGCACGACTGCGCAATTGTCAGTTAAATTGACGCAGTGCTGAATCACAAAAAGTGCAGTGGCCAGCCAAATGGTCAGGGGCTGAAGTGGTTCGAATTCCCCAGGTGAAAGACCTCCTCCTTAATTTCTACCACAATCTTGGAAAATCTCCCTCAATTCAATGCTGAACTGTTTTGCGAAATTGCCTGTTCTTGATACTCCAAAAATCCTACGGGGACAACAGGAGGCAGATGACGTCACTGACTTCATAAAGTCAGCCGATGACAGCCACAGCAGGATGAGAAGAGCCAGTATTTCAGATGGAAAAGTCTCCTTCTGGGACCTTGAGGACCTTCCAGCAGGTGAAATGCCAATCATAATCCATCCAACCAGAGTAAGCACCAAGGCAAATCCTAGGCAGGGTACACAGGGTGCTTTGCACTCGGGCGCCTCCAGAGGTGAGGCGCCAAAGTGCCAGAGTTCTCCCTTCCCTCCTTCTCTCCTTGTTTGTGTCCATCCAGAACTGATTCACTGATTGTCTTGTTCTTGTTCTGAGCATAGGTGTGTGTCCGTCCAGAACTGGTGTGTGAGAATAGGGCAGCCCGCCCAGCCTGGCAGTGCTCGGGGGAGGGGGCGCTCCTCTTCCTGACACAAGGGTTTTAGTTTTCCGTGGCTGCTGAGTGCTGATGTGCAAAAATGAATTCCTCACACTGGGAGTCTTGGATCCCTCACTGTCTCCACCAACTCCACTTGGAATGACTCCCCCTCTCATCTCTATCTCGGGCTGCACAGAGAGAGAGCCAAGGTTAGTTACAGTGTTCAGTGTGCTGTGTGCTGGGGGACTGGCATCCCAAGCATCCCTGTACATGTACTCTGGGCTGCTCCTGCTCTATATATTTTGTGGCATGATAGATTGCATAGGATACACAGCCCCTGTCCCTTCCTGCACCTCAGTAGTCCATCTAGTCTGTGCCCATTCTCCAGTGGTTGGCGGCTGCACTGGGTATCAAGTATCTTATCCTCACAGGTTGGACTGTGTCACGCTTGGCATTGTTGTAGCACCAAAAAGGGACTTTGTTTTTGTTGATGTATAATGAGATGTACCAAGAGCCCTTTCACACTGACAGTGCGGGGGCTTTGGCGGTAAAGCGCCGCCACGCTCTGTGTCCATCAGAGAGGCCCCCCTCCAGGTCCCAATAAAGTACCCTGCTTATCTTCCTGTATTTTCTTTATTGTTAAGAGATCATGTAAGGATCCCAGGGTAATGAAGACTTTGTGGGAGAGCATCTCTGTGGTTGAGTCGTTGCCATAGTAAATTTGTACACATTTGTAAAGGGGAGGAGTTAGTAAAATGACAACGCCCATGTGGGGGCACCAGAAATATTTCTGCACCCTGTGACCCTAGGATCGGCCCTGGTAAGCACTATCAGGCAAACTTTAAACCTTTCGGCCACACGAGAATGAATTAAAATGAATCCAAACTTTATAACTTACTTCCTGTGAACTCTTGTCCTCCTAAGAAGAATGAGAACATTTTCTTCTGCTTGTTGGATGCGACTCCTTTGCAGATTCCCTCTCCGCCCAACCGTGATGTGCTGCTCCAGTCATTCTTATTACACAGCAAGACATTTGGCGACCTTAGCAATCCACACACAATTGTACCTATGTCATAGATCAGGGAGAAACAATTTACAGCAATGAATAAAAACATGGTGGAGCAGAAATTAAAGTAGAACTATGGCACCTTCCACAAAAATAATTATGTGCGGCAACACTTAATTACTGTACAAATGCATCTTCACTTTCCTCATAGTTGCCCTGCAAAGTCCCACAGATCCTGCCAATGTAGTTCACCTGATGCAACATCCTGTGATAGAGTGGCAACAATGCTGCACTGCTCCTGAATTCAGAGCAGAGTTGACACTTTCATGTAGGCTGTAATCTACTTGTACTACAATAGGAGATGATGTTGTAGGGGACATGGTTATCAGCACTGTCACAGATTCACAAGCATGTACTGTAGCTTGTCAAACAAAACTAGTCAACCCATTGATTTCTGGTTCAATGCAAAAAATAGCCCGGCCATTGGGCAGCCAAATCTTCCGGGGCTGAAGTGGTTAATTATTTCAGTATTTTTATCTTCTTCAAAAGCACCGTGGAATGCACAAGTATCTTCCTAATACACACATTTCTCATCAATAAATTTCCTGTTCTATACCATAAGGGGAGCAGATGATACTCTGTTATTCCTATAAATCTCAGTTCTCTATATAGGATCCAAGTTTTATATTACTTTGTACTTTGGGGATATTGCATATTCAGCAGCACATTTTCATAATTGCATGTTTTAATTAAGCAATTTACACACATCATCCGCACCCTCATGTGACACCACTGGATTTCCAGGAATATATCAGTATGGATATTGATCTAGAACAGGGGTCTCAAAGTACCGGCCCGCGGGCCATTTGCGGCCCGCGGACCGGTTATAAATGGCCCGCAGGCAGGGCGGGGGGGTGCTGCGGAAGTGGGGGGAATAGATTTTATTTATACGCAGAGTAGCGCAGGAAGCGTCTGTATACTCTGTCATAAGTTCACTTTTCTCTCATGTCATGCTGGGGCTGCTCCCCGCCCCCATGGCTCCCCCTCTCTTCTCGTCCACCCCCTCTGCTTGTGATATCACCTGGGATGGACGAGAAGAGAGGGGGGGCTGCCGGGGGGTGGGGATCAGCCGCAGCATGACATGAGAGAAAAGTGAACTTATGGCAGACGCTTCCTGCTTTACTCTGCATGAGAAGAAAACCACAAGTAAACGCTGACCTGTGCCCCATGTACCCTGATTGTGCCCTCATGTTCCCCTCATGTGCCCTCATGTGCCCCGATTGTGCCCCATGTACCCCTCATGTGCCCTCATGTGCCCCATATACCCTGATTGTGCCCCATGTATCCTGATTGTGCCCTAATGTGCCCCATGTACCCTCATGTGCCCTCATGTGCCCCGATTGTGCCCCATGTACCCCTCATGTGCCCTCATGTACCCTGATTGTGCCCCATGTATCCTGATTGTGCCCCATGTACCCTGATTGTGCCCTAATGTGCCCCATGTACCCTGATTGTGCCCTCATGTTCCCCATGTACCCTCATGTGCCCCATGTACCCTGATTGTGCCCTCATGTGCCCCATGTGCCTTAATGTGCCCTGATTGTGCTCCATGTGTCCTGATGTGCCCCATGTACCCTGATTGTGACATCATGTGCCCCATGTACCCTGAGTGTGCCCTCATGTGCCCCATGTACCCTGAGTGTGCCCTCATGTGCCTTAATGTGCCCCATGTACCCTGATGTGCCCTGATTGTGCTCCATGTGCCCTGATTGTGGTCCATGTTCCCTGATTGTGCCCTCATGTGCCCTGATTGTGCTCCATGTACCCTGATGTGACACATGTGCCACGATTGTGCCCCATGTTCTCTGATGTACCCTGATGTGCCCCATGTACCCTGATGTGCTGTGTCCTGTGCCCTGTACCCTGATGTGTGCTGTGCCCTGTACCCTGATGTGCGCTGTGCCCTGATGTGCGCTGTGCCCTGTACCCTGATGTGTGCTGTGCCCTGTACCCTGATGTGCGCTGTGCCCTGATGTGCGCTGTGCCCTGTACCCTGATGTGCTGGATTGGCACCACACCAGCTGATTAAAGACAGACTCATACAAGGGTAGAGGGCACTCACAAATTAGTGACGGCAAATGCTGTGTAACATAAACAATTCCTGGAGGTCTGGAGAGCCCTGGTGGGTTGGGACATTTAGTTGATCAGATGTACCGCACCCTTGGGGTTCTGAGGGTCCTTATTTGATTATATGATGAACATTTTTACTGGTGGTTTTATTTCCCGGTTTATTTTTCTTTCTATTTTATGTTTTAGCCATACAACACAGTACTGGTCAAAGTATTTACATTCTAGAACAACAAATATCAGTCCACGTTCCAAGTCTTTGTAGACTATTGTTTTTAAAACTTAATTTAAGTGTTGTATAATTTTATTAAGTAACTTTGCTGCACTAAAATAAAAGTCATTTTATATATCCCTTTACCCGTTATTATTTCAATTAATTTATTTGTAAGTTAACAATGCTAACACGTATCCAAATGTTAGAACATCTTGTCTGTGACATACCGGTATGGAGAATATAATAAGATTTTTGCACATACAAGCAGTAGATGACAAAGTAGCGATTTCGCTGAGTTTGATTTTGGTACTGGATTACACATTTTTGGCTTCTACAAAAATTTCACAGAAATTTAGACTGTTTTGGCAAAATATTCTTTAACCACTTAAGCCCCGAAGCATTTTGTAGCTAAAGGACCAGGCCACTTTTTGCGATTCGGCACTGCGTCATTTTAACTGACAATTGCGCGGCCGTGCGACGTGGCTCCCAAACAAAACTGACGTCTTTTTTTCCCACAAATAGAGCTTTATTTTGGTGGTATTTGATCACCTATGTGATTTTTTTTTTTTTTTCGGTATAAACAAAAATAGAGCGACAATTTTGAAAAAAATTACAATATTTTTACTTTTTGCTATAATAAATATCCCCCAAAATATATATAAAAAAAAATGTTGCCTCAGTTTAGGCCGCTACGTATTCTTCGATGTTTTTTTGGTAAAAAAATAAAAATATAATTGCACTAAGCGTTTATTGATTGGTTTTACGCAAAAGTTATAGCATCTACAAAATAGGGGATAGTTTTATGGCATTTTTATTAATATTTTTTTTTACTAGTAATGACGCCAATCAGCCTATTTTTATCATGACTGCGATATTATGGCGGACACATCGGACACTTTTGACACTATTTAGGGACAATTGTCATTTTTACAGCGATCAGTGCTATAAAAATGCACGGTTACTGTGAAAATGACACTGGCAGTGAAGGGGTAAACCACTAGGTGGCGCTGTAGGGGTTAAGTGTGTCCTAGTGTGTTATTCTTACTGTAGGGGGGCGTGGCACGTCACTGATCGTTGTTCCCTATGACAGGGAACAGACGATCACTGCCACTAGGAAGAACGGGGAAAGGTTTGTATACACTTACCTCTCCCCGTTCTGGAGCTCTGTGACCTGATCACAGGACACCGGCGGCGATCGGGTCCCACGGTCACGGAGCTCAGAATCGGGTCGCGAACGCACTGCCGAGTGCGCGACCCACGACTGGTCTCTTAAAGGCAACGGTGTTTACAAGTTAAAAACATTTTTTTTTTGCTCGAAAATTACTTAGAACCCCCAAACATAATACAATATATATCTTTTTTTCTAAGACCCTAGAGCAGTGGCCCGAGGGCCGGATGCGGCCCTTTGCTTGCCTTTATCCGGCCCTTGGGGCACTATCCCTCCCACTGATATGAGACACTATTCTGCCATCTGACACTGACAAAGGAGCACCATTTCTCCCATTGACAAAACTAATAGCGCACTATTACTCCCTATGACACCAGCAATGGAGCACTATTCCTCCCCCTAATACCAGGTGTTTACTAAAAATGATGCAAGGAAAATTTATACTCCCGCTGGCCAAAGTCCCGCCCTCCAAGAGTCTGAAGGACAATAAACCGGCCCTTTGTTTAGAATGTTTGGAGACCCCTGCCCTAGAGAATAAAATAGCGGTCTTTACAATACTTTTTGTCACACCATATTTACGCAGCTGTCTTTTTTCTCTTATTTATTTTACTTTATTTAATTTATTTTGACACTGTTTTAAAAAAAAAAAAATTGGGCTCACATTTATTCCTATTAGAAGGAATGTAAAACTCCCGTAATAGAAAAAAGCATGACAGGTCCTGAGATCTGGGGTCAAAAAGACCTCACATCTCATATTTAGACTAAAATGCAATAAAACAAATGATGTCATTCTAAAAAAAAAAATGTCCCTTTAAGACCTATGAGCGGAAGTGATGTTTTGACGTCGCTTCCACCCTGCAGTGATATGGAGATGGGTGGGGGCCATCTTCCCCTCACTCGTCTCCATACACAGCAAGAGAGAGGACCGGATCGCCTCCGCCACTGCCGACGGCTCCGGTAAGCTGCAGAGGGCCCCGGAGTCGATAAAAGTGATCTTGTGGTGTATCCGCCGCAGGGACCACTTTTCTCTTGTAGCGGACCACCCGCTAAAGAAGAGGATACCGGGGTTATGGTAGCTAGCTTCTAACATGACAACAGTCTTCCTCTTTAAACAGCAGATGAAAAAATGCGGCGGGAGGTCCGTAAGTGGTTAAAGGAACGGTAGGATGATTATAGTACGTGTTGTGTTTATTATGTGAGCGTTTTTATACTACTTCTGTTTTTAATAAATATTGAGTCTATACAGAGAGCACTATTTGTCCTCTGTTTTTATGCTTTACATATGCCAGACTGCCAGTAATCTGCACAAGAAGAGAGCGAGTGCGATTTACCCTCCACCTGGGAATCACACGTCATCAGGTGTACAGAGCCCCAATGGGAGGCATCCTTAAGCACTGTTAGACCTAATTTTATCTGAGAGGTGAGCGTCCATGTGGTGGTGTGCACGTTTTATTTTTTATTTTTTGGAAGTAGAGTGTATTTAACACTTTGTTGACTGGAAAAGCACAGCGACGATGGACATATTTTTGAAGTTTTTGGGAACTGTTAGTTGTTGCACTATTATCACTTTTACCGTACGTATTGGTCATTTTATGTTTGGTGAAAAACACTATTAAGGTGCTTTAGCGAGCAACAACAAAAGATTTTTTGAGTTAGTGTATATCTATTAATAATTATTGTTCTAGAACTGTCATCTCTAAACGGTGGCGCTTTGCTTGCCTTTATACGACCCTTGGGGCAATATTCCTCCCACTAACAGCAACAGTGGGGCATAAAACCACTGACACTAATGATGGGGCACTATTCCACTCACTGATATCAATGATGAAGCACTACTCCTCCCACTATTACCAATGGGGCATAATTCCTGCAACGGACAGCAAGAGTGGGGCACTATTCCTCCCACTGACACCGATGATGGGACACTATTCCTCCCACTGACACCAATGATGGGTACACTATTCCTCCCACTGACACCAATGATGGGACACTATTCCTCCCACTGACACCGATGATGGGACACTATTCCTCCCACTGACACCAATGATGGGGCACTATTCCTCCCACTGACACCAATGATGGGGACACTATTCCTCCCACTGACACCAATGATGGGGCACTATTCCTCCCACTGACACCGATGATGGGACACTATTCCTCCCACTGACACCAATGATGGGGCACTATTCCTCCCACTGACACCAATGATGGGGACACTATTCCTCCCACTGACACCAATGATGGGTACACTATTCCTCCCACTGACACCAATGATGGGACACTATTCCTCCCACTGACACCAATGATGGGATACTAATCCTCCCACTGACATGACCAGTAGGGCTGATTCCTGCCCATGACACCAACAGTGGGGAACTATTCCTCCCACTGACACCAATGATACATCCCAATTTCTTCCTCTGACACCAATGATATATCCCTATTCCTCCCACTGAAACCAATGATGGGACACTATTCCTTCCACTGACATCAGTGATGGTACACTATTCCTCCCACTGACATCAGTGATGGTACACTATTCCTCCCACTGACACCAATGATAGGATACTATTCCTCCTACTGACACCAATGATGGGGCACTATTCCTCCACTGAAACCAATGATGGGACACTATTCCTTCCACTGACATCAATGATGGTACACTATTCCTCCCACTGACACCAATGATGGGGCACTATTCCTCCCACTGACACTAATGGTGGAGCACTATTCCTCCCACTGACACCAATGATGGGGCACTATTCCTCCCACTGACACCAATGATGGGACACTATTCCTCCCACTGACACCAATGATGGGGCACTATTCCTCCCACTGACACCAATGATGAGGCACTATTCCTCCCACTGACACCACTGATGAGGCACTATTCCTCCCACTGACACCAGTGATGGGGCACTATTCCTCCCACTGACACAAATGCAAATGACGGGACACTATTCCTCCCACTGACACAAATAATGGGACACTATTCCTCCCACTGACACCAATGATAGGGCATTATTCCTCCCACTGACAGTAATGATGGGGCACAATTGTTCTTACGGACACATAGATGTTTCCATTCCTTGTGACAGCAATAAAAATTATCAAAACATTTAAATTAAAAGCAACAGTGTAAAACAAGTTAATTTTTTTTTAAAGTGCTTCCATCCTCCAAACACACGCAAAAACAGTGATCGTCCAAAACATGTGAAGTTACCGCCAGGGGTGGACTGACCATTGGCACTGCCCGAGGGCCCCATGCCACTAGGGGGCCCCATCAGGGTTGCCAGGTTCAATAAAACCAGGGACAGTATGTAAAAATCTGTGTTTTTTTTACATCTATCCCTGATATGTTTGAAACCGACATGCTTTTGATGTGAAAATCCTGAGATTTTAGCTGCCCCGCCTCCTGGCGTGGTGGCCCTCTGTAAGCCCGGGGGCCCCATAATCATCTATTAGACTTCCTCTGTAAAGTGGTAAACTGTAAAGGCCTTTAAAGCATCACCTATGGATAGTGAAATTTATGTTTGTTGTTGTTGCATGGGCATGCGCAGTTCTAAAGCGTGACACATTTGGTATCTATTTATTCGGCGTAACGTTATCATTTATATTTTATATGTTTGTTTTTTTCACCAAAAATTGCATTTGAAAAACCGCTGCGCAAATACTGTGTAACATAAAAAATGCACAATACGTCAATTTATTCTCTAGGGCAGGGGTGGCAAACTCAAATTCATCGGGGGCCGCATCAGCAGTTTGGTTGCGCTCAAAGGGCCGGTTGTATCTGCACTCCACCATAGTGTTCAGTCTGAGCAGTCTCCAAGTTTTCTTGCGCTGCATATGGACGCAGCGCAGGGTTCAGGAGTGCGAAGCACATTATTTCTAATATTACATTGTAATATAAAATGAAATCATTCGACTCACCATAATGCAGAATCAGTGGAAGCCCGGAGTCCCCCCTTTACATCAGGCGTCCCAACCAGCCGAGTCCCCCCTTTACATCAGGCGTCCCCACCAGCCGAGTCCCCCCTTTACATCAGGCGTCCCCACCAGCCAAGTCCCCCCTTTACATCAGGAGTCCCCACCAGCCGAGTCCCCCCTTTACATCAGGAGTACATCAGGAGTCCCCACCAGCCGAGTCCCCCCTTTACATCAGGCGTCCCCACCAGCCAAGTCCCCCCTTTACATCAGGAGTCCCCACCAACCGAGTCCCCCCTTTACATCAGGAGTACATCAGGAGTCCCCACCAGCCGAGTCCCCCCTTTACATCAGGCGTCCCCACCAGCCAAGTCCCCCCTTTACATCAGGAGTCCCCACCAGCCGAGTCCCCCCTTTACATCAGGAGTACATCAGGAGTCCCCACCAGCCGAGTCCCCCCTTTACATCAGGCGTCCCCACCAGCCAAGTCCCCCCTTTACATCAGGAGTCCCCACCAGCCGAGTCCCCCCTTTACATCAGAAGTACATCAGGAGTCCCCCCTTTACATCAGGAGTCCCCCCTTTACATCAGGAGTCCCCCCTTTACATCAGGAGTCCCCCCTTTACATCAGGAGTCTCCACCATCCGAGTCCCCCCCTTACATCAGGCATCCCCACCAGCCGAGTCCCTCCCTTACATCAGGCATCCCCACCAGCCGAGTCCCCCCCTTACATTAGGAGTCCCCCCTTACATTAGGAGTCCCCCCCTTACATTAGGAGCCCCCCCTTACATTAGGAGTCCCCCCCTTACATTAGGAGTCCCCCCCTTACATTAGGAGTCCCCACCAGCCGAGTCCCCCCCTTACATTAGGAGTCCCCCCCTTACATTAGGATTCCCCACCAGCCGAGTCCCCCCCTTACATTAGGATTCCCCCCTTACATCAGCCGAGTCCCCCACCAGCCGAGTCCCCCCCTTACATCAGGCTTCCCCCACCAGCATAGACTCTCTCCGGTCTTCAAGAAAATGGCGGCCGGCTGAGACATTGTATCTGCCCGGCCGCGGACCTCTAGCGGTGGCGACGGCGCTCTTGAAGAAAATGGCGGCCGGCGGAGACATTGTCTCTGCCCGGCCGCGGACCTCTAGCGGCGGCGACGGCGGCGGTCTTCAAGAAAATGGCGGCCGGCGGAGACATTGTCTCTGCCTGGCCGTCTAGCAATGTAAAAAAAAAAAAAAAATCGGATGAGAGAGATCCCCCTGCTGACGGGGGCCGCCGCGCGGGCCACATCACAAGGCCTGGCGGGCCGGATTTGGCCCGCGGGCCTTGTGTTTGCCACCCCTGCTCTAGGGCCTCTGCTTTTAAAAAATAAAAGTATAATGTTTTTGTTAGTGCGAACGCAGTCCCCTACTTCCACAAATTATGCAGTCGATTCTCCCGCATTTGGGGAAATCGCAGGGGTCAGCACAGCCGGAGTGCAATGGCCGAGCCTCGCCCTGGGAGAACCACCTTCATGATCATGGTGTCAAGTATAAAAGTATAATGTTTTAGGGTTCTATCAATTTTTTTTACACAAAATAATGATTGTTACGACAAAAAATGCCAGAAAGGACTGGAAATAGTTAAAAAGTGATCACCTTGTAAAAACAGGGGTGCAGATTCACAGAGAATTAAATTCTCGTAGAGTATCAGAAATACATCACGCCGCCGTTTTTTACCTGGCTCTACGTGGAATCCAGGTAGATTTTGTCCAGTAAACGACGGCGGCGTAGTGTATTTCTCCCGTCGCAATCCATCTGCGCGAGTAAGGGGCGTGAAGCATTTAAAATAGGCGCGTTCCCGCGGCGATCGAACTGCGCATGCTCCCTTCGCAAATTTCCCGCCGTGCATTGCGCGAAAACACGTTGTCACGTCGTAGTAGCGTCGTTTACGTACATTCCTATTCCCGAACGAGTTACGTTAAAAAAAAATATATATTTTCTAATCGACGCGGGAACGACGGCCATACTTTACATGGGTTACGCACTGTTAGACCAGCAAAAAGCTCCTCTAACAATACGTAGCCAAAAAATGACGTAGGCGATTGCGAGGGACACTCGTACCTTCGTGGATCGCCGTAAAAACTCATTTGCATATCCCGACGCATGAAAACGACGCGAACTCCTCCCAGCGGCCGCAAAAATATTGCAGCGTAGATCCGAAGGCTTACGAAGACGTAAGCCTCTCGGATCGAACCCCGAAGCCGCCGTATTATGGTTTGAGGATTCAAACTAGTGATACGGCGCGCGAAATTTGAAATTACTCCTGTCTAACACCAGTTAGACAGGCGTAATTGCTCTGTGAATCTGGGCCAGGATATTCAGTTTAAAATAGAAATGGAAAGCAAAAGAGTTTTGTATAGATATTTAAAAAAAAAAAAAAAACATTATAAATAATTGTTTTCCCTTTTTTATAAGTGATCACAAAGAGAACAGAAGACTTTCTCATACAAGTAGATGGTACAGCAGGCACATATCAGGAAGTGTTGGGGTAACAAACACTTTACATTTTATACAATGGAACTGTTACCTTTATTTAATATAATCTTGCTCAATATGAATCCAGTGCAGCAGGCGTCCTGTTCACACATCTGACGACAGACATAATACCCATCTGTTAAACTGGCTCCGCCTCCTGGGAATAGAGTTGCGCTATACACACCGGATACAGTGTTCCCGAAGTCAGAACGCTTAAAGTCTCTGTGACCGGTGGAGGGAAATTCTTCTCCTGTGTGAACAAAGAAGTTGAAATCAGCTTCGTGTCAGGCCGCGTACACACAACCGAGGAACTCGACAAGCTGTCTTTGCGTACACACTGTCAAGACCAAATCTCCTCGTTCTTAAACGCGGTGACTTCAACACATACTACGGCAGGGGAAGTTCGTTTCCACTGGCGCCACCCTTGGGGCTGCTTTTGCTAATCTCATGTTACTGTGTGTTAGGTAAAAGTTTGGTAAGAGACATTTTAACTTTTCAGCCTGTTACAGCGTGACAAATGTGCTATTTCCATTACAAACGCTACTTTTACCGAAAGGTGCGCGGGTTTCTAAGCATACACCCCAACGTGTTTCTTATCGAAAAGTTGCGGCGACGTAGCGTAAATTGGGCGGCCTAATTCAAATTGGGCGGGTAGGGGGCATATGCTATTTAAATTAGGCGCGTCCCCGCGCCGAACGTACTGCGCATGCGTCAACCATTGAAAAATCCCAGTGCGCATGCTCCGAATTATGATGGTGTTTTCGATGTGAACGTAATCGACGTAAATCCCCATTCACGGATGAGTTACGCAAACTACGTAAAATTTTTCAGATTTCCTGTGGTCCTGACGTCCATACTTAAAGAGACACTAAACTCAGGATTTTTTTGTTTTTAAAATAACAAACATGTTACTGTATACTTACCTCCACTGTGCAGTTCGTTTTGCACAGAGTGGCCCGGAAAGCTGTCTTCTGGGGTCCCTCGGCGGCTGTCTGGGCTCCTCCTCGCAAAAACTTTCCATCTTCATGCGAGGGCGCTCGCACGGTGGAAAGCTTTTGCGAGCACGCTACCGTGATACAGCGGCGACTGTATCACTCGGCTCCGCCCCCCCGGCGCGCCGCATCATCCGCTGTGATTGACAGCAGCGCCAGCCAATGGCTGCGCTGCTATCAATCCGCCCAGCCTAGCCAATCAACGGCCAGGCTGGGAACCGAAGAGGATGACGCGAACGCGCCCAGGAGTTTCGAACGGTAAGGTAAGTAAATCCTAAAATGTCTGCAAAAAAATTTAAGATTTCCCAGAATGTGAAGGGGTTAAACCGGACATCTACTTTTAGTAAGTCTACTGTCTAAAAAATAAAAATTTGGATGCCATTGCCACTATTGAAGAGAGACTCGGAGCAGAAAATACAAGTATAATATTAGATTGAGGTGAACAGATGACGGCTTTGATAAGAGAGTTGTGAGAGTGAAGCTGACCTTTCTTTCTGTACACGCTTGTGTCTTCTATAGAGGACAGTTTGACTTTATGCCGGCAGCGGAGTCCCTCCATACTAGTGGCGGCAGAGTTCCCCAGAGCAGTCTTAACCTGAAAGAGGTAGAGATATTCACTGTGGTTTGTTTGTTTGCTGTATCATATTTTCACAACAAGGCTCCATTTACACGGGAAATGGCCCCACCCCTTACCTATATGAGAAATGTCAAAGGAGGAGCCTGCAGTAGGCAGCCAGCCTTCATGACGGCGAGAGCGTCTTTTTTTTTTTTTTTCGGGTGTGGCAGGCGGCATGATTGATGATGGATTTACGTCAGGGGACACAGTTTTAAATTTTTTAATAAAGGATCTGTCAAGAACTGCGTCTGTGTTTTTATTACTGTATGCTTTTTTGGTGAATGGATAGGGGTACAATGTACCCAATACTCATTCACATGGGGGAACAGGATCTGGGGGCCACCTTGTTAACAGTTCCGATAAGCCCCCTGTCCACAGACCCCCACAGCCACCGGTAATAGGCCAGGGTTGTGGGAATGAGGCCCTTGTCCCCATCAATATGGGGACAAAGTGCTTTGGGGTGACCTACCGGGCTGCAAGTGACCTTTCCTGACCTGCTTGGCTGTAAGATTGGATAAGGGTCTGTCATAGATTTCTGCGTGGTATGGACTCGGGGGGGGGGGGGGGGGGGGCACAAGTTTTTTTGTTTTTTTTTGGCATGGGGTTCCCCTTAACCACTTAAGCCCCGGACCAATATGCTGATAAATGCCCAAGCATTTTTACAATTCGGGACTGCGTCGCTTTAACAGACAATTGCGCGGTCGTGCGACGTGGCTTCCAAACAAAATTTGCGTCCTTTTCTTCCCACAAATAGAGATTTCTTTTGGTGGTATTTGATCGCCTCTGCGATTTTTATTTTTTGCACTATATACAAAAATAGAGCAACATTTTAAAAAAAAAAATCAATATTTTTTAATTTTTGTTATAGGAAAAATCGAATAAACAAAATTTTAGTCAAACATTTAGGCCAAAATGTATTCAGCCACCTGTCTTTAGTAAAAAAAAAAAATCGCAATATAAAAAAAAAAAAATAGCTACCTAGCGGCAACAGCGACACCAATACAGCGATCAGAAAAACGAGCGCTTAGTGACACTGGCAATAGGGGGTGAAAGGGTTAACTAGGGCGGTGATCAAGGGGTTAAACCTTTATTGGGGGGGGGTAGGGGGCTGCCCTGGACCTAACACTAACTGCCTGTCACACTAACTGTCACACTGACACTAAATGCAGTGATCAGAAAATATATGAATACTGCAATCAGTGACACTGTGACAGGGGGCTGGGGGAGGGGGGTTTGATCAGAAGGGGTTAATGTGCCTATGTGTGTGGTGTCAGTGTAGTGTTGGTGCAACTTACTGTGATGTCTTCTCTTCTCTTGTCGGATTGAAAATGTAAGAATGTCATGGGGCCCCCATGCACTTGGGCCCCTGGGCAGTGCCCAGGGATGCCCATGCATTATGATGGTCCTGCATGTCATACCATTGGGATCCCCATGGAAGCTGTAAATCGATGTATTAGGCTCTATTACTAAAGTGTTCTCCACTAACTTCCAGGTCCCATGCTGAGTGTCTGTCATACTGCATACTGAACACAGGAGGCTGCTTGGTTGACAATTGTTCTATGCGGGGAACAATTTCCATCTTCTTAAAAAATGCAAAAACGTTCTCTGATTGAATAAGGTGGAGGAGTATTGCAGGCAGGGATGGACAGGCCATTGGGACTACAGGGAGTTTCCCGGTGGGCCGATGGCTCAGTGGGCCAGCTTCAGTGACAGCGGACCGCTGCCCCCCTCCACTCCTCTGTCTCTCCCTTCCCGCATCGCTCACCTCCTCTCCCTCCCCGCAGTGCTCACCTGGGGGGAACAGAGAAGCAGGGGAGGACCAGAGGACCAGGGACGACGACAGAGGAGCTTGGGGGAGGGGACAGACAGCTGACTCAACAGCTATGGCCTGGGAGTTTCTCACTTCTGCCTAATCTTGTCCCATAAGGGGGGGCACCAAACTGATTCTTTGCCCTGGTGAAAAACAGTCTAGCTTCCCCACTGGTACTGCCTATTAGAGTACCAGTACCAGCCGTTCTACTCTAATAAAGTAGAATGGCTAGTGGCTAGTGAAGGGGGAGAGGGGGCTTAAGTGGCCGGTGGGGGGTTCGGTAGTTGTCCGGCCGCCATGGCAGAGACCTGTCAAAGTGGGCCAGTCTGGATGAAGTCCAGGGCCAATTTTTTGTCCCAGCCCAGCCCTGATTGCAGGGGTGTCATGCCTTACAGCAGCACTGGGGTCCCTATTTTTGGATCTCAGCCAAGACACTATCTGCATTGAGTTTGCATGTTCCTTCTGTGCTTCTGTGGGTTTCCTCCTTGTACTCCAGTTTCCTCTCACACTTCAAAGACTCAGTGGTAGGTTAATAGTAGTGATGAGCGGAATACGCCATATTCGATTTCGCGATATTTCGCGAATATTTCGAAGAATATTCGCGAATATTCGTTAATATCGAATATTCGTGATATTTTATAAAAAAAAAAAATTGCGAATTTTCGCCAATGCGATTTTTTTTTTTTTTTTATAAAATATCACGAATATTCGATATTTACGAATATTCGGTATATTTTATAAAAAAAAAAAAAAAGCGAAATTTCACATATGCGGTGGCGAATATTCGTTAATATCGAATATTCGTGATATTTTATAAAAAAATAAAAATAAAAAATTGCGAATTTTCGCCAATGCGAAATCTCGCTAATGCAAAATTTCGCGATTTTTTTTTTTTTTATAAAATATCACGAATATTCGATATTTACGAATATTCGCTATATTTTATAAAAAAAAAAAAAAATAGCGAAATTTCGCATATGCGAAAGCGAAAATGATTGCGAAATTTCGCTATTTTTTTTTGATAAAATATCACGAATATTCGATATTTACGAATATTCGCTATATTTTATATAAAAAAAAAAATAGCGAAATTTCGCATATGCGAAAGCGAAAATGATTGCGAAATTTCGCTATTTTTTTTTTTGATAAAATATCAGGAATATTCGATATTTACGAATATTTGCTATATTTTATAAAAAAAAATAAAAAAATTCGAAATTTCGCTATTGCGAAATTCGCGAATGCGAAATTTATTGCGAAATTTGAAAAATACGAATATTCGAAATAGCGAATATTCGCCGCGATATTCGAGATATTCGCGAATACTCGAATATGCAATATTCGTAGCGAATATTCGCAATGCGAATATTCGTGAGCAACACTAGTTAATAGGCTTCCATCTATATTGGCCTTAGTATGAAGATATGCATGTGAGATAGGGACCTTAGATTGTAAGCTCCTTTGAACTGACATGATTGTACAATACTGTATGTAAAGTGCTTAAATTATTGGTGCTATAAAAAAATGCCTGTAATAAATCATAAAAAAAAACTGTGTTGCTGCAAACTAGGAGACAATGCCGACATTGAATTGCCACATAACTACAGTCCCGAGTATATATACTAAAACCTTCATCACTGATGGAACCCAATACAGCGTCTACCTCCCTAAGAATTCCCCTTTACAGCCTATTTACTACAATTGATAACAATGATAATACCTGATTATTGGTGGAACAGACGATATTTGAACCTTCTCCGTTATACTTCTCACAGGTCACCCCTGTGCCATTCCCAGATACCGTAACATAGTCACATGATTCATCTGTTGCGCAATCTGAAATAACAGCAGGTAGGTACAATGCACTCAGATCATTTGAGCTGGTGTACAGCTTGTTTCTTTCTTCAAATATCCAGAATCATGTTTTTCTGCTACTATGATCTGACTACTCGTTAGAAGGTGGCTACATTCATTTTCCACGGTCCCCCTGTATGTACATAGCTCCCAACAGGGATGGACTGGCCATTGGGACTACAGGGAGTTTCCCGGTGGGCCGATGGCTCAGTGGGCCGGCTTCAGTGACAGCGGACAGCCGCCCCACTTCGCTCCTCTGTCTCTCCCCCCCCCCCCGCAGGGTTCACCTGGGGGAACAGAGAAGCAGGGGGAGGACCAGAGTAGCAGGGGGGAGGGGACAGACAGCTGACTCAACAGCTATGGCCTGGGAGTTTTTCACTTCTGCCTAATCTTGTCTCATAAGGGGGGGGGGGGGGGGGCGCAACAAACTGTTTTTCCCCAGGGTGAAATAATGTCTAGCTTCCCCACTGGTACTGCCTATAAGAGAGTACCAGTACCAGTCGTTCCACTCTAATAAAGTAGAACGGCTAGTGAAGGGGAAGAGGGGGCTTGGCTGGCTGGAGGGGGGGGGGGGTGCGGGAGTTGTCCGGCCGCCATGGGAGAAACCTCTCAACGTGGGCCAGTCTGGATGAAGTCCAGGGCCAAATTTTTGTCCCAGTCCAGCCCTGGCTCCCAACTGTCCCTGATTTTGAGGAACTGTCCCTGATTTGGAGCAATGTCCCTCTTTCCCCCTCATTTGTCCCTTCTGTTGGTCTGATCTATATAGATGTATATAAAATGCACTTTTTATCTTTCAAAAAATGTTTCCCAGTGCTAAACCTTTCATCCAAATTCTAAATGGCTGCAGTTGTAATTTTAAAAGCCAATATGAAGCAATAATAGTGGTAAAAAAAGCCCTTGTAGATTTAATTAACCTTCTTTTATTTTTTGGTTAATTCTCCTTTAACCGCTTGCCGATCGCCCAGTATAAAGTATATCGTTAGGAGGATCTGAATGGAACATCACCACCAAAAAGGGACTTACTTTTATGAGTATATATATATATATACCCACACACGTATATACACACAGTATATATTTTCCTGAGATTGTGCCTAGAAATAAGAATAAGAATGTACTAAGACTTACCATCAATACATTCCAAAAGGGTCTTCTGAAGTGTCTTAACTGATGTGGACTGTGCAACCCCCATATTTCCATCATCAACAATTAGTCCGTCTTCTGGGACCAAGTCAAACTTTTGTAGCACTGGAATAACAAAGTGCATTTATGTAATTTAACCACTTGACCACTGGGCACTTAAACACCCTTCCTAACCAGACCAATTTTCAGCTTTCGGTGCTCTCACAATTTGAATGACAATTACTCAGTTATACAACATTCTACCCATTTGAAATTTTTGTCCTTTTTTTTTTTTCACACAAATAGAGCTTTCTTTTGGTGGTATTTGATCACCTCTGGGTTTTTTATTTTTTGCGCTATAAAAGAAAAACGACTGAAAATTCTGTAAAAAAAAAAAATCTTGTTTCTGTCATATTAGCAGGTTATTTCTCACACACAGCATATGCATACCACAAATTACACCCCAAAACACATTCTGCTATTCCTCCCGAGTATGGCGATACCCCATGTGTGGGACTTTTACACAGCGTGGCCACATACAGAGGCCCAACATGCAGGGAACGCCACCAGGCGTTCTGGAACACCCAGACCAATTCTGACATTTCTCTCCTACATGGAAAAATCATCATTTATTTGCTAGAAAATTACATAGAACCCCAAAACATTATATATGCTTTTTTAGCAAAGACCCTAGAGAATACAATGGCGGCGGTTACAACTTTTTATCTCGCACGGTATTTTCGTAGAAATTTTTTGAACGCGTGTTTTAAAAAAAAAACTGTTTTGTGCTAAAAAAAAAAAAAAAAACAGTAAAGTTAGCCCAATTTTTTTTCATAATGTGAAAGATGAGGTTACGCCGAGTAAATAGATACCCAACATGTCACACTTCAAAATTGCGCACACTCGTGGAATGACGCCAAACTTCGCTACCTAAAAATCCCCATAGGCGATAGTATTTGGGTATTGCAGAGTATTTGGGTATTGCAGAGTATCGCACAGGGTATTGCGGTATTGGGGTACTGGAGTATTGGGGTATTGGGGTACTGGAGTATTGGGGTACTGGAGTATTGGGGCACTGGAGTACTGCAGAGTATTGGGGTACTGGAGTACTGCAGAGTATTGGGGTACTGGAGTACTGCAGAGTATTGGGGTACTGCAGAGTATTGGGGTACTGGGGTACTGCAGAGTATTGGGGTACTGGGGTATTGCAGAGTATTGGGGTACTGGGGTATTGCAGAGTATTGGGGTACTGGGGTATTGCAGAGTATTGGGGTACTGGGGTATTGCAGAGTATTGGGGTACTGGAGTATTGCAGAGTATTGGGGTACTGGGGTATTGCAGAGTATTGGAGTACTGGGGTATTGCAGAGTATTGGAGTACTGGGGTATTGCAGAGTATTGGAGTACTGGGGTATTGCAGCGTACTGGGGTACTGGGGTATTGTGGGGTAATGCAGGGTACTGGGGTATTGTGGGGTACTGGGGTAATGCAGGGTACTGGGGTATTGTTGGGTACTGGGGTATTGTGGGGTACTGGGGTATTGTGGGGTACTGGGGTATTGTTGGGTACTGGGGGGATTGCTGGGTACTGGGGGATTGCAGGTTACTGGGGGATTGCAGAGCTGGGATGTTTTGAGGGATGGCTGGATCTGTGACTGCATTTGTCACAGATCCAGCCACAGCTCAGCTGCTGACACCCCGCTCCCCCCCCCCCTCTCCTCGCACACTGTACAGAGAGGAGAGGGAGGAGAGGGAGGAACCGGCGTCATCAAATGACGCCGGTTTGTTTACAAGTGATCGCGCCGTCATTTGACGGCGCGATCACGTGGTAAACGGCCGCTATCAGCGGCAATTTACCGTGATCCGTGATGCGCCGGGTCTTCTAGACCCGGCGATCACGGACACTTTCGCGAGCGCGTCCCAGGGGACGCGCAATCGCGAAAGTGAAGGACGACGTCCCAGGGACGTCGTGTCAAAACTACTGGACCGTGCTGTAGCAGTATTTTCGCTATAGCGCGGTCGGCAAGTGGTTAATGGGATGCTCTACAACATTTACTGAAAGGCAATATCTTAAATATTGGTGGAGTCTGCTGGGGTGAGCCAACCTAAAGATTATTTAGGGCTTTTGAGGATTCCAAAAGTTAGATCTCATAGAGCTCATAGAGTCAACTGTGGAATTTAAAATTTCCTGCTGCTCTAGGGTTGCTACCTGGTTATGCCTCCAGTGTTGTACTTTCCATGATATCGGATAAATTGAAATCCAGCAAGAGGAGAGAGACTTCCCTCCATAATACCTGCAACAGGTGTGCACACACATAGAAACATACACACCCCCAGTGTATGAAAGATACACTATGGGCCAGATTCAGAAAGCATTTACGCCAGCATACCTATAGATCTGCTGCATAAATACTAATGCCGCGTACACACGGTCGTTTTTTGCGATGAAAAAAAAACGACGTTAAAAAACGACCAAAAAAAAATTCCAACATGCTTGAATTTTTTGTGTCGTTTTTCAAAACGTCGTTTTTTGTTTCACAAAAAGTCACCGTGTGTAGCAAAAACGTCGTTCAAAAGGACGTTTTTCAACCCGCGCATGCCCAGAAGCTAGTTATGAAGCGAGCTTCAATGGAAAAGTGTGGTGAACGTAATCTTGCTTTTTGTGAAAAAACGATGGTGTGTATGCAAAATTGTCTTTGAAAAGTGACGTTTCAAAAACGTCGTTTTTTACTTCACAGAAAACGTCGTTTTTTTTCATCGCAAAAAACGACCGTGTGTACGCGGCATAAGAATAGCCGGCGTATCTTTTTTTGCTATTCAGAAGATACGATGGCTTTCTTCTAAGATACGAGCGGCGTAATTCGCTTACACCGTCGTGTCTTAAGTTGCATATTTACGCTGGCCACTAGGTGGCGCTTTGCGTAAATAATGCAAATGAGCTATTTACGTAGATTCACGAGCGTACTTGCGACGGCGCGTCATATTTAACGTCGTTTGCGTAAGCGTGAGACCGGCGTAAGGTTACCCCTGCTATAGCAGGCGCAGCCAATGTTAAGTATGGACGTCGGGACCGTGTTGAATTGAACGTCGTTTGCGTCATTTGCGTAAATCATTCGGGAATGGGGCTCGACGTTAGTTACGTTCACGTCGTTTACATTGAGAAAAAAGTGACGTGATTTTGCGCTTGCGCACTGGGAACGTCCATGGACGGCGCATGCGCCGTTCAAAAAAAACGTCACTTACGTGGGGTCATGATTCATTTGGATGAATCATGCCCCCACCTTCTAAATTTGATTTGCGCGGCCTTGCGCCGCCACAGATACACTACGCCGCCGTAACTTACGCCGTAATTCGTTTCTGAATAAGGAACCTGACGCTGATAGTTACGGCGGCGTAGTGTATCTGAGATATGCTACGCCTGCCTAAAAATAGGCAGATGTCTCTGAATCTGGCCCTATATTGCTAAAAGTATTGGGACACCTGCCTTTAACCACTTGACCACTGGGCACTTAAACGCCCTTCCTAACCAGACCAATTTTCAGCTTTCGGTGCTCTCACAATTTGAATGACAATTACTCAGTCATACAACATTCTACCCATTTGAAATTTGTGTCCTTTTTTTCACACAAATAGAGCTTTCTTTTGGTGGTATTTGATCACCTCTGGGTTTTTTATTTTTTGCGCTATAAAAGAAAAACGACTGAAAATTCTGTCAAAAAAAAAATAAAAAATCTTGTTTCTGTCATATTAGCAGGTTATTTCTCACACACAGCATATGCATACCACAAATTACACCCCAAAACACATTCTGCTATTCCTCCTGAGTATGGCGATACCCCATGTGTGGGACTTTTACACAGCGTGGCCACATACAGAGGCCCAACATGCAGGGAGCGCCATCAGGCGTTCTGGAACACCCAGACCAATTCTGACATTTCTCTCCTACATGGAAAAATCATCATTTATTTGCTAGAAAATTACATAGAACCCCAAAACATTATATATGCTTTTTTAGCAAAGACCCTAGAGAATACAATGGCGGCCGTTACAACTTTTTATCTCGCACGGTATTTTCGTATACATTTTTTGAACGCGTGTTTTTAAAAAAAACAGTTTTGTGCTAAAAAAAAACAGTAAAGTTAGCCCAATTTTTTTTCATAATGTGAAAGATGACGTTACGCCGAGTAAATAGATACCCAACATGTCACACTTCAAAATTGCGCACAATGATGGAATGGTGCCAAACTTCGCTACCTAAAAATCCCCATAGGCGATAGTATTTGGGTATTGCAGAGTATTAGGGTATTGCAGAGTATTTGGGTATTTCAGGGTATCGCACAGGGTACTGAGGTATTGGGGTATTGGGGTACTGAGGTATTGGGGCACTGGAGTACTGCAGAGTATTGGGGTACTGGAGTACTGCAGAGTATTGGGGTACTGGGGTATTGCAGAGTATTGGGGTACTGGGGTATTGCAGAGTATTGGGGTACTGGGGTACTGCAGAGTATTGGGGTACTGCAGAGTATTGGGGTACTGCAGAGTATTGGGGTACTGGGGTATTGCAGAGTATTGGGGTACTGGGGTATTGCAGAGTATTGGGGTACTGGGGTATTGCAGCGTATTGGGGTACTGGGGCATTGCAGAGTACTGGGGTACTGGGGTATTGTGGGGTACTGGGGTATTGTGGGGTACTGGGGTAATGCAGGGTACTGGGGTAATGCAGGGTACTGGGGGATTGCAGGGTACTGGGGGATTGCAGAGCTGGGATGTTTTGAGGGATGGCTGGATCTGTGACTGCATTTGTCACAGATCCAGCCACAGCTCAGCTGCTGACACCCCGCTCCCCCCCCCCCTCTCCTCGCACACTGTACCGAACGCTATCAGCGGCAATTTACCGTGATCCGTGATGCGCCGGGTCTTCTAGACCCGGCGATCACGGACACTTTCACGAGCGCGTCCCAGGGGACGCGCAATCATGAAAGTGAAGGACGACGTCCCAGGGACGTCGTGTCAAAACTACTCGACCGCGCTGTAGCAGTATTTTCGCTATAGCGCGGTCGGCAAGTGGTTAAATACACACACATACAATCTTTAATGGTATCCCAGCCTTTGTCCATAGGGTGCAATATTGAGTCGCCCCGCCCTTTGCAGCTATAACAGCTTCAACTCTTCTGGGAAGGCGTCCACAAGGTTTAGGCGTGTGTCTATTGGAATGGTTGACCATTCTTCCAGAAGCACATTTGTGAGGTCAGGCACTGATGTTGGCTGAGAAGGTCAGGCTTGCAGTCTAATTCATCCCAAAGGTGTTCTATCGGGTTGAGGTCAGAACTCTGTGCAGGCCAGTCAAGTTCCTCAGCCCCAAACTCGCTCATCCATGTCTTTATGGACCTTAATTTGTGCACTGGTGTTTGAACATCAACAAACTGTTCCCACAAAGGTGGGAGCATGGACTTGTCCAAAAATGTGTCTTGGTATGCTGACGCCTTAAGAGTTCCCTTCACTGGAACTAAGGGGCCAAGCCCAACCCCTGAAAAACAACCCCACACCATAATTCCCCCTCCACCAAATGATTTGGAGTGATGGCCCAACACTTTTGGCAATATAGTGTGGATGAATGACTTTGGGGTGGAGGAACTTCACTAGCCTGCACAGTCCTGACTTCAACCCCATAAAACACCTTTGTGATGAATAGTGTTGCTCACGAATATTCGCATTGCGAATATTCGCTACGAATATTGCATATTCGAGTATTCGCGAATAACACGGATATCGCGGCGAATATTCGCTATTTCGAATATTCGAATTTTTTCAATTTTTTTTTTAGAACAGATCACATCCTAGAGATCCCCATCGACGTCTAAAAGCATTGCTGGTATGATTAGAGACCTTGGGCCGAGTAGCTGCAGTGATCATTTTATATTGCCGAAAAATCGCAATGCGATTATTCGGCAATAGCGATATCGCACGATTATTTTATATTGTAATATATCACGAATATTCTGAGCCAATCAGAGTGCTCCATTCTGCATTTCTCGAAATTTCGCAATTATTTTGTATTGTAATATATCACGAATATTCTGAGCCAATCAGAGTGCTCCATTCCGCATTTCTCGAATATTCGCAATTATTTTATATTGTAATATATCACAAATATTCTGAGCCAATCAGAGTGCTCCTTCCGCATTTGCCGAATATTCGCAATTATTGTGTATTGTAATATATCACGAATATTCTGAGCCAATTAGAGTGCTCCTTCCGCATTTCTCGAATATTCGCAATTATTTTGTATTGTAATATATCACAAATATTCTGAGCCAATCAGAGTGCTCCATTCCGCATTTCTCGAATATTCGCAATTATTTTGTATTGTAATATATCACGAATATTCTGAGCCAATCAGAGTGCTCCTTCTGCATTTGCCAAATATTCGCAATTATTGTGTATTGTAATATATCACGAATATTCTGAGCCAATCAGAGTGCTCCTTCCGCATTTCTCGAATATTCGCAATTATTTTGTATTGTAAAATATCACGAATATTCTGAGCCAATCAGAGTGCTCCATTCCGCATTTCTCGAAATTTCGCATTCGCATTCGCAATTCGCATTCGCAATTCGCATTCGCATTCGCAATAGAGAAAATTCGCAATAATTTCATTTCCAAAAAATATCACGAATATTCGTATTTAGCGAATATATCTCGAATATTCGACTATATATTCGAGATATATCGCGAAATCGAATATGGCATATTCTGCTCAACACTAGTGATGAATAAGAGGAGGGGTGTCCAAACTGCGGCCCGAGGGCCAGATGTGGCCCTTTGCTAGTCTTTATCTGACCCTTGGGGCACTATTCATCCCACTTTCACCAGCAATATGACACTATGTTTTCCACTGATACCAATGATGGGGCACTAATTCTCCTACTGATCACCAACCCTGAGGCCATATTTATTTTCACTAATGCTGGGCTTGGGACATTTTCTAACCCTGCTGGCCACAATCCGGCCCTCCTAAAGTCTGAAGGACAGTAGACTGGCCCTTTGTATGAAAAGTTTGGAGACCCCTGAATTAGAGCAAAGACTGCGAGCCAGGCCTTCTTATCCACATTAGTGCCTGACCTCAAAAATGCACTTCTGGAAGAAAGGTCAAACATTCCCATAGACACACTCCTAAAACCTTGTGGACTTCCTTTCCAGAAGAGTTGAAGCTGTTATAGCTGCAAAAGGAGGGCCAACTCAATATTGAACCCTACGGACTAAGACTGGGATGTAATTAAAGTTCATGTGCGTGTAAAGGCAGGTGTCCCAATACTTTTGACAATATAGGGCCAGATTCAGGTAGATGGGCGAATCTTTATTCTGGCGTAACGTTGCTTATTTACGTTACTCTGCCGAAACTTTAGGAGAAAGTACTGTATTCACAAAGCACTTGCTCCTCAAGTTGCGGCGGCGTAGCGAAAATGGGCCGGCGGAATTTAAATTGGGCGGGTTGGGGGCGTGTAATATTTAAACTAGGCGCGATCCCGCGGCGAACGCACTGCGCATGCGCCGGCCGTCAATGTATCCCAGTGCGCATGCTCCACATTAGGACGGTGCTTTCTACATGAACATCAATGACGTCAATCCCCATTCACGAACGAGTTACGCAAACGACGTTCAACTTTTTCAATTCGACGCGGTCACGACGGCCATACTTAACATAGGATACGCGTGCTTTTTGTTGCTTTATCTTTACGCCGGGAAACCCCTTACGGAAACGTCGTAAAGTGACTGCGTCGGGCCCGCGTACGTTCGGGATTTGGCGTATCTCGCTGATTTACATATTATCGGCGTAAATCAGCGGGAACGCCCCGAGCGCCCATTTTAAAATTGCAGTTCCGATACGACGGCAAAATACAATTACGCCGCTCGTATCTGGACTCAATCCCGGCGTATCTTGTTTTCTGAATACAGAAAACAGATAAGCCGACTCAAAGTGTGAGTTATGCTGGCGAATCACTGATACTCCACTGTAACTCTACCTGAATCTGGCCCCTAGTGTATCTGAGAGACAGAAATTGTTAATTTCTCAAGGAACCCTTAAGCAACTTCTGGAGCAGCAATTCTAAACCAGGTTTCCTCCAGAAGTCACCAGTGGTTTCTTGAGCTGTTGCTGATTGGCCGTTCATTTGGTGGTGCCTGAATAATTTTTGGTGCAAAATCATTTATCAGAACCAGCAACATCAATGATTTTTTCAGCGGTCTGTAAGAATGGCATTCTTTTCATTGATCCCCAATTAATTAATTTTAGCAGGGGGTTCCTCGAGATCTGAAGGTTATTTTGAGGGTTCCTTTGGGGTAAAAAGTTTGAGAAAGGATGCTCTAGTCTAGAGCAGGGGTTCTTAACCTGGGGCCCATGGACCCCTAAGTGGTCCATGGATGGGTTTCAGGGGATCTGAGAGAGTCAGATACAAAATAACATTTACATTCACAATACACAATTCAAACTTTTTGTACATCATATATGTATGCAGCAATGAAATATCAATAAAATAAAGTGCATGCAAAACTATCATCGGATTCTTAAAAGGGTCTAGGACTAGAAGAACTGATCTAGAGCAGTGGTCTCCAAACTGCGGCCTGCGGGCAGGTGCGACCCTTTGCTTGCCTTTACCCAGTCCTTTGAAACACTCTTCCTCCCACTAGCAATGATGGGACACTATTCCTCCCACTGAAACCAATGATGGGACACTATTCCTCCCACCGACACCAATGATGGGACACTATTCCTCCCACTGAAACCAATGATGGGACACTATCCCCCCCCCACTGACTCCAATGATGGGACACTATTCCTCCCACTGAAACCAATGATGGGACACTAGTCCTCCCACTGAAACCAATGATGGGACACTAGTCCTCCCACTGAAACCAATGATGGAACACTATTCCCCCCCCCACTGACACCAATGATGGGACACTATTCCTCCCACTGAAACCAATGATGGGACACTATTCCTCCCACTGAAACCAATGATGGGACACTATTCCTCCCACTGACACCAATGATGGGACACTATTCCTCCCACTGAAACCAATGATGGAACACTATCCCCCCCTCACTGACACCAATGATGGGACACTATTCCTCCCACTGAAACCAATGATAGGACACTATTCCTCCCACTGAAACCAATGATGGGACACTATTCCTCCCACTGAAACCAATGATGGGACACTATTCCTCCCACTAAACCAATGATGGGACACTATTCCTCCCACTAAACCAATGATGGGACACTATTCCTCCCACTGAAAACAATGATGGGACACTATTCCTCCCATTGACACCAATGATGGGACACTATTCCTCCCACTGAAACCAATGATGGGACACTATTCCTCCCATTGACACCATTCATAGGTCACTATTCCTCCCACTGACACCAATGATGGGACACTTGAGCGGACACTTCCGTCAGAAAAAACATCCAAGGTTTTTTCCAACAGAAAATCCGATCTTGTGTACGCGGCATGAGGAAGAGAAGCACAGGACTCCATGGGCTGGGAAGTGTCTATTTCCTAAAAGTCAGAAGCGACAGGATTTGTTGCTGCTGACATTTAATCTTTTAATTGCTTTTAATTGCTACAAGTTGGATGTCCGATGGTTAACTGGTTCCCGACCGGCTCACGCAGATATACTGCGCCAGAATGGCTCCCTTGAGAGAAGCCCTGTACAGGTACGTCCTTATCTTTTTTTGGCGCCCGCTGCACAGCGGGGAACCCGATGCGCGTGGCCATCGGCACGATTGCCACCGGCCACACGCGATCGCGTGCACGAGCGCCAGCACGGGATTTGTGTGTGCTTCAGGATGGAGGAAACATATCCTTCGTTCCTACTAAGTAGGAAAAACTATATGTCTCCTCTCCTAGTAACTCCCATCGTGGGACACACAATTAACCCCTTGATCGCCCCTTGTGTTAACTTTTTCCTTGCCAGTGACATTTACACAGTAATCAGTGCATTTTTATAGTACGAAACACTGTATAATTGTCAATGGTCCCGAAAAAGTGTCAAGTCTCCAATCTGTCCGTCGCAATGTTGCAGTACCGCTAAAAATCACAGATCACTATTACTAGTAAAAATTTGAAAAATGCCATAAATCTTTCCCGTAATTTGTAGACGCTATAAATTTTGCACAAACTAATCAATATGCGCTTATTGCGATTTTTAAAAAATATGTAGAAGAATACATATCGGCCTAAACTGAGGAAGAAGTTTGTTTTTGTTTTAAAAAAAAGAATGGGGATATTTATTATAGCAAAAAGTAAAAAATATATATATATTTTTTTTTTTTCAAAATTGTCTGTCTTTTGTTTTTTATTTTATAGCGTAAACATTGAAAACCTCAGAGGTGATCAAATACCACCAAATTGTAAAAAGTGCTCTGGTCAGGAAGGGGTACAATTTTTCCTGGGCTGAAGTGCTTAACCTCTTTTTTTGTTAGAAAAATCACTACTTTTAAAAGTGAAGTTTTCTGAGCTCCACCTTGTTACCCTTCAGGGCATCTATTTATAGCTCTTATCTCAGTCCAAGATGGAGGTTTAGCTGATTTTGCCAACTTTGTAAAATAAGTTTCCAACATGCCTATTTTCTTCAAAGAACGCTAAAATAGCTTAAAGTGATATTAACCACTTTTTTTACTGCAACAGGGCGACAGCTGTGCACCGGATCACGTATATATATATATATATATATATATATATATATATATATATATATATATATATATATATATATAATATACGTAATTCAGCATTTTGGCCTGCAGGGGGCACACGCGCCGCCTCTGATGTGAATATTTATAGCAGAAGCCCCTCTGCGGGTGCCAGACACTCGATGTCTTTTGCAACCTGCCGATCACATAATGGGGATCTGTCTTTGTAAACATGGCCGATCTCCGTTCTAACAGGGGGGGAAGGGACTAGATTCGATTTCTTCCCCTAGTAAAAGCAGCACACAGTGTACACAAAAACACTGACTAGGCACATATTTATTCCTTTGGTCGCTCTGGTTGTTTAACCCCTTCCCAGTCAGTGTCATTAGTACAGTGACAGTGAATATTTTTAGCACTGATTGCACTGATTGCTGTATTAGTGTTACTGGTTTCCACAAAGTGTCAAGTGTCAGATAGTGTTAGAGCTGGGCGATTTTGGCCCCCCCCCAAAAAAATCACAATTCTAATCGAGTTTTTTTTCTGATGGACACCGCACCGGTCCTAAGGAGCTGTGGGCAGGAGTTTTTAGGCGAGGCCGCGGCTTCGGCCTAATCCTGGGAAAAGGCCGCGGACTAGGCCTTCGCCTAAAAAATCCTGCCCGCAGCTCACCGCGATCCTGGGAAAAGGCAGCGGACTAGGCCAAAGCCGCGGCCTTGCCTAAAAATTCCTGCCCGCAGCTCGCCGCAATCTTGGCAAATCCTGGGAAAAGGCAGCGAGGCCGCGGCCTAGTCTGTGGCGTCTGGCCTCGCGGGTCATCAGGAGTTGAAACAGGTACCACCAGCCTGATATCAATCCATGGTACTTCCTTTCTCAGTCACAGGGGGTCAGTTGGAAATAGGGTGACCACGTGTCCTGGATTGCCCGGGACAGTCCCGCATTTTGCAGGTATGTCCCAGGTCCCGGGCACCTTCATTCCAGGACAATACAGTGTCCCGAAATGAAGCTGACACAGCCACTCCGCTCCCCTCTATCTTTTGCCCCCCAAAAAGGCCACCACATCGCCGCTTTACTCACTGACAGCACTTGTCCTGGCCGGGAATGTCTGGAGAGGCACAATCCCCGCCCCCTGCTTGTGATTGGAGAAATCATAAATCCGACCTCTTGTGTCTAATCACGGCAGGGCAGTGTAAAGCCAGCATTGGAACGAGGTAAAATGGGTTTCGGCCAGTCAGGACAAGTGCTGTCAGTGAGTAAAGTGGCGATGCGGCTGCCTTTTTTGGGAGCGTGATCAGTTCTTCTGGGTAGAGCGCGCATCCCGCGCCCCAGCTGTGCTGTGATTCGTTACAGCACAAGCTGATTTTTGGGAAGGGGGTCCCTGAATGGCCGTTTGGGAATGTGGTCACCCTAGTAGGAAAAGGTAAAGAGGAAAAGGTCTCCAATGGCGGCAAATATAGCAAGGAAAATACATTTTTATGGCTTCATGTCACAGGGGTATGTCAGTAGGACAGATACTGCATTTCCCTGAAAATAAGCCTGGGTCTTATATTAATTTTGACTACAAAAGACACAGTAGGGCTTATTTTCGGGGTAGGTCTTACCATCTAATGTGATGTCTTCTTTCCTCCTCTCCCTTCCTGCCTGTCAGTAATCTCCAATGTGAACTGAGATACAATTCTAGTAAAATCCTATAATCCACTCTATTACAGTATTATATAATGTACAATGTGTGTGTTTCTGTAATACAATTGTGCCAAATACCTTTGTTATAATGTAGCTCTGCGCTTCTGTGACCCGCCGACTGAATTATTGGATTTTACAAGCATTTTAAACTAGGACTTATTTTCAGGGTAGGGCTTATATTGCTGCCCTCCTGGAAAATAATGCTAGGTCTTATTTTCAGGGGTAGGTCTTATTTTCAGGGGGAAACACAGTAGTGAGGGTGACTCTAAAAAAAGAATTACACAAGGAGAATTTGCTCTTGCAGAAGTATTTCTCAAGATGCAATAATCCCTGGCTGGCCGTCTTTTAAGACAATTGTCTTATTAGTTTCCTGGAAGTTGATCGAGCCCTTTCACTACACTCACTTCATCATAATTAAAGTGATTCTCCAGAGCTGCCAAACACATCCGCCAACAAGCTCAGAATGATCTGTTTTTTTACAGACTGTACTAGAAGAAGAAACATTGAATGCTTGGTGATACCAATAGCTTAAAGTGTAAATAAACCCGGTTCGGGAGATTTTGTGTCATGTGTCATGACCTTGCAGTAATATTTTAATGACATGTCTGTCTCTTACCTTGTCTGTGTATTAGCCTTAGGGCTTGCACTCTGCACACCTGCATGGTTAAGTAATCTTCCCTTAGTGTGGCTCCACCCTAGCCTCAACAGGAACCACTATTTAACACTGTGTTCTCCAAGCCTGCTTTGCTGTGCAATATTGTGTGTTTGGTTTTCTGCTTGCCATGTGCTCTATGGTTGTCTCTGTTACAGATCTTGGCGTGTCCCCGACCATCCCTGCTTGCTTGAGACCCTGACCTTTGGCACGTTCTCGACCATCCCTGCCTGCTTGTGAACCTTGACTTTTGGCTTGTTCACCGTTATCCTTGTCTGCTTATAATTCTATAGCCTACCATGAGCGTGAGCTGGGAGACCCTAGGGGCCGCGACCTGGAGTCAGCTGCAGCAAAGTCCATCCTCATCACTAGAGGCTCTGGTGAACACCAGCTGGCTCTTAGACTCCGTGCCCTGGGGAATCTCACGTTCTAGCTCCCTGTGGGATCCGTGTTGGTGCCCCAGTGCACCTGCCTTCCTGCACCACCCAGGGTTCCAACCGCAGCAGTCAGCCATAGTGGTGCACTCCTGACCCAACGGTGTGCATCTGGCCTCAGGTGATCTGACATGGGATTCTGCGGTTTTGTTGACAATATCCTACTGGACCATGGACCGTTGACCAAAAAACCTGCAGATGGAGCCACTTATGCTAGGTGGACATGTAGGTAGACATAAAAGAGTGAGTATGAATACAGTTGACTAACTCGCTACCTTTCCTGGAAGTCTATTCCAAGCATCAGCCACACTTTTGGTAAAATAATATTTTGTAAGATTCGTTTTGAACGTTCCTCCTACTAGTTTGAGCTCATGTCCCCGTATTCTGTTACTGAGGCAGCTGCATTGAAAATACTGCCCTGCTGAACCTTTTCTTACACCCTTCATGAATTTAAAAATGTCAATCATGTCTTCCGTTTCCCTTCTTTCTTCCAGACTGTTCCTGAAGTCTCTCCTGAGACTGGGTATTAAAATGTCAAAGGCCAAAATAATTGTAGACTAGGGGCCAGATTCAGAAAGACCGGCGTATTTTTAGGCGGGCGTAACGCATCTCATATGCGCTATGCCGCCGTAACTTAGAGAGGCGAGTACCGTATTCAGAAACAACTTACGCCCTAAGTTATGGCGGCGTAGCGTATATGGGCAGGCGTAAGCCCGCATAATTCAAATTATCAAGGCATTGGGCGTGCTGTATTGAAATGAGCCATGACCCCATGCAAATGAGGGGCCGAACAAACGGCGCATGCGCCGTCCGTGGACGTATACCAGTGCGCATGCTCAAAAAATTCACGTTGGATAGAATGCCTAAGATACGTCAAACATTGCATACGACGTGAACGTAACTTACGCCCAGCCCCATTAACGTACGACTTACGTAAACGACGTAAACAACGTGAAATTCGACGGCTGTTCCAACGTCCATACTTAATATTGGCTGGGGTAACTTTACGCTGGTCATACGCCTTACGTAAACGACGTATATCAATGCGCCGGGTGCAAGTATGTTCGTGAATCGGCAAATCTAACTAATTTGCATATTCTATGCATAAATCTACGGAAGCGCCCCTAGCGGCCAGCGTAAATATGCAACTAAGATACGATGGCGTAAGAGACTTACGTCGGTCGTATCAAGCTAGGATTCAGGCGTATCTTGGTTCCTGAATACAGGGCATAGATACGATGGCGCATCTTTTAACTTACGCTGCGTATCAATAGATACGCTGGCGTAAAGTGTTTCTGAATCTGGCCCTAGAGGTCCACATTTAGTCCTTTTATTTGGTGAAAGGAAATAAAACAAGCCAAACGGTTTTAAAGAACTCAGTATGCACCCTTCTACAGGGCCTGATGAGGATGAGAATGAGGAAATCAGCCAAGAATAGAACTTGAGAATGGGAGAAAAACTGCAACAGTTACAACTTAACCACTTGCTTACTGGGCACATACACCCCCCTCCTGCCCAGGTGAAATTTCAGCTTCAGGCACTGCGTCGCTTTAACTGACAATTGCGCGGTCGTGCGACGTGGCTCCCAAACAAAATTGACATCCTTTTTTCCCCCACAAGTAGAGCTTTCTTTTGGTGGTATTTGATCGCCTGTGCGTTTTTTTTTTTTTTGCGCTATAAACAAAAAAGTGCGACAATTTTGAAGAAAAATACAATATTTTTTACTTGTTGCTATAATAAATATCCCAATTAAAAAAAAAAAAAAAAAAGTTTTTTTTTCTCAGTTTAGGGCGATACGTATTCTTCTACATATTTTTGGTAAAAAAAAAATAAAAAAAAATCGCAACAATCGACTGGTTTGCGCAAAAGTTATAGCGCTTACAAAATAGGGGAGAGAATTATTATTTTTTATTATTTTTTTTTTTACTAGAAATTGGGGCGATCTGCGATTTTTATTGGTACTGCAACGTTATGGCGGACACATCGGACACTTTTGACACATTTTTGGTGCCATTCACATTTATACTGCGATCAGTGCTATAAATATGCACTAATTACAGTATAAATGTGACTGGCATTGAAGGGGTTAACACTAGGGGGTGAGGAAGGGGTTAAATGTGTATCCTAGGTGTGTTCTAACTGTGGGGGGAGGGGGGGTGACTGGGGGGGTGACCGATCTGTGTCCCTATGTACAAGGAACACAGATCGGGCTCCTCCTCTCCAGAGATAGGACGCTGTCTCTGTGTAAAACGGCAATGAGAGATGATCTATGAGATCATCTCTCATTCGCCCACAGATCGCATCGCAAACGGCCACTCTGATTGGCCGTTCGCCGCAATCTGTGATTGGCCGTGTCCAAGGGACACGGACAACACAGGGCTTCCCCGCAGCGCGCTCTACAGCACGCGCTGGGAACGCCCAAAGGAGATGCTGTCAAAAGACGGCATGTTGGCTATTCAGACCCGCGCTCTTGCCGTCATTTGACGGTAGCGCGGGTCTGAAGTGGTTAAAGAGGAACAAAGCTGTTCCCAAAAAGAAGCAGATGGAATGCAAATGACAAGCCTCCACTGTAGCCTGTGGTCTCCCTGAAGCTGATGTTTGCTAAAATTCTATTTGCTGGGAAAGCACAGCAGCTCTTATAGCTTTTGCTGCCAAAAACAGACTTTCTGACACACTCAATAGAATGCAAATCTCAAGTTCTTGTAACCACCACCCAAGCATCCCTATTGGTCTTTTAATGTGATGGGCAGCTTCATCCTCCAATAGAGAGACTAAAGTTGGCCATACACCAGTAGAATTATTATTTTTTGGATCAATCATTCCATTTTCGGATGATTAATGGCGTCAAATCGATTTTCCTTTTCAACCATAGAAAAATTCCAAGGAGCAGGATGGAATTCTTTTCTTTCAAACAAACCAAAATCTAACTGTACATATTGTAATGCGACCTGTTTTAATACACTTGGGATTCCATTCAAATAACAGATCTGGATGAAGTTTCATGTGATTTCAAATGGAATTAGCAAGAAAGAATGTTCTGAGGAATAATTTTTCTACAAATGCTTGAACTAAAAATCTAACCGTGTTTGACCGGCTTCAGAAGTCATTTGGTAGGGCCAATCCTGACATTTACAGTACCATCAATATATCTGAATCTATTAATGGTATTGACATGAGGCCTCCACTGAAGGTATCTTCTGCATATATATATATATATATATATATATATATATACATATCCTTGGTACAGCGATTTGGTATGTGAGACGTTGTGTGGGAACTGCAGCAGAGGATTCGGTCTCCATAGAGGTTCATACCATGCCCAGTTGACCCTCTGAACATACGTTCTTTAGGGTTCACTGTTTCTGGCAAGCCTCTCCTATGTTGGTGGTGGCCATCTTCACTTCATCTGGTTCATTTAGATTGTGGGAGCACCAGCACTTTTATTCACATTGGACTGTTTGCTATTTTTAAATCTTTTTGGGATATTAGAGACTTTCCACGTGTTTTTATAGACACATGTCCATTGATCATTTTTATGCATTGTTGAACACGGTGTTCACATCAGCTGGTTTATTTTAATTTGTCTAGCGCTACTTTTCATTTGTTGTTGTGAGCACGGGTTTGGTCCAAACCTTGGTTCAGACTGAACCTGGAATAAAGCTGTCACTCTCAATCAACTGTGGTCAGGGCATTCCCCACCTGCCATATCAAAAAAGTGGGGATGATTGTGACATAATTGACTTAACATGGTCTCATGGGCACATTTGCTCATTGTCATTGACCTAATATGGCCATGTGGCCATATTAGGTTAATGATGTCACAAGAATCCCTGTCCCTTGGTTTTTGGTGGCTGTGGGCTTGGAACAACCATATCCTTGGTCATGTGGGCATATTTGGTCAATAATGTCACTGATTGGGCTCTGATTTGGCGGGAGTGACAGCTTGCTTATAGGCTTGGACCAAACATGTGCTCATCCCTACTAAGTTAAATACAGACTGACAATACTTGAGTCACAATCCATGGGTACAGCATAGACATATAGCAAGGAGGAATAACTGACAGTGTCCAGAAAGAAAAAAAATATTAAAACAAGCCCACGGACATTATAACTAACTTAACACAACTTTTAATCTAGTTGACATGTAGACCCCCAGACATACTGGCATAACCATTGGTCATTTCAGAGTTCCTAATTAGTACTCACGTAAGCATTAGTCATTTCAGGCCACGTACACACGATCGGACCAGTTCGATGGTCTGTACGGCCTATCGGACCTTTGTCCGTCGGACCAAAGTTTTAAAACTTGCTTTAAAATCTGTCCGATGGACACCTATCTGTCGGACAGGTTCGATGGTTAGTACACAAAAGCATCGGACCAAAACCTGCGCATGCTCAGAATCAAGTCGAAGCATGCTTGGAAGCATTGAACTTTGTTTTTTCAGCACGTCGTTGTGTTCTACGTCACCGCGTTCTGGTCTGATCGGATTTTTGGTCCGATGGTGTGTACGCACATCAGACCATCAGACCACTTCAGCCTGGTCCGATGAAAACGGTCCGTCGGACAAGTTTCATCAGACCGGTCCGATCGTGTGTACAGGGCCTAATGCCGCGTACACACGATCACTTTTTGCGATGAAAAAAAACGACGTTTTTTAAAACTTAATTTAAATTGATCGTGTGTGGGCAAAACGTCGTTTTTTGTCTTAAAAAAAACGACCAAAAAAAAATTCCAACATGCTTGAATTTTTTGTGTCGTTTTTCAAAACGTTGTTTTTTGTGTCATAAAAAGTGATGGTGTGTGGGCAAAACGATGTTGAAAATGACGTTTTTAAAGCCGCGCATGCTCAGAGGCAAGTTATGAGACGGAGCTTCAATGGAAAAGAGTGCCGTCGAACGTGGTGTACGTCACCACACTTTGCTAGAGCTTTGTAGAAAAACAATGGTGTATAGGCAACGTTGTTTTGGAAAATGAAGTTTGAAAAACGTCGTTTTTTTTCATTATTGAAAACGTAGTTTTTTTTCATCGCAAAAAGTGATCGTGTGTACGCGGCATTAGAGTTCCTAGTTAGTACTCACATAAGCATTAGTAATTTCAGAGTTCCTAATTAGTACTCACATAAGCATTGGTCATTTCAGAGTTCCTAATTAGTACTCACATAAGCATTGGTCATTTCAGAGTTCCTAATTAGTACTCACATAAGCATTGGTCATTTCAGAGTTTCTAATTAGTACTCACATAAGCATTGGTCATTTCAGAGTTCCTAATTAGTACTCACATAAGCATTGGTCATTTCAGAGTTCCTAATTAGTACTCACATAAGCATTGGTCATTTCAGAGTTTCTAATTAGTACTCACATAAGCATTAGTCATTTCAGAGTTCCTAATTAGTACTCACATAAGCATTGGTCATTTCAGAGTTTCTAATTAGTACTCACATAAGCATTAGTCATTTCAGAGTTCCTAATTAGTACTCACATAAGCATTAGTAATTTCAGAGTTCCTAATTAGTACTCACATAAGCATTAGTAATTTCAGAGTTCCTAATTAGTACTCACATAAGCATTGGTCATTTCAGAGTTTCTAATTAGTACTCACATAAGCATTGGTCATTTCAGAGTTCCTAATTAGTACTCACATAAGCATTGGTCATTTCAGAGTTTCTAATTAGTACTCACATAAGCATTGGTCATTTCAGAGTTCCTAATTAGTACTCACATAAGCATTGGTCATTTCAGAGTTTCTAATTAGTACTCACATAAGCATTAGTCATTTCAGAGTTCCTAATTAGTACTCACATAAGCATTAGTAATTTCAGAGTTCCTAATTAGTACTCACATAAGCATTAGTAATTTCAGAGTTCCTAATTAGTACTCACATAAGCATTGGTCATTTCAGAGTTTCTAATTAGTACTCACATAAGCATTGGTCATTTCAGAGTTCCTAATTAGTACTCACATAAGCATTGGTCATTTCAGAGTTTCTAATTAGTACTCACATAAGCATTGGTCATTTCAGAGTTCCTAATTAGTACTCACATAAGCATTGGTCATTTCAGAGTTCCTAATTAGTACTCACATAAGCATTAGTCATTTCAGAGTTCCTAATTAGTACTCACATAAGCATTAGTCATTTCAGAGTACCTAATTAGTACTCACATAAGCATTAGTAATTTCAGAGTACCTAATTAGTACTCACATAAGCATTGGTCATTTCAGAGTTCCTAATTAGTACTCACATAAGCATTGGTCATTTCAGAGTTCCTAATTAGTACTCACATAAGCATTAGTCATTTCAGAGTTCCTAATTAGTACTCACATAAGCATTAGTCATTTCAGAGTACCTAATTAGTACTCACATAAGCATTAGTAATTTCAGAGTACCTAATTAGTACTCACATAAGCATTGGTCATTTCAGAGTTTCTAATTAGTACTCACATAAGCATTGGTAATTTCAGAGTTCCTAGTTAGTACTCACATAAGCATTGGTCATTTCGGAGTTCCTGGTCAGTTTCCGTCCATGTCAGCTTCTTCCCGCCATTATCAACGCAGAAATACTTCTCAGTTGGTCCATCTCTCTGTAAAGGCAGGAACTGTCCTTTGTCATCACAGCGTAATCCGCGAGTATTGGCCTGACAATGCGTGACACCTGACAAAACACAACAGACACATGAGCAGCCTGGTCAAGTGTTCTTTCATTTTTATCATTCTTATGGTTTATTTGGGCCTAGGAAAAATAATATTTTTTTATCTACAGATATTAATAGATTCTAAAATCCATGTATGACATGCCGTAAGGCAGGGGTGCCCAACCTGTTGAAGAGCGGGGCCACTTAAGCAACTTGGTAACCAGTCACGGGCCACAATGAGCGGCGTGGACGGACAACGGGTCACGGCTAATCTATAGGCCCTCCGATCCGTCCAGATGGAAGGGGACAAATGTTTTTCGGTTTGGAGGTAGATGGGCGTAAACGGACATCTGTCGCTCTGTAGAGGTGAATTGAGGGTTTCATTCTGTCGGGCTCATTGTGTGAAAAGGGCCCAAGACTGCTTTCACACTGACGTGCTGCGTGTCTATCCTGCGGGTTAGCTGAACTTTGCCATAGACTCCGCCTGTGACAAAAGTCGGGGCTGTAGAGGAAGCATTGGCTTATGGGGCTCTGCTCCGCAGACGCTTTCGTCCTCTACCACCAGCTTCATATTACAACACTGATGTTGCAGTATGGCCGGTGGGCAACCTGTGATCTTTGCATGTCAACCCGCCATTCCAGAGCAGGAGGTCGCGGGCCACATCAGAGGGCTTCGCGGGCCACATGTGGCCCCCGGGCCACTGCTTGCCCACCCATGCCGTAAGGTAATCAATTTCAGGATAAACCAGCTGGATAATTCATCACATTCAAATCAGTCTTACTTATTCGGTAAAGGTTCACAAAGTGGAACAAGCTGACTTCATACTCCAAGGATGTACACATGGCGGTACCTTCATAATCTGCTCCATAAGCTGTTTCAAATACAATCCTTCTTCCCCCAAAGCATGCAGCTCAAGCAGACAAAACAATGCTGTTACTGATCTCTAAAGGTTGATGTTTTGTCAAAGGTCAACAGCTAAACTCCATCTTTAATAATCCCATCTGGCCACTGACATACTGTATACAGAGCGGAGTAACACTTGGCTGTCACGGGAAGGGCAGAGGTGTCTTTCTTGACAGCCTGGCTTCACCATTTTCCTTTTAGCACTTTTTTTTTTTTAAGCTGAATGGTTCATATTTTGACAGCAGTTTCTGTAAACATTGGTTGCTTTAACAGATTATTTTTCAAATCTTTTATTTTTTCATTTTTCATTTTAGTTTTTCCATTGCTTGCGCCTGACCTGTATGTGTCATAGGTAGTGTATACAAAAAAAACGACTGAATACCAATGTAGCACTATTCCCGTAGGAGCTAAATTTGGGCCTTGCACGTTACCTCGCTCTTCGTTGTCTAGGGCAGTGTTTCTCAACTCCAGTCCTCAAGCCCCCCCAACAGGTCATGTTTTCAGGATTTCCCTCAGATGAAAAGGCTGTGGGAATTACTAAGGCAGTGAAACTGATCAAATCACCTGTGCAAAATAATGGAAATCCTGAAAACCTGACCTGTTGGGGGGCCTTGAGGACTGGAGTTGAGAAACACTGGTCTAGGGGGATGAGATGAGAGTCTAATGCTGCGTACACACGATCATTTTTTGGCATGAAAAAAAAACGGCATGTAGAAACTTTTTTTGTCGTTTTTCATAACTCGAAAAACACACGAAGCCCACACACGATCCTTTTAAATGACATTTTTTAAAAACAAATTTTTTTCATGCCGAAAAATGATCGTGTGTGTACGCGGCATACGAAACTTCAATGTCCACACAAGTTGTAAACCCTTTTTCTGTCAGGTTTTATTTCACACAAACTTGTATAGGTAGATAGGTAGAGGGATGGAGGGTCAGGGGAAGGTTCAGGCACACGATGCAGATCACTGGGGAACATCTAATGCTGCGTACACACGATCACTTTTTGCGATGTAAAAAAAAACGTTGTTTTATTTCACGAAACAAAACAACGTTTTTCAAGCATCATTTTAAAAAACGATGTTGCCTACACACCATCGTTTTCTGAAAATGCTCTTGCAAAGCGCGGTTACGTAAGACACTTTCGATGGCACTCTGTTCCATTGAAGCTCCCGTCTCATAACTTGCTTCTGAGCATGCGCGGGTTCAAAAAAAGTCGTTTTAAACGTCGTTTTGCCCACACACGATAATTTTTTATGACCCAAAAAACGACATTCAAAAAAACGACATAAAAAATTCAAGCATGGTCGAATTTTTTTTTTGGTTGTTTTTTTGAAGACATAAAACTATGTTTTGCCCACACACAATCATTTTAAATTACGTTTTTTAAAACGTCGTTTTTTTTTCATCACAAAAATTGACCGTGTGTACGCGGCATTAGTTTCAAAAGTCACACTCACCACTTTCCTCAGAGTGGGTATTGCTCACCCAGATAGGTCCCTCTCACTGGCCTAGCAGCCGGGATGATGCACGGACAAAAAAAAGAGTACAGTCTCTGCCACAGACCTTTCTTTGAAAGTAGAATTAAACTGTTCCAGAATGCTCTGCCACAGAATTTAGTACCCTGGATTTCCAGCTGTACAGTTTAGAGCCTTTAAGCTGACCCGGCAAAACTGTAAGGCATCATAGAATACGGTACATCCTCCAATAAAGTTACCAGGCCTCTACCAAGATACCAGCCTTCCGCTTGGTCCTCCCCAGGACAGGTCCTCCCCTGGTTTCCTCCATTGAGTGGCTTCCTCCCACAGGACAGACAGCACAGGATCACCTTGAAAGTCCAGACCCCAGTCAAGACAACTGGGCCTACCTGGCAGAAATGCAGCCTCGGGCCACGTGGTCCCGGGGTTGAAAATTGACCATAACTTACCTCGAGCCAGGAGGGCCAAGAGGCAAAGAGCCAGAGAAAATGGTGTCTGCCCCTTAAGTATCCTTCTCCAGCTTGCCCAGCGGGGAGACCACTCCCACTGGGCTATTCCCAGGGAAAAACACCCAATACACTCTGGCCTGCCCGTGTTCCAACATTGGCCTGTGGTGGTAATTGCCACCTACAGGCAAACAATGGGAAAACCCTCCAAGCACAGCCATAGCCAGAACAGAGGCTGATTTAGCCTTAATCAAGAGTCTGAGCTAACTACCAGCACAGACAGCCACTAAATTTAAACATGGCGCCTGGTCATCAGGAGCAGGGAGCTACACCAATACCAAGGAGATCCTCACACCTAATTGGGGAGTACCATCATCCTTTCTAATTAAACATAAGTCCAGACAAAGAAAACATTTCAGGGCATTAAAGGGTACTCCAAACAGCAAAAATGAAAATTGTTATATTTAGTAATCATTAAATAAAAATCATAAGACTAAAAAGAAAAAAGAAGTTGCCTCTGCTATCTAAAATGAAAGCACAATCTCCAAAAAAGGGAAAAACAAGACTTTTTCATGGATAGGCCACATTGCAATTATTAAAATGAATATCCATGCCAAGATTGTTGTATGTATTCCAAGCTATTCCCATATAAATCCCTCCTGATTTTTTCAGAGAGCTAGACACGGAATTTGATAGTTTCACATGGCCCGGAAAGAGACTACGCATCCGAAAAGATTTTTTATGCCTTCCTAAATGCAAAAGGGGGATTAAGCCTACCAAATTTAAAACCTTACTATTATGCAGCTTACTTCATTCGCATCACTGACTGTTTTTTACATGAAAATATCAAGGCCTGGGTAAAACCTAGGAACCCACTAACAACTGTTCCATGGTCTATGCACACTAATGCTGCGTACACAAGATCAGACATTTCGATTCAAACTTGCACAGTCACACAAATGTTGTTGGAAATTACGAACGTCAAGAACGCGGTGACGTACAACACTACAACGAGCCGAGAAAAATTAAGTTCAATGATTCCGAGAATGCGTCGAATTGATTCTGAGCATGCGTAGGATTTTTGTGCATCAGAATTGGCTACAGACGATCTGAATTTCCGTCAAGAAGTTTTGTTGTTGGAAAGACTGAGAACCAGCTCTCAAACATTTGTTGTCGGAAATTTCAACCTCTGTACAATGTTGCAGGAGATTGGCTTAAAGATATTCTATATTCTCTCTTCCTGATTTTCTATTTTTACTTTCTTTCTTATAAATTATTTTTTCCGTGTGAAGAAGATTTACGTTCCCCTTCATTTCCCTTCCCTTACACTACAGTGCTCCCCCCCCCCTCCATTACCTTTCTCTTTACTTCAAACTTGGTTACAGTGTCTTGAAAAAGTATTCATACCCCTTGAAATTGTCCACATTTTGTTATGTTACAAGCAAAAACGTAAATGTATTTCATTGGAATTTTATGTGATAAAAGTCACCCCCACACCCCTCGCCGATCGCCGAACAATGTTGGCCTTCTCCCGTCGCCGCCTGACACCCCCCCCCCCCCTTCGGTCCCAGCTTTGTACCTCCATCCCATCTCATTCAGGATCCTGGATCCAGCTCCCCTCCTCCATCGGAGTCGTTCGGGCAACACAATCGCCGCCGTAGTGGACACCAGTTCACCCGCGGGAGTCTTTATAAAAGTCCGCGGCTTCGGCCTGGTCTCTGGCGCGGCGGCCATCTTGCTACACCCGGCCGCATCTTCCAGCAACCAGGTTCCCCCTGAATGCCCTGAATCCCGTTTTTTTCCTAGATTCGACCTCTGGACCATCTGGAAGTTGCCTCATCACCCCCAGGGCTAGAACTGGTGCTAGTAGTAATCGGCGCACGATCCTAGGAGTAGGACGTGTGGCTCCTAGCACCAGACAGGCAGGGCCCCCCGCCCCCTACATTTAACCAGGTAAGTCCCCTTTCCTCCCCGCTGGCCCCTCTCTCCTCCTGCAGACATCATCAAGGTAAGGGCCCATCCATCGCCCCTGGGACAGTGTGGGGCCGTCCTTTTCAGGATAAGTGCGGCTGCGGCCCAAACATAGTTCCTTTATTCGCCCGCACCCCCTGATGTTTTAGCGCTTGATCCAGGGTTCTCCCAAACGCCTTTGAGGGGTCAGGAAGGATTTTTTTCCCTGGCCTGGCTGATTGGCATTGCACGGCTAGTGTTTTTTTGCCTTCCTCTGGATCAAACTGGGAGGGACAGTTTGGCAAGTAGGAGACTTGAAAATCTTCCTTCCCATCATCATCAATTACCTTCCCCGAAAGAGATCACCTTTCCCCGGCGTTTTACTGCAAGTATGGCAAATCTGAGATACTCTGCAGAAACCATTTGGGGTCTAAAGCCATTCGCCTCAATACTACCGGCTGTCACCAAAAAAGCGCTAAGGAATGAGCAACTGTTAAGAATCTATCGACGATCTACAGTCAAAAATGACACGCTTCCACGCCAGCCGAAGCACATATCATGTGCTTTGGTTAATACAAGATCGGCAGTAAAACACCGACAAGAAATCCATGATTTCATCCAACAAAATGACTTAGACTGCCTCTTTATCACAGAAAGCTGGCTAATAGTGGACTGTAACACCATTCTAGGAGAACTGGTGCCAGAAAATTATCGTATTCAAACAGAAAACAGAGTGGGGCAAAGAGGAGGAGGCCTAACGGTGATCCACAAGACTCACCTCTTGATCACTAAACCAGTCCTTCAGAACTCACTTCTATTCATGGAAACCCTCACTCTGCAACTACAAACAAATCCCCAGGAGACCGTTCAAATTCTACTCTGCTATAGACCACCGGGTCCAAAATCGCAGCTTCTCTCACCTTTGACAGAGTTCATCTCCAGTTACACCCTAAACAGCAAACACCTTTTGCTGCTCGGGGATCTCAACCTCTTGACAAATTCCTCACAGGATCCCGTTGCCGACGCCTGCATTGACCACTTGGAAGGATTAGGTGTGCAGCAACTAGTATGTGGGCCCACACATACTTCAGGTCACATGCTGCATCTTATTTTCAGACAAGATCTGGAAATAAACATTCTCAAAAATGAGCCGTTACCATGGACAGATCACTATGCAATCAAATTCATAATTGTCAAAAATGCCCCCTTAATAAAAAACACTAAAACCGGTGACAACACACTGGACTAGATCCCTGAAGAAGCTTCATTCGGAACTCTTCAAAACAACATTAGGGAACAAAATAAAAACTATACAACTACACCAAACAGCCACAGAAACACTGGAGGCCATAAACACAGCTCTATTACAGTCAGCCGACTTAGTAGCGCCTAAACGCAAAACCTGCATCCGGAAAAACAACGCCAGCTGGTTTAACGACCAGCTGTCATTGCTAAAACAAGAACGCAGAAGAGCGGAAGCAGCCTGGAAAAGAAATTCTTCAGAGGAAAACCACACCATCTATAAGGTAATAACAAAAACATGCCACAAAGAAATATTTAAAGCCAAAAATTTTTTTTTTTCCAATATCATCACTAATGCCCTCAACCACCCCCACAAACTCTTTAATTTAGTCACCCAGACCATGAATCCAGTCTGTCTTGAAGCCCCCAATTCCGATACCCAACAATTTTGCAATGATTTATCGGATTATTTTGTTAATAAAATCGAAGAAATCCGCAAAAGCATTCACCGAAACAGTACCCCCTTCAACTCGCCCCCACCCTCGATCGTACTCCCAATACCCACATAAACTCTCCACAATCAACAAAGTTCACTCTAAAACTCATCTCCATCGAGGCCAAAACAAATATCATTGGCACCCTGCGAAATAGCACCGCACCCAATGATATCATCCCCACCAAACTGCTGAAGGAATGTGCTGATATTCTGGCACCGCCCATTACACAGCTTATAAACCAGTCATTTAAGGAAAGCATAGTGCCCACTCAGTTGAAACAAGGCATAATCAAACCCATTTTAAAGAAACCCTCCCTCGACCCCAAAGACCCAAAACACTGTCGTCCCATAACAGGCCTAAACGTCTTCTCCAAGGTAATGGAGAAAGTAGTGGTACAACAGCTGCAACAGCATCTAGATATCCATAATTTGCCTGATCCTTTTCAAGCGGGTTTCCGTCCCGGGCATGGGACGGAAACAGCACTGCTTAGAATATGGGATGACGCTCCCGAGGCTGCAGACGAAAGAGAATCTTGTCTTCTAATACTGTTGGACTTAAGCGCAGCTTTTGACACGGTAAACCACAAACTATTACTGACTCGGCTAGCTGAAGTAGCCAGAGTTGCCAGAGTTGCGGAATGTGATTTACCCTGGTTCTCCTCCTTTTTGGAAAACCGATCACAAATAGTGAAATTGGGACCTTTCACTTCTGAACAGCGTGTCATGTGGAGTCCCTCAAGGATCCCCTCTGTCGCCGGTGCTCTTCAATATCTATCTCCGCCCTCTCTTTGAAATCATTAGTAACCAGAAGTTACTCTACCATTCTTAAGCAGATGACACACAACTGTATTTTCGCATCTGCAACAAAAAAGATCATCATCTCGGTCTAGAGAAATGCCTCTCTTTGATTGAAAACTGGATGACAATGAGTTATCTTAAACTCAACAGTTCAAAAACAGAACTTCTCCTGTTGCACGCCAATCGAAAAAATCAACCTGCAACAACTTGGACCCCCCCGCCCCCGCCCATTCTTGGGAAAATCATCACCCCTAGCACCAAAGTCAAAAGTCTCGGGTCATCTTTGAAACCTACATGACAACGGATGCACAAATAAGGTCAGTAGTCAGCGGATCGCACCATCTGCTGCGCCTACTACGCAGACTTGTTCCATTTATTCCTAAAGAAGACAAAACAGTCGTGGTGGGAACAATTGTTAACTCCAGACTTGACTATGCAAATGCCCTCTATCTCGGACTCCCAAAGTACCAAATCGCTCGCCTACAAGTCGTTCAAAACACGGCTGCCAGACTTGTGACTGGGAAAAAAACATGGAAATCAATTTCACCTTCACTGAGAAGCCTTCACTGGTTGCCAGTAAAAGACAGAATTACTTTCAAAGCACTCTGTCTGACGCATTAGTGTATTCTGGGAAATGCCCCTCAATATCTATGTGAAAAACTAAAAGCCCACAACCCCAAACGCATTCTGCGATTCACCAACCAGATACCCAAAGCCAGATACAAGTCCAAAGGAGAAATGAGATTTGCGGTCCAAGGCCCCAGACTATGGAACGCTTTACAATCCAGCATTCGATTGGAGGAGAATCACTTGGTCTTTAGGAGAAAGATCAAAACCTATCTCTTTTGAGTTTCAAAGGAGAAATGGACAATCGAGCGCCCAGAGGTGATTCAGTTCACATGTGCTGCGCTATATAAGTTTCTCACTCACTCATAAACCAACACAAAGTGACACATAATTGTGAAGTGAAAGGAAAATAATACATGTTTTTCACTTGTTTTTACTAATAAATATGTGAAAAGTGTGGGGGTACATTTGTATGGCGCCCCCCGGAGTCAATACTTTGTAGAACCTCCTTGCGCTGCAATTACAGCTGCAAGTCTTTTTGGGGATGTCTCTACCAGCTTTGCACGTCTAGAGAGTGACATCTTTGGCCATTCTTCTCTGCAAAATATCTCAAGCTCTGTCAGATTGGATGGAGAGCGTCTGTGAACAGCAATTCTCAAGTCTTGCCACAGATTCTCAATGTGATTTAGGTCTGGACTTTGACTGGGCCATTCTAACACATGAATATGCTTTGATCTAAACCATTCCCATGTAGCTCTGGCTGTATGTTTAGGGTCGTTGTTCTGCTGGCAGGTGAACCTCCGCCCCAGTCGCAAGTCTTTTGCAGACTATAAAAGGTTTTCTTCTAAGATTGCCCTGTATTTGGCTGCATCCATCTTCCCATCAACTCTGACCAGCTCCCCTGTCCCTGGGTAAGGTTGGGGTCTGTGGGGGGAGCATGAAAGGGTAATGAGGGGGACCAAATTAAATTATCGTTTTAGTAAAGAAAGGGTAATGTAGGATGAAGAGAAGAAAAGTGCACAGGAAGTTGGAAAAGGGTGGAGCAAGGGGTCTCTTCCCTGCCACCATTGCCACAACCATACCAAACAAAACCACACTTTGTCAAGGAATTCCTGTGAGTTCCGGGAGGCTGGTTCTATGGCCCAGATCTTAGCCCAGATCTTAGTATAGGAGCGCTGTTTATAATTTTTATTGAGGTAGGTGAAGTTCCATGAGTGTGATGAGGTCTGATTCCCTGACCCACACTAGTAGGATAGGTAATTATGATGAGCACCTCTTTATTTTTTTGGAGTTTTGATTTTAATGTGATGATAAATAAATATTTCAAATTGTATTTATTTATTTTTTGTTTCATGGTATTTCAATTATCCCTTAAGTCCCAGTTAAGTTTCCACTTTGACGTGCTGACGTCATCGCATTCTACAGTCTAAGCGGACGGGTTTTCGCTAGCCAGCCGGCCATTTGTTACTATTTCTGTTTTTACTCACTATTGATGTAAGTGTTTTAACCCTTATTAAATATAAATATAATATTATATATTAAATATTAAATGTAATATGAAAAGGTTCTTAATTTTCATTTACGCTATGGTGAGATTCTTTCCTTTCCGGTAACTATTGATCCAATCTCATGTACCAAAATCATTGCAAGCACTGAATTATCTACCATCTGAACATTGAAGCTGCCTGACGGTGGGTTCCTGAATAAAGGCTGGGCTGGGGTCTATAGCCGCAAGCTTTTTCCGCTTGCCATTTGGTAAGCGCGCAATCCTTAAGGCAGGGGTGGCCAACCAGTGGCCCGGGGGCCACATTTGGCCCGCGAAGCCCTCTGATGTGGCCCGCAACCTCCTGCTCTGTATTGGTGGGTTGGAAAGCCCAGATCGCAGGTTGCCGACCTGCCATACCACAGCATCAGTGTTGTGAATGAAGCTGATGGTAGAGGAAGAAAGGGGCTGCAAAGCAGAGCCCCTTAAGCCGATGCTTCCTCTACAGCGTTGGGTTTTGCCACAGGTGGAGTCTATGGAAAAGTTCAGCTAACCCGCAGGATAGACACAGGTGCACTCTACACTGCACCCGTGGTGTGAGTAAACCACAGAACATCAGTGTGAAAGCAGTCTTAGGCCCTTTTCACAAGTTCACCCCGACCAAATGGGACCCTCAATACACCTGTATAGAGCGACAGGTGTCTGTTTACGCCCGCCTACCTCCTATCTGAAAAACAGAAGTGAGTTCATACCCTTTCATCTTGGTGGATCGGAGGGTTAATAGCGTAGCCGTGACCTGTCATCCACCCACTCCACTCATTGTGGCCCCTGACTGGTTACCATGTTAGTTAAGTTGCCCTTGTTCTTTAAAAGTTTGGGCACCCCTGCCTTAAGGTATCAGCACTCTCTGGTGGTTGGATTTTGGTGTTGATGTCATTCGCTTATGCATGATATACATTTTTGATCTTCACTCAATATTGGACTATTATTTGTCACTCGGTGTACCATTTTATGTCACTTTGATTATTGGTTTATCGGTACCAATCAACATTTGGTGTCACATCACTTTGTGAATTTTATTATTTTTTAAGGATCATTATTATCTTTCATTGATTTAGTGACACTTTCCACTGTATTTATAGGTTAGGTTAGCGCGGCTACAATTCTTGCTTAAAGCGGAGGTTCATCCTAAAAACATGTATATAACATTACATTCTGCATACTTCCAACATTTACAGTATGCTGTTTATTTTTTTTATTTTTTTGCTGTACATACCGTATTATTGCTATTTTCCACCCGGCTTCCGGGTACTCACTCCCGCGGGAGAAGGCGTTCCTATGTAGAGGCGCAGTGTCATGTGGGACTTCGCCCAGACGATTCACGTTCTTGAGAAAAATTTCCACTGCGGCGGATAAGGTGCGTCACGAGTTTCCGAAAGTAGCCGAACTACAAGTCGGCTCTATACGGCACTAAACGGCGCCTGCGCACCGACAAGGAGCCGTGTAGAGCTGACTGCCCAGGCACCGTATAGAGTCGGGGGGAGTTTTTTTTTAAGAACATCAATCATCTGGGCGAAGTCCCACATGACACTGCGCCTTTACATAGGAACGCCTTTTCCCGCGGGAGCGTGTACTCGGAAGCCGGGTGGAAAATAGCAATAATGCGGTATGTACAGCAAAAAAAACAGACAGCATGCTGTAAATGTTAGAAGTATCCAGAATGTAATGTTATATACATGTTTTTAGGGTGAACCTCCGCTTTAATTTTCCACTTTGTCTTTCCACAAAAAAAAAAAAAAAAACACAGTTCATGAGGGTGTTTTATTGTTTTAGGTTGAGGAAACTTTGCATGCATATCTAATTTTGGCGAAAAACCCTATCTTCCAGCCATAGTAAACATTTTGTTTAGCTCCAGTTCCACTTAAAGGTAAATGTACAAAGCACAACTGTGATCAGCCCCAAGACAAACAAAATTCCTTCCCAAACCACGAATGCACAAAACCTTATAAACATTTTGACAAAAGGTCACAATGAAGATTTTAATTATGTGTTCCACCAAAACAGGAAATCTCCTTACTCAGCATTGTTAAGCGAGGGAACTGGATGTGTCGCATTCATTGCCATGACCACATAAAGGCCAACTCCTGATACATATGCAATACATATGCTTCATTTGGGTCTGGTTAACAAACTTGAGCATCTTGAAAGGGTTTGGGATGTTAATTGGAATCAGCTTTCCACAAACAGATTGATCATGTGGCCTCATTAAAGAGAAGCCAAGATTTGTACATGCTACTACTAATTCATAAACACATTTCAAGGGAAGAAAAAGACAAAAAAATTTCTATATTATATACACAACAATTTTTTATTTTTTTTTTAACAAATAAACATTGAACATAAGGTGCACCGACAATACACATTTTTTAAAGGGAGAAAGAGAGATTTTTAAACAGGACAACGGGTAATTTTATCCTTCAGTCCCTCTGCTTACAAAAAAATCTTTTTTTTGGTTAGGGGCAGCGGGGTTGCTAGCCAGGTGTAGGGGGGGGGGGGGAAGCCGCACTCGGTTGACACTCACCAGAGGTGTGACACCTGTGGGTAGCAGCACCACACTAACACCGTCCGCCCGCTGCCCTGTGTCTCGCAGCTCACGTCACGGCTGTGTCCCTTAGCGGAGCGGAAGGAAGTCAATGCCCCCTCCTCTCTGTTTACATCTATAGCGGAGGAGGAGCCCATGCTCGAGGGACACACCGCTGTGTGTTTCTGCTGCTCTGTAAGGTAAGGGGGGTTTCTATACTGATGGGGGAGGGGATGTCTGTACTGCTGGGGTCTGCACTAGGGGGGGTCTGTACTGCTGGGGTGTCTGTAACAGAGGGGGTGTCTGTAACAGGGGGGGTGTCTGCACTGAGGGGGGTCTGCACTGAGGGGGGGTCTGTAACTGAGGAGGTGTCTGTCACTGTGGGGGGTCTGCAACTGAGGGGGGTCTGTAACAGAGGGGGGTGTCTGTAACTGAGGGGGGTCTGCACTGAGGGGGGTCTGTACTGCTGGGGTGTCTGTAACAGAGGGGGTGTCTGTAACAGAGGGGGTGTCTGTAACAGAGGGGGTGTTTGTAACAGAGGGGGTCTGTAACAGAGGGGGTCTGTAACAGAGGGGGGTGTCTGTAACAGAGGGGATCTGTACTGCTGGGGGGTCTGTAACTGAGGTGGTGTCTGTAACTGAGGGGGGTTTGCACTGAGGTGGGGGTGTCTGTACTGATGGAGCGGTCTGCACTAAGGTAGGGGTGTCTGTACTGAGGGGGAGGTTTATACTGAGGGAGGGGGTCTATATTGATGGAAGGGGGTCTGTACTTAGTGGGGGGTCTGTACTGAGTGGGGGGATCTATACTGTGGGAGGGGGGTCTGTAGTTAGTGGAGGGGGGACTATAGTTGGTGGGGGGTGACACCATTTTTTTTTCGCACCAGGTGACACCAACCCTAGTAACACCACTGGTTAGGGGTTAAGTAACTTTTCGCAACATGCATCTGAAAGGGAGCAAATTGACTAAGAATGCAGATTTTTCAAAATTTTTAAATATGTAGATTTTTTAATATGTTAGATTTTTGGCTAGGATTTTTGGGACTGTACATTGTTTTCTTTTAGAAGCCTACTATTTTTGCTTAGTAAATACCAATTTATAGAAGTCTGTGCATCAGAAGATAGAAAAAAAATAGAATGTTAGGGGTACAAATTTGATTCCTAAAAGAAACAGGTGGAAAAATTTGATATTGATTATCATTACACTCACATTGGTTTGGTTTATATGCTCCAGCATATGCAGTGGTGGTGCCCGGAGGACATTTTAGGCACTGGCTGCTCCCCGATTTCTCCTGGTAGAAGCCATGTGGACAAAGCACACATTCCCCATCTTCAGAATAACTTCCCGCTGGACAAATCCCTGCAAAGGATCATTGTAGGTGTGACCACACTGGATTTTTAACTACCTTCTGTAGTTGCTGTTGCCGATAAGTGCAGAGCTAGTGCTAAGCTTTCTTTCTTCTTGTAAAAGCCCAGCATGATTATTCAACACTGTATTATGCAGGCATTCTGTGTACAATTATTAAAACAATGGTTTTATGAAATATAGGTAGCAATACAGTGGAACCTCGGTTTAAGAGTAACTGGGTTTTGATAGCGTTTTGATTTGTGAACAACTTCTTTTTTAATTCTGACTCGGTTTGCGAGTGTTGACTCACAAGAGTCGAGCAGAGCCGAAAATATGCCTGCAGTACCTAATTTGGCCTGAGGTACAGGGGCGCAGGAGCCAAGAAAAGCCTAACATTGGCCTGCAGTACCTCATTTGGGCTGAGGAAATGAGCCGAAGTGTCCTCGGGCCTTTTCGGACATTTTCGCCGATCTCTCACGCCCCTCCCCCCCACCTTTGGCCGCACTCGGTATTGTATCTCATTGAAGTCAATGCGGAACAAATTATTTTAGTTTCCATTGACTTCGATGGGAAAACTTGCTTTTGATATGCAAGTATTTTGTTTGTTTTTTTCTTTTTGTTTTTTTTTAAAGTGTATTTTGTGCGTGTACTCGAGAGAGGAGCCGGACTGCAGGAGTTGGGAGTAGGCAGGCCTCCCCCAGAGGCAATCTGCCACCTTTCTCCATGCCCCGGGTGGCAATGGCAGGTGTGAGGGGGTCCTCCCACACAGCCCGTCCTACCTGCTCCGCTTTGAAGCCCAACGGGGCAGAGGGACTCCCTATAAGGGAGTGAGAGGATTTGCCCGCTCAACCAGCCCCGTTAGTCCTTCGCCTCTCTTTTTAGAGACCGTGTGGTCAGAGTGCGTGCATGTTAACCCAATTTCGAGTGCGTGTGTAAGCGTGGTGGTTTTTGTGGGAGGGGGGTGGGCGTACTAAGCGCAGGCTTACCTTGCATAGCACACCCACCGGGAGCCGGGCTGAGACCACCAAACTCAATTCACATGTAGCCGAGAGCAGGATCCGAACCCCTAGCTGCAGAGGTGAATGGCTTGTCAGCGCAGTGCCAATCGCGTTGAGCCACCGCAGCTCCATGCAAGTATTTTGGATTATGAGCATATTCCTGGAACGTATTATGCTCGTAATTCGAGGTTCAACTGTATATACAAAACATCAATTTAGAAAGCGGTAAACATTTGTGGGGGGAAAAATAGAAAAAATTGACAAAAAAAAAGAAAAAATTATAGATTTCGATTAAGCTGCCAGACAGCTGCTTATGATCATCTGATCCATTGTCAAGGGAAATGCCTGACAATTGCCAGTTAAAAGCCTATGTCAGTATTATTGTTCCTTTTAAAGCAGCTCATCTGCTTGAGCTAATCATTTTTTCCCATCCCCTTGGCACTGATAAGCTTTTTTTTTTTTAATGCTTTATTTAGGTTTTTTCAACATACAACAAATAAAAACCAGAAAGAATTACAGGTGCCTAACATATGACGCTTGACATAAACTTTCTAAGTTGACAGAGCTGAGCTTTCAAGCTTATAGATTGTTCCACATCTCTCAGAATATATGTTGCCCGTGGGCAGGTATGATAAGGACTAGGCATCTATGGCTATTCAAATATTTACATATTTTTAACAACGGTAAATGTGCTTTAAAATATGCCTTCATTGACCTCTGGAGCTATCACCAAATGGAGCAATTCATCCCCAAAGTCCACAATACAAACAGTGAAGTCTTTCAAGCAAGGTCTCAACACTCTGTTTTCTCCATGTTTACATTAGCATTAGCATTTAAAGTCACTACTGAAAGGGGGTAGCTGAGCTATAGAGAGAATTCGAATTTTGAGGATTAATTGCTCCACAGCAATTGCACCTACAGAGATCAGTGAGGGCTGTTAAAGTGGAACTTTTACTATTTTTTTTTTTTTAATGTTCACTGGATCTTTAATCTTGGTGTAGCCTGCCACTTCTTGTCTACATCACACATCCCATGAGGCAGTGTAATGCCTCATACACACGATCGCGATTTCCGACAAGAAAATCAAGTTTTTTTTTTCAGCAGGAAAACCGCTGAAATTTGTCTTGTATACACATGGTCACACTAATCTTGGCTGAAATTCCGACAATCAAGAACACGGTGATGTACAACACATACGACGAGCCAAGATCAATGAAGTTCAATAGGCAGTTTGGCTCTTCTACTTGATTCTGAGCATGCGTGTTTTTGTTGCGCGTCGTAATTGCATACAGATTAACGCAATTCGCGATAGGATTTTTTCCTGTCTCGAAAACTGGTATTCTTGGCAGTAAAACTGACAGAAAAAGTGTGATGGAGCATACACACAGACGGTGTTCTTGACAAAAACCTCACATCACACTTTTCCTGTCATGAAAATCGATTGTGTGTACGAGGCTTTACAGTTAGGCCGCGTACACACGATCGAACATGTCCGCTGAAACTGGTCCGCAGACCAGTTTTAGCAGACATATGCGATCGTGTGTACAGCCTAGCGGACAGGTTTCCAGAGGACAAAAGTTTTAAAACATCCGTCGGACATGTCCGCTGGTTAGTACGCCTAACCAGTGGACCGAAATCCCCCGCATGCGTCGAATGGATTCCACGCATATGTGGAAGCATTTTACTTCCTGGTTTACTGACGTGGCGGCATCAACGTCACCGTCACGTCACCACACTGTCTGTCCGCGGCGATTTTGGTTTCATTGTGTGTACACAGATCAGACCAAAATCTCCCAGGAGACATGTCCGATGAAAACGGTCCGTCGGACCGTTTTCATCGGATATGTCTTCTCGTGTGTACGCGGCCTTAGGGATTAAATATCGCAGTATTACAATTTTTCTAAATTGTCAATACTTTTTCAATTTTTCAACGCAAAAAATAAGACCCGCAGAGGTGATCAAATACCACCAAAAGAAAGCTCTATTTGTGGGGGGAAAAGGACGTCAATTTTATTTGGGTTCAAAGTCGCACGACAGCGCAATTGTCAGTTAAAGCGATGCAGTGCCGAATCGCAAAAGGTGCTCTGGTCAGGAAGGGGGTAAATTCTTCCGGGGCTGAAGTGGTTAAATTAATGGGCTACCCTACATGCAACAAGCGGAAATACGCCCATGCCTAGTTGAACCTGTAGGTGTGAACCAAGCCTAAGGCCTCGTACACACGACCGGGTTTCTTGGCAAAAACCAGCAAGAAAACTGATTCTTGCCGAGATTCTCATTCGTGTGTACGAGGCAATCAGGTTTCTCATCAGGAAATCTGGGCAGAATCTCGACGAGAAAAAAAAAGAACCTGCTCTCTTTTTTCTCGTCGAGATTATTGTCGGCCTGTTTCCCGACAAGAAACCCGAGCGTGTGTATACTTACCAATCACTGTGGAAACCCTTGCATGCTCGACTGCATTACTTTGACGCATGCGCAAAAGCTTCCACGGTATAGGTAGGGTGAAGCAAGATTGCGGCGACGGCATCGAATGTGACGAGCGCATGCTCGTCATGCGCAATGACGTCACTGCGTTCTTTCCTTTCCTTTGGTTCTTTTGAAATGACAGTCAGTGCACTCCGGCGGCAAGAGTTTCTTGCCAAGAATTTCGTCAGGGAAAACGACGGGTTTTTCCTGACGAGATTCTTGGATGTGTGTACGGAGCCTTATGGGGGACCACCTGCCTCTACAAGTCTGTACATTCACCTGAACTGGGTTACCTGGTATCATTGCTGGACACGGTTTGACTTTTGCTACTTGAGTTCACTTTGGCCGCCTACACACAACGAGAAACTCGACGGGCGAAACACATAGTTTTCCCTGTCGAGTTCCTTGTTCGGCAGTCAAAAAACTCGTCAAGCCAAATTTTCCCATTGCCCGTCGAGGAAATAGAGAACATGCTCTCTTTTTGGCTCGACGAGTTTCTCGGCTAAAAGTGTACACACGACCGGTTTTCTCGGCAGAATACGTCTCCCACCGAGTTTCTTGCTGAATTCTGTCGAGAAAACTGGTCGTGTGTACGGGGCCTTATTCTCTTTGAGTGAGCCGGTGGCTTTTTGAAGAATCTATTTAGCTACATTGCTATTTATCATTTGAAACATTGTTGCACCTTCTGGATACTTATTTATATTTCACTGGTGGGATCCCCCGAGTTTTGTAATTTGTTTTTGCAGAAGACAATTTGGGTTGGACATACACTTTAATGGATAGGGAGGTCTGACTTTGTACGCTGACCCTAATCTCCACCCTGGAGAAGTCGTACATACCACATCCAGCAACGTTCTCAATTTCGTCTGCCCGAGATTTCAGCAACTTCTGGAATCCTTTAGCACAGCTCAGTCTGACCCTTGTGAAGGAGTCTTTAGGGAGGAAATCGGACTTGTCTGCCACAAAGAGCTTGGAATCCAAATCCAGGGAATAGCTGCCAGATCCGATAACTGATAACAGGCGTCCAACCACGTTCTCCGTCGCCAGCGCATTCTCTGAGAAGGAACAAAAGATCATAACTAGAGAAATAAAGGCACAGGTAAGGATTATTATGGGTAAGGCTGACATAAATGTTATCCACTTAGTTTGCCGGGAGACCAAAAGGTGGATCTAAGTCTGACTTCTAAAATAAAATAAAAAATGTACATTGCTGTAGGCACTATGGGGTGGATTTACTAAATCTGGAGAGTGCACAATCTGGTGCAGCTCTGCATAGAAACCAATCAACTTCCATTTTTTTTTTCAAAGCTTAATTGAACAAGCTGTTAGAAGCTAATCACCTACCATTAGGGCCAGGACAAGAAGTGGGCAAGAGGGGAAGCTGCCCTGGGCACTGTGGTATCGTGTTAGATGGGGGGAGATTGGGGAAAAGTGTTGTTGGAAGGCAGTGGCAGCTGGTGTTTTTTGTTTGGGGCGGCAAGCAACCACCCCCCGTGGCACCTCAAACCCCCTCTTGTTGTCTGCCAGAACTTACCCCATCTAGGCGGTGAGCACATCGGGCAGCGGTGGGGATCAAGGCATTGGTAGGCACATCAGGCAGTGGCAGGTATCTGACAGCAGTGGGCACATCAGGCAGCAGCAGGGATCAGGGCATCGGTGGACATCAGGCTGCCGCAGGCATTAGGCAGCGGCTCCTGTGCCTTCTCCTCCTCGCTTCTGCCATGCATCTCCTCCCCTTCTCCTAGGCATCCAATAGGATCACCTGTTCTTTCAGCCAATCAGGTGATGGGTATCAGACCCACTTCCAATTGGCTGGGCGAAGGATCAGTGTTCATTCGCTGGTGCAACACACCTGGGTGGGCTCCAGACGTAATGCTTTGCGCCCCAAGCCTACCCTATTTTGAAGCCTATTAGAGCCTCTGGCTTTAATCAGGGGCTTAGGAATTTATGTGCCCAGCATCCTGAAAGGGGCCAGTAGCATGGAAAGGGAGGGCGGTGGTGGTGGATGGGAAGGCAGTGCCAATGCGCCCACAATGGCTGCCCCTGTTGGAAGGGGAAATTTGGGGGGTGGCAGCGGGTATGTATTGCTCTAGGAGGGAAAATTTGGGTGGGGGGGTGCTGAGAGTGGTGATTTAGAGAGACTTGTGTCAGGAGGGGGGATGGTAGGAAGAAGATTTTTGCTAGGAGGTAAGATTGGGGGGTGTAGGATGGATGACTTTGGGGGGCATTTAAGCTGGGGGAATTTGGGGAGCAAATATTTGTGCTGGGAGGGGAGATTTCAGCAGGGGGTTGTAGGACTGGAGTGGATTTGTTCCGAGACAACGGAATTTAGAGTGAGGGGGAGAAGATGTGTACTAGGAGGGGAATGTTTCGAGGTAGAGGATTTGTGCTAAGAGGGGTGATTTGTTTGAGGGGGAAAGGGTATTTGAGCTGGGGGATTTGGGGATCAAAGTTTTGTGCTGGGAGGGGGGTTTCAGCAGGGGGGCAGATTTGTACTGGGAGGAGGGGGAATTTATGCTTAGGGGAAAAGCATGCAGGAAAATACCACATTATGGTCACTGGATGGAGTTAATGATTATCATCAATCATCATCATCAATTATCATCATCAATAATCCATCATCATAAATCATCCTCAATGATCATCGTAATAAATAATCAAATATAATATGTATTTACTGTGATCATCAGCTCCAGCTTGTGGCTATAATGTGGTACTTTCCCAAACCGGTCTGTTTTTGTTTTTTTCTGAATGAATAGCATTTGAGGGAATATTTGCACAGAAGGAATGTACACACAGTTTTGTTGGATGAATACCCTCTTAAGAAAATCACAGAGCCCTGAGCTCCATGTTCTGTCCTTTCCTCTCCCTGTATCAGTAATGATAATTATGCCAACTTTCTGTAAAATAGGATTTTTGTATTGATTAGTGATGTAAAGGATGTTTTGTTTTATACAGTGCCTTGAAAAAGTATTCATACCCCTTACATGTTCCACATTTTGTCATGTTACAACCAAAAACATAAATGTATTTTATTGGGATTTTATGTGATAGACCAACACAAAGTGACACATAATTGTGAAGTGGAAGGAAAATAATAAATGGTTTTTAATATTTTTTTACAAATAAATATGTGAAAAGTGTGGGGGGTACATTTGTATGGCGCCCCCTGGAGTCAGTACTTTGTAGAACCTCCTTTCTCCGCAATTACAGCTGCAAGTCTTTTTGGGGATGTCTCAACCAGCTTTGCACATCTAGAGAGGGACATTTTTGTCCATTCTTCTCTGTATAATATCTCACGCTCTGTCAAATTGGATGGAGAGCGTCTGTGAATAGCAATTTTCAAGTCTGTCCACAGATTCTCAATTGGATTTAGGTCTGGACTTTGAATGGGCCATTTTAACACATGAATATGCTTTGATGTAAACCATTCCATTGTAGCTCTGGCTCTATGTTTAGGGTCGTTGTCCTGCTGGAAGGTGAACCCCCGCCCCAGTCGTAAGTCTTTCGCAGACTCTAAGGCCGTGTACAAACGATGAGATATGTCCGCTCAAACTTGTCCGACGGACAGTTTAGAGCGGACATGTCTCATCGGATTTTGGTCCGATGGCATGTACACACCATCGGATCAAAATCCTCGCCGGCAGACAGCGCGGTGATGTGGCGGTGACGTGGCGGTGACGTTGATGCTGCCACGTCACCGAACCAGGAAGTAAAAAACTTCCACGCATGCGTCGCATTCATACGACGCTTGTGCGGGCAGATATGTCCGCTGGTTAGTGTACTAACCAGCGGACATATCCGACGGACATGTCGCCGGCGGACAAATTTTAAAGCATGCTTTAAAATTTGTCCGCTGGTCAGACATGTTCGCTAGCCCATACACATGATCGGATTTGCCCGCTGAACTGGTCTGTCGGACCAGTTTCACCGGACAAATTCGATTGTACGTATGCGGCCTAACAGGTTTTCTTCTAAGACTGTCCTGTATTTGGCTCCATCCATCTTTCCATCAACTCTGACCAGCTTTGCTGTCCCTAATGAAGAAAAGCATCCCCACAACATGATGCTGCCACCACCATGTTTCACAGTGGTGTGTTCAGGGTGATGTGCAGTGTTAGTTTTCCACCACACATAGTGTTTTGCTTTTAGGTCAAAAAGTTTAATACTGATCTCCTCTCTTCTTCCACATGCTGTGCCACCCCCCACATGGCTTCTCACAAACTGCAAATAGGATTTCTTATGTCTTTATTTTAACAATGTCTTTCTTCTTGCCACTCTTCCATAAAGGGCAGATTTGTGGAGAGCACAACTAATAGTTGTCCTGTGGACAGATTCTCCCACCTGAGCTGTGGATCTCTGCAGCTCCTCCAGAGTTACCATGGGCCTCTTGGCTGCTTCTCTGATTAATGCTCTCCTTGCCCGGCCCGGTCAGTTTAGGTAGATGGCTATGTCTTGGTAGGTTTGCAGTTGTGCCATACTCTTTCCATTTTCGGATGATGAATTGAACAGAGCTCTGTGAGATGTTTAAAGCTTGGGATATTTTTTATAATCTAACCCTGCTTCATACTTCTCCACAACTTTATCCCTGACCTGTCTTCATGTCTTAATGATGCTCTTTGTTCACTAAGGTTCTCTAACAAACCTCTGAGGGCTTCACAGAACAGCTGTATTTATACTGAGATTAAATTACACACAGGTGGACTCTATTTGCTAATAGGTGACTTCTGAGGGCAATTGGTTCCACTAGATTTTTGTAAGGGGTATCAGAGTAAAGGCGGCTGAATACAAATGCACCCCCACACTTTTTAGATATGTTTTATTTATTTTTTGAAAACCATTTATCATTTTCCTTCCACTTCACAATTATGTGCCACTTTGTGTTGGTCTATCACATATAAAATCCCACTAAAATACATTTACGTTTTTTTTTGTAACATGACAAAATGTGGAAAATTTTAAGGGGTATGAATACTTTTTCAAAGCACTGTAGGTGTGCCTGGTGTTCGTTTATTATAAGAGAAAAATAAATGGGCCTCCCACTACAAAGCTCCTTCTGAAAATGCTCATTTCTTGGCTGTCATGTTGATTTAAAGGCTTCAATCATCTTATAATTTGGTTACTTAAATGTGTTTTGTCTGGAGTCATCCAAATGAAAACCAGCCCAGCCGACTTCACAATCACATCGCACTCCATATCAATCCAAACATCTGCTACTGAAATATTCACAGTAATTACATTTTTGCACTGAAAATGAAACATTGTCAGAAAATGTAAGTCAAGTCAGTTTCTTGTGTCACCAGGAAGGATAAAATCTGTCTGTCCGGATGAAGAATTTCCTTTGTATTCAGATTTAATCAGAGAATTCGAAAAAAAAAAAGCTTCAATGAGCGATTTCACAATCACAGTCTAGAAGTTTTTTTTTTGTGTGTGTACATTTTGTATTAATGTAGTCACGTAGCACCTTACTAACCCTTGAGATTGTAAACTCATATTCTGTATTTAGGACTTGTATCTTTTCTCCTGGAGGGTGTCAATGAGAGAGTATGAGTAAATTTAGTGTGTGCAAAATTGACATTAAATTTTTTTTTGTGTTTCCAGGAAAGATAACTTCGCAAAAATCTGTCTTAAGAAATTTCCTTTTAATGTAATCATTCACAGAATTAGAAGGGGGGGGGGGGAAGAGTTGCAATGAAGAAAATCACAAGATTTCACAATCACAGTCTAGATTTTTTTTTTTTATATATATATATGTATGCTTTTTTTTTTTATAAGATGTCTACGTTTGTTATTAATGTTGTCTTATACAACCTTACAAATCCTTTAGATTGTAAGCTCATATAGCCAGTAGACATGTGCATTCGTTTTCGTCTGAATACATTTTCGCCTGAATTTCAGCTATTTTCATTATTGTTTTAACAAACGAAAACGAAAGTGCAGAATACGAAAACCGAAAGACCAGACATAAACAAATGCTTTATTTTCGGGGTTTTTTGGTCGAACGTGCCTAACCTTCACTCTATTAGTATTATTAGTAAGATTATTTTTCATAGAGAGAAAAGTTTGGACGTTATAGAAAGAAAAGATTTGACATTATAGAGAGAAAAGATTTGACATTATAGAGAGGAAAGATTCGACATTATAGAGAGAAAAGATTTGACATTATAGAGAGAAAAGATATGACATTATAGAGAGGAAAGATATGACATTATAGAGAGGAAAGATATGACATTATAGAGAGAAAAGATATGACATTATAGAGAGGAAAGATTCGACATTATAGAGAGGAAAGATTCCACATTATAGAGAGGAAAGATTCCACAATATAGAGAGGAAAGATTAGAGAGGAAAGATTTGACATTATAGAGAGGAAAGATTTGACATTATAGAGTGAAAAGATTTGACATTATAGAGAGAAAAGATTTGACATTATAGAGAGGAAAGATTTGACATTATAGAGAGAAAAGACTCGACATAGAGAGAGAAGAAAGTTTCGACATATAGAGGAAAGATTCGACATTATAGAGAGGAAAGATTCGACATTATAGAGAGGAAAGATTAGAGAGGAAAGATTCGACATTATAGAGAGGAAAGATTTGACATTATAGAGAGAAAAGATTTGACATTATAGAGAGTAAAGATTCAACATATAGAGGAAAGGTTCGACATTATAGAGAGGAAAGATTAGACATTATAGAGAGGAAAGATTAGAAAGGAAAGATTCGACATTATAGAGAGAAAAGATTTGACATTATAGAGAGGAAAGATTCGACATTATAGAGAGGAAAGTTTCGACATTATAGAGAGGAAAGATTCGACATTATAGAGAGGAAAGATTAAAAAGGAAAGATTTGACATTATAGAGAGGAAAGATTTGACATTATAGAGTGAAAAGATTCGACATTATAAAGTGAAAAGATAAGGGAGCTGTGGTGGCTCAACGTGATTGGCACTGCGCTGACAAGCCGTTCACCTCTGCAGCCAAGGGTTCGGATCCCGGTCTCGGCTACATGTGAATTGAGTTTGGTGGTCTCAGCCCGGCTCCCGGTGGGTGTGCTATGCAAGGTACGCCTGTGCTTAGTACGCCCCCCCCCCCACAAAAACCACCACACTTGCACGCACACGAAATTGGTTTACCACGCACGCACATTGGCCATGCGGTCTCCTAAAAATGAGAGGCGAAGGACCTACGGGGCTGGCTGGGTGGGCTAGACCCCCTCACTCCCTCATAGGGGGAGTCCCTCTGCCCCGTTGGGGTCCCATTGGGCCCCAGTCGGGCTCCCAAGTGGAGCAGGTAGGGTGGGGTGAGTGGGAGGCCCCCCCTCACACCCGCCATTGCCACCGGGGGCATGGAGAAGGATGGCGATTGCCTCCGGGGGGAGGGTCTGCCTACTGCCAACTCCTGCAGTCCGGCTCCTCTCTCTCGAGTTCACGCACAAAAATACACTAAAAAAAAAAAAAGATAAAGTGAAAAGATTAGACATTGTAGAGAGAAAAGATTTGACATTATAGAGAGAAAAGATTTGACATTATAGAGAGGAAAGATTCAACATTATAGAGAGGAAAGATTAGAGAGGAAAGATTCGACATTATAGAGAGGAAAGATTCGACATTATAGAGAGGAAAGATTCAACATTATAGAGAGGAAAGATTTGACATTATAGAGTGAAAAGATTCGACATTATAAAGTGAAAAGATTAGACATTATAGAGAGAAAAGATTCGACATTATAGAGAGGAAAGATTCGACATTATAGAGAGGAAAGATTCAACATTATAGAGAGGAAAGACTCAACATTATAGAGAGAAAAGATTCGACATTATAGATAGGAAAGATTTGACATTATAGAGAGGAAAGATTTGACATATAGAGGAGAGATTTGGCATTATAGAGAGGAAAGATTTGACATTATAGAGAGAAATGATTTGACATTATAGAGAGAAAAGATTAGACATTATAGAGAGGAAAGATTTGACATTATAGAGAGGAAAGATTCGACATATAGAGGAAAGATTTGACATTATAGAGAGAAAAGATTAGACATTATAGAGAGAAAAGATTCGACATTATAGAGAGGAAAGATTAGACATATAGAGGAAAGATTCGGCATTATAGAGTGAAAAGATTAGACATTATAGAGAGAAAAGATTTGACATTATAGAGAGGAAAGATTAGACATTATAGAGAGAAAAGATTCGACATTATAGAGAGAAAAGATTCGACATTATAGAGAGAAAAGATTCGACATTATAGAGAGGAAAGATTCGACATTATAGAGAGGAAAGACTCAACATTATAGAGAGAAAAGATTTGACATTATAGAGAGAAATGATTTGACATTATATAGAGGAAAGATTCGACATATAGAGTGAAAAGATTCGACATTATAGAGAGAAAAGATTCGACATTATAGAGAGAAAAAATTCAACATTATAGAGAGAAAAGATTCGACATTATAGAGTTAAAGATTTGACATTATAGAGAGAAAAGATTTGACATATAGAGGAGAGATTTGACATTATAGAGAGGAAAGATTTGACATTATAGAGTGAAAAGATTCGACATTATAGAGTGAAAAGATTCGACATTATAGAGAGAAAAAATTCGACATTATAGAGAGAAAAAATTCAACATTATAGAGAGAAAAGATTCGACATTATAGAGTTAAAGATTTGACATTATAGAGAGAAAAGATTTGACATTATAGAGAGGAAAGATTTGACATTATAGAGAAATGATTTGACATTATAGAGAGGAAAGATTCGACATATATAGGAAAGATTTGACATATAGAGGAAAGATTCAACATTATAGAGTGAAAAGATTTGACATTATAGAGAGAAAAGATTCAACATTATAGAGAGAAAAGATTCAACATTATTGTGAAAAAGATTTGACATAATAGAGAGGAAAGATATGACATTATAGAGAGAAATGATTTGACATTATAGAGAGGAAAGATTCGACATATAGAGGAAAGATTCGACTTATAGTAAAAAGATTTGACATTATAGAGAGAAAAGATTAGACATTATAGAGAGAAAAAAATTCAACATTATAGAGAGAAAAGATTTGACATTATAGAGAGAAAAGATTTGACATTATAGAGAGAAAAGATTTGACATTATAGAGAGAAAAGATTCGACATTATAGAGAGGAAAGTTCGCTGCTGGAATTGGGAGGGGGAGGTAATATAAAAATAATGATGATGATGAATGTTATTGGCTGATTGTAATCAAAGAGGAGGAGTAGTAAAATAGCTAGAACTAACTTGACAATATAACATGAACGACGAAGATTCGACAAAGCTTCGAAAAACATACAAACATACAAACGTAGAATCTGTCATTGAAGGCTTAAGGTGTCTGTCGAATGTTCAAAGAAGATTTGACGGAGCAGCTAAACTGTACGACGCTGCAATCGTACATTTCTGGTCAAATGCTCCCCCCATAGGCTATAGATAAATACTAATGTTGGTTGACTAGTAATAATAATTAATAAATATAATTATTACTAGTGTCATACAACATTAGATTTCTTCTATAGTTTGTGTGCGGAACAATTCGACATACAGTTTCGCTGCTCCGTCGAATCTTCTTTGAACATTCGACAGACACCATAAGTATTTAATGGCAGATTCCACCTAAATTCATTCGGATTTTCGGACAAATGCAATTTCTAACGAAAAACTAAACAAATAAAAATGAATTTTGGGAGTAACTAAATAAATGTATTTTTCGGACGAAAACGAAATTCCGAAACAAAATATTTCAGTGTGCACATATCTAATGGCCGGAACGTTTTTCCTTATTGAATTTTTTCTTCTGGAAAGTGTTTTAAAGTACAATTGCAAAAACTTGGATGAGTAAATTTATTGTGCCAAAATTATTTTGTCATTGCCAACATTTTCACTATTTTCCAACATGCAAGAAAAAAAAATATCCTGCATGCACAACTTTTGTTTTAGTCCAGGGGGTTCTGGCACAAACTGTTGCAATTACAAAACCTTGGATGAATACATTTATTGTGTCAAAATTTACTTTGTCATTTGCAAAATGTAAGAAAAAAAAAAATGCACGCACAGCTTTTTTTTTTTTTGTCCAGGGGGTTGTGGCACAAATTGTGGCAATTGCAAAAACTTGAATGAGTGAATTTATTGTGTCAACATTTTCAACATTTTCCAACATGCACTAAAAAAAAAAATGCTGTGTGCACAACTTTTTTTTTACCCAGGGGGTTGTGGCACAAACTGTCGCAATTGGAGATTATCCAAAATCTTGCGAGAAGCCCTTAAGTCAGGCATGTCCAAAGTCCGGCTCGCGGGCCAATGATGGCCTGCGTTCCGGTTTTGACTGGCCCGCCTGGTTACTTGGACATATATATCTTTTGTGGCCCCCGACGATCTCCCAGCGCCGGGGCCACAAAGATGTATATGCCTTGGAACGGGACAGGGAGGAAGCGGGATGAGCGCCGCACACACAGGAGAATTTCCTGTTTACAGACGGCCTCGGTAATAGAAAGTGTCGCGCTGCCATTGGATGACTGCTCTGTCCATCAAAGGAGGCGGGACTTTCTATTAAAGAGGCCGCTGTGTAAACAGGAGATGCTTCTGTAATTAATCTTTGGTGGTCGTGAGTGCATTCCTGGCAATGGTGCTGCATTCCTGGCAATGGTGCTGCATTCCTGGCAATGGCGAGTGCATTCCTGGTAATGGCGAGTGCATTCCTGGTAATGGTGAGTGCATTCCTGGCAATGGAGCTGCATTCCTGGCAATGGTGAGTGCATTCCTGGCAATGGTGCTGCATTCCTGGCAATGGTGAGTGCATTCCTGGCAATGGTGAGTGCATTCATAGCAGTGGTGAGTGCATTCCTGGCAATGGTGAGTGCATTCATAGTAGTGGTGAGTGCATTCCTGGCAATGGTGAGTGCATTCCTGGCAATGGTGAGTGCATTCCTGGCAATGGTGAGTGCATTCCTGGCAATGGTGGGTGCATTCCTGGCAATGGTGGGGTGCATTCCTGGCAATGGTGGGTGCATTCCTGGCAATGGTGAGTGCATTCCTGGCAATAGTGAGGCTACTTTCATGGCAATTTTGGGTCTGCAGATGGGCACTTGTGGGTCTGCAGATGGGCACTGACCCTTATTTTGCTTCACAGTTCTTTATTTAAATGTATACATTTTTCCTGAAACTTCCCTCTTAGGCCGCGTACACACCATCGGACATATCCGATGAAAACGGTCCGCGGACCATTTCCATCGGATATGTCCGATCGGGAGTTTGATCCGATGGCGTGTACACACCATCGGATCAAATTCCCCGCCGCCGGACGGCGCGGTGACGTGGCGGTGACGCGGCGGTGACGTTGACGCCGCCACGTCACCGCTACGTCACCGCACCAGGAAGTAAAACACTTCCGCGCATGCGCCGAATCCATTCGGCGGCGGCGCGGCGGCGGTGGGGGACGACATGTCTGCTGGTAAGTGTACTAACCAGCAGACATGTCGGGCGGACAGATTCCCACCGGATAGATTTCAAAGCATGCTTTGAAATCTGTCGGGTGGAGAAATCTGTCCGCTAGCCCATACACACGAGCGGAGATGTCTGCTGAAACGGTCCATCGGACCGTTTTCAGCGGACATATCCCCTCGTGTGTACGAGGCCTTAAAGTTAAGGTGTGTGTTATATGCCAATAAATAATACGCCTGAGCTCATCTCTTCACCACACACAGCCACAAAGGCGTGTATTAGTTGCTCGGACAAACAGACTTAGACCGAATTTTAATGGTTTAAAGAATGTCAGGCAAAATTGTCGGCCCTCACGCACATTCACTTCATCGAATCTGGCCCTCTTTGAAAGAAGTTTGGACACCCCTGCCTTTAAGCGGGGGTTCCGCGGCAAACTTTCTTTTTTTTTTTTTTCAGCATTCACTGGGGTATAACAATGCAAAGGTACACTCACTACTTTGGTCGCTGCACATATCCGCTATCTGTTTTCTCTGCAAAGAAGTATTTTTAAAATCCGTCCGAGGGAGTTTCCATTTTGCTTGTGGGCATTGTGAAGCCCACAAGCAATCACTTCCTGGAAGCGTTGAATGCTGATCTCCCAGCATTCACCGCTCATTCTCGTGCCTGCGCACTGTTCTGGTACCTAATGGCAATATTTATAGTCATGCCGGTTTATAAAATGGCGCAATTAGAGACGTCCTCGTCACGTGACCAAGGTCACGCGTCACTTTGTGTGTGAAATCTCTCGAGATTCACATTGCATTTTTGGAGAGAGGTCTCACAACGCATTGCGGCACAGAGGAAAGGATAAGATACGCCTACTCCCGCAGGAGGTGAATTCCACAAAGTCATAGTTTACATGGCTATACTACGGTATTTATTTTATTAAATGTTATGGCAATTCAGTATGTGCGTTGTGCAAGGATTGTTTTAAAATAATGTTGTTAGTTTGGGTGAGTCTCCGCTTTAAGTGGACCTTCATTTTCTAGTCTAAAACATTTGCATCTGTCACGTAAAATAACATTTACCGATGTCAAGTAAAGTGGGCAGGGAGTATTCTGGGATTTTATATATCTGGGCTGTCCAGGTCACATTTACTCCCATACGAGTAGACGTCAAACACTCAACGTGGATGGTGGAATCATCACATAGGGGTACGGTACCCTCGCCTCCGAACGTGGTGACCTGTCCCAGAGAGAGCAGACACAGAGAGTAGAGGAATACAATCATCAGAGACTATTCAATTTCATAGAAACTTGCTTTAATTATGGTTATTTATTTTTTATATTTATATAAACGTAATAACTCAAATCTGGCCTTGCGTTACAAATTTCCTAAAACAGAACTAAATCTTAATCGGTTTTAACCATTTTTAATCCCCTTGCTGCTAGCTTTAGTAAATAGATTGAAGGGTATATTCTTATAACTTGCAGCTCCGGAAGATGACCAGGCCATTTTTTGCGACACAGCACTGCGTTGTTTTAACTGACAATTGCGTGGTCATGCGACACTGTACCTAAATAAAAATGTTGTCCTGTTTTTCCCACAAATAGAGCTTTCTTTGGTGGTGTTTGATCACCTCTGCGGTTTTTATTTAAACTTTAAGGCCTCGTACACACGAGTAAATCTGTCTGCTGGAAACGGTCTGCTGGACCGTTTCAGCAGACAGATTCGATCGTGTGTACGAGCAAACCGACAGATTTGGCCAACCGACAGATTTCAAAGCATGCTTTGAAATCTGTCGGCTGGGAACCCATCCGCCCTACATGTCTACTGGTTAGTATGCTAACCAGCAGACATGTCTTCTCGCACACGCGCCGAATGATTTTGACGCATGCACGGAAGTGTTTTACTTCCTGGTGCGGTGAGGTGGCGGGGATTTTGGTTTGCTCGTGTGTACACGCGAGCAAACCAAAATCCAAGCAGACAGATCTGTTCAAATCGGTCGGTCCGACCGATTTGAACAGATAGATTGCCTCGTGTGTACGAGGCCTTAAACTTTTCCCTATTTTAAAGTGAATAAAATGTCTGACTTGTGAATACCTTTGAAACCGTTTAAGATATTTAGGTTCACTATGTGTTCTCGCAAATTGCTTGTGCCGTGATGGTGACTCCTATGCACATGTGCGGGAGTGACGTCATCTTGGCACGGCCAGAGAGTGTGAACCCAGAAGGAAGACAAAGGTAAAGATGGAAGCACATGGAGCAATGACAGCTCAGCACTAGAGGGCATCATTTGATAGGTAAGTCTGTCATAATGTGCTAATACACCATGCATACTGGAATATTATGGCACCAACCACCTGAGGTCCGTATAAAACAACAACAGCAATAAAAAAAAAGAGTTTAATACTGCTTTAATTTTCAAAAGTTTAAAGCATAATGCCCACTAGGGATGAGCCGAACACCCCTGGGGTTCGGTTCGTACCAGAACCTGAGAACAGATTAAAAGTTTGTGTGAATTTTAGAACCCTGTTAAAGTCTATGGGACTCGAACGTTTGAAATCTAAAGTACTAATTTTAAAGGCTAATATGCAAGTTATTGTCCTAAAAAGTGTTTGGGGACCCGGGTCCTGCCCCAGGGGACATGTATTAATGCAAAAAAAGTTTTAAAAAACTGCCGTTTTTTCAGGAGCAGTGATTTTAATAATGCTTAAAGTGAAACAATAAAATTGAAATATTCCTTTAAATTTCGTACCTAGGGGGGTGTATAGTATGCCTGTAAAGTAGCGCTTGTTTCCTGTGCTTAGAACTGTCCATGCACAAAATGTAATTTCTGAAGGAAACAAGTCATTTAAAATCACTCACCTTAGGGTCTGGTATGGATATTAAGGGGAACCCTGCATCTAATTAAAAAAAAAATTGCCGTGGACCCCCACACATTTTTTTTTATGAATGACTTTTCTCTGTATTGCCGGGAGCCGACAATTCATTATAGCCGCGAGTGATTTTAAATTACTTTTTTTCCTTCAGAAGTGACACTTTGTGCAGGGACAGTTCTAAGCACGGGAAACAAGCGCTACTTTACAGGCATACTATACACTCCCCCAGGTACGAAATTTAAAGGAATATTTCACTTTTATTGTTTCACTTAAAGCAATTATTAAAATCACTGCTGCCAAAAAAACTGCAGTTTTTAAAACTTGTTTTTGCATTGATACATGTTCCCTGGGGCAGGATCCAGGTCCTCAAACACTTTTTAGGACAATAAGTGGCATATTAGCCTTTAAAATTAGCACTTTAGACGTTCGAGTCCCAAAGACTTTAACAGAGTTCTAAAGTTCACACAAACTTGCCGTGAACACCACAAATAGTTTGTTGTTCGGCAAACAGGCAGTGTTCGAGTCGAACATGAGTTCTACTCAAACTCGAAACTCATCCCTAATGCCCACCATTATTTAATTTTTTTCAAATTTTTTTTACTTTTATTAATGAGTAATTATTATTTTTAGCTTACTTTTCTGCTCATCATACGTGCTTAGACTAGACATGTGCACTCCCGAAAAATTTGTTAGCTTTTAAGCTTTTTTCGTAAATTCAGAATTCGCTAATTAGAAAATTAGAAAATTAGAAAATTCGGAAATTAGAAAATTCTGAATTAACTAATTTGGCAAAATTAATTAAAAACTCCTTGCTAGTAGCGGTTTGAACCCCCTTTAGCCTTCAGAACTGTCTTCGTTCTTCATGGCATAGATTCAACAAGGTGTTAGAAACATTCCTCAGAGATTTTGGTCCATAGTGACATGATGTTCCACCACATCCCTAAAGGGTCTCTATTGGATGAGATGTGGTGAGTGAGGAGGCCATTGGAGTACAGTGACCTCATTGTCCAGTTGTGAGATGATTGGAGCTTTGTGACATGGTGACATTATCCTGCTGAAAGGAGCCATCAGAAGATGGGGACACTGTAGTCATAAAGGATGGACATGGTCAGCAACAATACACAGGGAGGCCGTGGGGTTTAAACATTGCTTAATTGGTACTAAGGGGCCCAAAGTGTGCCAAGAAAATATCCCCACACACCATTAAACCACCAGCAGTCTGGACCGGTGATACAAGGGAGGATGGATCCATGATTTCATGTTGTTTACACCAAATTCTGACCCGACCATCTGAAAGTTGCAGCTGAAATCGAGACTCATCAGACCAGGCAACGTGCTTCTGTGTGAATTGTAGCCTCAGTTTCCTGTTTTTAACTGACAGGAGTGGCACCCGGTGTGGCCTTCTGCTGCTGTAGACCATCTGCTTCAAGGTTCGATGTGTTGTGCATTCAAAGATGGTATTCTGCATACCTTGGTTGTAACGAGTGCTTATTTGAGTTACAGTTTTTGTAATACTCAGACCAGCCCGTCTGGCACCAACAACCATGCCACGTTCAAAGTCACCTAAATCTCCTGTCTTCCTCATTCTGTTGCTTAGTTTAAACTTCAGAAAGTCATCTTTACCACATCTAGATGTCTAAATGCATTGAGTTGCTGCCTTGTGATTGGCTGAATAGCAATGTGTGCTACCAAGCAATTAAACGGGTGGCCTAATAAGGTGGTTGGTGAGTGCATAGGAAAATTTCACAAACTCCTCCCTATGAAAAACAGATAATGTTGTCCACAATGATGCTAATGAGTTGACCATACAGAGGGGATAAAGCTACACTTATCCTTTAAATATCCAGCAATGGACAACAGAAGATTCATTTTATTTTCTAAAATGTCCCTGCTAGTGATTGGATGTTTGTTCTGTCCCACTTTACACTTCTATAAATCATGTCCATAATATTATTTCTGTAGAGGAATTGAAGAGATCCTACCTGGATATGGCAGAGTCCTCTGGCCCTCAGATCATCCAATATAAAGGTTCTAAATGCTTCTAATAATCCAGCGTAGTCATCAGTACACATTTTACCAGCGGGGAGCAAGAGCTGGAACCAAGCCCGAGTCTGGATCATACTGAATGGCTCCATCCCTGAAAACACAGTGGCCAAATTTGTACTATAATAATCATTAAATCGTCCCCTCCACTCCTCCCAGGACCTCCTGCTCTCTAGCTCCCTTGTTACCTCCTCCCATGCTCGCCTTCAGGACTTCTCCAGAGCCTCTCCCATCCTCTGGAACTCCCTTCCCCGGTATGTCCGATTAGCCCCATACCCTGTCCACCTTTAGGAGATCCCTGAAAACTCATTTATTCAGGGAAGCCTATCCCACACCCACCCAACAACTGTCCCCAAGTCACCCCCATCAAATCATTCTCTGAAGCTATAACCCCCCCCCCCCCCTTTAGAATGTAAGCTCTACAAGCAGAGCCCTCCTGTACCTTATGTATTGAACTGTACTGCAATTGTGCTGCCCCCCTCTACATGTAAATCGCTGCGTAAACTGTTGGCGCTATATAAATTGTGTATTATAATAATAATAAAAAACAACTGCTATGGAGACAATGACCAATGGTACAGCCAACAAAAACCTGGAAAAAAAGTAAATGAAAAGGTAAAAAGAAATAAAACTTGATTTGTTCCTTTAAAGGTGCCTGGATGGCACGGCAAATCAAACGGGACTTGCTGTCTCTTCCTGGTACTTGTGGTCAGCCCCAAAGGCAAGGCACATACACATCCTTGGGGGGGGGGCAGCTATCTCTTCTTGGTTCTTGCAGTCAGCCCCATGATGGCCCAGCACCCTGATAGCACAGTACATGATCATCATCAGGGACCAGCTGTCTCTTCCTGGTTCTTGCAATCGCCCCCCTGATAGCCTCTCACCTATATGACATCATCAGGGGACCAGCTGCAAGAACCAAGAAAAGACAGCCAGCTCCTATGGTGTCAGAGAGGGAAATGGTGGAGTAGGACCAGGTGTGGAGCATTGGAGAGGCACTTTTTTTTATAGAACAATGCTTGGCCTGTGAGTAGATTTATTGAAGATAAACCACCTGGCCAGATAAGAGGGCAGTAGAAAAAATAAAACTGGGATGGACTTTCTTTTAATGGGTTTTAATAGTGACATCCCCCCCCCATCCCTCTATTATACAGATGTCAGAGAGAGCAAACCAGAAAGCAAACAACATTTGCTGTGCTATTTCTTTAGTTAAACCCTAGTGCTCTGGAAATCCTGTATCATGAGTAAAATCTGTATGCAATGTTTATTTGTAATATATATATATATATATATATATATTTGGAATAATTTAGAAAACGTATAGATTTTTTTTTAATTCTAATAAAATCGACCCCGAACTACAATATTTTCATAGTCCAGAATCCCCTTTAGAACACGATCAGTAAATTGTTCTTACTCTGGCAGGGCTGGCTGTGTGGTGGCTGCAGTATCCAGAGATGAGAATTCGGGTCACATGTAAAAGTAGAAGTAGAGAATAGGTTGGTGTAGCCCTTTTGACACACAAGCTGACATTTTTGCACCTTATTCCCAGAATCCAGGAGCTCAGAACAGAATATAGATCCGTGATTGATTTCCTTGATGCCAAAGGGAAGTGGACACACCGGGGCTAGAAACAAAAGGTAACATTATGTAAGTTATAGTATCTAAACAACCAGACAACAGTTACATGTAAAGGTAGAGCAGCATAGGTGCAAAATCTTTTCAATACAAAGTTTGTTTTAACCACTTAAGACCCAGACCATTATGCAGGTTAAGGATCCTGCCCCTTTTTGCGATTCGCCACTGCGTCACTTTAACTGACAATTGCGTGGTCGTGCGACGTGGCTCCCAAACAAAATTGGCGTCCTTTTTTTCCCACAAATAGAGATTTCTTTTGGTGGTATTTGATCACCTCTGCAGGTTTTTATTTTTTGAGCTATAAACAAAAATAAAGTGACAATTTAAAAAAAAAAAAAAATGTTTTTCTTTTTGCTATAATAAATATCCTCCAAAAATATATATAAAAAAAATGTCCTCAGTTTAGGCTGATACATATTCTTCTACATATTTTTGGTAAAATCGCAATAAGCCTTTATTGATTGGTTTGCGCAAAAGTTATAGCGTTTACAAAATAGGGGATAGTTTTATGCCATTTTTATTACTAGTAATGGCGGCGATCAGTGATTTTGTTCATGACTGCGATATTATGGTGGACACATCGGACACTTTTGACACATTTTTGGGACCATTGTCATTTTCACAGCGAAAAGTGCTATAAAAATGCACTGGTTACTGTGATAATTACAACGGCAGTGAAGGGGTTAACCACTAGGTGGCGCTGTAGGGGTTAAGTGTGGCCTAAGGGAGTGATTCTTACTGTAGGGGTGTGTGGCTATAGGCGTGACCTCACTGATCGATGTTCCCTATATCAGGGAACAGACGATCAGTGTCACTGCCACAGAGAAGAACGGGGAAGGTGTTTACACACACCTCTCCCCGTTCTTCAGCTCCGGTGACCGATCGCGGTACACCGGCGGCGATCGTGTTTGCGGGTCCCGTGGGTGCGGTCACGGAGCTTTGGACCAGGTCGCGCACACGACTCGCGGCTGGGCTCTAAGGCTGCGTACACACGATCGGTTAAGGCTAGTTTCATCGGTCCAAACCGATCGTGTGTACGGCCCATCGGACCGTCGTCCGTCGGACCAAAGTTTTAAAACTTGCTTTAAAATCGGACCGATGGACGCCTGACCATCGGACCTAAGCGATAGTTAGTACGCAAAAGCATCGGACCAAAAACCCGCGCATGCTCAGAATCAAGTCGACGCATGCTTGGAAGCATTGAACTTTGTTTTTCAGCACGTCGATGTGTTCTACGTCACCGCGTTCTGACACAATCGGATTTTGGACTGATGGTGAGTACGCACATCAGACCATCAGACCACTTCAGCGGTGAACCAATGAAAACGGTCCGTCAGACCATTCTCATCGGGTTGTACGTGGCCTTAAAGGCAACGTACAGGTACGTACATGTGCCCAGCCATGCTATTCTGACAACGTATATGTGCAGGAGGGGGTCCTTAAGCGGTCCTTAAGTGGTTAAAAACCTTATATATGAATATTATGAATATGTATATACGCACATAAGAAAAAAAAAACATATTTATATTAACACTTGTATGCCAGCTTTGACCAGATACACAATCATTGCGTTTTACTGCTCCTTCTAATGCCGCGTACACCCAATCGTAATTTCCGACAAGAAAAGTTCTATGTGAGCTTTTGGTCGGAAATTCTGACCATGTGTAGGCTCCATCGGACATTTTCTATTAGAATTTCCGACAGTAAAAAAGGTCAAACTTTCCGACGGGAAAGGTTCTTGTCGGAAGTTCTGATCGTCTGTATGCAATTCCAACGCACAAAAAAAACATGCATGCTCGGAATCAATTTGACGCATGCTCGGAATCATTGAACTTCATTTTTCTCGGCTCGCTGTAGAGTTGTACATCACCGCGGTCTTGACGGTCGGAATTTCAGACAACATTTCCGACATGCAAAATTCTGACGCATGCTTGGAAACAATTTGACGCATGCTCGGAAGAATTGACGGTCGAAAGTTCTGAGAACTTTTGTGTGACCATGTTGCAAGCCAAGCTAGAGCGGAATTCCATTGGAAAAACCATCCAAGGTTTTTCAGGTGGAAAATCCGATCGCGTGTACGTGGCATTAGGAGAATGGCTTATTGAGATATTGCAGTTACTAATCTATACTGGTCCTAGTGGGTAAGCTACAAATCTTAAATGTAATAATATAACAAAAGAATGGAAGAGTACGCATGTTAATGTGTGCAAATTCAATAAAATATTGCTTTAAAAGTGAATACTGCAATATTAATGCAAAATAGGACCTTACTATAAACTCAATAGACATTCCCTTCAAAAGTGAACATGTGCTTCCCCTATGTGTGGGAATGGTGATGCACCCAGACTCCATTGACTGTGATCACTGCTCAATGACAATGTTCACTGGCTAACCAACCAGTAGTCTAAAAATGATAAAATGGTCTGCAAATGATATTAGTTGGAGATCCAATGTAGTGAAACAGAACATACCCTGGCACGGGGAGCCTGACCTTTCCGTCACGGGGACCCGAGTCCCAGCAGCCTCCTCACCGGTTGGGAATAGGCAATAGCACACATTGCTATCCGGGTCACACTGCTCCCGGGTCCCATTTCCGCTACAAGCAACACCGATCCCTCCACCTTGTGCGTTGTCTTCAGTCAATATGGCGCAGGGGCTTGGACCTAAAGGTGACATAGAATAATATTTTATCTAATCCCCAAAATTATAAATGTAATATATTGCAAGGTACTTGCGGAAAATGTACTTAACCCAAAATAAAGAAAACAAATGCAGCCACCACATCTAATGCCGTGTACACACGATAATTTTTCGGGTTGTATAAAATAAAGTTTTTCAGGCTCTAGAAAAAAACAATGGCCCAGATTCATAAAGCAATTACACCTGTCTAACTGGTGTTAGACAGGAGTAATTTCAAATTCTGCGCGCCGTATCACTAGTTTGAATCCTCAAACCATGATACGGTGGCTTCGGGCTTCGATCCGAGAGGCTTACGTCTTCGTAAGCCTTCGGATCTACGCTGCGATATTTTTGCGGCCGCTGGGAGGAGTTTGCGTCGTTTTGATGCGTCGGGATATGCAAATGTGTTTTTACGGCGATCCACGAAGATACAAGCGGTCTTCGCAATCGCTTACGTCTGTTTTTTTTTACGTACTGTTAGACCAGCTTTTTGCTGGTCTAACGGTGCGTAGCCCATGTTAAGTATGGCCGTCGTTCCCGCGTCGAATTTAATTTTTTTTTTTTTTGCGTAACTCGTTCGGGAATAGAAATGTCCGTAAACGACGCTACTCAAACAACGAATGACGTAACGACGTGATTTCGCGCAATGCACGGCGGGAACTTTGCGAACGGAGCATGCGCAGTTCGATCGCCGCGGGAACGCGCCTATTTTAAATCCTTCACGCCCCCTACTCGTGTAGATGGATTGCGACGGGAGAAATACACTACGCCGCCGTCGTTTACTGGACAAAATCTACCTGGATTCCACGTAGAGCCAGGTAAAAAACGGCGGCGTAGTGTATTTCTGATACGCTACGAGAATCCAATTCTCTCTGAATCTGGGCCACTGTTTTTTTCAACTTGATCATTAAACCGGCCTTGCCTACACACGATTGTGAAAAAAAATGCTCTAGCAAAGCGCGGTGACGTACAACACGTAAGACGGCCCTTTAAAGGGGGAAGTTCCATGCAGATGGTGCCACCCTTTGGGCTGCTTTTGCTGATTTCATGTTAGTAAAAGACGATTCGCGCTTTTCTGTCTGTTACAGCGTGATGAATGTGCTTACTCCATTACGAACGCTAGTTTTAGCAGAACGAGCGCTCCCATCTCATAAATTGCTTCTGAGCACGCACAAATTTTTCACGTCGTTAAAGCCCACACACATGACCATTTTTTACAACCTTAAAAACGACAACGTTAAAAACGTTGTGAAAAAATAGAGCATGTTCAAATTATTTTTTGCCCGTTTTTCAGAACCCGAAAAATGCTCTGAAGCCCACACACAATCGTTTTTAATAACATTAAAAAAAAATATGTAATTTTTTAGAACCCGAAAATCGGTCGTGTGTACACGGCATAAGGACTAGTATGCTGTAATATATATTATTTTTCTTGAGTTTAGTCATACTTTATGTATGCATTACACTTTTCTTTGTGTTAAGATATACTTAATGTACACATACAATTTATGTCAAGTGAAAAAGTTCTCAGAAAAAGATTGTATAACTTACAATTTGTGTTCTTCAAGGCATTCACGTCTTTTGGGATGGCTTCACCACTCACGGGACTCACACACCAAGAATCTGTGTCTGATCTTTGTAAAGGAACATACTGCCCGGCCTAAAATAGAGGCATGCCATTATTTAATAAAAATAACAAGATAAAAGTGAATAGCGCCATAAAAGATAAAACTAAAACTTTGCTACAGTTTTCCCCTTCAATCCATAGATTTTTCTACTGCAATCTTTTATGATGTCAAGCCACGAGCTCAGGCCGCGTACACACGGCAGAGATTCTCGGCAGAAACCAGCGAGAAGCTCGCTGGGATCCTCATTCTGCCGAGAACCTCGGCCGTGTGTACGGTTTCAGCGAGCATTCCGTCGGGAAAGCCGTCGAGACAAAATAGAGAGCAGGTTCTCTATTTGCTCGATGGCCCATCGAGAACCATGGCTCGACGCCTTTCCCGGCGGCTTGGTCGACAATTTCGACGGCCGGACGAGAACCTCGACGGGCGGAACGATGTGTTTGGCCCGTCGAGGTTCTCGTACGTGTGTACGCGGCCTCACTCTTCTTTCTCCTCCTATCAGCATGTTTTTAGTACATTAACTGATTGGCTCATTGTGCTGCTTCTTCCTCTCACAATGCAACCCTGCTGTACAGTTACTGCAAGCAGCTGATACCAGGTCAGATTCAGGAACTTGCACTGATCGAACACAAATTTTCCAGCAGTTCCATTCAACAGGAGTCAATAGGCTGACTACTCTCAAACGGGAAGAGCGTTAAGGAAATTGTAAAATTTGTTAATTTTATTCTATTTTATATTTTGTATTGCACACTGCACTCACTGTACAAACGGCACTAAAAATCTTTTCATTACATGTTTGCACCCTTTCAAATCCTGATTAGAATTAGCTTGCCTATGTTACGCCCCTTGTTACCATAAGGCCACTTTCACACTGAGGCCTTTTAGAGGTGTTTTTGCGCTACAAATAGCACCTGAAAAGCATTTGCAGGACAGGAAAAAAAGTCCTGCAAGCAGCATCTTTGGGGTGGTTTAGGAGTGCTGTATACAGCACTCTCAAAATGCCCCTGAAATCAATGGTCAGCGCTGCCGAAGCACCTGCAAAGCCCTTTGTGTGTGTGTTAAAAGCGCTAGCGGCCGAAAAAGCGCCGCTAAAACTAGAATAAAGCACTGCTAAAACTAGCTGTTCTTTACCGCTAATGTGGCCGCTGCTTTAGTGTGAAAGTGGCCTAAAAAGTACAATTGTAATATTAATATGATACCTAAGTAATCATGTGTTTAACCCCTTAAAGCGGAGTTCCACCCTTAAAATCACTTTGTTTCATTACATCCAGCATACTGGCGTCAGTGCCAGTATGCTGTTTATTTTTTTTTTTAATGCACGTACTTACTTTATATAAAATCATTGAATTTCTGGCGCACCGCGGAATGTCGCCGCTATAAGGCGTCACGCCTTCCGGAAACAGCCGATTAGCATTCGGCTTTTCTCGGCGCCTGCGCACAGACCCAGGAGCTGACTGCGCAGGCGCCGTATATAGCCGCGTCACACCCTCCGAAAAAACCCGAACTAGGACCGGCTATTTTCGGCGCCTGCGCAGTCAGCTCCTGGGTCTGTGCGCAGGTGCCGAGAAAAGCCGAATGCTAATCGGCTGTTTCCGGAAGGCGTGACGCCTTATAGCGGCGACATTCCGCGGTGCGCCAGAAATTCAATGATTTTATATAAAGTAAGTACGTGCATTAAAAAAAAAAAAAAACAGCATACTGGCGCTGATGCCAGTATGCTGGATGGAATGAAACAAAGTGATTTTAAGGGTGGAACTCCGCTTTAAGGACCGCCGTATGTACATATACGTCGGCAGAATGGCACGTACAGGCACATTGGCGTACCTGTACGTCCCTGCCTAGACGTGAGGCGGGGGTCCAATCGGGACCCCCCGGTACATGCAGCGGTTCCGTAGGCTGTGCGAGCGATCCGGGATGAGGGGGCGGCTGTTCGTTTTTGTCTGCCCCCTCCGCATCGCTACCAGCCAATGGGCGTCCTCCCCCGCCCTCTTCCTGTGTAAACACAGGAAGGGGGAAGTGATTTAATCTCTCCTCTCGGCGGTATTTTTAACCGCCGCTAAGGAGAGAAGACATCACAAGTGAGTCTGCACCAACACTACACTGACACCAGGACATGTAGGCACATTAACCCCCCCGATCACCCCCCCCCCACCACCCCCCTGTCACAGTGTCACTGAATGCAGTGATTATATATTTACTAATCACTGCATTTAGTGTCAATTGACAGTTAGTGTGACAGGCAGTTAGTGTTAGGTCCAGGGCAGCCCCCGTACCCCCCTAATAAAGTTTTAACCCCTTGATCACCGCCCTAGTTAACCCTTTCACCCCCTATTGCCAGTGTCACTAAGCGATAATTTTTCTGATCGCTGTATTAGTGTCACTGTTGCCGCTAGGTAGCTAGTTTTTTTTTTATTGCGATTATTTTTACTAAAGACATGTGGCTGAATACATTTTGGCCTAAATGTTTGACTAAAATTTAGTTTATTTGATTTTTCTTATAACAAAAAGTAAAAAATATAGATTTTTTTTCAGAAATGTCACTCTATTTTTGTTAATAGCGCAAAAAAATAAAAATCGCAGAGGTGATTAAATACTATCAAAAGAAAGCTCTCTTTGTGGGAAGAAAAGGACGCAAATTTTGTTTGGGAGCCACGTCGCACGACCGCGCAATTGTCTGTTAAAGCGACGCAGTGCCGAATTGTAAAAATGCCTCTGGGCATTTAGCAGCATATTGGTCCGGTCCTTAAAAAACTTAAATTGTGCCAAATAAACAGAACAGTTATTTGGAAAGATGCTGAGTGTCTTTTGTGTCTGTTCCTTACTGCAGTAGTTATTATTTAATTTGAAATCACTAATCAATATGAATATAGGAGTTGCCTATCTATAACATTTCCAGAACAGTTGGCGAGCCAGCCAGGAGGGAATTTACAGGTAACCCCGAGAATCCGAAACGAAAAGCTTGAAACGATCTGGGAATTTCTTATATCAGCCAGCTGAAGTAAGCCTGTGGCTTACATTTGAGTTATCAGACTTCCATCATCTGTAAGGCATTTTAGGGGAAAAAGGTACCATTTTACTCCCCTTAATCAAACGGTATTGATTGGTGGTTATATGTTTCGCCATCACTGTCTACATTCCATTGGAGTGTCATAGATAACAAAGGGAAGAATATAAGAAATGAAATTCAGCCCAACCCAAGCAAAACTCCTCCTTGTGGTGAAAAGGAGAGGGGAGGTTGTTCTATGGTCCTGCCCTAGCATGATACCGCTGCAATATAGTAAGGTGGGCAAGTGAGTATTGCCACCCTAGGACAATAAAGAGTTACTGGCTGGATCAGGTAGTGAAAATAAAGGGGGTAAAACGCCTCAATAAAAGAAAATAAATGCAGCCATCACATCTAAAGACCGACTGGTAAGTTGCAATATATAAGATTTTTGTTTTTGTGTTTGCAGTGCTCACACCACAGAAGTTTTGATATGAGGCCTCTAACAAAAGAAAAAAAAAGTTTTTGGGTAAATCAAACATTGTTATAATGAACTCTACAATTAGATCAATATGTTACAGAAGCTAGAGGGAGCAAAAATTGTACATATCTCTAATAATTGGGCAAGCTTACTTTCCCTCATTTTTTTTACTGCTACCAAGCAGGGACTATAAGGCTAGATGCAAATTGAGGTTAGCTAAAAGTTTGTTAACAACTGGTCCAAAATATTTATGTATACTTTTTTTGCCTCCTTATCAACACGTTTGAGGAAAAAATTACAACAAATATTAATGAAAAAAATATACCAATTTTTACCCAGACCAGGCTTTATAAGCGAGTCATTATGCATTAAGTTACCTCTGTACACTTTGGTATAAATTCTTCATATGCGCCAGTACTAAGAGTAGAAGATTTTCTTGGCAACCAGCTGGAGATCAGGGCTTTTGTTTCAGCTCGTTGGCATTGTGTTTGGCCTTCAGAGAAAGAGGGTTTACATATTTAACTTTGTGTTAACAACCATTTGTTAAACAGGGCATTTCCTGTAATATGTAGTATTTGCCAAGCTTTATGTGGACCTTCAGGCTCCTTTTCAATTTTAGCTTAATTATTATTATTTTTTTAACAAATTTAGCACCCTTTTTCGTCTAGGTAAGAATGATATATCCCCCAAGTTACCCAAGACTCCTGGGATACAGACATAATTTCGCCAGGAGGCCCTAGAGGAAACCTACAATAGATGTGCATGCATCGTTTCACCAGGGAATGGCTGGATGAACCCGGAAGAGACAGCCATGCCAATCATGACTTACAAGAGAAAGGTGGCAGCACAAGACAGGACCTTTAGTAGGAGAAGGGTGTGGGAGAAGAAGACAATGCTACATGTGTTTTTCTTGTAAGTATATTTATGTAGCTTAGAAAGAAGACAATGCGTAAAGGGCACATCAACTGTATTTTACATTTTTGTGGGGGGGGGGGGTTGAAGTTCATTTTTAATATTTTATTGATAGAGGGTTGACTGTATCCACCATCCCCTTTGGATATTTGGATATTGTTCCTTGCAGTCACCAGGAGATAAAATACCAAGCAAACCTTATGCAAGGTGCTGGTATTCAGAGCAAGCAATCGGAATTAATATTTACTTGTGTTCTTGAGTGTTGTTGTCAAATGTTGGCTATTACATTTGAATGCAGCACATCTTAAACACATCTATTTGAAAGCAATAGGCTGCATGTGACCTGTGTTGTCTGCAATGCAAACATTTGATATGTGCTTCAACATGCATGCCAATAGCATGTAAAGAAGGCTCATGTGCACAAGCGAATGTTAAAATCTAAATAGGCAATGACCCCATTATTGATGTTGTACAGTGCATGGCTTTCCTTGCTCTAGAGCAGGGGTCTCCAAACATTCTAAACAAAGGGCCGGTTTATTGTCCCCCAGACTCTTGGAGGGCCGGACTTTGGCCAGTGGGAGTGGAAATTGTCCTGGCATCATTGTTAGTAAACATCTGGTATTAGGGTGAGGAATAGTGCCCCATTGCTGGTATCATAGGGAGGAATAGTGCCCCATTGGTTGTGTCAGTGGGAGAAATGGTGCTCCATTGTCGGTGTCAGATGGCAGAAAAGTGTCTCGTATTAGTGGGAGGGATAGTGCCCCAAGGGCCGGATAAAGGCACGCAAAGGGCCGCATCCGGCCCTCGGGCCGCAGTTTGGAGACCACTGCTCTAGAGAAGCCACAATATCTAAATGTTAGGATATCTTGACTTCCTGACTATAGTTCATATTCAAGCAAGTTTTATGCCACGTACAGACGATTGGACATCCCGACAACAAAACCGTGATTTTTTTTTCCGACAGATGTTGGCTCAAACTTGTCTTCCATACACACGGTCACACAAATGTTGTCAGGAATTCTGATCGCCAAGAACACGGTGACGTACAACACTACAACGAGCCGGGAAAATTGAAGTTCAATGATTCCGAGCATGCGTAAAATTGATTCCGAGCATGTGTAGGATTTTTGTGCATCGGAATTGGATACACACGATAGGAATTTCCGACAAGAACTTTTGTTGTTGGAAAGTCTGATGCCGCGTACACACGATAATTTTTCGACATGAAAAAAAACGTTGTTTTTAAAAACGTCATTTAAAATGATCGTGTGTGGGCTTCACATAGTTTTTCATGTTCTGAAATACGACAAAAAAACAATTCGAACATGCTGCATTTTTTAACGTCATTTTAAAAAAAGTAGTTTTTCGGGTTGTAAAAAATGATTGTCGGAAAAATTGAGAACCAGCTCCCAAACATTTGTTGTTGGAAATTCCGATCGGCATAACACTTCCTTTTAACCACTTAAGGACCAACGCACGACGATATACATCAACAAAATGGCACGGCTGGGCACAAGGGCATACATCTACATCCCCTTTAAGATCCCAGTCGTAGGTCACAAGCGCATCACTGGCGGCGCCCTCGTGACCCGGTTCTCATCTCCGTGACCATTCCCGCGGGACCAGCGAACGCGATTGCCACCTGTGTCCCACGATCGGGTTACAGAGAGGAAGAACAGGGAGAGGTAAGTGTAAACAAACCTCTCCCTGTGCTTCCTAGTGTGGCTGTCACTGATCGACTATTCCCTGTCATAGGGAACGACGATCAGTGATGTCACACGCACAGCCACACCCCCACAATAAGAACACTCCCTTAGGGCACACTTAACCCCTACAGCGCCCCCTCCTGGTTAACCCCTTCACTGCCAGTGTCATTTTTACAGTAACCAGTGCATTTTTATAGCACTGTTCACTGGAAAAATGACATTGGTACCAAAATAGTGTCAAAAGTGTCCAATTTGTTCGCCATAATGTCGCCGTCATTACTAGAAAAAAAAATTATTGATAAAAATGCAATAAAACTATCCCCTATTTGGAAGATGCTATAAATTTTGCACAAACCAATTAACCACTTGCGGCCCAGCATATCGTCAATTGACGGCAGCTTAGGGGATCTGAATATCCAAGCTGACGTCAATTGACGGCATCGCTTTCTCCGGCCACTGGGGGGCGCGCGCGCGATGTCCGCCAGGTACCCGCTGATCGGCAGTGTAAACACAGAGCTTCACGTCCTGTCAGTGAGAGGAGACAGATGCTGTTTCTCTTGTACATAGGGAGACAGCATCGGTCACCTCCCCCAGTCACCCCCCCTCCCCCCACACAGTTAGAACACACCCAGGACTCACATTTAACCCCTTCCTCACCCCCTAGTGTTAACCCCTTCACTGCCAGTCACATTTATACAGTAATTAGTGTGTTTTTATAGCACTGATCGCTGTATAAATGTGAATGGTCCCAAAAATGTGTCAAAAGTGTCCGATGTGTCCGTCGCAATATCGCAGTCCTGACAAAATTCGCAGATCGCCGTATTACTAGTAAAAAAAAAAAAAAAAAATTGTCAGAATTCTATCCCTTATTTCCTAGCCACTATAACCTTTGCGCAAACCAATTACTATACGCTTATTGCGATTGTTTTTTTTACCAAAAATATGTAGAATACATATCGGCCTAAACTGAGAAAAAAAAAATATTTTTTTAAAAAATTGGATTTTTATTATAGCAAAAAGTAAAAAATATTCTGTGTTTTTTTTCAAAATTGTCGCTCTTTTTTGTTTATAGCGCAAAATACCACCAAAAGAAAGCTCTATTTGTGGGGAAAAAAGGACATCAATTTTGTTTGTAAGGCACGTCGCACGACCGCGCAATTTTAATTTAAAGCGACGCAGTGCTGAAAGCTGAAATTTCGCCTGGGCAGGAAGGGGGTATATGTGCCCAGTAAGCAAGTGGTTAATAAACGCTTATTGTGATTTTTTTTACCAAAAATATGTAGAAGAATACGTATCGGCCTAAACTGAAGAAAAAAAAATTTTTTATATCTTTTCTGGGAATATTTATTATAGCAAAAAGTAAAAAATATAGATTTTTTTCAAAATTGTCGCTCTATTTTTGTTTAAAGTGCAAAAAATAAAAACCGCAGAGGTGATCAAATACCATCAAAGGAAAGCTCTATTTGTGGGAAAAAAGGACGCCAATTTTGTTTGGGAGCCACGTCGCGAGACCGCGCAATTGTCAGTTAAAGCAATGCAGTGCCAAATCGCAAAAAAAGGGCCAGGTCCTTTAGCTGCATAATGGTCCGGGGCTTAAGTGGTTAATGCTGTAGAAGAAAATATATACAGAGACTTACACTTTGGGGGGCTAGAAGTCCGTGATACCAGAGACCCTTCAAGGTAGCTTCCTTCATTATCCACACACCAGTAGTGACCTGTGGAAACAGAAATCTATTAGCAATGATTTTTCCTTCTTTTTTTCACAATCAAAAGGTTTTATTGAAGCTTAAAACGGCCAAACAATGGACAATAGAATGCATAAATCAAATATTAGTAGATAACAAACGTCCTAAAGGTATCACAGTAACAGATAAGTGTTTACATTGGTTTGGTGAGAAATGGAGGCAAAGGAAATAACATCTTCTTTTTTCTTTGATTGGAGGTTGCTTCTCATATACCTAACCACCTATAGAGCTGAATGAGCCAATACCGGGCAATGACTTTCCAAGCTAATCTGACCTAAAGTATATCCTGAACACATCAGAACCTCCTTCCCTTTCATGAAACATCGCACAAAGACATTTTAGTTTTTGATGGATGCAGATAGTTGGAATCACATGCCAGGTTTGTATTTCTCACAGGTGGCAAGATCACTGAATTGAATTTGTTCTAGACAAGAGATGTCTCCCTATTACTAATGGATCCTCCATTTATTTATTTGGTATTATGCTGTATGGCAGCAGATGGAGGGAGGCCATTTTCATGGCTTCTAGGAGCCACAGAAGGGGCAGAGCATTGAACTCAAGCATACATAGCCATTGAATTTCTAAAACATATAGGAAGTCAGTGGGTGGTTGACCTCAATTTAATTAGAAATATTTTGGGTGGACTTATTGTTTAATGAAATCCAAAGGACAAAGTAACAAGGCCAAAATAGATACAGTTCATGATAAAGCTATTTTTATCTTGGTCTACGTAATAGAGCTCCAATAAGCTCATGCACAACTAAGACCATAGACAATTTGTGGTTTTCATAATGTAGTTATATTATCAGAGAACAAGACCCCACAAAGATGCAATAAGCAACATGCTTAACTAGCAGAACAAAGGACATGTTACCTTGCATAGTTTTTGTAAGGTTGAATAAATAGGTTCAGGACAACCCTACTGTCCTCCCACCAAAAACTCTTTTTGGTCGTTAGCCAGAATTTTCAGGGCCTGTCCTATCCTGGCAAAGTGAGAATTTTTCATCAACATCATCTACTTTGCCAGCATGCAAGACTGTAATTCCCATTAGATTTACTGTATGTTGGCAGTAAGTCATTTTAGGGTTCATGCAGAAGAGGAAAAAACAAATTTGTATTGTATTTGCCTATAAAAGCTATTTTTAAAAATATTGCAACAATTGCTTAGGCTCCTACCTTTGAATTGTATTGAGAATGCAACATTTATATTTGGATTTTATGGTATCATAGTTGTATTCTTGTTTTACTATAGTACACTGTTGGCTATATTCCTGGTTTTGTTGAATGCACAGAGTGCTGTTTATTGATAATGCAATTAGAGTGGACACATGGATGTTCGGGTTGAAGTGTGAAGTGAATGGGACACGGAATTTTAGTAAAAAAAAAAAAAAGAAAAAAAAAACAGATCCTGCCCCCCCCTGTGTGAAATGGTAATGGGGTACCCTGTACCCCTACCATTTCACAAAGGAAGTGTAAATAATAGTTGTTTAAAAAAAAACACACACACCGTAGAACAAAATATTTTAATAATTAAACCAAATAAAAATCCAGCGGTGAAAATAGACGATCAATCGATGGGCTATCCCAGTGACGAAGCACAGTGTGCGTCAGAGGGGGACAGGGTCACGTGACGCGTGGCCCGCCTCCCCTATAAAATAAACGTCAAGCTCCGGCGCTATGCTCTGAATGGATGGATCTTCTCATCGCTGGACCAACCAACCGTCGCTGGAGAGATCACCCGTCGCTGGACCGATCACCCGGCGCTGGATAAAAGACAGCGTTGGAGCAGGGAACAGCATCGATCGATCATCTATTTTCACCGCTGGATTTTTTTTGGTTTAATTATTAAAATATTTTGTTCTACAGTGTGTGTGTTTTTTTTTAAACAACTATTACTTACACTTCCTTCGTGAAATGGTAGGGGTACAGTGTACCCCATTACCATTTCACACAGGGGGGGCCAGGATCTGGGGGTCCCCTTTGTTATAGGGGTCTTTCAGATTCTGATAAGCCACCTGCCCGCATACCCCCACAACCACCGGGCAAGGGTTGTGGGGATGAGATCCTTGTCCCCATCAACATGGGGACAAGGTGCTTTGGGGGTCACGCAAAAGCACCCTCCCAATGTTGAGGGCATGTGGCCTTGTGCGGTTCAGGAGTGCGGTTCTGCCCCCCCCCTCTTTTCTGCGGCCGGCCAGGTCAACGTGCTTGGATAAAGGGTCTGGTGTGTATTTTAGGGGGAACTCCACGCCATTTTTTTTTTAATTTGGGGTGGAGTTCCCCTTAAAATCCACACCAGACCTGAACGGTCTGGTTATGGATATTTGCGGGGAACCCCACGTCATTTTTTTTTAAATTGACGGCGGGGTTCCCCTTAATATCCATACCAGACCTAAAGGGTCTGGTTATTAAATTTGCGGGGACCTCCGCGCATTTTTTTTTCCCGAACTCCGAAACCGGACCCGAACTTTTACCAATTATTTACTTTACAGTTCGGGTTCCCTCAACCCTACATGCAATGATTTTGGTATATTGATTAACCTAATGTGGTTAATTTACAGGGAAAAAAAAGTTGGTATAGGTAATGTTGCACTAATGTTGCACTAGCTACTATAACACTTTGGGGTTGATTTACTAAAACTGGGGAGTGCAAAATCTGGTGCAGCTCTGCAAAGAAACTAATCAGCTTCCAGGTTTTATTGTTAAAGCTTAATTGAACAAGCTGAAGTTAGAAGCTGAATGACTACCATGCAGAGCTGCTCCAGATTTTGCATGCTCCAGTTTTAGTAAATCAACCCCAATGTGTTACAGTAACTAGTGCCACTACTATCAAAATATTGTAACCATAACCTATACCAACATTTTTTTTTTTAGATCAACAGGATAGCCATAATGTGAACTGAGTGAAATGTAGGAGCTATTTTAGAGAAGCCTGCTTCTCAATAGGGATCCAGCCCCTTCCCTTGAACAGGGCAGGAGGTTTAACCAGTAATTACATGTGGATGCTGCAAGAGGGGATCCTTTTTGAACCACAGTGCGGACAGAAAATAGTTATTTTGGAAAAGCTTAAGAGCATATATTATGTAAAAACATCAAAATCTAAGTTTTAAAGGACTACTATAATCATCCCATTAACGCTACTGTGCTATAATGGTCACATGCTGTGTGGAAGGGAAAGTGGTGTATATTTACTAAGGATAATGTGGAGAACCAAATCAGTTGCCACTTGAGGTGAAGGGAGGCAGATGCGCTTAGGATCAAGCAGAAGCACATTCTTTCCATGGCACCCAATTTTGTTAATACGGGCACTGCGTTCCAAGTGTCTGTTATGGTAAGAACATTTGAAGTTATGAATGGGTGTGGGTTTTTAGTGGGTCAGTGGGCGGTTACTACTAGGGGTGGGATACATTTTACACTGCACTGCTGCTTTTGGTGGTGCTAAAATCCTCTTAGCAACTGGCCCCCACCTGTCTGTCCTTTGTTTTCCTTGTGTTCTCCTCCTCATGTTTATCCCTTGTTTTCCTCATGTTCTTCTCCTTCTTTTATTTCCCTTGCATTCCTCAAGCTCTCCTCTTTCTGTGCTTCCTTTGTTTTTATAATGCGGTCTACCTCTTGTTCTTCCCCTGTTTTCCTTATGTTTTCCTCCTCCTGTATCTCCTTTGTTTTCCTCATGTTCTTCTACTCCCGTCCTTCACTTGGTTTCCTTATAGTCTCCTTCTAATTTATGTCCACTGTATTCTTCATGTTCTCTACCTCTTGGCTTTCCCTTGTTTTCATTATGTTCTCTACCTCTTGTTCCTCCCTTGTTTTCCTCTTCCTGCATTTCCCTTGTTTTCCTCATGTTCTTCTCCTCCTGTCCTTCATTGGTTTTCCTCATGTTCTCCTCCTGCCATTTCCTTGTTTTCATCATGTTCCCTCCTCCTGTCCTTCCCTTGTTTTCCTCATGTTCTCTTCCTTCTGTCATTCCAATGTTTTCCCATGTTTTCCTATTACTGCTCCTGTTCTTATCTTGTTCCTTATCCTGCGTTTGTATTTCCATTTCTTTCCTCATATTCTTCTTCCCCTTCCCTCTCTTGTCTACCTCATGTTCTCCTTCTCCTGTCCTGCCCTGATTTTTTCCCCTGTTCTCCTCCTTCTGTCATTCCCTTGTTTGTCCCATGTTCTTCCCTTATTTTCCTCATGGTTACAGTTAGTCTGGTTGAAAAAAAGACACAAGTCCATCTAGTTCAACCAATAATGTTCTCCTATTACTCCTCCTGTTCTTCCCTTGTTTTCCCTTATGTTCTCCTTCTCCTGCCCTTACCTTGTTTTCCTCATGTTCTCCTCCTCATGTCCTTTCCTTGTTTTCCTCATGTTCTCCTCCTCATGTCCTTTCCTTGTTTTCCTCGTGTTTTCCTCCTCCTGTTCTTCCCTTGTTTTCCTCATGTTCTCCTCCTCCTGTCCTTCTCTTGTTTTCTTAATGTTCTCATTATCCTGTCCTTTCCTTGTTTTCCTCATGTTCTCCTCCTGTCCTTCCCTTGTTTTCTTCATGTTCTCCTCCTCCTGTCCTTCCCTTGTTTTCTTAATGTTCTTCTTATCCTGTCCTTTCCTTGTTTTCCTAATGTTATCCTCCTCCTGTCCTTCCCTTGTTTTCCTTGTGTTATCCTCCTCCTGTCCTTCGCTTGTTTTCCTCATGTTATCCTCCTCCTGTCCTTCCCTTGTTTTCCTCATGTTCTCCTCCTCCTGTGCTTTCCTTGTTTTCCTCATGTTATACTCCTCCTGTTTTCCCCTGTTTTTCTCATGTTATCCTCCTCCGACCCTACCCTTGTTTTCCTAATGTTATTCTCCTCCTGTCCTTCCCTTGTTTTTCTCATGTTATCCTCCTCCCGTCCTTCGATTGTTTTCCTCATGTTCTAATCCTCCTGTCCTTCCCTTGTTTTCCTCATGTTCTCCTCATCCTGTCCTTCCTTTGTTTTCCTCATGTTCTCCTCCTCCTGTCCATCCCTTGTTTTTCTCATGTTATCCTCCTCCTGTCCTTCCCTTGTTTTCCTCATGTTCTCCTCATCCTGTGCTTTCTTTGTTTTCCTCATGTTCTCCTCCTCCTGTCCTTTCCTTGTTTTCTTAAGGTTCCCCTCATCATTTCCTTCCCTTGTTTTCCTCATGTTCTCCTCATCCTGTGCTTTCTTTGTTTTCCTCATGTTCTCCTCCTCCTGTCCTTTCCTTGTTTTCTTAAGGTTCCCCTCAACCTTTCCTTTCCTTGTTTTCCTTTTGTTCTCCTGTGTTCCACCAGACATCTACAATAATTCAGCCATTTGTCATTCTTAGAGAAAAATCTGCATCTTCTTACCAGTTCCTTGATAAAACTGCTTAGGGTTCCAGTTTCCAAGACCATCACACTGAGGGATATACGGAGCATAGGACAGCTGTAGAGTCTCTCCACTACCAAATCTGCTTTCCTGGAAGAACTTCAAGGCTGCATAATAGGTAAAACAGACTGAGTTACAATATTGACCACTGGTGTGCTTTACAAAAAGTTTCAGGTCAATTTTGGTTCTCTGCCTCCTACACATATGCTGGGCTTTCACAGATTTTCTATTTTGTGCTTTTTTTTTTTTAATACAAGCCTCTTTAAAAACATATTTTTGGTTAATGTCTAATCTGTTAATCATTTCCCGCTCTCCTACAAAAAATGATTTAATCTCTGTTTGTATCCTCTTGCGAGTCATGTGAGTGCACAAAGCATGTGTATTAGTGTCCGCATCTTATTTGTATTATTATTTTTTATTTGAAGATTGTTCTTCTTAACATTTTGCTAAAACTTTGGACTGGGAAGAAAAGAAACACCCCCAAAAGCTTGTCCTGAAAGTTTAAAGGAGAAGTATGGCCAAATTATTTGGCCATACTTCTACTATGGTTTACAGGAGTGCACATCTTTCTGCACTCCTGTTTTCAGTCAACAATGGGCTAAAGCCTGCTGTCAGCTGACATCACTCAGCAAGTCGGTCTGGATCGGTCCTGACTTTGCTCGACTTTGCATAGGGTAACTACCCCTCCTGTCCACCTCTTGTCACGACCCTATGTGTGTGTGCTCTGTCATTGTTTGTGCACCCTGTCCTGTGTATGCTCTGTGCTGTGTATTTTGTGTTCTGTGTGTGCATTAGGGATGAGCTTTGAGTTTGAGTCGAACTCATGTTCGACTCGAACATTGCCTGTTCGCCGAACAGCGAACTATTTGGGGTGTTCGCGACAAGGTCGTGTGAACTTTATAACCCTGTTAAAGTCTATGGGACTCTAAATCTAAAGTGCAAATTTTAAAGGCTAATATGCAAGTTATTGTAATAAAAAGTGTTTGGGGACCTGGATCCTGCCCCAGGGGACATGTATCAATGCAAAAAAAAAGTTTTAAAAACTGCATTTTTTTTGGCAGCATTTTAATAATTCCTTTAAGTGAACCAATAAAAGTGAAATATGAAAGTAGCGCGTGTTTCCCATGCTTAGAACTGTCTCTCGCACAAAGTGTCATTTCTGAAGGAAATAAAGTAATTTAAAATCACTCACGGCTATAATGAATTGTCGGCTCCCGGCAATACAGAGAAAATTCATTCATAAAAAAAAAATGTGTGGGGGTCCACGACATTTTAAAAAAAAAAATTGGGGTGGAGTTCCCCTTATAATCCATACCAGACTTAAAGGGCCTGGTAATTGAATTTGGGGGGACCCCCACGCATTCTTTTTTTATGAATGACTTTTCTCTGTATTGCTGGTATCCGACAATTCATTATAGCCACGAGTGATTTTAATTGACTTTTTTTCCTTCAGAAATTACATTTTGTGCAGGGACAGTTCTAAGCACAGGAAACAAGTGCTACTTTACAGGCATACTATACACCCCCCTAGGTACGAAAAGGAATATTTCAAATTTATTGTTTCACTTTAAGCATTATTAAAATCACTGCTGCTGAAAAAACTTCAGTTTTTTAAAACTTTTTTTGCATTGATACATGTCCCCTGGGGCAGGACCCAGGTCCCCAAACAATCCCCTGGGGCAGGACCCGGGTCCCCAAACACTTCCCTGGGGCAGGACCCGGGTCCCCAAACACTTCCCTGGGGCAGGACCCGGGTCCCCAAACACTCCCCTTGGGCATGACCCGGGTCCCCAAACACTCCCCTGGGGCAAGACACGGGTCCCCAAACACTCCCCTGGGGCAGGACCCGGGTCCCCAAACACTCCCCTGGGGCAGGACCCGGGTCCCCAAACACTCCCCTGGGGCAGGACCCGGGTCCCCAAACACTTTTTAGGACAATAACTTGCATATTAGCCTTTAAAATTAGTACTTTAGATTTCAAACGTTTGAGTCCCATAGACTTTAACAGGGTTCTAAAGTTCACACAAACTTTTGGTCTGTTCGCAGGTTCTGGTGCGAACCGAACCCAGGGGTGTTCAGCTCATCCCTAGTGTGCATGTAGGATATGTATGCGCCCTCTACTGTGAGCACCCTTACCTCCCCCTGCAACCCCTACCCTTCATTTCATATGGACTCCAATGGGAGCAAAGGAAGTGACATCCTCTCAACCTTAATAAATACTAATAAATAAGGTATATTATAGTCCTTGTATTCCATAACTTTTTATAGCACTGTAGAGGAATGTACAGTATATACATCTAAGTAAATATGACCCTCTACATACTTGAGTATGCCGCAAGCTGTATGGCGTACATGTCCTTCCTCAAGAAACTTTCAGACAGGGCGATCACAGATTTGTATTCCTCGGTATACATCAGATCTCTTCCTGACAGTTGTATACCATTGGCCAGCAAGAAACTGAGTCCCAGGGGGAGATTGGTGACATTGGAAGCACCAATAATTTTCTGTGCCTCCTCCACGAACTGCTGGGACTTCATTCTGGTCAGTTCACACGCTCTGGGACCTGCAGAGACACAAAACTTATATGAGGGACATGTAAGGCTGTAGAGGAGTTCATACATTAGCCCCTGAGAACTGTACACCACATTTCACTTCATGTAATATAAATAAATTATAACTAAGGAAGGGTAAACCCTCCCTCACCCTATACAAAAAAAAAAAAAAATGGGCTTTAGCTCTACTTACAATATATTGCTCTTTATATATTTTTTTTCTATATATTATATTTAGGACTAAAAGTTACAATTTTATAAAAATGTATTGATTGGGTTGTAATGTAGCAGCTGGCAGATAATAAAAAAAACAATCCTCTACTTACATTTTGGGACCTTCTTTGACACGGTTTCCATTCCTGGAATTTTCTGTCCATCAAGATCAACACACCAACAGCTACGTTGCTCAATGTGGCCAAGAGGTGAAGAGAAATCACTGTACGAACCTGGATAGTTACTTAAACTACCTGTCAACAATCTCCAAAAAATATAAGGGTTGAACAGTAAATTATCTGATGACACTGTGGTTAGATTCCCAGATAGAACATCTTCTGGAAGGTCACTAAAACGGATGTATTGGGAGAGCACAGGAAACACATTCTGGTGTCCCTGGTCATACAGTTTTTGTAGAAAGTTAGAAAATCTCTGCGATGTTGACTCTTTATATGTTAGCAGTACGCTTAGAGTTTCAAGTAAAGAGATGTTTGCATTCAGTGTTTTCCATCTCTCATAGAACTCAAAGGCATGTTCAGTGGGACCACTACACTGCACAGTGCTCCATTCACCATTAAGAGTACACTGGGGAATGTAAATTTTGGACAACTCAGGAAGTTCCTTAGGACCAGATAAGAGGCTATTAGCTGTTTGAAGAAAGGCATTGCTGGCAGCCAACTGACAATAACTCGGGCCTGAAAAAGGACAAGAAAAACAGAAGTCATAACTATATTCATGGTAATACCACCCAAAACATCCAAATTTTAAACACTCTGTTCATTTCCTCTACATTTTAGCTTTAGAAATTAGTTTGGGTGTCTCTGAACTCATCCCTAACCCAAACTCCAAACTCTAGCTTTTGCTTCCATGAGCTACAGGATGGGGAATAACAGGGCCCCGCAGAGTCTGGGTTAAAGATGAGTCCCAAGGTTGCCCAAGCTCATATCTATTAACCCTCTTGTAGGTGTTATATATAGATCGGTATAGATATGGATATTTATAGGGACACTAAAATAGCTGTTTGAATGGACCTTTCTTTTGCAAAATTGCATTTTGCCTAGCTTACACCATCCCCACATGCAAACTGATTTCTCTAAAAGTCAAACACAAATACTTCAAAAGATGTAATGTACTCTCAGCTATCCCTTAGACATGTGCACAACAAAAATTTTAGTTTTCTTTTGTTTCATTTCATCTCATTCCATAGGTTCGTAACGATTCGTAATTTCGTAAGACGCGCGTTTTCCTATTCGGACCCGTTCGTATTTCGTAAGACGCGATTTTTTCGTATTCCGATCCGTTCGTATTTTCGTTACCGTTTTATTTTCGTACATGCGGGATGATTCGTAATTCTGTTTAATTTATTTTTGTTATTTGTTAGACAATAATTTTCGTAATTTTTGTTGTTTTGTACTTTCGTAAATACATCGCGGGATTCGCGGCACTTTTATATTCGCTAACTATTATTAAGCCCCGTACACGCGGTCGGACTTTTTTGTCGTTTTCAAAAAATCTGATCGTTTGTAAGCTCCATCAGAAAACCATTTTCGGGTTCAAAAGTCTGGCCAACTGATCTCCCTTCAGAAAAAAATCCACGGAAAAGTTTATTTGAAGTCCGGTTGTGTGTACGAGGCTTTACACTGTACTCAGCACAAAAGAGAGAAGCTGATTCAATAACTACACTCACTGCCCATTCTAAAGAACGATACAAGTACACAAATTTACGAACAGACAAAAAAACTGATTTACAAAACACACAAATGAAAATATGAACATATGAATGAAAATACGAGCAGACAAAGGATTTAAAATACGGAATGCAAATCATTCGTTATAGACGCCATTTTCGTTCTTTTGCCGTTTCCGTTTTGTCGTATTTTCGTAAGATTGTCGAATCGTTCGTTCATATTTTCGCTTGTTCGTTATTTGGCTCATTCGTAATCCCGTTGTTTTCGTATTTTGGTTCTTTCAGTTTTTCGTATGTACACATTGTTCCGCGGGTACGAATACTAATAAATTTGTACGAAAATACATTCGTTACGAACGGGAACGCACATATCTACTATCCCTGACTTCCGGTGATTTAGCCTAGGTGCAAGTCACATAAGTTTACTCTTCCTATAGCCTCCTGGGTAATCTTGGTCACAATACCCAGGAGACTGTATCTCATCCAGTGTCAAAATACTGTGGGTATGTGCTCCTGCATTTAAACAAATGAAAGCGGGACCAGCTGAATTTCAATCCATATTTGGCTGCCCTGATTCAACAGAAGTCAAATGTTAGATTGACTTCTTTCAAATGGGAATGTTGGAAAACGTTTGTTGATCAGCAGCTGCAGTCAGTTGGTTTGAGAGGAATCTAGATGGGTTTTTTTTTCCAGCCTAATACCCCCCAAATACCCCCCAAAAAAGAATCATTTATAGCCACCTTTAGACAACACAACATCTATTGTATTTATGGGATCCGGTGGTGTGTCTTTAGAAATAGTTGGCTGTTAATGATGATTTAAACCAAGATGGCCACACAGAAAAAAAAGTAGTGGCTGGAGAAGAGGAGGAGGGGCAGGTGAACCAAATACAGGAAAGTTACCAGCAAGTAAAGTGCAAGGCTCTCTTTAGGTATTCTTATCTGCATTGGTTATAGTTATTTTTTTTGCTGCCATAACCTAATCCATTTAGGTCACGATTGTCTAGTAGTAGTATATTATAATCAAGAAAACTCGCTGAATATTCATAAAAAAAGATTGTAATGTTCGAGGATTATCTGGTATAGCTAACCCAGTTTATCTATAATGTTATCAACATGACAGAGGGGTTAAAACCCAATTTGAGCTTAAACTTTCTTTAATCTATCTAGGTTCATATATTTAAAATGCTCTGGCAAGGTGCCATGTTTCTTCACTGTTTGCATTTGGTTACAATTTATTAACTCTACAGTATTCTAAGACAAATTGAATCTTACATTGAACATTTTCGCCAAACAGTTTCTGAGTTCCTGGAATATTCCTTCCCTCTAAATCGACACAAAAGCAGCGTTTGGTGGTACATTGCACCGCTCTATAGTTCCCGTTCTGGTCGCAGGCTGGAATGAACAAATCAGATCCAGCAGGCTGACTTTTCCTTAGGAGTATTTGACTCTCTCTTTCCTTCTCGCATTTTGATGGACATTTTGGTTTCTTGCCTTTTGTTCTTGATCCTGGAATTTCCCGTCCTTTATCATCTACACACCAACACTCAGACTTATCACACTGAATTTCTTCATATTTGCCTTCTTTTGTACAAGTTGGAACAAGAGCCTCTTTGCCTTTTTTGCAGTCTTTTGAAGCCATAATTATTTTTACGGCCTCAAAAATATCCTCAGCAATACTTGGTGGCATGAAAGTGATGTCTCGGAGTAAGGCTGCAAAATCTTTACGTTCCAAGATGGATGAAAAGAACCCAACTCGTTTCTGGTTTTCTTGTAAATTTACAGTGCGCCCAAAACTAGCCAGGATGGGTTGGTTAAGGTCGAAGAAAGGTTTTGAAATGTTGGCATCACGATTCAAATAAGAATCTTCTTCAGAAGAGAATAACTTAGCAAGCTCTTTAAAGTTCCCTCCACTGTACAATCCCGTTAGACCAATCTGCTGGAAAAAATCACTAAAACTGAATTTGTTTTTTGTACCAATTGCTCCTGTAAAGTTGAATGAACCCAAGTTCTTAAGATATTTTCCACCAAACAGATTCTGTTGAAATCGTATAGGGTTTGAAGTAAATTTCAGAGCAAGCTGGATCTGTTCCTTGGATTCAAAAATCCCCTTAATCATTTCCACAATGAAACTCTCGAGAGGAAGTCCCACACTTGTTGCCAGTTCAAACAGTAGTCCTGAATCTGAGAAGGTTTCCACTATGTAGGATGGGCAATAGTTAAAGCCTATCTTGGTTCCCAACTCTTCCCCTTGTGTCAAGAACAAACTTTGTTGAACAAAGTGACCTGTTGGTCCATAGAATAGAGTAGAAAGAGCTTGTCTTCTTTTTACAGGGCAGTCCTGGTAGATATCTGTAGAAGTGAACAAAGACAAATAAAAATGAAGGTACACATTGAATTTCTAAATCACTTAACATGCCTGAAAAATTAGGGAATATTAAAGTGAAGTGTTGATGATAGCACCAATTCGATTTCAACAGTAATTTTTCTACTGTAGTTCGGAAAAGGAATTGAAGTGTTTAAACGTATTCTCTCCTCCATTTTTCCTGTCAAAGGTTCTCATTAGACATGTGCACACTGAAATATTTTGTTTCGGAATTTCGGTTTCATCCGAAAAAATATGTATTTAGTTACTCCCGAAACTGGTAATTGAGTCTTATGGTGTCTGTCAAAGGTTCTAAGAAGATTTGACGAAGCAGCTAAACTGTACGATGCCGCAATCGTACATTTCCGTTCGAATGCTCCGCCCACGAGCTATAGTAGAATTCTAATGTTGTATGACTAGTCAACCAACATTAGAATTCTTCTATAGCCTATGGGCGGAGCATTTGACCACAAATCATATGTTTTTAGCTGCTTCATCGAATCTTCATGTCTCTATAATGTCAAATCTTATCTCTCGAATGTCGAATAATCTTGGACTAATAGAGTTAGGTTAGGCATATTCGACCGCAGATTCAATAGACACAGATCACTATTGTCACCGTCATGTTGAATCCTATATCTATATTGAACTGTTGTTGCAACGAAACAAAAATAAAGCATTTTTTATGTCGGATCTTTCGGATTTCGGATTCTGCATGATTGTTATCAAATACGAAAATCCCCAAAATTCAGACGAAAATGCATTTGGACGAAAACGAATGCACATGTCTAGTACTCATAAACAACTCAGATAAATCAACAAGAACAAGTGCAAACCAAATATTTCCTTGTAAATAAAGAACTTTAAAGGGTTTTCCTAGTCTGATGTTTCTACATGTTTCTACGTCTATTGATGTTCTTCTAGAGCACTGTTTCTCAACCTTTTATTTCAGTCACAGCACTCTGCACAACCTTGAGGCACCCCATTCTAAAATGTTAAAAACTGAACTAATAATTTTACTTAATGCAGAAACATCTATATTTGTAGGACACCCAGTGTTAGTGGTGATTTATTCTTCCAAAGCAAATACACTTTTGCACACTGGCACTGACTAGTATTCCAATGTTTCTCTTCTCCCTCAGCTAATGTGACCCCAATGCTGATAGAGAGGGGCAGGGGAGGGGCAAACAAGGGTGTTGTGTAGGTGCCCGATGTCCTCCTTATCACCCATTGACACCAATAGTTGTTAGGACACTAGCAGCTAGAAGGTTGTAATAGTGCACAATGAAAATGTAAGAGAGCTGCTAGAGCTGTCCCCGCGAATTCGCGGGTGCGCGCGCGTGCACGGGAGCGCGCGCCCGCGTCCGTTGGTGCCAAACAGCCTATTTAAAGGATGCTCTGACCCTAGCCGAGTGCTGACGGATCTCAGTGGTTCCGGTTCCTGTGTCCTGTGCCTGTTCCCGTGCTCCTGATCCCGGTTACTGATCCTTGGCTTCCTTGACCTTGTTTTGGACTCGCTTCACCCCTGACTCTTGGTTCCTGATCTCGGCTTTCCACGTGACCCTGTTTCCTGCCTGATGACTTGGTACCTCGCTGCCCGCTCGTTGCTGAACCCGGCTTCCCATGTGACCACGATCCTGCTGCGACTTCGCTGCTGCAACCTGCTGCGACTTCGTCCCTGCCACCTGCTGCGACTTCGCTGCTGCAACCTGCTGCGACTTCATCCCTGCAACCTGCTGCGACTTCGTCCCTGCGAACTGCTGCGACTTCCTGCCTTGCAAGACTTGCATCACCGGTTGCGGGCTTCCCAAGTTACATCTACAGGCACTCGTGTCTCCCCTGGCCCTTGGTTTCCCCTGTCTCCACTCTCAGCGGGACCAGGGCCGGAGATTCAAGAGAGGCTAACCTCGTCATTTCAGACTTCACCCAGGTACGTGACAGAAAACCTTTCATCCACATGTTGACTTGTATACAATTTTTGGGCAATTTTTAGGAATTTTGTCAAGGCACCCCTGAAGAAATCTGAAGGCACGCCAGAGTGCCAGAGAACCATCCTATAACCTCCTTTCCTGCATTTCCATCAACACTGTGCCTGCACTCCCCTTCTCCGCACTATGCCCCAACCACTGTGCATTAATGACGACCCTTGCCCATCACCAAACCCCTGTACCACACCCGTAAACCAACCCCCACTGTCACTTCTGCACCTGACACCCATTCTCTGCCCCCTCTCTCATTACTTCTATCACATGTCCCCAATTCACCTGACACTGCACTAACACTGCTTCTTATCGTTGCACCAGTGTGCAGTTTTGTGCTTTCTGACACTTCAGCGATTGGTACTTTTGTATTCAGTCCCTTTAATGAATGGGCACACTTTGGCTGGTAAGAGTACTAAGGATTTCACTGGTTTCAATTAACTTTCTTTGCAGTAAATAAACGTGTGCAGTTGTTAGTTGTCCTTAACCAACAATGAAATAGTAAATGTACACATCCTATTACATTTGGATTCCTTACCACATTGTAAAGGTTTTCCCACCACTCGAGATCCATAAATCTCCCATCCTGTGAGGTCCACACACCAACACTGTCCATTAGCCTGGCACTGGGTGGGCACAAAGTCACCATTTTCATCACAAGTTGGCACATATATATCTCCCATTTGGGATGCAGTAAACCTCTGGATCTCACATGCTGAAGGACCTGTGAAGAAGACCAATGGACCCAGTAAAAGTGATTAGCAGCATTCCTACTTAAGTAATTATAGACAGGTATGAAATCTTTGGAGGGTAAATTGCTGATAAAATCTTGTAAGGGCTGTGTGACAGACTCACCTGGGACAGAGGCTTTTGGAGGGGACTGAATTCTAGCCTCTTGCCTACCGATTATGGGCCCTGGCATTTGGGGGAACGGTGCTCTTTGTGAGCTTAATGCCTGGGGGCCCCTGAGGTGGTGTTACTTTGGATTCCAGTCCATGTCCCCCCAAGACACACAGACTCTGGGAACCCTGTATATGCCATATTAGAAATAGTGACTAACTTCTTGAGAGCTGCAATAAAGGATATCTTCCTTCCTATCTTCCGTAAACTATTAATTGCCCTGCTTCCATGTAGAAAAAGAGATACAGACATGTTTGGAGTGCATATCAGAAGTGCCTGGGGCACTATTCCATCCACTGACTACTACAATGGGACATACTTCCTCCTACTGACACAAAGCATACAGCACTATTCCTCTTAGGGATATCAATGATGGGCACTATGCATAAATAATGTGCCACTATTCCTCCCAGGGATACCGATGATGGGCACTATTTTTCTCAGTGACAACAATGATAGTGCATTATTCCTCCCAGTGACACCAATGTTGGGGCACTATTCCTCCAAGTGATACCAATGATGGGGCACTATTACTCCAAGTGACACCAATAATAGGGTACCATTCCTCCCACTGATACCAATGATGGGACACTATTCCACCCACTGATACCAATGATAGGACACTATTCCTACCACTGATACCAATGATGGGACACTATTCCACCCACTGATACCAATGATGGGACACTATTCCTACCACTGATACCAATGATGGGACACTATTCCTACCACTGACACCAATGATGGGACACTATTCCTACCACTGACACCAATGATGAGGCACTATTCCTCCCACCAACACCAATAATGAGACACTATTCCTCCCCCTAATACGAAAGATGGGGCATTATTTAATCCCATTGATGCCGGGACATTTTCCACTTCCACTGGCCACAGCCCACCCCCACTCCCTAAAGTCTGAAGGACTGCAAACTGACCCTTTGTTTAGAAAGTTTGGAGACCCCCGATGTATACAGTTCACACCCCCCTCCTGTGTTTACATTTAACCCACTACTGATCATGGAGGAACACCTGGGCTCTGTGAATTACTAGGCATATCAGCATCACTTTAATTGTATTCAGTACAAAAATCTACTGTATATCACAATTGGCTGGCCAAAGCCACGTGGTTTGAATTTAGCTAAATGAATGGCCGGTTTCTTTTAGGTCCACTGTGTTTTGGTGCTTTATAATGGCAATACGTGCTTTCTAATATTGTACATAAGGCATGTGCTGTATAAAAGCAATAGATCTATGACCACTGGTATTGAAGGATTCTAGAATATTAGAATCGAATACTTACATCTGAACTTGCCAGACGTTATGAGCTGTACTCCCAGAAATCGTCTCTGTAGGATCCGATAGATGGCAGTTTCGGTGAATGTTCGTGAACGGGTGAATGTAGAGAAGACCGTGTCATAGACTTCATCAAGCAGGAGCTCTACTCCTACAATATGGCAGAGAAGAATAGATACTGTAAGCACATATCATAGGTGGAATTCATCTGCTGTATTAACTGAGTATGCACAATGATTAATTAGTTACACCTCAACTGTGAGTCTGTGAATTTAATCAGCCTAAAGCTATTCTCTAGATCGGTTGTTCTCAACCTTGTTTTGACCAGGGTCTGGTATATTCTTCAATAGCCTTTCATCCCCCAATATACTCACACAATACAAGTATGGGAATACAAATATGTATTGAAATGCTGGAAGGCTCTGATTGGGGCTGGGTATCACTATGAAGGGATGGGGGTTCTGAAAGGAGTTAAGGGACTCTGTAGCAGAGGTGCCCACCCCCCCTCAAATGGGAATGGCCTTCTGCACTCCATTCTAGGAGGGTTCTACACAGGGCTTTTTTCTCAGAGGATAGGTGCAGAAACCCCCCTACTTCCGAGTCCACCCCCTACCCACCTCCAAGCACCATTACTTGGTTCCACCCCCTACTCACCTCTGAGCACCATTCGTTGGTCCCCCCCCCCACCTACCCCAGAGCACCATTCTTTGGTTTCACCCCCTACCCACCTCTGAGCACCATTCGTTGGTCCCCCCCCCCACCTACTATAGAGCACCATTCTTTGGTTTCACTCCCTACCCACCTCCGAGCACCATTCCTTGGTTGGACTTCCTACCCACCTCTCAGTAATGGATACAGAACCAAGTATCAATTTGTGGTGCTAAGTAATTTGTATATGATAGTAGGGAAAATAGACCCCCTGTAGCCAGCAACAATGGAGCTCCCCCAGCAACAATAGACTCTGAAAAGCTAGCAACAATAGACCCCTCCCTCAACAGTTGATGTCTCACGGTAGCGATTGTCTCACAGTAGCATAGGAGAAAAGTTTATAGTGTGTATCTAGCTTAAGTCTGTTGTTTTTCAACTGAACAAGCTGTTCTGCAGGTGTTGCAGTTAGAGGGATGAGACAAACCATTTACCCATGACAAGTGGTGCTTACAATGATCAGCTGTTATTTATTTATGTAAAAACTTTATCCCAAAAAGACCATAACTGTTTGCTCTAACTGACTATAGTGTTAGCTGGAGTTTTGGCTTCATTGTATTAGCGTATTTAAATTTGCTAGTCCATCTTACATTCCCCTTCCCCCGGATTAACAATGCTGCTGTCCAAAAGGTGCCCCCTGTGCTCCCTTATCCAATGTGGGGGCACTCTAATACAGGGTGTGTGTTACTGGCCAGATCACCAGGTAAAAACAGAGCGGAAAAAGACTAAAAAAGAAAACAAATGCAACCACCACATCTAATGATTGGTAAGCTGCAATATATTACATTTTGGGTTTAATCTTGCTTTAATAAATGTGAAAAGTGCTCAGTGAGGTTAGCTGAGAATATTCTTGGCGTCTCCCGAGGACAAGATGAGCAATTCTAGAACCTGGCAGCACTCACCGGTTCCCGCCAGCTCGCGGCCAAGCAGATCGGCGCAGTAACAGTATCCCGAAATCTCTGGGAAAGATTCCCGAAGGGAACTGAATGACTTGAAGGAATCTGGAGACCTGCGAGGGGAAGAGGATAATGATCAGTTCCTTGAGCCGAGCTTAGATCTGTAAAAACAGATGTTTGGGAGAATTTACACCCATGAATAAATCTCACAATATCTCTCATTTCCATCTCTGCCGCATGTTCTACTGGTTCTTGTAAGTTTATAAAAACATAATAAAACAGTACTGAGAAATAACTGCAAAATGTGAAAAATTCTACTTTTTGTTAAAAGTTGCTATAACATCCCTGTATACAGTATCTCATAAAAGTGAGTACACCCCTCACATTTGTGTAAATATTTTCTTCTATCTTTTCATGGGACAACACTGAAGAAATGACACTTTGCTACAATGTTGTGTAGTGAGTGTACAGCTTGTATAACAGTGTAAATACAAGCTGTATTAAATAACTCAACACACGGCCATTAATGTCTAAAGCACATATACATACAGTATCTTACAAACGTCAGTACACCCCTCACATTTTTGTAATCATTATACCTTTTTATGTGACAACACTGAATAAATGACACTTTGCTACAATGTTGTGTAGTGAGTGTACAGCTTGTATAACAGTGTAAATTTGCTGTCCCCTCAAAATAACTCAACACACAGCCATTAATGTCTAAACCGCCAGTGGCGTCACTAGGGTTGGTGTCACTTGGTGCGGTATAACATGGTGTCACCCCCCCCCCCCCCAATAATTTTTTCCCCCCTAATAACACTGCATATATTGGCAACAGTAGTGCCGTTAATAACTTTCAATCAACTAGCAAATTTGAATAACAAAATCATATGAAAATAGAATTCAAAGCTTAAACTGTTAAAGAACTGTATTTATTTTAACTGTGCCATCAAACGGAGCCACTGTGCCATGCCATCACACGCAGCCACCGTGCTAATCCAAACGCAGCCACTGTGCCTTCAATTGTCACCAATATGCCATGCCATCAAATGTAGCCACTGTGCCATCAATTGTCGCCACTGTGCCATCAATTGCCACCATAGTGCCATCAATTGCCACCATAGTGCCATGCCATCAAACGCAGCCACTGTGCCATCAATTGCCACCATAGTGCCATGCCATCAAACGCAGCCACTGTGCCATCAATTGTCGCCTCTGTGCCTATTGTCACCATTGTGCATCAATTGTCACTACTGTGCTTATCAATGGTCACCACTGTGCCATGCTAAACACAGCCACTGTGCCATCAATTGTTACCATTGTGCCCAGAAATTGTCACCAAAGTGCCCAGCAATTGTCACCACTATGCCATGCCAACAAACGCAGCCACTGTGCTATGCCAAACGCAGCCACTGTGCCATCAATTGTCACCACTGTGCCCAACAATTGTCACCACTATTCCATGCCATCAAATGTAGCCACTGTGCCATCAATTGTCGCCACTGTGCCCATCAATTGTCACCACTATGCCCATCAATTGTCATCACTGTGCCATGCCATCAAACGCAGCCACTGTGCCATTAACCACTTGACCACTGGGCACTTAAACCCCCTTCCTAACCAGACCAATTTTCAGCTTTCGGTGCTCTAACAATTTAAATGACAATTACTCAGTCATACAACATTGTACCCATTTGAATTTTTTGTCCTTTTTTTCACACAAATAGAGCTTTCTTTTGGTGGTATTTGATCACTTCTGGGTTTTTATTTTTTGCGCTATAAAAGAAAAACGACTGAAAATTCTGTAAAAATAAATAAAAAAATCTTGTTTCTGTCATATTAGCGGGTTATTTCTCACACACAACATATGCATACCACAAATTACACCCCAAAACACATTCTGCTACTCCTCCCGAGTATGGCGATGCCCCATGTGTGAGACTTTTACACAGCGTGGCCACATACAGAGGCCCAACATGCAGGGAACACCATCAGGCGTTCTGGAACACCCAGACCAATTCTGACATTTCTCTCCTACATGGAAAAATCATCATTTATTTGCTAGAAAATTACATAGAACCCCAAAACATTATATATGCTTTTTTAGCAAAGACCCTAGAGAATACAATGGCGGCGGTTAAAAAAACAGTTTTGTGCTAAAAAAAAAAACAAAAAAAAAAAACAGTAAAGTTAGCCCAATTTTTTTTCATAATGTGAAAGATGAAGTTACACCGAGTAAATAGATACCCAACATGTCACCCTTCAAAATTGCGCACAATGATGGAATGGCGCCAAACTTCGCTACTTAAAAATCCCCATAGGCGACGCTTTAATTACTTTTACTGGTTACATGTTTTTAGTTACGGAGGAGGTCTAGGGCCAAAATGATTGCTCCCGCTCTAACAATCGCAGAGATACCTCACATGTTTAGCTTAAACACCGTTTTCATATGTGGGCGGGACTTACATATGCGTTCGCTTCTGCATGCGAGCACACGGGGACAGGGGTGCTTTAAAAAAATGGGTATTGCAAAGTATTTGGGTATTGCAGAGTATTTGGGTATTGCAGAGTATTGGGGTATTGCAGAGTATCGCGCAGGGTATTGGGGTATTGCAGAGTATTGGGGTATTGCAGAGTATCGCGCAGGGTATTGGGGTATTGCAGAGTATTGGGGTATTGCAGAGTATTGCGCAGGGTATGGCAAAGTATTGGGGTATTGCAGAGTATCGCGCAGGGTATTGGGGTATTGCAGAGTATCGCGCAGGGTATTGCAGAGTATTGGGGTATTGCAGAGTATCGCGCAGTGTATTGGGGTACTGCAGTGTATTGGGGTACTGCAGGGTATTGGGGTACTGCAGGGTATTGGGGTACTGCAGGGTATCGCGCAGGGTATTGGGGTATTGCAGAGTATTGCGCAGGGTATAGCACAGTATTGGGGTACTGCAGAGTATTGGGGTATTGCAGAGTACTGGGGTACTGCAGAGTACTGGGGTATTGCAGGGTACTGGGGTATTGCAGAGTACTGGGGTACTGCAGGGTACTGGGGTATTGCAGAGTATTGGGGTATTGCAGAGTATTGGGGTACTGCAGAGTATTGGGGTATTGCAGAGTACTGGGGTACTGCAGGGTACTGGGGTACTGTAGAGTATTGGGGTACTGCAGGGTATTGGGGTACTGCAGGGTACTGGGGTACTGCAGAGTACTGGGGTATTGCAGGGTACTGGGGTATTGCAGAGTACTGGGGTATTGCAGGGTACTGGGGGATTGCAGAGTACTGGGGGATTGCAGAGCTGGGATGGATTGAGGGATGGCTGGATCTGTGACTGCATTTGTCACAGATTCAGCCACAGCACAGCTGCTGACACCCCACTCCCCCCCCCCTTCTCCTCGCACACTGTACAGAGAGGAGAGGGAGGAACCGGCATCATCAAATGATGGTTTGACGGCGCGATCACGTGGTAAACGGCCGCTATCAGCGGCAATTTACCGTGATCCGTGATGCGACGGGTCTTCTAGACCTGGCAAGCACGGACACTTCCGCAAAAGCGTCCCAGGGGACGCACAATCGCGGAAGTGAAGGACGTCGTCCCAGGGACGTCGTCACAAAATAACTCCACCGCGCTGTAGCAGTATTTTTGCTATAGCGCGGTCGGAAAGAGGTTAATTGTCGCCACTGTGCTCAGCAATTGTCACCACTATTCCATGCCATCAAATGTAGCCACTATGCCATCAATTGTCGCCACTGTGCCCAGCAATTGTCACCACTGTGCCCAGCAATTGTCACCACTGTGCCCCTCAATTGTCACCACTGTGCCATGCCATCAAACGCAGCCACTGTGCCATCAATTGACACCACTGTGCACAGCAATTGTCGCCACTGTGCCCAGCAATTTTCACCACTATTCCATGCCATCAAATGTAGCCTCTGTGCCATCAATTGTTGCCACTGTGCCCAGCAATTGTTGCCACTGTGTCCAGCAATTGTCGCCACTGTGCCCAGCAATTGTCGCCACTGTGCCCATCAATTGTCACCACTGTGCCATGCCATCAAACGCAGCCACTGTGCCATCAATTGTCGCCACTGTGCCCAGCAATTGTCGCCACTGTGCCCAGCAAAATGTTGCCCGTCCTGTCATTTTCATGGGATGAGGACAGAGGGACGCAGTGGGATGAGCACAGAGGGAAAGGGTGGGATGAGCACAGGGGGACAGGGTGGGATGAGGACAGGGGGACAGGGTGGGATGAGCACAGGGGGGCAGCCGCAGAGCATCTTTTAATTTGGGGGGAGAGGGTGGTATGGGGGATATGTGCTAGGGAGTGATTTGAGAGGGAAGAAGATATGTGCTAGTGGGGGGGGAATCAGACCCCCCCCCCCCACTAGCACATATCTTCTTCCCTCTCAAATCACTCCCTAGCACATATCTCCCATACCACCCTCTCCTCTCCCATCACTTCATGCGTTCACCACGTCACCTCGTATTTGCCTGCCCCCCACCCTCCTTCCCTCCTGGTTACTGTGTCCTCTCTCTCTCCCACATACTGTAAGCAGCAGCATGGCTCTCTCAGTTGTGTCTCTCCTGGCTGTGTACACAGGAACATTGAGCCAAGAGGGGGGAGGAGCCGAAGACTGTGTATTGCAGTCAGTGGAAAGAGAGGGACGGCTCAGTCACGGCTGCACTGTAAAGCTGGATGGCGCTGAGGAACCCCGGGCGGCAGATGTCCCGGGTGACCGCGCCATTTTGTGGGGGGGCGTCGAAAAAGCGGCCCAAAGTGTCAATATTTTGTGTGGCCGCCATTATTTTCCAGCACTGCCTTAACCCTCTTGGGTATAGAGATCACCAGAGCTTCACAGGTTGTCACTGGAGTCCTCTTCCCCTCCTCCATGACGACATCACAGAGCTGGTGAATGAGACCTTGCGCTCCTCCAACTTCCGTTTGTAGGAGCCCCACAGATGCTCAATAGGGTTGGTCAACTGTGTTTTATCAAGTCCAAAGTCAGCGCAGCCCTCTACTGGGAAATTCTAGAGCTCTTCATGCTTCCCTCTGCTGACCAGCTTTATGGAGATGCTGATTTATTTTTTAAGCAGGACTTGGCACCTTCCCCACACTGCCAAAAGCACCAATACCTGGTGTAATGATCATGCCGTCACTGTGCTTGATTGGCCAGCAAACTCGTCAGACCTAAACCCCATAGAGAATCTGTGGGGTGTTGTTAAGAGGAAGATGAGAACAATGCAGAAGAGCTGAAGGCCGTTATCAAAGCAACCTGGGCTTCCATTACACTTCAGCAGTGCCACAGGCTGATCCCCTCCATGCCATGCTGCATTGATGCAGCAATTCATGCAAAAGGAGCACCAACCAAGTATTGAGTGCATACTATACTGTATATGGACATTTCTGTATTAAAAATCCTTTTTTTATGTACTATTCTAATTTTCTGAGATACAAAATGTTGTTTTTTCACTAGCTGTAATCCATAATCATCAAAATTAAAATAAATAAATGCTTGAAATATATCACCCTGTGTGTAATGAATTCATGTAAAATATGAGTTTCCCTTTTTGAACTGAATTACTGAAATAAATAAACTTTTTGATGATATTCAAATTTTATGGGTTGTCCTGTACACTTTAACCACTTGCCGACTGCCGCACACACATATACCTCGGCAGAATGGCATAGGCAGACAAATGGGCGTACCTGTACGTCCCTTTAAATTTGCCGCCCATCGCATGCTCGCCGCCTACCGCGGGTCCCGCAAACTCGATGTTAGCCGGCGGCCCTGCAATTGAGGAGAGGCAGAACGGGGAGATGCAGTGGCGTAACTAGAGACTTCAGGGCACCGGTGCAAGAAATCATGAAGGCCCCACCCCCCCCCCGAAAAGACTGATTTTGATACTTAATTTTTTTACACTGTACAACAAAGTAAAACAATTCTGTTTCTGATTTCACATGAGGGGGGGTGGCTGCAGTGGCAGTGCCATCCTCTCCCACCACCACCTTTGCCTCTTACTGATCTCATCACTATTCCCCCACAACCTCTGTTGTAGAAGTAATGGGGGGATAGGGATGAGATCAGTGGTGCTCCTCCCCCGCCTTCTCTCATTGGTGTCAGCCCCCAGTCTCAGCGCTGCCTCTGCCCAGGCCCAGATTTATTCCCTTTGCTGCCCCAAGGCCAGGTCCTTCAATGCCACCCCCCCCCCCCCCACACACACACACCATCACATAGGGGGACTCCCCAGAGAGTCTCCCCCTACATCAGGGTCCCCAGAAAGTCTCCCCCTACATCAGGGTCCCCAGAAAGTCTCCCCCTACATCAGGGTCCCCAGAAAGTCTCCCCCTACATCAGGGTCCCCAGAAAGTCTCCCCCTACATCAGGGTCCCCAGAAAGTCTCCCCCTACATCAGGGTCCCCAGAAAGTCTCCCCCTACATCAGGGTCCCCAGAAAGTCTCCCCCTACATCAGGATCCCCAGAGAGTCTCCCCCTACATCAGGGTCCCCAGAGATTCTCCCCCTACATCAGGGTCCCCAGAGAGTCTCCCCCTACATCAAGATTCCCAGAGAGCCCCCCTTACACCAGGGTCCCCAGAGAGCCTCCCCTCTTACATTAGTGTCCCCAGAGAGTCTCCCCTCTTACATTAGTGTCCCCAGAGAACCCCACCTTACAACAGGGTCCCCAGAGAGTCTCCCCTTACATCAGGGTCACCAGAGAGCCCCCCTTACACCAGGGTCACCAGAGAGTCTCCCCTTACACCAGGGTCCCCAGAGAGTCTCCCCTTACACCAGGGTCCCCAGAGAGTCTCCCCTTACACCAGGGTCCCCAGAGAGTCTCCCCTTACACCAGGGTCCCCAGAGAGTCTCCCCCTGCATCAGGGTCCCCAGAGTCTCCCCCTGCATCAGGGTCCCCAGAGAGTCTCCCCCTGCATCAGGGTCCCCAGAGAGTCTCCCCCTGCATCAAGGTCCCCAGAGAGTCTCCCCCTGCATCAGGGTCCCCAGAGAGTCTCCCCCTGCATCAGGGTCCCCAGAGAGTCTCCCCCTGCATCAGGGTCCCCCGAGAGTCTCCCCCTGCATCAGGGTCCCCCGAGAGTCTCCCCCTGCATCAGGGTCCCCCGAGAGTCTCCCCCTGCATCAGGGTCCCCCGAGAGTCTCCCCCTGCATCAGGGTCCCCAGAAGCCCCCCTCTTACATCAGGGTCCCCAGAAGCCCCCCCTCTTACATCAGTGTCCCCAGAAGCCCCCCCCTCTTACATTAGTGTCCCCAGAAGCCCCCCTTACATTAGTGTCCCCAGAAACCCCCCCTCTTACATTAGTGTCCCCAGAGGCCCCCCTCTTACATTAGTGTCCCCAGAGGCCCCCTTCCTTACATTAGTGTCCTCAGAAGCCCCCCTCTTACATTAGTGTCCCCAGAGGCCCCCTTCCTTACATTAGTGTCCCCAGAAGCACCCCTCTTACATTAGTGTCCCCAGAGGCCCCCTTCCTTACATTAGTGTCCCCAGAAGCCCCCCCTCTTACATTAGTGTCCCCCTTCCTTACATTAGTGTCCCCAGAAGCCCCCCTCTTACATTAGTGTCCCCAGAGGCCCCCTTCCTTACATTAGTGTCCCCAGAAGCCCCCCGTCTTACATTAGTGTCCCCAGAGGCCCCCTTCCTTACATTAGTGTCCCCAGAAGCCCCCCCTCTTACATTAGTGTCCCCAGAGGCCCCCTTCCTTACATTAGTGTCCCCAGAAGCCCCCCCTCTTACATTAGTGTCCCCAGAGGCCCCCTTCCTTACATTAGTGTCCCCAGAAGCCCCCCCTCTTACATTAGTGTCCCCAGAGGCCCCCTTCCTTACATTAGTGTCCCCAGAAGCCCCCCCTCTTACATTAGTGTCCCCAGAGGCCCCCTTCCTTACATTAGTGTCCCCAGAAGCCCCCCCTCTTACATTAGTGTCCCCAGAGGCCCCCTTCCTTACATTAGTGTCCCCAGAAGCCCCCCCTCTTACATTAGTGTCCCCAGAGGCCCCCTTCCTTACATTAGTGTCCCCAGAAGCCCCCCCTCTTACATTAGTGTCCCCAGAGGCCCCCTTCCTTACATTAGTGTCCCCAGAAGCCCCCCCTCTTACATTAGTGTCCCCAGAGGCCCCCTTCCTTACATTAGTGTCCCCAGAAGCCCCCCTCTTACATTAGTGTCCCCAGAGGCCCCCTTCCTTACATTAGTGTCCCCAGAGGCCCCCTTCCTTACATTAGTGTCCCCAGAAGCCCCCCCTCTTACATTAGTGTCCCCAGAGGCCCCCTTCCTTACATTAGTGTCCCCCCTCTTTAATCAGGGTCCCCAAACAGCTGATTCCCCCTTGCAGAAGTTCCCCCCTGTACCTGGCTGGTGGAGGTGGCGATCTGCAGCTCTATAGTGTCCACACAGGCAGGGGGATCTCCCTGGGGCTTGTAGTACTCAAGTGCAGTGTATACAGAGAGGGGGAGGGGCCTCTGACCCGGGCATCAACAACAGTGTGCAAGCAGAGAGAAAGTGAAACTGATACCTGCCTCGGGTCAGAGGCCCCTCCCCTTCTCTGTATACACTGCACTCGAGTACTACAAGCCCCAGGGAGATCACGCTGCCCACACAGGCACCATAGAGCTGCCGATCTCCAGCTTCCACCTCCTACCACATCTCCCCACTGCACTCTAAACAGCCAGCCAGAGGTGCAGGGGGAGATGCCGGGTCTTGGGGAAGTGGTTGCTGCGATGCCGCCCCTGCATTTACTGCCAGTGCCTTGTCAGCACCCGATCCAGCGGCAGAACGGCTCCACACTGGCAGGCGGTGGGTGGGCCCCTCACACGGGCGGCGAGCGGGCCCCCCGACTTGGCTAAACCACAGGGCCCAGTCGCAACTGCGACTGCTGCACCAATGAAAATTCCGCCACTGGGGAGATGTAAACAAGTCATTTCCCTGTTCTGTCTAGTTACATGACAGAGATCTACTGCTCCCTGTCATCGGGAGCAATGATCTCTGTCATGCTGTACTGAGCCCAAACCCCCACAGTTAGAATCCCTCCCTAGGACACACTTAAAGGAGTTGTAAAGTAAAAAAAAAAAAAAATAGCTGAAATGACTGTTTACAGGGTATAGAGACATAATAGTTAACTGATTCCTTTTAAAAATGATTAAAAATAGATTAAAATAAATCATATAATGTGCCTGCAGTTTGAGTTTCGTTTTTCATCGTGTTTCATGCTTGTGAAGTACAGAGACACAGAGCCAATACAGGGTTTAAAATGAAACTGATTGGTTCTGAGAGGTTTTAGACACACAGTAATCACACCTCCTTGATTAGAGACCACAGAGAGAAAGCTCCCAGTACTTTTTTCATAAGGAAACAGACAAGCAGCAAGTGTGCAGAACAGAGAAGGATTACAGCAAAAACGAACAATGAGGAGATGAAACCAGGACTGCATTAGGGTAAAAGAAGCTATTTAGCTAAAAAAAAAAAATCCCTTAGTGACCCTATAACGGTACTCCTTGATCAGCCCCTAGAATTTTGCAGTCCTGATAAAAAAAAATCGCAGATAGCCGCCATTACTGATAAATTAAAAATAAAAATGCCATAAAACTATTCCCTATTTTGTAGACACTATAACTTTTGCACAAACCAATCAATATACAGTACACTTATTGTGATTTTCTTTTAACCAAAAATATGTAGAAGAATACCTATCGGCCTAAACTGTGGAATAAATTTGTTTTTTTATATATTTTTGGGGATATTTATTATAGCAAAAAGTTAAAAATATAGGGCCAGATTCAGAGAGCCATTACGCCGGCGTTACAGGAGATGCGCGGCGTAAGTCTAAATATGTGCCTGCGTATCGATGCGCCGCATCCCCAAAACGATATACGCATGAAATCTAAATTTTTTCGACCGGCGTCATTTCGATAGACCGGCGCATCCGTGCACGCAAACCTGCGCTAGACACACTATTGATTTGCTAATCAAATATGCAAATGAGGGAGTTACGGAGATCCACAAAAGTAAGTTGGTGCAGCGCAGGCTACGCGCTGTGCGCAACAGCTGCACGTCCTGTCTAAAATGAGTCCATATAAAAGGTGGTTTAAAATTAGACAATCCGTCTACATGTCAGGTAAAGTTAGGGACGAGCTGAGCAGTCACACTTGCAGGACAACATACTGTATGCCAACATGCCAGGGGCATCCATGGTTATAGCTATACTACTGACTTTAGATGAGCAAAGAAGGAGGAGGGCACGGAGGAGGGCACGGGAGAGGATATACCGCACACGCATAGACCTGTTTGGCATGAGTGATTCTGAGGTGTATCGCATCTTCAGATTCACCCCTCGTGCCATCCTGGAATTAACCACAACCCTGCAGGAGGACATCACCAGCCCAACACACCGCTCACATGCAGTGCAGCCACTGGTCAAGGTCCTGGCAACACTCCATTTCCTTGCCAGTGGCTCTTTTCAAAGAACAAGTGGAGTGGTGGCTGGGATGTCACAATCCTCCGTGAGCAGATGTGTGCACCAGGTTGTCCCTGCAATCCTCAGACGCATGGCCAACCAAATCATCAAACCAACCACTGAGGACCTGCGGCTGAAGGCAATGACAGATCTCTACAGAATTGCCAGATTCCCACGCACCGTGGGGGACAATGATTGCACACATGTGGCACTCCAGCCCCCCCAGGAGACAGAGCACATGTACCGCAATCGGAAGCATTGGCATTCCATCAACATACAGGTGATAGTCGATGCCCAAGACCTCATATGGCACATCCGTGCCAAACACCCCGGATCCACCCATGACAGCTACATATACAATCAGAGCCCCATCCCAATGGAATTTGAACAGAACATGTATGAGGACACCTGGCTGGTTGGTGAGTGACATGGGTGGCAGGCATGACTGTCCCCCCCATGATGCAGAAATCACAAGGGGCACATGCATGACTAACATCCTCCTGTCTTTTCCCTTCCAGGTGACTCTGCATATGCACTGGGACCCCATCTCATGACTCCTATCCGGAACCCCCAAACCCCAAGAGAGGAAAGATACAATGAAGCACACGCCCAAACCCGTGCAGTCGTGGAGCGCACCTTTGGCCTCCTGAAGTCACGTTTCCGATGCCTGGATAAGTCTGGGGGGACCCTGTTGTATTCCCCAAACTTTGTATGTCAGATCATCGGTGCATGTTGCATGCTGCACAACTTTGCAGTGAGAAAGGGCCTGCAGATTGACCTACGTGATGACCTGACCCCTGAACCAGACAATCCCCCCCTAACCGAGGCTACCCCATCTTCTGAGGGAAGAGCAGCCAGGAGACAGCTCACATTAGGCATCTTTGCACGTTAAACACACACATTAATCATGGCACAATGAGAATGCATGCATGCACACCACTGTAGTCCCTAGCACAGACACATCACATCCTCATCAAATTGGATTGGCACAAGCCCACCATGCAGGACTTGTGAGCAGCAACGCCACGCCACGGCTCCAATTATGTCACTATACCTTCATACACCATTCGCACGGACCTGGGGATCACTTCTCCCTGGTCCTGGGGAACCCCTCTCCACCACAAATGAGGGTGACACCCCTTTTCCGGCAGGAATGTCACCCCCACATTCAAAAATCAGGCAAAACCAAAAAAAAATGGGCAGCAAAAAAAAAATGGGCAGCAAAAAAAAAAAAATTACAGCAAAAAAAAAATGTCCAGCAAAAAAACAAAAGGGGGGGGGAAACAAAATTAATGCCGCTGGTGTGACCCACACCTGGGGCGCCCATGGCCACAGCCCCGGCTCCTCAGGGGGGGTAATCCGGGGAAGGAGGAGCAGCCCCTGGTCTCTGCCCACCTGGCGGCCTGCCCTCCAAGGCCACGTCTATTCTGTTTAGGCCAGCATTTAGTGTTGCCGTATTGGCCTGGATAACCTGGGTGAGGGCCCTCACATCCTGCCCAACGTCTGCTGTAGTAGTCTGCAGTTCGTTTAGGCAGTTTGCAAGAGCCCGGGAGTGGCAGTCCAGGTCCCCAAGCATATCCTTAATGGAGGACAGGCTCTCCTCCATCCGCACCAAAGTCTGGCTGACCTGTCCCCGATGGTGGGTCTGAAGGGCCTGGTCCATTCTGAGATTGGCAGGCAGAACCTCAGCCACCCCCCTGGTCTTCTGGGATGACTTCCTGCCTCCAGATGATGCTTGTGGCCGGGGAGAAGGGGAGCCCCTTGGGAGGGGAGCCCTGTTGGGGGAGGAGTGGGAGGGGCTACCCCTTATGGAGGGCTGGCTGCTGCCAGCCAGAGGGGAAGAGTCCTCCAAAAATAACAAGCCACTGCCTGACATGACCTCCTCCTCCAACTCAAACTCCTCCTCCTCAAGCTCCTCCGAGGACTCCGGCCTTGTCTGGGGGGTCCTCATCAGGCTGTTGTCCCGGGGATAGTGCGGTCAGGCCAGATGGCCCAGGACCCTCCTGCACATCTGTGAATGACACAGAACATTCACAGGTTGGAGGATCCACACACTTGCCACATATTCCCTCCCCCCCCCCCACACACATGCTACACACCAGATAGTAAAAAAAAACCTTACCTGTCCTCACGGCCTCCTCAATGGAGTCAAAGCCGGGCAGGCCCTCCACTTGCTGCCTGTTAAAGGTCTGGGCCACTGCACGCTCCTCCGCTGTCAGCCTAACAGGGCATGGTGGGCCCCCTCCAGTGCCCCTGGCATGTGCTGCCATCTGCCCCAGCTTCCCACGGACCAGACGCCTGAGATCATTGATCTTCTTGGCGATCCCCTCGCGTGTCTGGGTCTTCCCCCCCCCCAATGAATTTACCTGGTCGGTGATGTTCTGCAATATATCCTTCTTCCTGGCCGGGGTGGTGTTGGCACTCTCCGGGCCGTGCAGGAAACGCCCATATTGGGTAAGGGCCCGGGCAATAATTTGTTTCTCCCCCAAAGTAAAATTGGTCTTGCGCTTCCTTTCAGTCATATTCATACAACAACTCTCTCCCAAACAATCAACAAAAATCACACACAAAAACAAGCAGGAAAAATCAAGCAACAAAACAAACAAACCAAAATCTATCAACCAAAAAGTCTCAAAAACAGTCACCAAAAAACACTATCAAATATATTCTACAAAACACTAGATCAAACAGTCAACAAATATATCAAACACAAGTCACAAACCAACAAACGCGAACAAACAGAACAAAAGCACCTTGCTGTATAGGAAGGGATACAAAGGGATGTACTTTTGCAAAGGAAGTGCGTTTGTGTCTGTCTATTTATGCTGTCTGCGTAGCTCACTAAGTTGACTGGGTCCACTTCCAATCTCACTGATTGCGCCGTTCCCGAGTTGTGAGCATGCGCACAGAGGTGCTGACCATGGTCTGCTTCATGTGCGCATGCGCGATCCGGCCAGCCCTTCATTTGCATGGGGTCACGGCTCATTTCAATGTAACACGCCCACGTCCTTCCCAATTTGAATTACTCCGCCTTATGCATCGGGAATTACGTTGCACCGGCGCAAATACTACGGGGATACGGTAATTGTGCCTCTACATTGCGCCGGTCTAACGTAAAGGAGGTGCGCTACTCCGGTCAAAAAATGTGCCAATGTACCTGAATCTGGCCCATAGTTTTTTTTTTCAAAATTAATGCTCTTCTTTTGTTTATAGCGCAAAAAATTAAAACCCCAGAGGTGATCAAATACCACCAAAAGAAAGCTCTATTTGTGTGAAAAAAATTATTTTGTTTGTGTACAAAGTCGCACGACTGCGCAATTGTCAGTTAAAGTGATGCAGTGCCGTATCGCAAAAAAATGCCCGTCATTAAACAGCCAAATTTTCCTGGGCTGAAGTGGTTAAATTGTATTAGAGTTTTGCAATGCAATTTTTAAACCTCTGATCATGTCTCCAAGAGAACCTGTCTAGCAGTGAATGTACTAGCAAATATGGGGTTGTTAGCCTACTTGTGACATAATAAAAAATAAATAAAAAATCACAAATGAATGAAATGTAATACATAAAAAAGAAACATAAAAAAAATATGTTCAGTACAACACAGCAGAGTGAAAGCAATAGTTCTAGTTGTTTCTTGGTTATGCAGATCCTTGTAGTTTTAAGACTCGACATGTTTGGTATCTATTTAGTCGACACAGTCTTATATTTTATAATTGTGTATTTATTATAAACTAATTTAAGTGTATTTTTCTGATGATTTTCAATAAGAAAAATACACTAAAATTAGTTTATAATAAATAATTCCTTTCCTTTTTTTTTTTTGCACATTATAAAATATAAGACTGTGGTTTAAAATGTAGTTTTGCAAATGTCATCTGCTTTAAATAACTGCAACTGTTATCTTTATATTCTATTGCTTCTCTGTTTTGTATAAAAACAGTCCAGCTGGTGGTGTGAGTCTGCACCTCCCTCTCTGAGAAGAGTCGGGTGAATATCAACAAGAAGCAAAAAAATATTAATAAAAAAATATTGTTATTTTAGAAATGTACAATTGATCAAAATTGTGGGACAAATCTTTACTTTGTGATTGTACTTTCCCTACAGTACACACAGTGTGTAGATTGATCTACCTTTTGTTTTTCTCATTTAATTTTTCTTGTGAATTTCTCGACTTAAATTCTTAATAAAAATATAAAATAAAATAAAATAAAGTAAACCACACCTACATGAGGGGTGTAACGACGGGAGGGCCCGTAGAATCCAGAAGCTCTTAGGCCTCGTACACACGATCAAATCTGTCTGCTGGAAACGGTCTGCTAGACCGTCCCAGCAGACAGATTCGATCGTGTGTACGGGCGAGCCGACGGATTTGGCCACCCGACAGATTTCAAAGCATGCTTTGAAATCTATCGGGTGGGAATCCGTCCGCCCGACATGTCTGCTGGTTAGTACACTTATCAGCAGACATGTCGTCTCGCACCGGCGCCGAATGGATTCGGCGCATGCGCGGAAGTGTTTTACTTCCTGGTGCGGTGACGTGGCGGCGTCAACGTCACCGCCACGTCAGCGCGCCGTCTGCTGGCGGGGATTTTGGTTTGCTCGTGTGTACACGCGAGCAAACCAAAATCCTAGCAGACAGATTTGTTCAAATCGGTCGGTCCGACCGATTTGAACAAATAGATTGCCTCGTGTGTACGAGGCCTTAAAAAGTATGAGCGAGGAAATAATGGAAATATCTTGGATTGATTTAACATGTGTCTGTAATTCAAAATATATTCCAGGATATCTGTAAAAACTATTTACAGATTGTTGATTCTGAACTCAACAGGTTAATTGAAAGAGTGACTAATTCAATGTGGGAACACAGACTGTTAGGTGTTAATGTCGTCTGCTACTGTGATGTAAATGAATGAATCTAGGATAGCTCCTAAGACCTTTTCATTGTGTTGTGCTAATTGACACTGTATTGTGTGAAGGAGTCATATGATAAATGTGTATTGTGTGGCAGGTGAGAGGAGTCTACCTTGAGGGGTCATGTCTCAGAGTCACCTTGTCTGAGTAAATGATTAGTTATTTAGCACATGTAAATTATGTCAGAGTTGGTGTCAGAATGTCTGACTAACAGATGTGTGTTGAGGGGGCTCGTTAGGAACAATTGTATAATGTTGTTGGGCAGAGTTGCGTCATTGTTCATTTTGGTTACTAACTGTACTGTATATAAGAGCCTGATTTTCTTATTAAATCTCTATTCATTTTGAACCTCAAACAGAGCTGTGTCTCGTTACTGGGGGAATTCGTATGGGTCGTGTTCCCCGGATTGTGGAGTGTCGATAGTTGTCTTGGGTTCGGAATGGAATATCTAAAACGGCGTTAACCCCTGTCCCATTTGGGGTTCCGTTACAAGGGGCTTCTAGTTTAAAAGCGTGCATGCTTGCATTTAATGTGCCTGGGAGGCACAGGTGCCTGCAACCTGTTAAAGTCAATGGCGGGCTGAGGCTGGGTGCTGTACTGACTAGGCTTAGGGTCCCCATGTGTTCAAGGATTAATGCCTGGAACGTGTTCCAAAGGGCCAAAGGCTGGGCACCCAGAATGTAAATGCCCCCATCACTAACTTAAAAAATTGCAGGTAGAGTCATAGGGAAAAAAATCAAGCTTTTTAACTGCTTACTTATTATTATTTTCTTTAAAGAGGAGCTCCAGGCCCCCCCCCCCCCCAAAAAAAGAAGAAAAGTCAGCAGTAGGGTTGTCCCGATATCAATACTTTTTTTTAATCTCATGTGACAGCGGCACATGTGTCAGTATGTTTTTTTTTTTTTTTATCTTTAACAATTTGTTTTTAATTTAAATTTTTTTTTTTTAATTTTTTTTTTTATAATGCTTTATTTTATTTTTAAGGGGGGGGGTTGGACCGTGTCAGTGTGTTTTTTCATTTTTTTTATTTTATTTTCTACAATCATTTTTTTATTCTTTATTTTTTTATTTATTTTTTCAGCCCTGTTCGGGGGGCTTTGGTGAGACATTAGGGGTCTTAACAGACCTCTGACATCTCCCCTTTGAGACAGAGAAAGGGACTAGGGACACATGTTCCCCTGTCCCTTTCTCAGCAGCATCAGCTGCGCTGAAAATGAATGGAGTGAAGACAGTGTCTTCTCTTCATTCATAAACTGAAACATTTGTAATCACAGGTTACAATGTTTCAGTTATGTGAATGGACAGTCAGTGATCACTGACTGTCCTATCGGAGCAGTAAGGAGCCGGATTTACACCGCTCTCCATCCTGACAATTACACGGGGTGGAGGAGAAGCATGGAAGGGGAGAGAAACACGGCGGGATGCACGGGATACACGGCGGGATGCACGGGATACACGGCGGCATAAACGGGATACACGGCAGCATACACGGCGGCATACACGGGATACACGGCGGCATACATGGGATACACAGCGGCATACACGGCGGCATACACGGGATACACGGCGGCATACACGGCGGCATACACAGGATACACGGCAGGATGCACGGGATACACGGCGGCATACATGGGATACACAGCGGCATACACGTCGGCATACACGGCGGCATACACGGGATACACGGCGGCATGCATGGGATACACAGTGGCATGCACAGGATACTCGGCTGCATACACGGCGTACACGATCAAACCAATATATCCCAGCAGACAAATCCGATCAAATCGGTCTGTCAGACCGATTTGATCGGATTTATTTAGTCGTGTGTACGCAGCCATAAGTTGCGCTGATGGGCTCTGATGAGGAGGCACTGGTGAGGCGGCACTTATAGGGCTGCACTCATGGGCTCTGATATTCTGGAATCATGAGCACTGATTGGCACTGATAATCAGTGTCCATCAGTGCAGCCTATCAGTGCCAATTAGTGCCCATGAGTGCAGCCTATTAGTGCCAATCAGTGCAGCCTGACACTGATAGGGCTTCAATGATTACCAGTGTACAGTAAACAATCTACTCACTGTGCCCTGTCAGCCTTGCTGTTTATCGGCTCCTCTTTTCTCACACAGAGACAGCGTGCGAGGAAAGGAATGCTGATAACCAGCAAGTCTGTTTACATGTGACCAGCTGTGATTGGATACAGTTAATCACATGGTAAATGGCCGCTGCAATTTGCCATTTACCACGATCTGTGATTGCTGTTTGGCCACAGAGCGCACCCGATGCATGCCCCATGGAAATTCTTCCAGAACTGGAGAGCCACGCTGTGGCCATCTTTCGGGTATAGTGCAGGTGGGAAGGTGATAAATTATATTTGAATGTACTTGCAATGTGTCTTTGAACTTGCTAAGGAATTCTACAACTCCAGGAAGAGTTTGTTTCTTAGTGTGCCCTTAGCATGCACATTATAGCCCTCTCCTCTCCTGGGAGTGTCTAATTACTCTCTATGCTGGCCCAGCTCCTCTGCCCCTCCCTTTACTTCCCTTTATAACCTTTTATGCAGATGCAACGGGAGGGTGAAGGGAAATACTATAGTGTGTCACTTAAATGAGAGCAGATGCGGCTCTTTAATTAGCCAAATTAGGCGGTCACCTAAGGCCTCCCACGCACAGGGGCCTTGCGGCTGCCTAACTTGCCCAATGCATTACCCCAATTTTGTGGCACAGAGGACCCTAACGCTGCTGTCCTCAGGCAGAGTTAGGAGCCCTGACTCAGGAGTGGGGCCGCCAGCGTCCCTAACAACCAGTGAATATTGGTGACACCACCCCTTGTGACCTCAATGACCCAGCATGCCCACAGTCAATGTCGTCACAAGGGGGCGGGTTCACCAGGTCACATCACTGGGTGGCCCCTGCCCCTTAGTTTTTAAAGAGCAGGATCTGGGGGCCGCCTTGTTTTTGATTCTGATAAGCCCCCTGCCCACAGACCCCAAAAAAACACCGGCCAGGGTTGTGGGGAAGAGGCCCTTGTCCTTGAATTATTTTTTACCATCATGGGCGTGAGTGGGGCCCCATGTCAAGTTTTGACTAAGGCCTTTACAAAGCCTAGATCCGCCTCTGAGTGAGAGCTCTGAGTCTGCGTGGACTGGTGTCACATCCAAGATGAAGGCGCCCTGCTAAATTCTCAAGGCTATTGGATGTCTACAGGGAAATAAAATAGAATAAATGTACATATAATATGATGGGAAGATTGTTGTTGAAATGAATGGCCTGGTGACAGGGTCTTTTTTATGCTTTACATTAAAAACATAATTTTTTCTCTTTTTTTTGGTCTAAACCTCATTCATATATATATATATATATAGATTATAACTTCCCCTGAGAAGTTCTGAAGAACACAAACTGCTAGACTGTGAATGACCACTAACCACTTCAAAAATTAAAAGCGGACCTGACACGTAGGAACCAAAAATATTAATAGAGCAGCCAGAGAAATACTACCTATAGATACAAGTGATATACATTGACCGCCATAAACCGTCATTTAAATCTGAATTCCTGGCAGATATAAAAGACGCAACTTAACGCAGCTCAGTGTTTATTAACACATTAAATAATGAGTGCCCGAATTGTTTAATACAGTCATTAAATATAACGGAAAAGCCGACAAGACACACATATAAAACATTTGTTGGCGGAAAATCTGACAATTGTCCGATCAGGGCCGATCCGCCCTATAGGCTCACTATGCAAGCCGCTTAGGGCCCCCGCAAAGCTGCAGAGGGCCCCCCAAATTAATAGAGGCCCCGCCTGGTGAGAAGTCATTTTCGGCCCCCCTCACCTCGCTTCTCAACTTGCTGGCTGCATGGGAGAAGAGGCAAGAAGTCAGCCCCCTCCGCTTCTCACTTTAATGTAAGATGTCAATTATGACAGCAGAAAACCCCCTCAAACCCTGTCGGCAGCACCAGCCCCCCCCCCCCCCGCTTCTCACTTTAATGTAAGATGCCAATTCCGACAGCAGAACACCCCCTCAAACCCTGTCGGCAGCGCCAGCCCCCCCCCCCGCTTCTCACTTTAATGCAAGATGTCAATTCCGACAGCAGAACACCCCCTCAACCCCTGTCGGCCGCGCCAGCCCCCCCCCCCCCCGCTTCTCAACTTTAATGTGTTGATGTCATATCAATGACATATCATTTTGCTTAGGGCCCCAGGGAGGTCAGGATCGGCACTGTGTCCGATAGAGCAAACAAACGGTGGTATCTTTCCGACAACAGCCTGTCATCACACAATTCCCGTTGGAAAATCGGATCGTGTGTACGAGGCTTAAGAAGACAAGGGACAAGGGGCCACACGATGAGACTGGAAGAGAAATGGTTTACCTTAAGCTGCATAGGGTTTTTATACTGTCAGGGCGGAAAGGATGTGGAACTCTCTTCCACAATCAGTGGTGTCAACAGGAAGTATTGATCGTTTCAAAAGACACTTGGACGTGCATCTTATCGAACAATATACAGGGATATGGGAAATAATTATCTACACGAAAACACACACAAACCCAGGTTGAAATGTATGGACCTGTGTCTTTATTCAACCTTACCAACTATTTAACTATGTAAAACATCTCCCATACAGTATATGTACCATATTTCACCTCTGTGTTTAGCTTTTTTCCCCCGAGTTCAGCTTTAAACCGAATGCAGTTGTTATCCCTTCACACAATTGTTTTTTTAGACGCTTACCTGCTGAACGTTGTCACAAGGTCAACAACCATCTGGTCTGTTGTATTGACGAGTTTACATTGGACAGGCTGAAATCCACCAACCGCAGAACAATGAGGGGGGGCCTTCTCCCCAACATCATGCAGAATCCGCCGATCTCTAACGGCACATCTCTTTGGACCTGTGAAATCATTCAAAATTCAAACATTTACCTGTATGGTGGCTTCAAATGACCTGGCTGCATGGGCTTAGAGAGATGTGTTTAGTGGTTTGCTATATAGATGGTTTCTATCTTTATTTATTATGGTTGAGACTTTAACTGCTTGCGGACCGCCGCATGTACATTTACATCAGCAGAATGGCACAGGCAGGCACATCAACGTATATATACGTTGGTGCCTTGCCGAGGGTCGGGGGTCCGATCGGGCCCCCCCCCCCGGTACATGCGGCGGTCCCCGTGGCTGGCCGAGTGATCCGGGATGAGGGGGCGGCGGTTCGTTTTTGTCCGCCCCCTCCGGATCGCTCCCAGCCAATGCTCGCGCCCCGCCCTGTCACTTCCTTCTCCTGTGTAAACACAGGAAGGAGGAAGTGATGTGATCTCTCCTCTCAGCAGTATTTTCAACCACCGCTGAGGAGAGATCACATCGCACAGTAAGTCTGCACAACACTACACTGACACCAGGACACGCAGGCACATTATCCCCTTGCGATCACCCCCCCCCCTCCCCCCTGTCACAGTGTCACTGAATACAGTAATCATATATGTATGATTACTGTATTTAGTGTCAGTGTGACAGGCAGTTAGTGTGACAGTGGGTTGGAAACAAACATCAGACCCAACCAGTATCTAGCAGACAGGTTCATCACCTACTGCCTATATGATATGTCTCTACCAGATATTTGACATTTTATTACTTCTGTGCGGATGGATGACTTTGATGTTCTCTGCCACAAATTTTATTAAAGAAGTTCTTATGAATTAATTTTAAACTTATCACGCTATGAAGTTTTCTTCCTTTAATTACATTGATTGACCTCTTCACTCCTGGGAGTCACTGGAGAACGTTTGGAGCCGAGCAGAATGTTAATGAGCTTTGAGTGAAAACAAGGCTTGGGATTTCTGAAGACGAACGGATTCCCTCTCCTGCACTCCTCTACTTCCAAGAACCCTTACCTTATGCCTGTATGATCTCTGTAATAGGGATCCATTTTTTGTGGTAAGGGGCCACTTCGCCCAAACTTTTTATCCATTGTTTCCTGCATATTCAAGTTTTACCAATGTATGGAAGAATTGACCCTATTATTTGCTGAAAACTCAACTAAGAAAAGTGGACTGCACATTTTCACTTTAATGAACTCTTTTCAGTGAACTTTGAATTGTTTTACTTTGAATTGTGTTTTTTATTTATTTATTTTTCATGGTATATATATTTTTTGGAGGTTGCGCTTTTATTTCTGTATTTATATTTAAGTTAGTGTGACAGGCAGTTAGTGTTAGGTCTAGGGTAGCCCCCTTACCCCCCCCCCCTAATAAAGTTTTAACCCCTTGATCACCGCCCTAGTTAACCCTTTCACCCCCTATTGCCAGTGTCACTAAGCGATCATTTTTCTGATCGCTGTATTAGTGTCGCTGTTCCCGCTAGGTAGCTATTTTTTTTTGTATTGCGATTTTTTTTTTTACTAAAGACATGTGGCCTAAATGTTTGACTAAAATTTTGTTTATTTGATTTTTCTTATAACAAAAAGTAAAAAATATTGATTTTTTTTCAAAAATGTCGCTCTATTTTTGTATATAGCGCAAAAAATAAAAACCGCAGAGGCGATCAAATACCACCAAAAGAAAGCTCCATTTGTGGGAAGAAAAGGACGCAAATTTTGTTTGGGAGCCACGTCACATGACCGCGCAATTGTCAGTTAAAGTGACGCAGTGACGAATCGCAAAAAGGGGCCTGGTCCTTTACCTGCATTTTGGTCCGGGTCTTAAGTGGTTAAAGATAAATAGTAACACATTTAATATAAGATATAATTTTTTACTACTCTGGTAATAATGACATGTTGCATATAAATACTATGTAGTTTTCTCTCTATCCAGCAGGTGGAGCACTAACCTTCATTGCACACCTGAAGCATTGTATCACTCTCAGTTGTGTTGGAAGAAACCTGTTATTTACAGAACTCAATGAATCATCACAACAGTGTTTCCCTCCTTATCAAATGGCTCAGTTGGATGTTTCTATCAGCCAAAGGGAGCCTCAAATCAAGCTGCTCTGCCATGCTTTCTTTTTAGATTAGCATTGATATGCCTAAGCATTCCCGTGCCCAGAGCTTTTTTTCTTAGAAAATAGGTGCAGGAACTCAACCACGACCCCATTCAGATTTCAAAAACAGTAGAAGGGTCTTAAAGGGGCATTAAATACCAGGATTGCATTACATACAGAGTGCAGAGTTCAGGGGGTTACACACAGAGTGCAGAGCTGTCACTTGTAAACACAGAAACCAGACTTCTGTGTTTACAAGTGATTGTGCTGAGCAGGCACCAAAGGGTCTGAGCCAGAGGTGGTGGAACTGAGTTCCGCCAATTTCCCCCTGAAAAAACGCCCTGCCCGTGCCAAAATGTGTCCTGTGCCTGCAGCTTTATTCCCCTCTGAGCGTCCTGAATCCCTGTGTTCATCAGAGTCCTTGTGTCTCCACAATGCCTGCTTCCAGCCCTCAGTACACTCTATGCCTCTTCAGCTGTCAGTGTCTGTCTGCAAGTACCTCTGCCCCTCCAAGCGCTCCCATGTGCATCCCCAATGTCGTCTAGTGACCCCGAGTGTGCCCCTGTGACTCCAAGTGCACTCCTGCGTCTACAAGCATACAAGCGTGCTCATTCCTCCCCCCCATGCCATCTAGCGTCTCCAAGTGCACCCCTGTGCCCCTGTGACTCCAAATGCTCTACTGTGTGTGCCTTGTGACTCCCTGTGCACCACGTGTCTCCAAGTGTGCCCTGTGTGATCTAGTGTCTCTAAGTTCACTCCTGTGCACCCTGTGACTCCAGATGCTCTTGTCTGTCCTGAGACTGCCTGGACACCCCCATGTCATCTAGTGACCTCAAGTGTGCCCCTGTGAGCCAATTGACTCCAAATTCTCCCCTGCATGTGCCTTGTGACTCCCTGTGCATCCTGTGTCTCCAAGCCTGCTCTGTGTCATCTAGGGTCTCCAAGTGAAACCTTGTATGCCCTGTGACTCCAAATCCTCTGTGTATTTAGTGATTCCAAGGGCTCCCCCATGTCTCCACGTATGCTCTATACCATAGGTGTATTTAGGTTTTGTGCTGCCCTAGGCCTGACTAAACTCGTGCACCCCCTAATTTCCTGTTACGGCCACACCCTGTGTTTGTTGTTTAAGACCCGCCCTGTTTTTTGAGTGAGGACACTAGTTCTAAGGGCCTGGGGGGGGGGGGGCAATGGATTTCCTTAATTTACTTAGATTTCCTCTTACTTCCTGGTTGCCCATAGAGCAGGAAGTGAAGGGAAATCTTCGGAAGCGCCCCCCCCCCCACAGTTGCGGAATGCCGCCCGCCCGCCCGCATACCAGAAGCAGCCTGGTCGCTTTTTGGGGGCGCTAGACTAATTTTCCTAATAGTGTAGCGCAAGCTGGCGGGGACGCTTTTCGTTCTGCCCCCCTGCAAAGTGCTGCCCTAGGCCTGGGCCTTGTTGGCCTAGGCTAGGATACAGCTCTGCTCTATACACCCCATGTCATCAGTGCTTTCAAGTGTGCCCCTATGCACATCGAGACTCAGAATGCTCTCCTGTGCACCCTGTGACTCCATATGCCCCCAGTGTGCCCCATCTAGTATTCCTGTGTGTGACCCGTGTCTCTCCAGACAGCCTGGGGTACCCTCCTGGATCACCTGGACTGTCCTTCTTTCAGTGGATACAGACCACCGTCCGTGAAAATTGCTCTTTCATGGATATGTTACTGTATTATTGCATTCTGTAGATACATATTTCAGTGTTGCCCTGCGCAGGGGGAATTTTAATCTATAATGAATGTTTGAAACCACGATGCTATAGTTGACCCTCCCTTATAAGCACCACCCAGCGCTAAGGATGACTGGAAATAGGTATCAAGTGGTATAGGAACAATTAATAATTATAATACCTTATGTAATAATGGTTAAAGAATTACAAAGATGTACGTTAGCAGCCGCTAAAAATGGGAATGGTATGTGTAAACAAGCGAAAAATTAAAGGAATCACAAAAAGAGTCCAAATAAATGTCGCAGCAGCGCTTAAATTCTCGCAATAAAGTGAGAATTATATGGAATGCAATCAAAAATAAATGCCAGACTGAAGAGAGTTCATAGAGGATAGGGATGTGCACTACAGATGAGTAGGATGCCAGAAGTCTTCTTATCACACCACCACTAAATCACCGCGTGACATCAAACAACCCCTTATGGGGATATGCTTACCACAGGGATAAGATCAATAATACTTCTAATATTTGGACATATATATATGTGCCGATATTCTGAGTAGATAGAACACTGTATTATATTTACCATTTGTTTGATTATTTGGCATTTTTATTATGACATGAGTAATACTATAACTTTTATATGTTATGTTTTGCCTTTTGATTGGTGACAATACGCATTGCTATACACTATAGCTATGTGGTGACAGTCCTCCGTGGAAAGCATTTCCGTTTGTCCCACACAAAAGTTGTTTAGCTAAAAACCGCCCCTCTGTTGGTGATTGACCATCAGGTTCACATGATACGCCGCCCATGTGACCATCGCGTCATTTGAGGTCTCCGCCTTGAGGAAGAGGCGTATCAAATTCAATGCACGCTATAGCTATTATAGCCAGATTGCCCCAGACGTCGCTCGGGCCGCGCCCCCCTCCTCCCTTCTCGTCCCGTTATTGGAGGATTACTGACTGCTCCCTGATTGGCCGCTGAGGGAGAGGTGTAATATACCGGGGTTAGCCAAGAACTATAGACGTAATTGGCTCTAATACCCTGCCCGTTACCCACGCCACACCCATGACATGCTCCTCCCTACGTTGGTGATAGGAGGACGATCGTTGATGACAGCCATAAGGTGCTATTTAAACAGCGATTAAAAGACAATGGGGTATTATCCTTTGAAAAAGTCCTACTGGACGAAACGTCAGGATTGTAACCCAGCACTTAACCCTGAAGCAGTGTGAACACTATTGTGTGAAACAACCGTGAGTGTATCCTGACGGATTGACAACTGGCATTTATCCAGAACACACTAATAGACCTGTACCATGCTTGAAGGTTTTTATTGTTTTAATTGTGTACGTGCATTTGATTAAGGGGGATATGTGGGATCATTTTTTAATAAATATACAGTATTATGCTATGGAAGCACTCTCTGTTGTTTATTATACACATTATTTTGAGACGTACCCAGACCCAGCATTTGCATAAAGAGATTCAGAGAAGGAGAAAGTACCTTAAAATGGCGTGAAAGGTCGTTTTGATCTTATCCCTGTGGTAAGCATATCCCCATAAGGGGTTGTTTGATGTCACGAGGTGATTTAGTGGTGGTGTCATAAGAAGACTTCTGGCATCCTACTCATCTGTAGTGCACATCCCTATCCTCTATGAACTCTCTTCAGTCTGGCATTTATTTGGATTGCATTCCATATAATTCTCACTTTATTGCGAGAATTTAAGCGCTGCTGCGACATTTATTTGGACTCTTTTTGTGATTCCTTTAATTTTTCGCTTGTTTACATATAATGAATGTTTGTGGACACCTGACCTACTTATACAGCCAAAAGTATATGAACACCCCCTCTAAATTACTTTGTTTAGGTGTTTCCAGGAAATGGTACGGGTTATACTACAGAATACAAAGATGTTGTAGACAATTCTGATCTGTTAACCTTGTGGTAATACTTTGAGGAAGGCTCTTTTCTGTTCCAGCATGACTGTGCTTCTGTGCACATAGCCAGCTCCATAAAGACATGGTTTGATGAGTTTGGTGTGGAGGGACTGAAGTGGCCCACACAGGGTCCTTGACTCAACTTTGGTCTTCAGGGATAAGTGGAAACCCAACTCCAAACCAGGTCTTCTCATCCAACATAAGTACCTGACCTCACAAATGGTCTTCTGGCGGAAGGGGTACAAATTCCCATAGACGCATGCCAAGTTCTTGTAGAGAGCTTTCCCGGAAGAGTGGAGGGTACAGAGTGTGGGCAACTCTAAATTAATATCTATGTTTTTTTCAAATGGGATGTCCAACAAACTGATATAGGTGTGATAGGTAGGTGTCCACAAACTGGCCATAATGTGTACATTCCATCATGGAACCAATAGCCTTGTTCCCCATATAAAACAATGGGTGCAGGTAGATTACAAAGGCTTGTGCTATACAAATCAACAAGACAGGTAAATCACTTCCTATATACTGTATGTGTTTTAATTGTAATTATATAATTGTTTAGCTACAGATTTCTGTTAAATGTAATGTACCAGCAAGGTCCTAAAGATGTACAGTATATGCGATATGTATTATAGTAAAACTCACATTGTGTTGGTCGGCCAATCTGTCGCGTTCCGTAGATCTCCATCCCCTCGTTGTCCACACACCAGCACTCTCCGAGCTGCCGATCACATTGCACATCTTCGTATTTCCCGGAGTTTTTACATTGTGGGATATAGGAAGTCGAGCTGCTGTTTATATATCCACTGACCAAGATCTGCTGCTTTTTGAGTTGGCAAAAGGATAAGCCTATAGAAAGAAGTACTATGAGTATTCAATTGGTATTTCCCACATCATAAAATGCCATTAAAATGTAATTATTTCCTGCTTGGAACAATGGATATTTCAAGAATCCGTATGCCACAGCAGTCTGTGTATACATGTCTGTGATTACCACATGCGATATCTTAGAACAGCCATTCTCAACCAAGGATTCTCTAGAGCAGTGGTTCTCAACCTGGGGGTCGGGACCCCCACAGGGGTCAATTGCTGATTTGACAGGGGTCACCGAATCCAGGGCTGTTCCTGAAGCCTGCACTGCTCTCCCAGCCTTTTTTTGCGGCAGCCCAGCTGGGCTGTTCCTGGAGCCCACGAATGCCAACTCAGCCTCTTTGCAGCTGCCCATTCAGTTCACTGCATGGCTGGGAGGGGGGGCAGAGACTAGAGGTCCGCTTACTGGTGAGGAATGTGAAGTGGGAGGGGCTGGAGGAGACCCTATCTCCTGATTTCGGCTTCGGTGGCACTGCTATGAGACACCACAAAGTCGGAGACACAATGAGTAACACTACTTGTGATTAGAGTTGCCATTAAAAGTCCCCACTACAGTTCTCAGATCAGCAGATGACCTTGATCAAGAGCACCTATCTTGGCTGATCAGAACTCCCCTCAGCACTGCCACTCATCCCACCCCCCACCAAGGAGTAAGAGAAGGAATAAAAATTGAGAATACATGGAAGGGAAATTAAAAGAGGGGGAGGAACAAAGAAAAAGGGAGAGAAAGGACAAGAAAGACAGCTAGAGAGGGATGGGGGGGAGGGGGGACAAGAAAATAGGATAGAGAGGGATAAAAGGAAAAGAAAGAAGATCAAAGCGAAAAAGAGGTACATCCTAAAATGTACCCCTTTTCTTAATCCACAGTCCCACTCTGTGATGATCTAAAATCTTATTCCACATCCTAAAATGTACCATAAGGGGTTTTAATATTGTACAAGTGGAAGGCACTCAGGGATCACTAAATATCCATGGGTTTGGGGGCGCAAATTACTTTTCTTGCCTTGGCTGTGGACAACCCACGCTACAAAAATTATTTTACTGTTAAGGGTCCCCACAACTTGAGAATTTTTTTCCCACTGACTGTTCATTCTTCCAGAGTGCAGGGTTTTGGAGTGCGTTACATACAGAGCGCAGAGTTCAGGAGTTTGCTTCGCATAGAGTGCAAGGATCAGAAGTGCACTACGAACAGAGTTCAGGGTTCAGGAGTTCAGGAGTGAGCCATGTATAGAGTGCAGGGATCAGGAGTGTGTTACGCACAGAGTGCAGGGTTTAGGAGTGCATTTCGCACATAATGTAGGGGTTAGGAGTGTTCTGTGCAGAGAGTGCATTTCTGCACCCCCATCCAAAGCACACATCTGCACACTTCTCTCACAGATTATCTCTGCAACTCCCTTCAAACCATTCTACCCCAACAGCTAAGCCCTGAAGCCACCTTCTTCATCTCTTACCCCTGCATCCCCACTACCCTCACCTTTACACACACACATTCTTTTTTTTTATTTTTTTTTACAATTTTTTTTTTCCATGAAAGTGGAGTTATTCTTTAACGCATTCTTTAATGTAAAAGGACACAAGTCCAGTTATATCTGCCACTCCTTAGAGGTGAATGGAGAGTCTGATCGGGTTGGACAGACCATGTGAAAGGGGCCCAAGGCTGCTTTCACACTGATGCACTGTTGTTCTCCTGTGGCTTTGCTGCAGGTTAGCTGCACTTAGATTTCTATTATATCCTGTAGGTGTGGTGCACTTTCAGAAAGCTCACCAAACCCGCAGGTAATAGAAGTCTATGGCTCAGTGCAGGTAACCCGCAGGTGCACTTCTCTGCACCTGTGGATCAGTTAAAAGCAGCCCAGTAACCACTGCAGAACACATATGCCCATATATACCTATATACCCTGTGATTTTAGTAATAAACTGATCTTTAATAACAGTTTTCTATTATATTTCATTCCAGAGCAGGAGGTCGCGGGCCACTGGTTGGGCACCCCTGGATTAAAGTGTATGTAAACCCTAATAATGAACACGTCTTATTTGCTTTATTTTGATCTATTAAATATAGCATTGGAAGCACTGCATGATATCGGTTTCAAAGTACAAAGAAATATCTGTTGATCCTGCCAGGCAGGGCCAGATTAAGAACATCATGGGCCTGGTGCTGAGGATTTTGGTGGGGCCTTTTATAAATAATAAATAAATGTGTGGGAATCACAGCGCAGCAATGGAGGGCCCAGTCTGAAAATGTAAGTGTACCCTAATGTGCTAATATGCTGTGCATACTTGTACATTGTGGCATAACCTACCTCGGGGCCTCTAAAAAGTAGTAATGTAAGGAAAGTTTACTACCGCTTTAATATCACAGGATCCCAGGAGCCTCTCATGGGGCCCCCTACTGACCCAGTGGCCCTTGGGCAGTGCATAGTTGCCAACATTTAAAAAATATTTTCAGGGACACTTTTTTTCACAAGTGCTATATTTAGAGTAGCTGAGATCCCCGATGTTCCTCTGTACATCACAGTAGTAATCACAAAATTAAATAAGTTCTAATAATGGGACAGAACAAATATGAGAACTGAGATTTCCTTTAGTTGAACTAACAGAAGTGTGTCCATTCTAGAGCTGGTAACATTGAGGGTATTCAGTATCATTTTAAAGAACTGTTTTTGCAGGTAAGCGACATAGGGGAGGAGTACGGATGGTATATAAGTGGGAAGTATGTGCAGGTGAGTGAGAGGAATGTGGAGGGTCTAACATTGGGCACTATGTACAGGAGAATAGTGCAAAGGGTACGGCAAAAGGCACAATGTACAGGAGAGGAGTGTGGAGGGTATGATGATGGGCACTATGTATAGGAGAGAAGTGTGGAGGAGATGACAGTGAGCAGTATGTACAGGAGAGGAGTGTGGAGGGTATGATGATGGGCACTATGTATAGGAGAGAAGTGTGGAGGGGATGACAGTGAGCAGTATGTACAGGAGAGAAGCGTGAAGGGTACGACAGTGGGCAGTATGTACAGGAGATAAGTGTATGACAGCAGGCAGTATGTATAGGAGAGGAGTGTGGAGGGTATGACAGTGGGCAGTATGTACAGGAGAGGAGTGTGGATGGTATGATAGTGGGAACTATGTATAGGAGAGGAGTGTGGAGGGTATGACAGTGAACAGTATGTACAGGAGAGGAGTGTGGAGGGTATGACAGTGGGCACTATGTATAGGAGAGGAGTGTGGAGGGTATGACAGTGAGCAGTATGTACAGGAGAGGAGTGTGGAGGGTGCGACAGTGGGCACTATGTACAGGAGAGGAATGTGAAGGGTCTAACAGTGGGCACTATGTACAGGCGAGGAGTGTGGAGGGTATGAAAGTGGGCAGTATGTACAGGAGAGGAGTGTAGAGGGGATTACAGTGAGCAGCATGTACAGGAGAGGAGTGTGAAGGGTATGACAGTGGGTAGTATGTACAGAAGAGGAGTGTGAAGGGTATGACAGTGGGCAGTATGTACAGGAGGAGTGTGGGGGTATGACAGAGGGTAGTATGTACCAGAAAGAAGTGTGGAGGGTATGATGGGGCAGTATGTACAGGAGAGAAGTGTGGAGAATATGACAGTGGGCAATATGTACAGGAGAGGAAAGGGGACGGTATGATAGTGGGCACTATGTATAGGAGAGGAGTGTGGAGGGTGCGACAGTGGGCACTATGTACAGGAGAGAAGTGTATGACAGCAGGCACTATGTACAGGAGAGGAGTGTGGGGGGTATGACAGTGAGCACTATGTACAGGAGTGGAAGGATGTTTAGGGACTGCATAGAGGTTAAGCGGGTCATACATGAATTGAAATTACACCAATTATGCAGAGACCAGCCATAGTCGATCTATGTTTTTCCCAAAACAATCAGTGCTGCCAGCTATAGATAGCAACACTGATCATTGTACTTACTGGCAGAACACAATAACACTACAGGAGTGATTCCCCCATCTACAGGTCAGCAGGTGAGAGGGTGTGTGGGGACAGGCTGGGGAGAGATACCAGTCAGTGGCTGGGTAGGCACTGGCTAGTATCAGAGCCAGATACACACAGGTTACATACGTCATGATCGTTAGAGCGAGAGCAATAATTCTAGCACTAGACCTCCTCTGTAACTCTAAATATGTAACCTAAAAATTTTTTTAAAGCATCGCTTAGGATATCAAAAAAAAATTGTGCTAACTTGTTTGAAAAATTGCTGCACAAATACAGTACCGTGCTAGAGCTGCACAATTAATCGTTAAAAAATTGTGATCTCGATTCAACCCCCCTGACATCTCCAATGCAGAGTTTGCTGATTTTTTTATATAACAAATGGAGAGACTTTCCGCTGTCAAAAGAAAATATCTGGGCAGTCTGCCAAGTTCTTAGCAGGAAACATTGTAACTAACGCTTTCTTCTTATATGAAAGGGATAATAAAGAAAATATCCGGGCAGCCTGCCAAGTTCTTAGCAGGAAACATTGTAACTAACGCTTTCTTCTTATATGAAAGGGATAAACTTCTCTGTGTGTAAAGAAAATATCCGGGCAGCCTGCCAAGTTTGTAACAACATAAAAAATTGTAACCAACTTCCTTCTTAGATCAAACTTCTGTGTGTAAATGCAAGAAATGTAACCACTTAAAGTCCAACACTTGTTTCTTAAGTTAAAAAGCAATATTTTTTTGCTAGAAAATGACTTGGAACCACCAAACATTATATATATTTTAGCAGAGACAAAAATGGCAATTGCTGCTATATTTTATGTCACACTGCATTTGTCCACTTCAATGAATAATAAAAACCATAAAAACAAAACAGTAAAGTTAGACTGTGTCTGTGTCCCAACTCCCGAATGAATGGAAGCAAGCAAAAATTTATTGATGGGCACTGGTGAGACTTCATTTGATGGGCGCTGGTGAGACTGCATTTGATGGGCGCTTCAATAAAAAGGTGGGATATACATGGGCAGGGCAAAGGGGTGGAGTCAGGGATGGAACCAAATGAAGTTTCACCTAGGGTGTCAAAAATCCTGGCACCAGCCCTGTCAGTTTAGCGCCACGGCCTCAAACTCTTAAAGCTCTCATTGGGCATCAGGGAAAGGCTGTACAGGTATAAAGGGACAAAAGACATAACTAGCTGTGCTTACAAAACTGCAAGTAGTCATTCATCACATTCAACTGGACTTGTTCTGTAATGTTGGTTGAAGACATCTCACCATTCATCTAAGGCCGCGTACACACGATCGGTTCAAACTGATGAAAACGGACTGAGGTTCGTTTTCATCGGTCCAAGCCGATCGTGTGTAGACCCCATCGGTCAGTTTTCCTTCGGTCGAAAAACAGAGGGCTTGCTTTAAAATTCAACCGATGGATGGCTAACCAATAGTTCAAAACCGATCATTAGTACGCAGGCCCATCAGTTAAAAAAACCTGCGCATGCTCAGACTAAATGAGGGGATGGGAGGGCTCATTCATGTAAAACTCACCTTCATTTTTGAGATGGCACATTCTACATTTTTCAAATTAGTGTCTCGTTTATTGCAGCGCATTTATACGACCTGTAAAAGCACGGAGACTGAAAAGCGCGAATCGGCTCTAACCAAACTTTCACTAACACGCAGAAACACGGAACTAGCAAAAGCAGACTCAAGGGTGGCGCCAAAGGCTTTGGGCTTCCCCTTTATAGTGACGTCATACATGGTTTACGTGTCCGCGTTCTGACACGATCGGGACATGAACCGATGGTGTGTAGGCACATCAGTCCATCAGTCAGCTTCATCGGTGAACCGATGAAAACAGTCTGTCGGACCATTCTCATCGGATGGACTGATCGTGTGTACAAGGCTTAATAATTTCTTCAGTTCAAATAGGTTTCGGGTGTTGGAGATACATCAAACTTACAGCTTAGCCTATTATATTATGTGGAATGCAGTTTACAAAAAAGACACAAGATGTCGCTAGTGCTCAATGATATGCTATGCTATGTATTCTCTATCATATGTTGTATTTCCTATCCCCAGTGATCTACTTGTTGATTTCTTTTTTCTGCTTGTTGTCTGTGTGTGTTCTTCATACCATGTGCAGAGACATCTTTGTCTGTGTGTGACTAGGGATGAGCCAAACATACCCGCGTTCGGTTCGCACCAGAACCGTCGAACAGACCGACCGTTCGCGCGAACATTTAGAACCCCATTGAAGTCTATGGGACTCGAACATTCGAATTAAAAAATGCTCATTTTAAAGACCAATATTCAAGTTATTGTTGGAAAACGTCTTTGAGAACCCGGGTCTTGCCCCAGGGAACATGTATCAATGGAAAAAAGTTTAAAAAAAACTGTCGTTTTTTAAGGAGCAGGACTCCTGAAAAAGTGACAGTGTTTAAAACTTTTTTCCATTGATACGTGTTCCCTCGGGCAAGACCTGGGTTCTCAAAGACGTTTTCACAGGCAAACTATAGACACCCAGCAGGTACAGTATTTAAAGGAATCTTTCATTTTTTTTTATTTAAACATTTTTAAAATCACTGCTCCAGGAGCAGTGATTTTAATGATGCTTAAATTAAAAAAATTCAAATAAAATTCCTTTAAATATTGTACCTGCTGGGTGTCTATACGTGTGATAACGTCTTTAAATAGCACAATCACCTGCCTGCCAGTAAATTAGGAAGAACTGATCTCTCTAAGCTATACAGTGTATAAATATATGTACAACTATGGATGTATATATATTCTCTACACACTGTAAATTAAGCTAAACTGACTAGCCTGCCTGCCTGCTCTATCTAGTGTGAGGGATTACTTTGGTAGCGGGTGTGTGTGACCCCCTGGATGGGTTCACTACACGCTGAACTGTACAAAAGGCAGTTAAGGATGATTGAAAACAAATGATATTGTTTATTTTTCCATCTTGCGGGATACACGTGCAAGCATCAAAACAGCATAAACAAAACAAAACATAAAATAAACCCTTGCCACTTGGGGCGTCTACCTTCCCAACACAGGAACCTACCTATGGAGCCTGGCACAGCCTACTGCTGGGCAAACACTGCTGGTCCTACAGCAGAAAACAACAAAAAAGTCTCTTTGATATTTCTCACACAGAAATATCCATCAGCACCTCACCTCCTAAGTAGAGTTTGTGACTGCTCCTTCACTCACAAAGCCTCAGGATGCAGCAATCAGTCGTCATCCTTAGACTATCTTTATAGGGGCTTTACTTGCTTCATTTTGAACAGCTAAAGGCTTCTAACGCCCCAAACCTCTCTGGCCATCTATGCAGCCGACGCCTAATAGTAATTGGTGTATTGTCTAAACAAGGCAGAAATATATCTCCCGTCTGTGACAACACACACAGATTTACCTGACTTCCTGTCACATACCCCCCCTCTTGTTTCAACCCTAGGGTTGGGACACAGGGTGCCAGGCACGCATGCATTCGGGAAAAAACATCTGCATTCCCCATTTTAACACTGGGGTGATGCGTTACGAAAAAACTAAATTCCTGAAGGGCCAGGAACCACCTATTTATTCTCCTATTGGTCTCCTTGTTCTGTGCCATCCACTTCAATGGGGCATGATCTGTCACCAGTTCAAACTGTCTACCCAGGAGGTAGTACCGGAGATAATCCAAAGCCCATTTCACTGCCAAACACTCCTTCTCAATGGAGGCATAATTCTCTTCATGGGCCTTCAACTTTTGGCTGAGGTAAATAACAGGGTGTTCCTCCCCGTTGATAACCTGGGACAGTACAGCTCCTAACCCCACATTTGACGCATCTGTCTGAACCACAAAGTCCCGTGAAAAATCAGGCGATTTTAAAACTGGCTGACTACATAAGGCCTGTTTTAAAGTCTGAAAAGCTGCTTCTGCTTCGGGAGTCCATTTGGTCATTACAGACTCCTTCCCTTGGGTCAAATTGGTCAGGGCAGCAGCCTGTGAGGCAAAATGGGGAATAAAACAGCGATAATATCCTGCAATTCCCAAAAATGCACGAACCTGTTTCTTCTTGGTGGGACGTGGCCAATCCTGAATAGCCTCAACTTTGTTTATTTGGGGCTTGATTAGACCTCTTTCAATGGTATACCCTAGATACTTCACCTCTTCTAGCCCGAGGGTAATTTTTTTTGGATTAGCTGTAAACCCGGCTTTCTAGATGGAATCCAACACAGCCTGAACTTTTGGTAAGCGTGAGTCCCAATCCTCACTGTGGATGACCACGTCATCGAGGTATGCAGCAGCATAGGCTCGATGAGGCCGAAGGGTCTTATCCATGGTGCGTTGAAATGTGGCGGGAGCATTCTGTAACCCAAAAGGCATCCTCCGATATTGGAAAGATCCGTCTGGAGTTACAAAGGCTGTTTTTTCCCTGGCCGACTCCGAGAGAGGAATTTGCCAATAACCCTTGGTCAGGTCTAACGTCGTACTGTACCGGGCAGTGCCTAGGCGATCAATCAGTTCATCTATGCGGGGCATAGGATAGGTGTCAAACTTAGTGATTTTATTCAGGCAGCGAAAGTCATTACAAAACCGCCACCTTCCATCTGGTTTGGGCACTAAGGCAATGGGACTGGACCAATCACTATTTGACTCTTCTATCACCCCCAGCTCAAGCATTTTTTTTACTTCCTGGCGAATTGCCTCTCGCCGGGCTTCTGGAATTCTATAAGGCTTCAACTTGACCTTCTCCCCTGGTGTGGTGATAATATCATGTTCAACTCCGGAGACCCAACCTGGCAGGTCTGAAAACTTCTCCCTATTACGGAGCACAAATTCTTTAGCCTCCTGTCGCTGAGTTTTGGACAGAGTCTCCGCTATTCCCAACTTCAGGGACAGCCAGGTTAAATGGAGCAGAAAATCGGGTAGTCTCAGCGACTCTATATCCTTCCATGGTTTCAACAAATTCACGTGATATATCTGCTCAGGTTTTCATCTCCCCGGTTGGCTAATTTTATAATTCACCACCCCCATTTTCTCCAACACTCCATAAGGACCCTGCCATTAGGCTAGGAATATACTTTCGACCGTGGGGACCAACACCAACACCCTATCACCAGGTGCAAAGGAACGGACCTGGGCCCCACGATTGTAAATCCTCTGTTGAGCCAACTGGGCTTGGGCTAAATGTGCCTTCACAATCGGCATCACTTGGGCAATTCTATCTTGCATTTGTGCCACATGTTCAATCATTGGTAGAATTGCCCAAGTGATGCACTCCACCATGTGTGAGGGATTACTTCAGTAGCGGGTGTGTGTGACCCCCTGGAGGGGTTCACTACACGCTGAACTGTACAAAAAGGCAGTTGAGGATGATTGAAAACAAATGATATGGTTTATTTTTCCATATTGCTGGATACACGTGCAAGCATCAAAACAGCATAAACAAAACAAAACATAAAATAAACCCTTGCCACTTGGGGCGTCTACCTTCCCAACCCAGGAACCCACCTATGGAGTCTGGCACAGCCTACTGCTGGGCAGACACTGCTGGTCCTACAGCAGAAAACAACAAAAAAGTCTCTGATATTTCTCACACAGAAATATCCATCAGCACCTCACCTCTTCAGTAGAGTTTGTGACTGCTCCTTCACTCACAAAGCCTCAGGATGCAGCAATCAGTCGTCATCCTTAGGCTATCTTTATAGGGGCTTTAATTGCTTCATTTTGAACAGCTGAAAGCTTCTAACACCCCAAACCTCTCTGGCCATCTCTGCAGCCGACGCCTAATAGTAATTGGTGTATTGTCTAAACAAGGCAGAAATATATCTCCTGTCTGTGACAACACACACAGATTTACCTGACTTCCTGTCACACTAGCGATATAAAAAGACAATCTCTCTGTCTCTCTGACTGCTCTCATTAACAAGCCGGAACACACTACACGAGGCCGCCCAGCAGACGGCCTTATATAGTGTGGGGCGCGTGCTAAAGCCCTGAGCCATAATTGCCCAAAGCCACCCAGGCTTTGGCCAATTATGGCTCTTCGTTTTTTGCGCGCTGTGATTGGCCAAGCATGCGGGACATACAGCATACTTGGCCAATCATCAGCGCGCAATGCCGCAGTGAGTTATGGGCCGTTTTGCGTCACTCGAATTTGGCAGGGAACAACCGCTTTTGTTCGAATTTCGGCAAACGTACGAACAGACAATGTTCCATTCGAACATTTGTTCGTATCGAACGCGAAGCTCATCCCTATGTGTGATGATGTTCCAATAAAGAACCCAGTTCCTGTTATTACACAATGTCTGATCTCAACTGACTCCGCTGCATCTATCAATCATACTTTGCAACATCGGGAACATAGTCAGCATTCGTACCCACTAAAACCCACTACGGACAGAGGAAATCACTTGGATGGTCAGTGAAACCTCTTTGTCGTTAGAGAACAAGTCCAGTTGAAAATTGCTTACTACTTACTACAAGCTGCACCGTGGTCTGGATCAGGGGTCTCCAAACTTTATAAACAAAGGGCAAGTTTACTGTTCTTCCAAAGAGGGCTAGACTGTGGCCAGTGGAAGAAGAAAATGTCCTGGCATCAATGGGAGTAAACAATGCATCATTATTAGTATTAGGGGGAATAATAGTGTCCCATCATTGATTACAGTGGGAGATATAGTGCCTCATCATTGGTGTCAGTAATAGTGCTCAATCATTGGTGTTAGTGGGAGGAATAGTGCCCCATCATTGGTGGTAGTGGGAAGAATAGTGCCCCATTGTCAGTGTTAGTGGCAGTAACTATGCCACACTGTTGATGACGGTGGAGGAAATAATGCCCCAAGGGCCAGATACAAGCAAGAAATCGGCGGCATCCAGCCCAGGGCAGCAGTTTGGAGACCACTGATCTGGCTAAATGAGAACTTTGTAGACATATTACAAAGCTGACCATTTTATTACAATTAGCTGCAATATCATATTTTCCAGAAGGGTGGCGATGTGATATAAATGGGATAACAACCATGATGTCTACTCACATATAGGAGGAGAAGCCGTTTGTCTGCTGCCCGCTACCTCCATCCCATCAGAGTTTACACACCAGCAGCTGGTGCCTCTACGGTTGCACTGCATGTTCCTGCAATATATCATGAGAACACTATTAGGGGTAATTGGAGGTTAGCACATCAAAGTCAGGTCTGCAGTTATATGTATAAGCTATTACTCATCTTTCATGCAAACTGTTAAAAAAATGTAGGGAGCAAGTCTTACATTTTTTAACCACCTTGGATCATACGTACAGTATATATGAGAAGGTCACTGGCCACACAAACATCATCAGCGTAAATAGTTGATAAGAGAGGCAGACCCCAGTCAAAACTGATATTTAAGCCTTGAGTTGCACAATGAGAAGCAAAGCCTACTTGTTGCATACTTTAGTTTTACATCCAACTATTGCTGCACTACATCTGTCTACTCCGCTCCTATTTTTCTGTTAGGCTGGGTTCACACTACGATTTTCCCGTCCGTCAGCCGCATACGATTTATATGAAAAAACGTATGCGGCTGAAACAGATTTATACGTATGTAACCGCACATATGTGCGTTTTTCATTGACTTTAATGTTAAAAAAAACTTATGCGTTTGCCATACGGTTTCAAAAACGGCATCAAAACCGTGGTTGAACACGGTTTTGCGTACTGTTAAAAAACGTTTTGCCAGCAAATCGTACGCACCCGGATGCATCTGAGTGCATACGATTTGCAATGCATTGTCTATGTATGCGTTTTCCCGTACGGGCCCGTACGTTTTCAAAACTGAAATTGTATGCGGCTGACGGACGGGAAAATCGTAGTGTGAACCCAGCCTTATTTGGCGATTCCAAAACAGGCCAAATTACTAGAACTAAGAGATTTCATACAGCCAATCGTGGATGCTAGTCCACACCTACTCGTAATGTTGGAACCTATCTGCTGATGATACTGGAACCCATCTGCTGGTTATGCTGGAACCCATCTGCTGGAGATGCTGGAACCCATCTGCTGGAGATGCTGGAAACCATCTGCTGGAGATGCTGGAACCCATCTGCTGGAGATGCTGGAACCCATCTGCTGGAGATGCTGGAAGCCATCTGCTGGAGATGCTGGAAGCCATCTGCTGGCGATGCTGGAAGCCATCTGCTGGAGATGCTGGAACCCATCTGCTGGCGATGCTGGAACCCATCTGCTGGCGATGCTGGAACCCATCTGCTGGCGATGCTGTGCTATAGTGCCCTCTAGCAGGTGACTAGGGCTAAACCAAGCTGCAGGGCCTAAGTGATAGTTGGTTTTCACCACAGCATCTGAAGGTGGGGATGGGCCAGAGACCCTAGTGGTCTCTGATTAACTTTGCTAAAAACTGTCAATAGGTTGCAGCCCTCAAATTTAGGGGTGGCTGGAATGAAGAGGCTACAATGCAGAGACTGTTGACACTGTTGAAATAGTGATCAGGCACAGGTTAAGGCAAGTAGCTATTGAGAGAGTTGTCCGGTGGTTCAGGCAGGCAGCAAGCAAGAGCATAGTCAAGTCTAAACAGAGTTAGGGCAGGCAGCAAGCAAGAGAGTAGTCAGGTCAGTGACCATCAAGCAGTCTCACAAGCATATATAATAGTTCTTTGCACAAGGGTAGCTGGAGATAACAGACAGCATAAGCCACTTCAAGGCTGGTGCCTAAATATCCTTCTGGTCAGAAGACATGCCCAGCATCATTACTGGGAACTTACTAGGCCATTGAAAGTCCTGTTAGGGATTCTGAAAGTAAGAGTTCTGTAAGACTTAGCAGAGATTCTGAGAGTACCAGAACATGCTGGAGCACACCTGCTGATGATGCTGGAACACCATCCTTACTGACAAAAAACATCAGTATCCAACCACATCCAAGGAAGTCTAAATGTGACTGATGAAAGAGGAAGCACATGAGAAAGTGCTACACAGCGGAAAAAACACCTGTTTGTGGAGCAAAACATGTACAAGGTATGCCTAAAAAAGTCAAACCCTGTAGTAAATTTGCGCTGAGGTGCTGGGTGAGGCTGCTGCCCCCCTATAGTACCCCAGTGATGGGGTCTAGAATCAATGTAATATGTGAAGGGGTAGTGGCGCTGCCCGTAGGTCATGGGTGTATAGAGTGGTTAAATCCAATGCTGTGTTAACCTTAAGTAGGAGTCACAATTGGATACTGTTGGTCCAGGCGATGGGAGACAATTGAAATGTCGGGTAACCACGGGATAGATGAGCTTATATGACGTACAAGCTTCCTATACTACCTAGAAGGTGCCTATCGAGACAAGGCCGGACACGTGGGGCAATTGTCAGGTGGTATCAGAGGTGTATTTAGGTTTTGTGCTGCCCTAGGCCTAACTAAACTCGTGCACCCCCTAATTTAAATATGACCCACCCCTTCCTGTCACGGCCACACCCTGAAATTAGTACTAGTGAGTATTAGTGAGGACACTAGTTCTGAGGGCCTGGGGGGATGGGGCAATGGATTCCCTTAATTTACTTAGATTTCCTCTTACTTCCTGGTTGTCCATAGAGCAGGAAGTGAAGGGAAATCTTTGCAATGGGACAGGGATGGTAAAAGTGTTGCCTATAGTTCTACTTTAAGTAGATGGTGCAGCAGAAACATATAGCACAGTGAGGAAGGTTTGTGGTCCAGGATGACAAAACAGTCAAAATTGGAAGCGCCCCCTCTTACTTTAGTAGTGCCTAGGACCCGGCACTGAGGCTAGTCAGCATGGCAGGATGGGCCACTAATAAAGATGATAATACGTCTTCTTTTTTTGGGAAAGGAGCTGCGGGGAGAATAGGACTCGCAGCTCAGAAGAATCCATCAACCAGGTCCATCTGTTCCCCCCCGAACACTCGGAGACTGAGAAATCCACGAGAAGAGGTCAGAGGGGAGGGAAGAAATCTAAGAAGAGAACAGAAGAGGTAGAAAATCACTCCACCATTAGAATATTTAATTTATCAAAATGTATCCTTAAAGAGGAGGAACTCAAATTGCTGAGAAGAGGCCTAAACTTTGCTCCAGAAAGTCCTCCCAACCTCTTTGAACTATTCATTGACCTAAATAAGTTCATACGCAACCTTACAGTGAAACGGTTCTTTAGGCTAAAAGAAATAAATGGAGCGTTAAGCGAGGACCAAGACGAAACCACTACACTATGTGATGAAGAGTCAATGGATAAGGATATGTTAGAAATATTGGAGGAACTATATGGTGAAGGAGAGATAGAAACAGCAAATGAACCTCCAGTTCCAGCAGGTGAGGAGCCAATAATTGGCACCAATTTTAGGGCCAAATCAAGTTTCTACCCTCATTGGAACAAGGGCAACTTCATATCTACATTTTATGAGGTTGTCTTGAGAGAATTTAGAAAGATCTGTGGGAAAAGGAGTCGAAAAAGCAAAAATAGCTCGAACATAGACCTCGAGGCACCCTTGAACAGCTTGAAGAATAACTCAGAAATTATAATAAGAAAAGCTGATAAAGGTGGAGGCCTAGTAGTACAGGACAAAGAGCAGTACCTGGAAGAAGCCCATAGGTTGATTGGAGATACCACCACGTACGAAAGACTCTTCTGGGATCCAACGATGGCCTATAATAAGGAACTTAAGAACCTATTGGAAAAAGCGGTGGCGGATAAGATCTTGACAAAAAGTGAATTCCAATTCCTGTATTCCAAACACCCGGTAGTCCCACATTTCTATCATATTCCCAAAATACACAAAAACCTAGAGAGACCACCAGGTCGCCCGATTATTGCAGGGATCGACAGTCTGTCCAGTAATTTGGGCAGCTATATAGACTACTTCCTGCAACCCCTAGTGACGAGTCTTCCATCTTACATCAAGGACTCGAGTCATGCCCTGGAAATACTGAACCCCTACAAGTGGGAAAAAGGATACAGATGGCTATCACTTGATGTGGCATCGTTGTATACATGTATACAACATGAATTTGGACTCAGAGCCATTGAATACTACTTGGCGGAGGCTCATCAATTTAGCCCGCGGCAAGTACAATTTATTCAAAATTGTATAGAGTATACTTTGACCCACAACTATTTCTCCTTCTTGGATTGCTTCTACCGACAGATAAGAGGTACTGCTATGGGGGCCAGGTTTGCTCCCAGCTATGCGAACCTTTTTATGGGTTACTGGGAGTATAAATCCATTTGGCACAACAACCCTTTCGGAAAACACCTGGTCCTGTATGCACGATACATCGATGATATTCTTATCATATGGAATGGCAGTGATGAAGATCTAGAGGGTTTCCTGACACACTGCGAGAATAATCCGTTTGGCATTTCATTTACACATGTAGTAGATAAAGAATCATTAGTGTTTCTAGATTTGGAATTGAGGGCTGATGACAGTGGTAAGATCACCTCAAGAACCCACTTCAAACCCAGTGCAGGAAATTCATACCTGCATGCATCGAGCCAGCACCACCCAAGATGGATTAAAAATGTTCCATTTGGCCAGTTCTGTCGTTTGAAGCGAACCTGCACCCAGAAGAAAGATTACGAAGAACAAAGTCAGATCCTGAGAGAGAAATTTAAAGAAAAGGGATATGGGCAGGCACATATAGAGGAAGCCTTCCAAAAATATCTCCAGCTCTATAAAGAGGATGCACCAAAAAGCGACAAAATCAAGAGCTATGCAGAAAAAGAAATCTCTACAGTACGGTTCTGCACTAGGTATAACAATAGGGCCCCGACCATACATAAAATCTTCCAGAAAAACTGGAAGATTCTGGCTGCCGATCCATTTCTAGAGACATGTATCTCGTCTCGTCCCAATTTGGTCTTTAGAAGGCCCAAAGACTTGAGAAGTATGATTGCTCCTAGTAGAGTAAAGAAAATGAACAAAGGAGAAGGATTGAAAGGGCCCTGGACCACAATTTTCGATCAGAAAGGAAGCTATAGATGTGGCGTAAGCAGTTGTGGCAACTGTACACATATGCACCATAGGAAAAGAGATATTACTGGTACAGATGGAAGATGTCACACGATCAAACAATTCATTAATTGTGGAACTTCATACGTTATATATGGCATCCTATGTCCATGTGGTCTACTGTATGTAGGACGAACATCACGTCAATTAAGAACTAGGATGAACGAGCATAGGAGCAGCATTGCAACAAAAAAGGAAAAGGGGTCAATACCAAGACACTTTAAGGAAGTTCATGATGGTGGAGTGGAAGGCCTTAGAGTGTTTGGTATAGAGGCCATTCAAAACAATCTAGATAGCGGCAAAAAATACCAAATTCTTTGTAAAAGAGAGGCCTTTTGGATTTTCACCCTTGGAACTATGGTTCCGAAAGGGTTAAATGAAGAGATAGAATTACACACCATCACATAAGTAAAAAGCAAAAAACAAAATAGAAATAAATAATTAAATTTGAATATCTCGTAGATAACCGTACTATATGGTTGGGGAGGCCTCTAAGAAGCCATAGAGGGAGGAAGTAACAATCTAAACTACCCATTGTATTGTACTATATGTAGATATTAGGTGGTAGTTCCCTCACAGATTAAGTTTCAGCCTGTCTGCCGCCACCTAGGGTAAAATGTATTAGTGGGCTGCAAGCTAGTATACACCAGCCATGGTGCCAAGGCTGGGATAGCTAGGCGGGCAGGGTTGGCATTTTACTTATGCATTTGTTTGTATACACATGTAGTCCATTTGGACGTCAGCATATGCATGGGCATTCTACACTGTCTATGTTTGGATAGATATGAGAGCGAGCAAATGAATATATAGTCTGCCGGCTGTGCCGCTAACATGTCTCTCATACATTGTATATGTATGTATGTGTGGGTGTTTGTATTCTGGGTATTGCTTTAAAGGGAGTGTCTTTTAATCCAATTTTACTCATTTTTTGCGGTCTATGTACGTGTGTATCTATTGATATGCATGTGCACGTTACCTCTATATGCACGTGTGTATATATGGGTATATGCGTACGTTATGCTGTAACATATACTGGACCTATGGACTATCGCTTCAAGCAGTTTTTATTTTTAAATCAAATTTTAATTAATTAATTATTTTATTTTATTATGTATTTGAGCGAGCTCATGTTTGGTATTCACCTATAACTATAGATGACATTAACAGAATGACATCTGGTCCAGCCCATCCATTTCATGTAGGAGCAGGTGTGTGTTTACCCATGCAGGTGCTGACACTAATTCCACGGACGATGATAATGATGATATCTATATTTATGATTACATTTATGCTTATATTTTATTATATATATTTTTTTCATGACTATTTGGGAGCAAGGGCATGTGCTGAGAAGCCTTTGGTCTCTCATTTAGAAGCCCCATTCTGGCCTCCCGCCACTAGAGGGAGTACCGCTTTGCGACTCTATCCCCCGCAAAAACAGGAGAAATGTCACAGGGGCGGATGTGACGCTTCCACCCTATGGTGATGCTGGAACGCATTCACCTGCATCCTTTTTGTGATGCTGGAGCGCACTCGCTTCCTACGAGTCGGCGCCGTGGGCGGCGTGACGCACGTCGCGATGCGCCGTGCATCGCGCTGTCGTGTGGTACGCGCATGCGCAGAGAGGATGACGATGCCCGAGGCAGTGTAGTGCTGGAACGCAGCCACTTCAGAATAGGTGGCGTGCGTTCCAGCCCATGTGGATGACTTTGGGATAATGAAATGTGAAGGGAAGGAGGGCACTGCCTCAGGATATGTAAGGTATGTGCACTTTCAAAGATAACACCTCTGACACCTGAAAATGGATGTATTTCTCCATACACCCTCATCCCCCTTCCCTTCAAAATTGGCGAATCTTTGGATTATGGGATACCCATCGGTAAGACCATGCCAAGTCTGTGGGATATAGGGATCGTACATCCAAGGGTTAATTTTAAAATGGGGGGAGCTTTGCCAATAGACCTCCCTGTGGGCGGGGTGACCTGTGACCCTCTAGCACATGCTCTTTTCACCTCTCTGTGTATATGTGTGTGTGTATATATTCTGACAAGCTGCATAGTGAGGGAGCAGTGCAGACCACCGGGGCTCTGAGGAAAGGGGTACGCCCCCGAAACGTAAGCCTAGCCTGATTATCGGTCAGATACCTTTTTAGACTGAAGCAACCGTCCTGTTCTGCTGGCGCTGTTGGATGGTCTTTTAAAGCTTGTTTCTAACTCATTTTGTGAGTATAACTATTGATTTTAGTATTTTAATAAAAATTGTGCAACAGTATCACACTAGGTCGGTGCGCCCTCCATTCTTTTTTCTATGATGAGTGTTCCTCGCTGGGGAACTGGGGTGAAGTCCAAGCCGAATACGAGTTCCTCGCTAGGGAGCTGGCGTGCGTTCCAGGCCAGGGGACCAGCGGGACCGGAAGTGCGTTATTTTTACGTATCCAGGCGCTTCGCCGTACGTTTCGTGATTAACACGTCGTCAGGAAGCCTCAGTGCCGGGTCCTAGGCACTACTAAAGTAAGAGGCCATTTGGCTATGCTGTTTTATCTGTGACATATTTTAAATAAACTGTACTTCACTATGGTGGTTTCCCCTCTTCCTCCTTCATGAGAGTGTTTGAAATCCGGGAAACATAGAGCTGCGCAGCTGAATCATTCAACTTGTTTAGTGACCAACTGCTGTATTTGACCTTTTCTAAACAATCAGGTCAACACCGTGCGGTAAGGAGCCATCCATTAGTGCACATTTGGGGGATCTTCTTGGTGAAGGTGGACACCTTTTACAATTCATTTTCTACAATTTGCATCTAAGAAAGATTAGTCTTGATTGGACTTTATCTAACACTCTTTGAATGGACTTGAGTTTATTTATTTATTTATTCATTCATTCATCTTTTTTTTGTACAATCTATTTCTATTTCGCCATTTTCAGTGTGTTGCTGCTCACTAAGTCTGCTATTGTTGGTTCAGACGGACCATTTATTAGATTTCACTTTATTGTTTATTCTCTTATTATTCATTATTAGCGCCCCCTCCATATACCATTATTATAGAGACAGTGTTGGGGTAGACCATTCGACCATTCGACATGAATGACGAAGATAACTATGCAATTTGAATTCAAATGGACAGATTCCCACATAAGTTATTTAGGGACTAAAATATTGAGGAATTGAAACAAATTATTCTAACTTAATTATGTAGCATTGAGGAGACGGATCAAATTAGACCTATTGAGGTGGAATAAAGACATTTTTACATGGTTCGGGCGGACAAATAAAATTAAGATGAATGTGCTAACAAGACTTCTGTATTTAATACAGACTCTACCGATTAAAACTCCCCCAAGTTATCTAAGGCCGCGTACACACGAGAAAACATGTCCGCTGAAACTGGTCTGGAAACTGTCCGATCGTGTGTACGGCCTAGCGGACAGTTTTTCTGCGGACCAAAGTTTCTAGACATGCTTAGAAACTTGTCCGCTGGAAACCGCCCAACCATCGGACCGAAATCCCGCGCATGCGTCGAATAGATTTGACGCATGCGTGGAAGCATTGAACTTCCTTTTGCCAGCACGTCGGTGTGTTCTACGTCACCGCGTTCTGGTCCGAGGGGATTTTGGTCCGATGGTGTGTACACACATCAGACCAAAAGATCCCCTCAGACATGTCCGTTGAAAACGGTCCGTCGGACCTGTTTCCTCGGACATGTCTCCTCGTGTGTACGCGGCCTAAGAGATCTAAGGTCAAGGTTTTTGAATTTCAAGTGGGCAGGGAAACAGGTAAGAGTACGAAGAACTATTTTGTCATTACCCAAAAGAGAAGGAGGGATTGGGTTTCCAGGCCCAGTAAAATATCGCCAGAGATAAAGAAATATCCGACGATAGGCGCGACTATAAGAATAACCAAAAAGATTTTCAAAAAAACGACTATGTCGATATAATCGATATAGGCTATAGAAGAATTTGAATGTTGGTTGACTAGTAATAATAATTTATAAATATAATTATTACTAGTCATACAACAATAGAATTCTTCTATAGCTTGTGTGCGGAACATTCGACCGGAAATGTACGATTGCGGCGTCGTACAGTTTAGCTGCTTCGTCGAATCTTCTTAGAACATTCGACAGACACCATGAGCCTTCAATGACAGATTCAACCTTAATTAATTCAGATTTTCGAACAAATTTTTAACAAAACATTTTTTTTTTTAACAAAACAAAATAAATAAAAACATTTTTCAGACGAAAACGAAATTCCGAAATGAAATATTTCAGTGTGCACATGTCTAGTGTGCACAAAGGTTTTGTAGCTCAGGGCTCTACGGAAATGACAGAGGAGATCTCCTCTCGTGAGGACAAATGACTGCACAAGCAGTGTGCGTGTTTGCACAGTCTTTGAAAGAATCGTCCACAGAGGGAAGGAAAGGGGCCAAAGCAGCCATGTTGCAGGGGAAAGCCAGGAGGCTTAGGCCCCTTTCACATTGGATGGTGGGGGCGTTGGCGGTAAAGCGCCGCTTTTTTTAGCATCGATTTACTGACGTTTTAGCGGCACCATTCGGCTGCTCTTTCAGGGTGTTTTGCAGGTGCTGTTTTTAGCATTATAGCGCCTGCAAAGCACCTCAGTGTGAAAGGGGTCTTAAAGGACTGGTTGTGGTAAATATATCATGAACAACCGTTGCATGGGCAACCTGTTGTGTTAAGATTTTGTTAATAAAATAGCCCTTTTGGTGAGTGCACTTGACTACTTTACCCCTAATAAAAAAAAAAACATGCATAAAACACTGTATGTGATACATTTCTGCTCTTTAGCAGTTTACTACGACGCTCCATTACCTGTATAGTCCTTCCTCCGAGCACTGCGGGATGTAGTCTCCACCAATAGAAAGGGATTTTTCTCTTTCAATCTCACATGGTAACAAAGGCTGGGACTCCAGTTCATATTCTGCGTGAAGGAAGAACAGTACTAGTAACAAACATGCTAGGAAGATATCAGGACAGACATGGGTTTAGCTACAGCAAAGCTCCAAGAATCGTCTCGGGTGAACCATCCCAAGGTCAAGCAAAAACATGGAATGATCATACAGAGCGGAGAAGACCTGGTGTAATATTCCATAACTGGAGTGTCAGAAAAAAGGTGTCATGCTGGGGGGCGGTGGTGGTTGGCAATCTCCCTAGCATCTCTCATCCACCCATCACCTGCCCCCCAGTATGAAACACAGAGGAGACACCGACCACACTCCGTCTTCTATCCTTCCTCCTTGGAATGTTCTAATGGAGTATTGATGAGAAGATTCTACTTCTGACTCTGAAAGGCCCTGCATATCTTTATATATATTACTATATACGTTTTGTGGGTGTTTGGCACTCTCCTTAGCTACAAACAGAAGAATTTGAGTGGAATGTCCATATCTAGGTGTTGAGACACCATTGCCCGTTTGACCCATTTAGTATAAGGTGAATTGGGTCCATGTGTTCTGGTAAGTCTCCTCATATTCCATTTGGTGGTCAAATTTCTCACCGCAGTGATTTCTTCTTCTCTTGGGTGAATGATCATTAGAGGCGTATCTAGTGAAAATAGCGCCTGTGGCAAGCACTGAAACTGCGAAAAAATTTAAAACCCATCTTTCAGATAACCTTAACAAAAAAAAAAACAGCTAACTTGTGATACCTTGGGTAGTGACATATCCTCTTTATGGAGAAATCTGGGGTTTATTAGACCCCAGATCCCTCCTCTGCTCTCCAAGGCCAGGTAAGTGCAGAACCAATACTGGAAGTGATGAAATCTTCACCACTTAAGACCTCAGTTTTCACAGAGGAGAGGGAGAAACTGATGTTCCTTCTTCTTCTTTGTGTGCTGCCAATCTGACCAGATGGAATGGGAAAACCTGGGAGAACAGGGGAGGGCTGTGGCTGAATGCAGCAGGGATAGCGCTGCCATTGTCCATTAGTAAAGGTGCTGAAAAGGAGATCCTGCCTATGCTCGGGAGGAGGGAGGAAGAGACCCTCAGACCCTGGTAAGTGCCTTGCTGCCCAGCCAGTCATCAGCGCCCCCTTCATATGGCGCCAATGGCACTTGCCATGTCTGCCATACCCTAGATACGCCCCTGCTGATCATCACTAGATGGATCACGCAATTTATATATGTTTGAGGACTCCCTATTTTTATTATGGACTGTTCATGAGTTTTCTTTTGATTGTTACACTATTTCCAATTTTTTGTGTTCACATAATGATTTATCACTATTTTCATCTTTATGATTTCATGTTTAGCGCTGCACTATTTATACCCATTTCTTTTGCACAAGTTGTGAATTGTAGTGCTGGCTGCTGCTTTACCAGTTATTTTTTGCATTTTGAACACTAGCGCAGCATAACATTATACTTTATTTTCCTCCACACAACTGCCGCTCACTGGATATTTTCTCTTTTTCGGGCCATTCTCTGTAAACCCGAGAGATGGTTGTGTGTGAGTTTTTGAAATACTCAGACCAGCCCGTCTGGCTCCAACAACCACGCCACGTTCAAAGTCACTTAAAGAGGAGTTCCACCCAAAAAAATCCACTCCTCATCCCCATACATGCCACATTTGGCATGTAATTTTTTTGAGGGGGGAGTGGGGGCTTCACTAGGAATGGGACTTCCTGTCCCACTTCCTGCTTCTGCCGAGGGGCTGGTTAGGCGATTAAGCCTTAATCGCCTACACCAGCCCCTCCCTGTAGGCGATCACATGGGACACTGACAGGTCCCATGGGATCGCCTCTCCAATCAGCGGCGAGCCGCGCCGTGCGCGCATGCGCAGTACGGCTCGCGCATGCGCAGTGGGTGCCCGGCCGTGAAGCCGAAGGCTGTCACGGCTGGGTGCCCACAGTCAGGATGGAGACGCCGGCCGGGGAGGGGGGGAGAGGAGCAGAGCCCCGGTCGGCGCATCGCCGGAACGCAGGAGCAGGTAAGTGAGTGTTTATTAAAAGCCAGCAGCTACACTTTTTGTAGCTGCTTACTTTTAATAAACATAATTTTGGGCTGGAACACCCCTTTAAATCCCCTTTCTTCCCCATTCTGATGCTCGGTTTGAACCTCGACAAGTCGTCTTCACTATGTTTAGATGCCTAAATGCATTGAATTTCTGGAATGTGATTGGCTGATTAGCAATTTGTGTTACCAAGTAATTAAACAGGTGTAGCCTGTCTGTCGTTTTCTCGACAGGAAGTAAGGGGAAATCTCCCCAATGGGACACAGATGAAAAATAAATGACAGGTTTTTGCCCATCCCTATTTTATCCAAAATAATAATAAAAAAAGGTTTTGCCTTTAGGTATATTTTTAGGATAAATCGGGAAGTGGATATGTGTAGCTTTGGTCTCCCAATGAGTCAGGCGCTATTGTAAATTTAGGGGTGTCTGAGCCAATAGTTGGGCTCAGACTCTGTTAATTCTTTTTAAATTCGCCTCTGTTCTGGCTGTGGTTGTGCTCGGTGGAAATTTCCCGTTGTTGCCTGTGGGTGGCGTCACCACCTCAGGCCTATGGTGGAACTCGGGCGAACCATGGTATGTTGAGTGACCCTTATCGGCAGCAGCCCAGTGGGAGTGGTGCCCCGCTGTGCATGCTGGGAAGGGGTACTTAAGGGGCAGATGCTGTTTTCCGGGGCCCTTCGCCTCCTGGCGCGAGGTATGTGTGCGTGATTCCAGTCTCTGGACCACGTTGGTCTGAGGCTGTGTTCCTATCAAGTAGGCCCAGCTATGCTTGCTAGGGCCTATGTTTCTACAGGGGATCCCAAGCTGTCCATCCAAGTGTAAGAAGCTGTTTAACGAAGGAGACCGGGGGAGGACCTGCCCTGGAGGAGACTGAGCAACGCAGGCTAATGTCTCGGGATAGGCCTGGAGAATCCGTTAACGAGGGATCCACTACTTCAATTGTCTTACAGTCCACCGGATTGGCTTTAAGGCTCTTTGGCTGTAAGGCAGGAAGTTTGGGACTTCGGAGCAGTGATCGCTGTCATGTCACTCATGGCCCATCCCCCTCATAGTTAGAATCACTCCCTAGGACACACTTAACCCCTTCCTCGCCCCCTTGTGTTTAACCCCTTCACTGCCAGTGTCATTTATACAGGAATAAGTGCATTTTTTATTGCACTGATGGCTGTAAAAATGACAATGGTCCCAAAAGTGTGTGAAAAGTGTCCGATGTGTCCGCTATAATGTTGCAGTACCGATTAAAATCGCTGATCGTCGCCATTACTAGTAAAAAAAATATATATATATTAATAAAAATGCCATAAAACTATCCTCTATTTTGTAGACGCTATAACGTTTGCGCAAACCAATCAATATACGCTTATTGCGATTTTTTTTTTTACCAAAAATATGTAGAAGAATACGTATCGGACAAAACTGAGAAAAACATTTTTTATATATATATAGTTTTTTGGGATATTTATTATAAGAAAAAGTAAAACATATTGCTTTTTTTTTTTCAAAATTGTCGCTCTATTTTTGTTTATAGCGCAAAAAATAAAAAGCGCAGAGGTGATCAAATACCACCAAAAGAAAGCTCTATTTGTGGGGGAAAAAAGGACGCCAATTTTCTTTGGGTACACAACCGCGCAATTGTCAGTTGAAGCGACGCAGTACCGAATCGCAAAAGGTGCTCTGGTCAAGAAGGGGGTAAATTCTTCCGGGGCTGAAGTGGTTAAACTAAAAAAAAAAGCTGAGGGTTTAATACTGTGGCTTCACTTGCTACATGCTTCTTCTGGATCAGCAGCTCGGAAAGTATGGAAGGCAGACTTAGCCAGGCAGTTGGCATTTTCAGATGGAGGTGTGTACTGTATGTCTGACAGTATAGGCTTCATTTTAATTTACATTCCTAGAAATAGTTTTTAGGGTTTAGTTCTGTTTTTATATTGGCAATAATCACATGAAAGTGACTTCATGGACTCTGAATACAGTCCTTCTAGTGACATCTAGTGGTAGAAAAGAAATATGCGTGTTGTTATTATCATACAGGATTTATGTGGCACCAGCAGATTGTGCGGGACTTTACCAACTAGAGGGACACAATACAGTTACAATACAATTCAATAGGGATTGGTGGGCTCTGCTTCTGTATAATCCCCAACAATAAACTTATTTGCTCCATTTCTGGTCTGCTATATATATATGTGACTGAACATGTTCTGTTATATCTGTTTGTCAAATGCAAAAAAATGTCTGTTAATCCTGTTTATCATGTTCTTTCTGATTTACTGTTTTCACTCAAGATTGTTCCCAGCTATCTTTGAGAACTACAGAACTCCCCCCCCTCATTTTCTTCATAACATAATGGTAAGTTGTTCTGTAATCTTCAGAGGTAAAGGTAAAGACGAGGGACTTATCAGTATTTCTGGCAGGATCAACAGACATTTTTGCATTTATGAAACAGATGTAATGCAATACTGTAGCACTGGCCTAGAGTAATGGTCTCCAATCTGCAGCCAGGGGGCCAGATGTGGCCCTTTGCTTACCTTACTTTGTCCCTTGGGGTACTATTCCACCAACTGACATTATAAACGAACATTATTCCTCCCACTGACACCAATGATGGGGACACTATTCCTCCCACTGACACCAATGATGGGGCACTATTCCTCCCACTGACACCAATGATGGGGCACTATTCCTCCCACTGACACCAATGATGGGACACTATTCCTCCACTGACACCAATGATGGGACACTATTCCTCCCACTGACACCAATGATGGGGCACTATTCCTCCACTGACACCAATGATGGGGACACTATTCCTCCCATTGACACCAATGATGGGGACACTATTCCTCCCACTGACACCAATGATGGGACACTATTCCTCCCACTGACACCAATGTTGGGGACACAATTCCTCCCACTGACACCAATGATGGGGACACTATTCCTCCCACTGACACCAATGATGGGACACTATTCCTCCCACTGACACCAATGATGGGGACACTATTCCTCCCACTGACACCAATGATGGGACACTATTCCTCCCACTGACACCAATGATGGGACACTATTCCTCCCACTGACACCAATGATGGGACACTATTCCTCCCACTGACACCAATGATGGGACACTATTCCTCCCACTGACACCAATGATGGGGACACCAATGATGGGGACACTATTCCTCCCACTGACACCAATGATGGGGACACCAATGATGGGCACACTATTCCTCCCACTGACACCAATGATGGCACACTATTCCTCCCACTGACACCAATGATGGGCACACTATTCCTCCCACTGTCACCAATGATGGGGACACTATTCCTCCCACTGACACCAATGATAAAGCTCTCTTGGGCTCTCAAAGTAATGCAACCTTTCTACGTAAGCACTAGGGTGACCACATTTCCAAACAACCATTCAGGGACACCCCCCTTTCCCAAAAATCACCTTGAACTACAGGTTACAACGAATCACAGCACAGTGATTGGACGCAAGAGGATTTATGATTTCTCCAATCACAAGCAGGGTTTTGCGGGGATTGTGCTCCTCCAGGCATTCCCAGCCAGGACAAGTACTGTCAGTGAGTAAAGTGGTGATATGACGGCCTTTTTGGGGGCATCAGATTGGCCTGGGGGGTGGCTGTGACAGTTTCATTCCGGGACACTGTATTGTCCTGGAATGAAGGTTCCCGGGACAGACCTGCAAAATGTGGGATTGTCCCAGGCAATCCGGGACACGTGGTCACCCTAGTAAGCACCTGGAAACCTACCCTCAGCTGCTGGGAACTGCTCAGAAATTTCCAGCATAGGCTCCTCATTTATCCAGATCATGGCATGTCTAGTGGTAGTTAGTTGCATTCAGCTGGACTTGTTCTGTAGTACTGAAAACACCCCCCCCCCCCCCGTCACTTCTTCAGTTCCAATACGATTGAGCATAGGACATTGTCACTGAAGAAGTGGCTTGATTAACATCTTTAGCATTACAGAACAAGTTCAGTTGAATGTGCCAATGCATATTACTACTAGTTAGATTTTTATGTAGCTCACAATGAAAGAAATCCATAACATAGTGCTAAAAAAAAAAAAAAAAAGTTTTTGTTTTACATTTTCTGTCTTTTTTACATTTATTTCGATTTTTTTTTAATATAAAAACAGTGGTGATTAACCAGTTGTCGACCAGCTGCCGGCATATTACTGCGACAGGTCGGCTTGTTCCCACAAATCGCCGTAGGTGTACGTCGGCTCCTTTAAAAGCCACTGCGGGAAGAACCAATGCGCGTGGCCACCTGTGATCGTGGAAAAGAGAGCCAGAACAGGGATCTGTCAATGTAAACAGACAGATCCCCGTTCTGACAGGGGAGGAGAGACAGATCTGCCGTTCCTAGTGATCAGGAACAGCGTTCTCTCTCCTCCTCCAATCAGTCCTCTCTCCCCACCGTTATAAACACCTCCCAGGGAACACATTAAACCCCTTTATCGCCCCCTAGTGTTAACCCCTTTCCTGCCAGTGACATTTACACAGTAAAGTGCATTTTTCTAGCACTGATCGCTCAAAAGCGTCCGATCTGTTCACCGCAATGTCGTAGTCCCGCTAACAATCGCAGATCGCCACCATTACTAGTAAAAAACATAAAAATGCCAGAAACCTATCCCCTATTTTGTAGACACTATAACTTTTGCGCAAACCGAACAATATACGTTTTTTTACCAAAAATATGTAGAATACGAAGATGAAGAAATTTGTTTGCTTTTTGGGGGATATTTATTATAGCAAAATGTAAAAAATATATAATTTTTTTTCAAAATTGTCACTCTATTTTTGCTTATAGCGCAAAAAATAAAAAACGCAGAGGTGATCAAATACCACCACAAGAAAGCTCTATTTGTGGGGGAAAAAGGACATCAATTTTTTTTGGGTACAGCGTCACACGACCGCGCAATTGTCAGTTAAAGAACTGTAAGAAATGGCCTGGCCATTGAGAGGAAAAATCGTCTGGTCTGTAAGGCGGCGTACACACGACCGAGGTTCTCGCTGGAAACCAGCGAGAACCTCGCTGGAAGCTGCATTCCAGCGAGGACCTCGGCCGTGTGTACGCTCTCGGCGAGCTTCCCGTCCTGAAGCCCGTCGAGCAGAAATAGAGAGCACGCTCTCTAATTGCTCGATGGCCCGCCTGGATGAATGGCTGGTTGCCATTCCCGACGGGCGGGTCGCCGATTTCGACGGCCGGCAGAGAACCTCGACGGGCGGAACGATGTGTTCTGCCCGTCGAGGTTCTCTGCCGTGTGTACACGGCCTCTGTGGTTAAATACCTCCAAAATAAAGCTCTATTTGTGTAAAAAAAATGTTATAAAAATGTCATATGGGTACAGTGTTGGATTACCGCACAATTGTCATTCAAAGTGTGAGAGCGCTGAAAACTGAAAATTAGTCTGGCCAGGAAGGGGTGAAAGTGCCCTGTAAGCAAGGGGTTCATCTTTTTTCACCTTCATGCCTCCTATGCATTAAGGTGAAAAAACACCTTGCTGTGTCTGGCCCCCCAGAGCCCCCGTTTTACTTACCTGAGTCCCAAATGTCCGTGGGCGCCAAGTTTCTCTCCATGGCGTCTCTGCTCTTCATTGGATAGATTGATAGCAACGCAGCCATTGCTGTCTGTCCATCAAATCCAATGATGTGGGCGCCAGAGGGCGGCTATGGACACCGAGTGTATAACACAAGAGCGCGCCCACAAGATAACCCCCTTGGGAGAGCACTTCTCAGAGGGGGGTTATGTACTGCAGGGAGGAGCCACCGAGGGACCCCAGAAAAGGATGTTTCGGGGCCACTCTGTGCAAAACGAACTGCACAGTGGAGGTAAGCATGACATGTTTGTTATTTAAAAAAAATAAAACCTGAACTTTTAGTGTCACTTTAATATGCCCCCTAATATTGGATTGGTGGTCTGAGCATATACTGTATTTATTGGCGTATAACACTGACTTTTTACCTTGAAAATAGAGAGTAAACTGTGCCTGCGTGTTATACGCAGGGGGCGGTGGAATGTTTTTTTTTTCCTGAAACATCCCTCTTAAAGTTATGGTGCGTGTTATACGCCAATAAATACGGTATTCATCTTATCCATTCACAAGAAACTGATGTCACAGTTGAAACATAAGCCACATAATAACTCAAGTTTTGGGATTGGTTCTGACTATTAGAGAATGGTCAGTCTATAAAGTGTCTGAAATAAAAAAAATACTGTTCACTTTATACTAGTAAAACAACCAGGTAATAGATGCTATCTTTATATCGATAAGTCATTACTCACCTGCTATTGTAGCAGAAGCCGTACCAATGATGCAGATTAAGGTGATAATCGATAGCCAGGCCATTGTGTCTGTGTTGTTTCCCCTCCAGAGTCAGTCGGGGTTAAAGGACCAACAAAAGGTTCAGAAATCCTGCTGCTGCTTATATAGCTGGAAAAAGGTGGGGGGCGTAGTGGACTAACTTGCAGACTCATGCACTGACGCAGGTAAGCTATTACATGTTTATTGGAGTGGGGTGAAGTGTCTGCTACATTAACCATTGGGGGGGGGGGGGGTAAAAATCTGTGCAATAAACTCAAAAGAATATCCAAAAGATACTTTTTTTAAGCCAAAGGGGCATTCATTGATCTGGAAATACAAGACTGAGGTCAGTACTATTAGACCCCCCCACCCCCGTGGATTTATGGAGAAAGTGCAGAAAGTGAACAAAGAAATTACAGGTTGTCCATTGCAACTGATCCTAATTCATTTTGAACTCTGCCTTCTATGGACAACAAGAGTTGTTTCTGTTAAACCAAAGAAGAGGAAATGGAGAGTACACACGATTGGATTATCTGACGTAACAGATTTATTGTCAGACCGTTGGTGAGCATGAACAGCACTGGCGTAGCGGGGGGGGGGGCTCACGCACCGGGCGAAAAATTGGGGGGGGGGGGGCGAAAACCCGGCGTCCGGACCGGGACTGTGCCGTGCGTGTCACTTTTTAATATGGGAGTCATAATGTTATGTCCCGAGGCGAGTACGGCCACCGCCCTGTGATTGGGCGTATGTGGTCATGTGCTCACTGCCAGCGCACCGGATCTGGCAAATCCATGATCGTGGGTGCCGGGCGCATGCGCAAAGGCCGCCCTGGCCTAGAGGAGTCCCGCCCCCGCGCTTCTCCAGAGGGATATCGCCGCGGCGTCAGGCATCTTCTCCTCCTGACAGACTGAGAAGGAAGAATCTCCCTCCCAGTCCCTGGCTGACACTGACATCGCCTGCCCTGGGCCCTGAGCCCCGCGGATGTGCAGTGGAGCTGGAGCACAAGCTTCCCTTGTGTAGACGAGTAGTGTGTGTGTGTACAGACAGTTGTTCCAGCCAGCCAGGTAATGACAACAAGACTTGCGTGTATAGATAATGATGGTACTACACCAAGGTGGACACATTTTTAAAATGAAATCCAGGGACATATTTTTTCTTTACTAGTAATGGCAACAATCAGCAACTCTCTGCCCGTCGCCGCCCACCTCACAGCCTCTCAAATCTTACTCTTCAGGCCCCAACTACTACTGGGTGGGGAGCGGAGGAAGATCACTCCACCAGGGAAGGCAAGGTGATAAGCAGGTGGCTGGCCAGGATTTGAGCCAAGGCAGAAGAACATGCGAGCGAAGCTGAATGGGCATGCGCCCGAAACTGAAGAAATATTCCCTCCACTCCGACCAGCACATGATCATCAGAAAGGGGCACAGATAATGGGAAAAATACAACCCCCCCTATGCTAGTACGCACACAATATAACTGCTTGAAGATTTATTTTCGTCTCTGTTGATGAGAGTGTCTTTTTAACTTCTGTCGCGGGACAACAAAAGAAAACGCAAAAGCCAGTGACAAGATTATAAGATATAAAGATATAATGGGCAAAATTAATGATCTGGATAAAAAAGTAGTTTTGAAAATAAAAATGAAAAAGAATAGCACGTATTTCATTTTACACCTTTCCTGCAGCACCTGTCACAATAAGCTTACAAAACAAATCTGTGATCTGTAGTACCAAATGTTGTAGTAGGGCAACTGTGCAATTCCTAAAGCTACACTACAAAATCATTGTAAATAGGTATAAACAGCACCCTGCTTCTGCTTGTAGACTTGTAGGGCTTTACCTGTCTACTGTCAAACTAAGCCAGTCCAAGCACGAGCATGCACTGCAGAGGGATTCTATACATGAACATCCTTGTTGGCTTAGGTGAAGTCCTCCGGGATGTTCATATAATGAAGCAAGTCATCAGATAATTAATAAAAAAATTCTGCCCCGAGCGCCCATAACTCTGGTTACGCCACTGATGAACAGCCAACTTTTGTTGTCGTTAATTCCGCCAACAATTGTCTGATGGAGCGTACAGACGCAGGGCCAGAGCTACCACTAGGCGGATAAGGCAGCCACCTAGGGCGCATTGCCGCCTAGCCTAGGGCGTAGCCATGGCTTGTCACCTCCTGGATGAAACCTCTGAAGCCGATGTCCCTGTGTGGCGGGCTGCAGGAGTGATTACTGGGGGTCTGGAGGAGGAGAGTGAATGTCCGCAGCTGCTGGGGATCGTGCAGGGGCGCGGGGAGGGAACTATCGCATGCAGTACACTGACAGATCCCTCCCGCAGCTACCCCAGCTGCAGAGCTGTTTGGCGGCTCAGGGCTCTGATGCAGAAGAGCTGGCTGCCTCTTTCATGGTCACTGGTTGGGACACATGAGGGGGTGTAAACAGTAGGGTGCCCACTTGTCCCGGATTGCCCGGGACTGTCCCGCAATTGACATGTCTGTCCTGGGTCCCGGGCACCTTCATTCTGGGACAATACAGTGTCCCGGAATGAAATAGAGGACACAGTCACGCCCTACTATCTAGTAACTACTTTTCCGTAACTGGTTGCTAGGGCCAGCGCTGCCTGGCTTCTTGCAACCAGTGACAATTTACTCTCAGACAGTGAGACCGGGAGCGAGGCCTGCGCCTAGTGCAGCGCTGCTGTCCCCACCCACCTCGGCACCTCCTCCTTTTCCGGCACCCATCGGCAAACAGCAGGGACTGGTGTGATCTTCACTCTCCAGATAGCGACTCCCCTCCTTTCCTTTAATGCACGTGGCTCATGCAGAGGGAGCGACAGCAGCACTGCATCTGGCAGCAGGCTATGGGTGGCAAGTGGCACTGCATCTGGTGGCAAGTGGTACATTCAGCTGCCAAATAACCCATCAACCCCGAGACTACATTTTCCCCCGCCACCCTCATCTTTTTTTGGGGATGGTGAGGGAGGGAACGGGTTGTCCCTGAATGGCAGTTAGGAAATGTGGTCACCCTAGTGGACAGGCAAGGGCTAATCCTGTATGTCTCTGGGGGGTGGGGGCGGAGCACCCTTTAATGGATAGAGAGGGGCGTGGCTTACCAGCATTGTGTGTGTCTATGGAGGGACACGGCCCAGCTCAGGAGCTTGCACCCAGCTTGCTAAGGAGGTACCTGGATGAAAGGAGAAGCTGACAGAGCTAGTGGAGGACATCCAAAAGAGGAGGTACGGCACCTTTCTGTTCAATATCGTTGCAAAGTAGGTAAATATTACCTTTTACTTTACACAAAAAAAAAAACTATAGCCTTTAGTATCACTTACAGTACTGTGCAAAAGTTTTAAGCAGGTGTAAACATTTTTTGAAAAATTTAGAAATGTTATTTCATTTCAGAAATAGAAGTGTTAATATTATTTTTATAAATTAACCAAATGTAAAGAAAATGAACAGAAGAGAAATCCAAATCACATCAATATTTGGTGTGATTGCCCTTCACCTTCAAAACAGCATCAATTCTTCTAGGTAGGTTTTGAAGGAACTCGGCAGGTAGGTTGTGCCAAACATCTTGGAGAACTAGCCACAGATCTTCTGTGTATAGAGGCTGCCGCAAATCCTTCTGTCTCTTCATGTAATCCCAGACAGACTTCATGATGTGGAGATCAGGGCTCCACTGGGGCCAAACCATCACTTCCAGGACTCCTTATTCTTCTTTACACTGAAGATAGTTCTTAATGACATTGACTGTATGTTTGGGGTCATTTTACTGCTGCAGAAAAAAAATTGGGGCCAATCACACACCTCCCTGATGGTATGACATGATGGATAAGTATCTGTCTGTATTTCTCAGCATTCTCTCCTATATTGCACTACAACAATAGGTAAATATTGTATGAATATGTTACATAATGCTAAATGATGTGTCTATCCAGTTACCACTGCAAATTTTCCTCTGCCCTCCTGATGACGCAGTAGGTGGAAACGCGTTGACTGATGATGATTGCTGTCCACAGATAATTGTGCTGTAATTAATTTATTAAATCGGGCTCTGTATGTGGATGAGTATGAGTGTCCCCATTAATGTGCCGATAAAGTCTGACAGGTTGTGGCCCCTGGGCTGTAGGTGAGTTATAGATATTATTGGGCGGTGGCACAGGAGTGGTTAATTATATTTTATATGACTTCAATAGAGTAGTGTAAATTAATGTCTCTCAACCAACAGGCCGTGGCTCACTGGTGTCCCGTGGCTGCCCTCTTTCCTTCTTCTCAGGTCCCAAGCCAGCTGCTGATCGCCTAACCTCTTACAGTGGTCTGCAGTGCCCCACAACCTAACGGTGCCCCTCAATGTCTCACAGTGCCCACCAGGTTGCTGCAAAGCATCCAGTCCCCCACAATATACCCAGCACCCAACATTGTCCCACAGTGAATATCCCCCCTCCCTCACAGTGTACCTGGAAAGCCTTATGAAGAGACTTTCAGCCCCCTTCAGAGACCCCAACACCCATTCCCCCACAGTGACTCCCCACCCTGTCCAGACATCCAGCATTTCAATGCAAATTTTGTATTTCTATACTTTTCTTGTGCAAGTATATAAACCTGTTCAATTCACACTTGTGTGATTCCAATAGTCGCACGGCTTTCGATGGGTGCAACTTCAATGTGACTTGTCCCTCTGCAAAGTCAGAACCCACTGTTGACTGCCGCATGTAAAACATTCAGATATGACTTTCATGCAACTTTTGAGGGTTAACATTGAAGTCTATGGCCCTCTAGTTGCATGAAATGTGGACCAAAGTAGAACATGATATGATAAATATAGTGTAGCGCAACCAAAAACTCATAAATCAAGTCCAAATATATCACCATTGTGCAACTTTCAGTTCATTGATATTCAGTGACCACCACCTCTAGCTGGAATGCCTGCCCACCTCCCAATGTTGACCCCGCTAGAGTGACACACGCCTGTAGTAATAACCCTCTGAATGCTTCAGGGAAACCCTTCCTCCTTCTGGTGTTCCTGGACAAGACAGACCCCCTACAGGGTTCTCACGATATGGACCCCACTACAGAGTCACACACGCCTGTAGTAATATCTCACAGGATGCCTGAGGAAATCCCTTCCTCCTCCTAGTGTTCCTGGAAAAGACAGACCCCCTACCAGGTTCTCACAATATGGACCCCACTACAGAGTCACGCATGTCTGTAGTAATATCTCTCAGGATGCCTCGGGGAATCCCTTCCTCCTCCTAGTATTCCTGGACAAGACAGACCCCCCTCTCGCGCGCCCGCATGAACTCAACACCATGCTCGCTCGCATGAAGGTGTTGAGTCCTTGCAGGGGGGGGGAGGCAAGACAGCCACCGAGGGACCCCAAAAGACCAGGATTGGGCACACTCTGTGCAAAACGAGCTGCACAGTAGAGGTAAGTATAACATCTTTGTTATTTAAAAAAAAAAATGACTTCAGTGATTCTTTAATGGCGGCACCTTGCACCTGTTCATGAAAGGTAGACCAAAGTAGAGCATTAACTACTGTTCACTGCAAATGGCTATAATTGGGAAAACATGGGGTACAACTTGTCATGCGACTTTGATGTCCAAGTCATACAAGTGTAAATTGGGTGTTACTGTTGGGTCATGGAATGTTTTGAAAATTTTACTTGGCCCAGGCTGCAGTGTTTAATCAGAAAGGGCTGCATTTCAAACGAACACCTGTCTATATAAACCCTTGAAAGGGGCACTCAGCAGCGGCGGTCCGTCCATAGAGGGCGCTGGAGCGCCGCCCCCTCTGGCTCCACACCGCCACTGGAAATAACATACATTCATGCATTGGCAGGTGGCCGGACATTGAGCACCGACTTCCATGAATAACAGCAGCTGGTTGGCTGTACGGAAGTGCATATCAGAGCCAGTGGCATTTTACAGGGCAGAGCGGCGACAATGGGCACAGAGGCAACAAAGGGCACAGTGGCATCAATGGGCACAGTGGCGACAAATGGCACAGTGGCATCAATGGGCACAGTAGTGACAATGGGCACAGTGGCAACAATTAAAGGGCACAGTGACATGCAGAGTGGCAACAATGGGCACATTGGCGACAATTGAAGGGCACAGTGGCGACAATTGAGGGGCACAGTGGTGACAATTGGCACAGTGACGACAATTGAGGGGCACAGTGCAACAATTGAGGGGCACAGTGGCTGCGTTTGATGGCACGGCACAGTGGTGACAATTGATGGCACAGTGGCTGTGTTTGATGGCATGGCACAGTGACTGCGTTTGATGGCATGGTACAGGGACTGCGTTTGATGGCATGGCACAGTGACTGCTTTTGATGGCATGGCACAGCAACTGCGTTTGATGGCATGGCACAGCGACTGCATTTAATGGCATGGGACAGCGACTGCATTTGATGGCATGGCACAGCGACTGCGTTTGATGGCATGGCACGGCGACTGCGTTTGATGGCATGGCACGGCGACTGCGTTTGATGGCATGGCACGGCGACTGCGTTTGATGGGCACAGTGAGGCTGCAATTTTTTTCTTTTTTTTTTTTACGTTTGCGCCCCCCAAAAATGTTGAGCACCAGCCGCCACTGGTACTCAGAGATGTCAAACTATTCAGAAACTACAAGTCCCAGCATGCCCTTGCTATGTATTTACTATCCTGGAAGTAGCAGTGGAAGGAAAATCAAGCACTGAACTGCAGAGTCATCCAGCCACGCAGCGGTTTATGTTCCAACATCTTGAGCAGGTTACTGGAGTGAGATGAATCTCTGAGAGGGTGAAACAGAACGTTCAGATCTGAGATCAGACTCTGCTCAGTTCATTGGTGTCAGAACCAACAAATCAACCTCTTCTTCATCCACTGGAGCATATATGGAGTCATCTCACTTTGTAAAATAAGGATTTGTTCAATGGCCACTTTTTTTTTTTCTAAACATTTTCTTGTTTCTCAACACTTTCATATATTCGGATCTCGGTCCTGTTTTAGAGATTTAACCACTTTAGCCCCGGACCATATTGCTGTCCAATGACCAGAGCAATTTTTGTGATTAGGCACTGCGTCGCTTTAACTGACAATTGCGTGGTCGTGCGACGTGGCTCCCAAACAAAATTGGCGTCCTTTTTTTCCCACAAATAGGGCTTTCTTTTGGTGGTATTTGATCATCTCTGCGGTTTTTTTTTTTGCGCTATAAACAAAAATAGAGGGACAATTTTGAAAAAAATGCAATATTTTTTACTTTTTGCTATAATAAATATCCCCCAAAAATATATAAAAAACATATTTTTTCCTCAGTTTAGGCTGATACGTATTCTTTTAGATATTTTTTGTTAAAAAAAATCGCAATAAGCGTTTTTTTGATTGGTTTGCGTAAAAGTTCTAGCGTTTACAAAATAGAGGGTCGTTTTATGGCATTTTTATTAATATTTTTTTTTTACTAGTAATGGCGGCGATCAGCATTTTTTTTCAGTACTGCGACATTATGGCGGGCACTTCGGACACTTTTGACACATTTTTGCGGCCATTGGCATTTTTATAGCGATCAATGCTATAATAATGCATTGTATTACTATAAAAATGCCATTGGCAGTGAAGGTGTTAACACTAGGGGGCGGGGAAGGGGTTAAGTGTGTTCCTGGTGTGTTCTAACTGTATGGGGGGGTGGCCTCACTAGGGGAAATCACTGATCTTCTGTTCATACATTGTATGAACAGGAGATCAGCGTTTCCCGCGCTGACAGGACCGGGAGCTTTGTGTTTACACACATAGATCCCGGTCCCCGCTCTGTAACAAACAATCGTGGGTGCCCGGCGGCGATCGTACCGGACGTATAGCTACGGGCTCTCGCCCAGGAGTGCCGCCGTCTCGCAGTAATATGACGGCGGGCGGTCGGCAAGCAGTTAAGCAACAAATTACTGCACTCTAAAGCCTTATACACACAGACAAATCCGTGGAAGTGCGTTGGCTCTGAACTTGTTCTGCATACAGACGGGAGAACTTTTTCAGCCAACATTCACCAAACCCATCTATTCTGAAGGCAAAAAAATAATAGGAAATGGATACCAAGCGCCCTGAGGCGATTCAGTTCGCATGTGTAGCGCTATACAAGTTTTTCACTCACTCACCTTCTCAAACTAGGCGTTTTTTTTTCTGCTCTTTAGCGCCACCCTTTGGGCAACTTCTGCTAATGTTGTTTTATGGTTAGCATTGGTTCGGAGCATGCGTGTTTGTACTTTGGATTTTAGTCCAACAGACTTGTGTACACACGATCGGATAATCTGACGGAACACATCTGTTGACGGAAAATTTGAGAGCAAATTCCGACAACAATTGTCCGATGGAGCGTACATACGGTCGGATTATCCGACAAAAACCCTGCCATCACACAACTGTCGGAAAATCCAATCGTGTGTACGGGCCTTAACAGTACCAGGGACATTGAGAACCAGCAACTTAACCACCTGACATCCAGATGATTTACCCCCCGCCCCTTCATGACCAGAGCATTTTTTGCTATACAGCACTGCTTTGCTTTAACTGACAATTTCATGGTCGTACGACGCTGTACACAAATAAAATGTATTTTTTGTTCCCTACAAATAGGGATTTCTTTTGGTGGTATTTGATCACTTCTGGGTTTTTTATTTTTTGCGCTATAAGAAAAAAAAAAAGAAAGAAAAGGGCAACAATTTTGAAAAAATAAATGTGTTTTTTTACTTTCTGCTATAAAACACATCCTATATATATATATATATATATATATATATATATATATATATATATATATATATATTTATTTATTTATTTATTTATTTATATTTTTTTATTCTAATTGCTGTGCATCAACTTAGGCCATGATGTATTTTGCTAAATATATAAAAAAAAAACAATAAACATATATTGATTGGTTTGCACAAAAAGATGCAAACAACAGGATATATACTGATTTTTTTTTTTATACTAGTAATGGCAGTGATCAACAGCTTATAGCGGGGCTGCGATATTGCGGTGGACAGTCTGACACTTTGGGGGAACCAGTGACACTAATACAGTGATCGGTGCTAAAAAAATATGCACTGTCACTATACCAATGACACTGGCTGAGAAGGGGTTAAACATCAGGAGCGATCAAAGGGTTAAGTGTGTGCCTAGCCAGTGTTTTTGTGTACTATGCAAGGAGCTTTCACTAAGGGATGTGGTGGATTTTATTCCTTGCTTTGCCGGGAAAGAAAATCTATCACTTTACAGCCGACAGGACAGAGCTTTGCCTTGTTTATTTAGGAAGAGCTCCCCAGCGTTATGGCCTACCTGGCCGGGGCGTGCGTGCCACTCGGTGTTCCTGTTTCCGGGGCTATGTTGACCCGGAGCACGTGAACAGCGACGGGCGGGGATCCAGTGAGCGACTGGGTTCCCACCTTTGAGGATCCCAAGCTGTATTGCTATTCGGTGGGGAGTCCGTCTGAGGAGCGCCATTGAGAGGCTGGAGATCCAAAGGGGCCTCGACAAACCACTGGGGATTGAGGTAGCCAGACACTGAGGGATTAACCACCTGTCAGTCGGTACCTGGATGATAAGTTAAAGGAGATCCAGGCGTAACTCATTTAAGGAGGATTATCTCCGTAACTACAAATCAGGGAGTGCCTGTGGCAGAGGTGTCTTTCTGAGGCTCACCAAGGAGGGTCTGTGGCAGAGACTTTTCCTCAAGATCACTAAGGAGAGACTTCATCTTACAATTGTCCGGGTGATACTCTGGCTGCCAGGTCAGTGAGAGAGGCCTCACTGGGTACACTAAACCCACTCCGACAGGAGTGGCGCAAAAAAGTGTTACGCTTGGGAGCAGAACTGTTTCCTTATCATGACGCCTGAATCTACTATTCTCTCTTCTTCTTCAACTTTACTTTCCTCACCACAAGTTTATTGTTTTTACCCGGCTGGGTAATAAAGAGCACAGCAAAGAGCACCTGTTGTGGACATTCCTTTACTTCTACTTAATGAAATACGCATCATTCACCTCTAGGAATTCGGGGGAGCCATGAGGTAATGTGCCACCCGTAACAACCAGCAGATCCTCCTGGGGTAATGCTACATATAATAAATATATATATATATATATATATATATATATACAGTATATATATTATTTGATATAGCTGTGTCCAGCAGTAAAAACAACCACCCCCCACTTGGCACTCCTCCTTCTTACCACAGCAGCTCTGGTCAGCTCAGGTGTGACTGGGTGGCAGTAGGGTTGCCACCTTTTCTTCAAGCCAAACCCGAACAATTTAGCGGCGCCCGGCATAGCAACTCGGCCCCGAAGCGATTTTGCAGTGATTGTCAAATCACGGCAAAATCATGTAAACAGAATTGTGCTATGCCTGTCACCCAAAAGAAGTTTTGCTTTGCGATTAGGGTGCCATTATCCCCACCCCCTCCTATTACAAATCTTCTTCTCCTACTAGCACAAATCCTCCTCTCTCCAATACCCCTATGGTAGCCGACAGGGGGTACCATTGGGGCCCCATCAAATAGGGGAGGCCGGACAGCAGGGGGATCGGAGCAGCGGGCTTGAGGAGCAATTACAGAGGAGGGAGCAATTATAGAGGGGGGGCAATTACAGAGGAGGGGAGGAAGAGGAAGGAAGAGGAAGAGAGAGAGGCGACAGGCAGCTGCTGGTGCAAACATTTTTAATACAAATAAATGTTTAAAAACAATCCACTTAGGGGCCTTTCACACGGACGGATAGAATGGTGCTTTTAGCTGCAGATTTTACCGCAGCTAGAAGCACACAATGCTTTCCTATGACATCATTCACACACTACGGTTACCTAAGTTTTTTCCCCCACGGTTTTGTGCGGATAGAAAAAATAAAACTGGATGCGTCCAGCTGCGAAATCCCGCAGCTATCGGCACATAATCGCAGGTAATCGCAGTGCACATAATCGCAGTGCACTGTGTCAGCTGCGTTTGGTATGAATCCATGCCAAATTTTAAATAAAAAAACAGCATGGGTTCCCCCTACAGTAGGGTGACCAGACATCCCCGGTTTTAGGGGACAGTCCCCGGATTAAGGACACTGTCCCTGGACCAAGTCTGTCCCCGGTTTTGTCCCCAGATTGGATTTGAACAGGGGCTGGGGAAATTTCAATGACAGTCAGTGCAGAATTGCATGTTCTTCTGCCTTGGCTCAAGTCCTGGCCAGCTGCCTGCCTGCTTTTCAATGGAGTAATCTTCCTCTCCCCACCCAGTACTAACTTGGGCCTGGAGAGTAAGACTTCACAGGCTGGGAGTCGGGCGGTGGTGGCGACGGGCATTGAGTCGATGATTGCCGCCATTACTAGTAAAAAAAAATGTCCCCAGATTTCATTTTAAAAATCTGGTCACCTTACCCTACAGGAGCATACCAGGCCCATGGATCTGCTATAGATTTTAAGGAGACACTCCGTACGCCAAAAAAAACGTCGTGGGGTTCCCCCCAAAATCCATACCAGACCAGTATCCGAGCAGCAGCCCGGCCAGTCAGGAAAGGGGTGGGGACGAGCGAGCGCCCCCCCCCTCGTTAACCGTGCCAGGCCGCATGCCCACAACATGGGGGGGTAGGTGCTTTGGGGCAGGGGGGCGCCCTGTGGCCCCCTCACCCCAAAGCACCTGTCCCCATGTTGATGAGGACAGGGCCTCTTCCCGACAACCCTGGCCGTTGGTTGTCGGGGTCTGCAGGAGGGGAGCTTATCGGAATCCGGGAGCCTCCTTTAAGGGGGTCCCGAGATGCCGGCCCCCCGCCCTAGGTGAATGAATATTGGGTACATCGTACCCCTACCCATTCATCTGGTGGAAAAAAAAACACACTACACAAAGTTATTAAAGTAATTTATTGTTCAGCTCCGGTGCCCCCCTCTCTTCTTTAGCTCTTTTACGAGGGGGTGCCTGCTTCTTCAATGTCTTCTGGGGGGGGTGTCTTCACCGCCATCTGGTTCTCTTCCACCAGGGGGCGCCATCTTCTTTAGCTCTTCTACAGCGACCCCCTCCCTCCCGGGCTTTTTTGGCGGGGGGGATGTGCTGGTCTTCACCGCTGTCTGGTTCTCTTCCACCGGGGGCGCTTTCTTCTTTAGCTCTTTTAGAGCGGCCCCTCTCCCGGACTTCTGTAGCCTTCTTCTTCTCTTTTTCTTCTTCAATGTTGACACGTCGCTTCCTCCCACTGTAATGCCGGGTGCGCGTCTCGCACCGATATATATAGGCCTCTTATGACGTCACAGTCCCAGAATGCTCCAAATATTGATAGAATAGGGAAAGGTTAAAACAAGTAAAACAGACCAGCATTGGTCTGAGCTCTCACACCTACACCTCTCTGGCAGTAGCAGTTCCTCATGTCTGCAGTAATGATGGGCTTGGACATGCTTGGATCGTACCCGCCAAGAAGCCATCACTGCACACCACCAATCATCTGCAATCCCAATGTGCTGGTAAAGCACCGCTACAACCCTAACGTTTTAGGGCGTTTTTGAAGTGCCTCGGTGTGAAAGGGTAAGGCATTTTTACAGCGCTTTTCAATTTATTTCAATGAGAGGAGCGTTTTTGGAGCGTTTTTTCAGCGCTAAAAGCTGCTCCAAAGATGCTGCTTGCAAGACTTTTCTCAACGCCGTGCCAATTCAACGCCTCAGTGTAAAAGGGTAAGGGTTTTCTACAGCGGTTTCAATTTATTTCAATGGAGAGGGGCGTTTTTGGAGCGTTTTCTTCAGCGCTCAAAAGTTGCTCCAAAGATGCTGCTTGCAGGACTCAGAAAGGGTCCATTGAGATGCATGGAGAGTGTTTTATGAGCGTTTTAAGAGCGCTTTTTTAACGCTGTAAAACGCTTCAGTGTGAAAGGGGTCTATGTGTAATCTGCTGTAGACCCTTTAAGGTTAAGGCCCCTTTCACACTGGGGCGTTTTTTCGAGCGTTATTCAAGCATTTTTTAAGCGTTATTACAGCGTTATTACAGCGTTATTCGAGCAAAGCCCCCGGGCTTTCACATTGAGGATGCAGTGAAGGAGTTTTTCAGGCGGTATAGCAGCACTATTTTTTAACGCTGTACCGCCTGAAAAACTCCTTAGTGTGAAAGGGGTCTCAGTCCCCATCATCCCCTACATACCAGCTGAAAGATAAAATCAGGGAGACTGCAAATAACCACATCCAACTGCCAGCAAGAGAGAGAAAGCACAGAGACAAATTATTTATACAAAACTGCATCATCGGCCTCTCCTGTCTACAGCTCTGATAGTGTCATATTACAGGCACTGTTGTTTAACTATTACAGGTTTGGGTTTGGGTCCTTTCACACTGATGCATTTTTCCTTCGTTCTTACCTTGCAAGAAAAACGCAATACAAATGTATTTTTTTAAACCCTTTGAGACTCTTCACACTATGGGGTGCATTCACAACTGCGCCAAAAAAGCAGCTCCCCATTGAATTGAATGGGAAACACTGCAAAAATGCATCAAAAATGCACAACGTTTGCATTTTTGGTGCTGTTTTTTTAGATACATGTCCATTTTTATAGATGTAGGCAACCAGAAAATGCACTGGAAAACACATCTGAAATTATTTTGTTTGCTACAGAGCCTTGTGAACATGGCTTAGACTGCACACAGTTTAAAAAGAGCTCTGACTGATGTCAGGAGGTGATGTTTTGAGACAAAAAAAAAAGAAAGCGGGACAGAAATTTAAATATATGACCTACAGGAAAGTTTTATATGAAGTGATAAGACTCAATTCACAGTGCTAACATAGGAATAAAGATTTTTATTCAAGCCACGGTTCATTGCAATACTTTTTGTCACACCGTATTTGCGCAGCGGTCTTACAAGCGCACTTTTTTTGAATAAAAAAATAAGACCACAATAAATTTGGCCCAATTTGTTTATATTGTGAAAGATAATGTTACACCGAGTAAAATGATACCCAACATGTCACGCTTAAAAATTGCGCCCGCTCGTGGCATGGCGTCAAACTTTTACCCTTAAAAATCTCGATAGGCGGCGTTTAAAAAATTCATTAGGTTGCATCTTTTGAGCTACATAGGAAGTCTAGGGCTAGAATTATTGCTCTCACTCTAATGATCGCGGTGATACCTCAGTTGTTTGGTTTAAACACCGTTTTCATATGCGGGCGCTACTCACGTATGCGTTCGCTTCTGCACACGAGCTCGTCGGGACGGGGCGCTTTAAAAACATTTTTTTTCGTTTTCTTATTTATTTTTATTTATTCCTAAGAATTGCCAGGGAGGTTAAAGAGACACGTACAGGTACTAGGGATGAGCTCCGCACGCAAAAAACGAAGAGCTATAATTGGCCAAAGCCTGGGTGGCTTTGGCCAATTATGGCTCAGGGCATTAGCACACGCCCCACACTATAAAAGGCTGCCTGCTGGGCGGCCTTGTGTAGTGTGTTCCGGCTTGTTAATGAGAGCAGTCAGAGAGACAGAGAGATTGTCTTTTTAGATAGATAGATAGAGCAGGCAGGCTAGTCAGTTTAGCTTAAGGCCCCTTTCACATTTATACGACTTGTCTCACGATTTTGTACTGCAAAATCGTATGACAAGTCATTCTCCATGATTTTCAATGAACACCATTCATACTGGCACGACTTTAAGTAGTGCCGACTTAAAAAAGTAGTCCCTGCACTACTTTGGTCCGATTTTGATGGCACTTACACAGGCATTCATTGAAATCGCGGTAAAATCGCGGCCGCGAATGGCGGCAAAATCGCGCGACTTAGAAGTCGTACAAGTGTGAAAGGGACCTAAATTACAGTGTGTAGAGAATATATATACATCCCTAGGAGTTCTACATATATTTATACACTGTATAGCTCAGCTAGATCAACTATTCCTATTTGTCAGGTAGGAGATTGTGCTAGCTGCAGTGTTCTAACATGTTGTATTGCCTGTGTGCTGTTTAGTTTACACCTAAACGTACTCTGTGTTACTGCACTTGTCCTGTTTATTTGCAACTAACGCGTTTGCTGTTTAATAGCACCTAAACGCATTTGCTGTAACTGCGCGTGTGCTGTTTAATAGCACCTAAACGCATTAGCTGTTACTGCACATGTGTTGTTTAATAGCACCTAAACGCAGTTGGTGCAGCTGCACCTTTGCTGTTTGATAACACCTAAACGCATGAGCTGTTACTGTACGTTTGCTGTTTCATAGCACCTAAATGCATTAGCTGTTACTGCACGTGTGCTGTTTAATAGCACCTAAACGCATTAGCTGTTACTGCACGTTTGCTGTTTAATAGCACCTAAACGCAGTTTGTGTAACTGCACCTTTGCTGTTTAATAGCATCTAAACGCATTTGCTGTAACTGCACGTTTGCTGTTTAATAGCACCTAAACGCATTAGCTGTTACTGTACGTGTGTTGTTTAATAGCACCTAAACGCAGTTGGTGTAACTGCACCTTTGCTGTTTGATAGCACCTAAACGCATTAGCTGTTACTGCACATTTGCTGTTTAATAGCACCTAAACGCATTAGCTGTTACTGCACGTGTGTTGTTTAATAGCACCTAAACGCAGTTGGTGTAACTGCACCATTGCTGTTTGATAGCACCTAAACGCATTATCTGTTACTGCACGTTTGCTGTTTAATAGCACCTAAACGCATTAGCTGTTACTGCACATTTGCTGTTTAATAGCACCTAAACGCAGTTGGTGTAACTGCACCTTTGCTGTTTGATAGCACCTAAACGCATTAGCTGTTACTGCACGTTTTCTGTTTAATAGCACCCAAATGCATTTGCTGTAACTGCACTTTTGCTGTTTAATAGCACCTAAACGCATTAGCTGTTACTGCACGTTTGCTGTTTAATAGCACCTAAACACATTAGCCGTTACTGCACGTTTGCTGTTTAATAGCACCTAAACGTATTTGCTGTAACTGCATGTTTGCTGTTTGATAGCACCTAAACGCATTTGCTGTAACTGCACGTGTGTTGTTTAATATCACCTAAACGCATTAAAATGTCTGGAATGACAACAAAGAGAGGCAGAGAGTCACGAGGGCAAGCAGGCTCTGCATCTAGAGGCAACGCTGGTGGTGGACACGGTGCATCCTCTTCAGCATGTGGCCGTGGCCGCTCGTCCTTTTCGGGAGTTGGCCGTGTTGAGCCTCAACATGCTGAGGAATTAGTAGAGTGGATGACCAAGCTGTCCTCATCCTCCTCATCCTCTTTCACCCAGGCTGAGCTTAGTTTGTCTGGCAAAGCAGCTGCCAAGGCGTTCTCTTCCCTCTGCACAATGGCATCACACAATCCTTCCCTAGTCCCACCAAGTCCTCCTGAGGAGTCCCCCGAACTGTTTCAACACAGTGTTGGGTACATGCTGCATGAAGATGCGCAGCGTTCTGAAGGCTCCGATGATGGAACACAGATAGAGGAAGGCATTGTGAGCCCAGAGAGAGGGGGTGCCCGAGAGGGACAGCAATCTGGCAGTGATGTTCCCCCAGCTGGAGCATACTGCCAGGTTTTCGACAGTGATGAGGAGGGAGGGGATGATGAGGTCACTGACTCTATGTGGGTACCTGATAGGAGAGAGGAGGAGGAAGAGGACGAGGCACAGGCACATCTCCAAAGAGGCAGGATGCCCTCCAATGGCCAGCTTAAGGGCAGCACACCAACTGCATTACATCGCAGAGCTATGCCTGTGGAGGGCGCTGCTGTGTCTCAACGTTTCTGCAAAAGTTCTTTGGTGTGGGCCTTTTTTGAGACATGTGCATCAGATCGCACCATTGCTATTTGCAACATATGTCTCAAGCGTATCTCGCGTGGCCAAAACATCACCTGCTTGGGCACCACATGCTTGACCAGACAAATGTCGACCTGCCATACAGTTCGTTGGCAAGCATACCAGAAAGACCCACACCAAAGAACCAAGAAAACCTCCCTTTGCCCCTCATCAGCTGGGACCTCCAACCCCACTAGACCCTCAGTCCTCTCTGAAGCCTGCACTGATAGGACTGGAGGTGTAGAAATAGGTGTGTCACAACCTAGTAGTACATGCGGGCAATCTACTGATAGTACCAGACAAATTTTCCTGCCTCAGCTGCTGCAGCGCCGAAAGAAGTACTCTCCCAGCCATCCACATGCCCAGCGGTTGAATGCTAGCTTAGGGAAATTGCTAGCACTTCAACTGCTACCTTTTCAGTTAGTAGATTCTGCCCCCTTCCGTGAGTTTGTGGAATGTGCGGTACCTCAGTGGCAAGTTCACAAACGCCACTTTTTCTCACGGAAGGCGATTCCGGCTCTCTACCAGCATGTGGAAGGCAATGTCCATGCCTCGCTGGACAGGGCGGTCAGTGGTAAGGTGCATATTACCGCTGACTCATGGTCCAGCAGGCACATTGACTCATGGTCTTTCACGGCACATTGGGTGACTCTGCTGGCAGCTGGGAAGGACGCAGGGCAAGGTACAGTAGTGTTGGAGGTTGTTCCGCCACCACGCCTCCAAAACACTACTACTGCTTGTGACACACCTCTCTCCTCCACCCCCTCCTCTTCGTCTTCCTCTGTGGCCTCTTCCTGTGCTGATGTCTCCTCGGAACCAGCCGTGCTCCGTAGGCGTACGAGGGGCTACGCAGGAATGCAGGCCAAGAGATGCAATGCGGTGCTAGAGCTGGTGTGCTTGGGAGACAGGAGCCACACTGGGGCCGAGGTTCTGTCAGCTCTGCAGGGGCAGGCTCAGAGGTGGTTGACGCCATGCCAGCTTAAGCCTGGAATGGTGGTTAGCGACAATGGCACCAACCTCCTCTCTGCCCTGCGAAAGGGAAAACTGACCCATGTCCCCTGTTTTGTGCATGCCCTGAATTTGGTGGTGCAGCGGTTCTTGGGAAGGTACCCGGGCTTGCAGGATGTCCTGAAGCAGGCCAGGAAAGTCTGTGTGCAATTCCGGAGGTCATATAATGCCACTGCGCGGCTGACAGACCTCCAAAGGGAATACAACCTGCCCAAGAACCGTCTAATCTGTGACATACCCACCCGATGGAACTCTACATTGGCCATGCTGCAGCGGCTGCACACGCAGCAGAGGGCCATCAATGAGTACCTGTGCCAATATGGCAGCAGAACTGGGTCAGGGGAGCTTGGTTTTTTCCCCGCGCCAGTGGGCCTTGATCAGGGATGCATGCACTGTCCTGTCACCATTTGAGGAGGCAACAAGGATGGTGAGCAGTGACAGTGCATGTATCAGTGAGACTGTCCCTCTTATTCACATGTTGGTGCGTGGAATAATGGACAGAGCCCTTGAGGCAGAACAGAGGGAGGAAGAGGAGGACTTCCGTACCTCTCAAGGCCCCCTTTATCCAGACAGTGGTCCTGCTTGCCCACCTAGCACACAGGAAGAGGACGAGGAGGAGGAGGATGATGATTGTATCAGCAGCATGGAGGTGGAGCCCAGCACTCAGCATCAGTAGTCTTCAAGGGATCACTTACAGTCCCAAGGAACCCATGGACTTTTACGTGGCTGGGATGAGGTGGCTGAGGATCCTGTCGTCCTCAGTGACCCAGAGGACTGTGCCCTGAATGCTTTAGCAAACCTACGCTGCATGGCCTCCCTGATCCTGCAAAGCCTGCGTAAGGATCCTCGCGTTCGTGGTATCAACGAGAGGGATCATTACTGGCTGGCAACTCTCCTTGATCCACGTTACAAGAGTAAGGTTGCGGAGCTTATCTTGCCATCGCAGAGGGAGCAGAAGATGAACATTTTGCGGGAGGCCTTGCAGAAGGGTCTGTGAAACGCGTTCCCAGAACCTGGGGGATTACCAAATCCTAGTCCTGAAGAATGTGTTGCTGAGGCTTGGGTGAGTCACAGGAGCAGCGGTGGAGAAGGTGGTCGTCTGACCGATGAGTTCAGACAGTTTTTTAGTCCAAAGCCCCAAGGTCTGACCGGTTCCAGCAACCATCGCCAGCGTCTGGTTTACATGGTCCTTTCAGAATGCACATTCAGTGCTGCTGGAGGCTTTGTGACCGATCACAGGGTGTGTCTCTTCACCGACTCCGTCGATCGACTGACCTTCATTAAAATGAATCAGGCTTGGATCAACACCAGCTACCAAGCACCTAAAGCAGATGTAATTCCACATCCTTACCACTTTCACAGTAAAGAACCCTCTATGCAGTTTAGGGTTAAACCACTTCTCTTCTAATATTAGTAAATAGCCGCGTGTCTTTTTAAATTCCCTTGCGCAGAGAAGTTTTATCCCTATTGTGGGGTCACCAGTACAGTATTTGTACATTGAAATTACATCCCCTCTCAAGCGTCTCTTCTCCAGAGAGAATAAGTTCAAAGCTTGCAGCCTTTCCCCATAGCTGAAATCCTCCAGTCCCTTTATTAGCTTTGTTGCCCTTCTCCAGACCTTCTCCGGTTTCAGTACATCCCTCCTGAGGACAGGTGCCCAGAACTGGACAGCATACTCCAGGTGTGGCCGGACCAGAGTCTTGTAGAGAATTATTTTATATCTGGAGTTAATCCCTTTTTTAATGCATGCCAATATTCTGTTTGCTTTGCTTTTAGCAGTTTGGCATTGCATGCCATTGCTGAGTCATCTATTAAGACCACCAGGTCATTTTCCATCCTAGATTCCCCCAGAGGTTCTCCCCCTAGTGAGTAAATTGCAGTCATATATTTGGCACCCAAATGTATTATTTTATATTTTTCAACATTAAACCTCTTTTGCCATGTAGTTGCCCACCCCATTAACTTGTTTAGATCTGCTTGAAAGGTTTCCACATCCAGCATAGAAGTTATTGCCATGCTTTACTGTGTATTGTCTGCAAATACAGAGATTGAGCGGTTTATCCCATTATCCACACCAGTCCATTCCAAGTACTCCCCATTTATCACCACCCTCTGGACTCGCCTCGTAACCAGTTTTCAATCCATGTACTCACCCTTTGGTCCATGCTGACAGATCTTAGTTTGCACAGTAAACGTTTTGGGGGAACTGTGTTGAATGCCTTAGCAAAATCCAGATACACCACATCTGCAGGGCTTCCTTTATCTAGAAGGCAGCTCACCTTCTTATAGAACAGTGGTTCTCAACCTTCTAGTGCCGTGACCCCTTGATAAAATGTTGCAAGTTGTGGGGACCCCTAATAATAAAATTATTTTCTTAGCGTGCGTTGTCAGCACCCAAGGCAAGACACGTAATTTGTGCCCCTAACCCACAGACATTTAGGTCTCCGAGTCCCTTCCACTCGTACAGTATTAAATGTCCTTATGATACATTTTATTATATACCACACTTTATCTTTGTTGTCCTTTCTTTCCCTTTTATCACTCTGTACTAAGTTCTTGTTTTTTTTTTTTTCCCATCCCTCTCTCTAGACGCCTTTCTTGTTCTTTCTCTTCCTTTTTCTTTGTTCATCCCCCTCTTTTTCTCTCCCTTCCATGTATTTACAATTTTTTTCCTTCTCTTACTCCTTTCTGGCGGGGAGTTGGGATGAGTGGCAATGTTGGGGGAGTTGTGATCGGCCAACTTAGGTGCTCTTAATCAAGGTCATCTGCTGATCTGAGAACTGTAGTGGGGACTTTTAATGGTAACTCTAATCACAGGTAGTGTTACTCAATGTGTCTCCGGCTTTGTGGTGTCTCGCAGCAGTGACACCTATGGCGAAATCAGGAGATAGGGTCTCCTCCAGCCCCTCCCACTTCACATTCCTCACTAGTCAGCTGACCTCTAGTCTCTGCCCCCCAGCCATGTGGTGAACTGAGTGGGTGGCCGTAAAAAGGCTGGGAGAGCGGTGCGGGCTTCAAGAACAGCCTAGGATTCGGTGACCCCCAGATTGAGAACCACTGTTATAGAAGGTTAATAGATTGGTCTGGCAAGAACGATTCTTCATGAATCCATGCTGATTTACTGCCAATTCAGTTTTTATTACAAAAATCTTGTATATAGTCCCTTATCATCCCCTTTAAGAGCTTGCAAACTATTGATGTTAGGCTAACTGGCCTGTAGTTCCCAGGGATATATCTTGGTGAGCTTGTTACAGATGGAGTGGGCATTCCAAAGGGCGCATGAGATTTGGGGGCTGGTTTTAGAAAGCAGGGTGAAAGAAATTAACTAAATGGGTTGCGGCTGTTGCCAGAGGAGGAAAGGCACAACAGCTGATTTCTCGATCATCTGTTGTGGGGGCACATGCACAGTGCATCCAAGACAATAGCCGATGAGCACTGAATTATTCTCGGATTCTGCCTCACACTTGCGGGGTGTGTTCAGTGTTGTGAAGGGCGTTTTTTTTGGTGTTGCTGGGCGGGTTCAGTGCTGCAAAGGGATAAGGTTATTCTCTGATTCATACGCACTGCAAAGCACAAAAAAATGCTCTTCAGCACGCCCCGCAAGTGTAAGGCAGAATCAAAGAATAACATTGTCCCTTTGCAGCACTGAACCCACCCATCAACACCAAAAAACTCCACAACACTGAGCAAGCCCCACAAGTGCAAGGCATAATCGGAGAATAGTTTTGTCTCTGACGCTCGTGCCATCACAACAGCTGCGCAGCGCGGTGCGGGCATTTTTTGATAGAGGGCACTATTCGACAGACCACCGGATATGTGGTTTGCAGTTAGAAAATGGAGGGCCTGGATTTGGAGAAATGGCCCCAGAGATTAGGAGAAGGAGGATGAGGAGGGTTAGATGGGAGTGGGATGTGTATGAGCGCACATCTCTCACTGCCTTGGTGTTTAGGTCAGCATGTGGGTTCAGTCGTTGCACGAGGCAATGGCTGCAGTAGTGGGGAGAGGGTAGGCATGAGGGTGAAATATGTGTAGGATGTGATGTAAAGAGGGGTACAGTAAGGATAATTTGAGGACAGAGAACACCAATGTCAGAAGGAAGAAGGTGCATGTTCATGGATAGAGAGTGGGAATTTGACTTCAGAAAAATTCAAATATCAAATGTTGGTTTGCTTGCCGTGTTTCCAGAGTGGAGCAGAGTTTTTGTTGCATCTTCATACAGCTTTAGTTGTTCTGCTTTAATTAAACTGCAATGGTGAAACTGTGCAAAACTTGTAAAAGAGACACTCAGGAAAGAGACATGGTGTCAGCGCCCTGCCCCGTCATGGGCATTTTTTTTCTTTCATCTGAAAGAAGAGGGTTATCTCAGCTAGACACACCTCCTTCATGCATGCCTGAGCTAGGGGGCGATGGATTCAGGAAAGTAAATACTACACAAATCATCTCCTAAAGCAATGGTTCTCAACCTCAGTCCTTAAGTGCCCCAACGGACCATGTTTTGAGAACTTCCCTTAGATAAAATTTGTTCTTATAAATACCATGGCCCAGATTCACAGAGCGATTACGCGTGCGCAACTGCTGTTGCGCGTGCGTAAGTCTAAATGTGCGCGTGCGTATAGTTGGACGCGATTCACAAAACAATATACGCCAGAAATCTACGTTTTTGGGTCCGGCGTAATTGAGTTAGACATTCGCTTCCCTTCGCGCAAAACTGCGCTAGACACACCATTGATTTTCTAGTCAAATATGCTAATGAGGGAGTTACGGGGATCCACAAAAAAACGCAGTTGCTGCGCAGGCTACGCGATGTGCGCAACTGCAAAATGTCCTGTCTAAAGTTAGAGCACATAAAAGCTGATCTAACTTTTGAAAAAAAGTCTAATTGTCAGATAAAGCAACACCGTTATTGAGGAGCAGACCACACACACGTGTTGCACTACAATTTGACTGCCAACATGCTAGGGGCATCGTCGCTCATAGCTGCACTAGTGAATATAGATGACCAAAGAAGGAGGAGGGCACAGAGGATGGCACGGAGGATGGCACGGGAGAGGGTATACCGCACCCGCATACACCTGTTTGGCATGAATGATTCAGAGGTCTTTCGCATCTTCAGATTCCCCCCTCATGCCATCCTGGAATTAACCACAACCTTGCAGGAGGACATCACCAGCCCAACACAACGCTCACATGCAGTGCAGCCACTGGTCAAGGTCCTGGCAACACTCCATGTCCTTGCCAGTGGCTCTTTTCAGCGTACAAGTGGAGTGGTGGCTGGGATGTCACAATCCTCCATGAGCAGATGTGTGCACCAGGTTGTCCCTGCAATCCTCACACGCTTGGCCAACCAAATCATCAAACCCACCACTGAGGAGCTTCGAATCAAGGCAATGGCAGATTTCTACCGAATTGCCAGATTCCCACGCACCATCGGGGCCATAGATTGCACACATGTGGCACTCCAGCCCCCCCATGAGACCGAGCACATGTACCGCAATCGGAAGAATTGGCACTCCATCAACGTACAGGTGATAGTTGATGCCCAAGGCCTCATATGGCACGTTCGTGCCAAACACCCTGGATCCACCCATGACAGCTACATCTACAATCAAAGCCACATCCGAACAGAATTCGAACAGAACGTGTATGGGAACACCTGGCTGGTTGGTGAGTGACATGGGAGTCAGGCATGACTATCCCCTCCCGTGATGCACAACAGAAGTGGCACATGCATGACTAACATTCTCCTGTCTTTTCCTTTACAGGTGACTCTGCATATGCACTGGGACCCCATCTCATGACTCCTATCCGGAACCCCCAAACCCCAGGAGAGGAACGATACAATGAAGCACACATCAAAACCCGTGCAGTGGTGGAGCGCACCTTTGGCCTCCTGAAGTCACGTTTCCGATGCCTGGATAAGTCTGGGGGTACACTGTTGTATTCCCCAAACTTCGTGTGCCATATCATCGCTGCATGTTGCATGCTACACAATCTCGCAGTGAGGAAGGGCCTGCAGGTTGAGCTACGTGATGATCTGACCCCCCAACCAGAAAATCAACCCCTAACCGAGGATACCCCGTCTTCTGAGGGAAGAGCAGTCAGGAGGCAGCTCATATTGGGCATCTTTGCACGTTAAACACACACATTAATCATGGCACAATGAGAATGCATGCATGCACACCACTATGGTCCCTAGCACACACACCCCACATCCTCATCAAATTGGATTGGCACCAGTCCACCATGCAAGACTGGTGAGCAGTAACGCCACGTCAAGGCTCCAATTATGTCACTGTACATTCATACACCATTCACACGGACCTGGGAATCACTTCTCCCTGGTCCTGGGGAACCCTTCTCCACCAAAATTGAGGGTGACACCCCTTTTCCAGCAGGAATGTCACCCCCACATTCAAACATCATTCACAACCCAAAATATGCCAAAAAAGTCAAACAAACAAAAATGCATTGAAAAAAAAAATGCTTAGAAAAAACAAAAAAAAAGCAGAGAACAAAAATAAAAAAGCTTTCAAAACAAACAAAAGGGGGAAAAAAAAATTATTGCCCTCTGCCTGAGCCACGCCTGGGGCGCCCCCGGCCACGGCCCCGGACCCTCAGGGGAGACGCATGGGGGAGGGGAAAAGCCGGGGAAGGAGGAGCAGCCCCTGAGATCTGCCCACCTGGCGGCCTGCCCTCCAAGGCCACGGCTATTCTGTCCAGGGCAGCACCAAGTGTTGCCGTGTTGCCCTGGATAGCCTGGGTAAGGGCCCTCACATCCTGCCCAACGCCTGCTGCTGTAGTTTGCAGGTCATTTAGGCAGGTTGTGGAGGCCCGGGAGTGGGAGTCCAGGTTACCCAGGCTATCATTAATGGAGGACAGGCTCTGATCCACCCGCCCCATAGTCTGGCAGAGCTGTCTCAGAAGGCGGGTCTGGGTGGCCAGGTTCCTTCTCAGACAGGCGGGCATGAGATTGGGCGCCCCCCTGGTGCTTGGGGATGACCTCCTGGCTCTTGCTGATGGTTGTGGCCGGGGAGAAGGGGAGGCCCTTGTGAGGGGAGCCATGTTGGGGGAGGAGGGGGGGGGGCTGACCCTTAGGGAGGGCAGGCTTCTTGCAGCCAGAGGGGAAGAGTCCGCAGAAACCAAAGGGCCAGTGCCTTCCATGGACTCCTCCTCCTCATGATTCTGCTCCTCCTCATGATCGTCCTCCGCATGATCCTCCCCCTCCTCTTGTTCCTCCTCTGCGGACTCTGGCCTTGTTGGGGGGGCCTCATTAGGCTGCTGTCCTGGGGTTGGAGCGGTCAGTCCAGATGGCCCTGCACCCTCCTGCACAGCTGTGGATGACACAAAACATTCACAGGTTGGAGGATCCACACACTTGCCACATATTCCCTTTCACCCCCTCCCCCACACATGCTACACACCTGAGAGAAATAAAAACCTTACCTGGCACCGCGGGGACCGGACTTGTGTCAAAGCCTGGCAGGCCCTCCACTTCATGCCGGTGAAAGGTCAGGGCCACCACACGCTCCGTCTCTGAAAATCTAACCCGGCATGGTGGGCCCCCTCCTGTGCCCCTGGCATGGGCATTTATTGCGGCCAGTTTTTTTTTCACCTCACGCCGGAGGTCATTTATTTTCTTTTCTATCCCAGAGCGGGTCCGTGTCTCCCCCTCCCCCGATGAATTGACCTGCTCCGTGATTATATCCAATATCTCCCTCCTCCTGGCCGGGGTGGTGGTGGCACTCTGCGGGCCGTGGAGAAAACGCCCATAGTCGGTAATGGCCCGGGCAAGAATTCTTTTTTCCCCCACAGTAAAATTGAGCTTTCTTTTTCTCTCAGTCATACTTCCAAACAAACTCACTAGCAGTCACCAAAAATCTGTCACAAATACAAGCACAACCAATCAGACAAGAACACACACAAAGAGAAAAAGAACAGCCAAAAATCACACTAGCACTCAGCAAGAAACAGACACAAAAAAATCAGATGAAAAAATAAAGCAAGAAAACAAACGCTCAGAAATATATCAATCAAACAAACAGTCTCAAACACTTATCAAAATACACTTTCACAAAACTACCAACAAGCACAAGATCACACAGAACACTAATCTCACAACTACAAAACACACTCTAACGAACAACAGAGCAAAAGCACTTGATTCAATGGGAAGGGACACAAAGGGATGTACTTTTGCAATGGAAGGGCGTTTGTGTGTGTCTATTTATGCTGTCTGCGTAGTTCACAACATTGCCCTAGTCCATTTCCAATTTCAATGATTGCGCCGCTCCCGAGTTGTGAGCATGCGCACAACGGAGCTGACATGGTTTCCTTCACGCGCGCATGCGCGAGTCGGCCGGCCCTTCATTTGCATGGGGTCACGGCTCATTTCAATGTAACACGCCCACGTCCCTCCCAATTTGTATTACTCCTCCTTACGCCTACGGAAAAAACCTTACGTTTGCGCAAGCTCTTGCGTAAAAGCTACGTGAATCGCCGGATTACGCGGCTAGATTGCGCAAGTCTAACGGAAAAGTGGTGCGCTACGCCGGAATGATAATGCGCCGATCTACGTGAATCTGCCCCCATGTCGTTAATATTGATTTAAAGTAGCTGTAAAGGAACACCTAAAAATATGGACCATTGTGGGGTACTTGAAGACTTGAGAACCACTGTCCTACAGGAGCATTTTTTTAAGCGATTTCTCAACAAAGTAAAGCATTGAAAGTGAGACATAGGTGGATGGGGGAGTTTGTTTGAATATTAAAAATTAATTAAATAGCATTTTCAGTTTCAGCCATTCGAGTCAGCAAACAGAGATGTAAAATTATTATTTTTTATTGCCAAATATCAAGTTCGGAAACAAACCACTGATGCATATAAATAGGTATCCATAAAACAATTCAAATGTTTGTGTTTTGACTTAAGCTCTTCTTTAAGAAACATGTGATGTCATACAGCAAAATTAAAGCAATTAGGGCAAGCTAGGTTTTTAGAGAACCCCACCGAGTGACTGATGGGACCACCAGTGTTCAATCACCACAACGGCTTGAGCACCAAAAAAAAGATGAGCTGCTTTGTGTTTGGGATGCTTGTAAATGTAACATAACGTAGCACCATAAGTAGAACTAATCAGTTAAAAATATGATGATGAGGTTGTATTATTTAGCAAGTATTACTGAACAACAACTTAACTAAAATAGAACACTTACAGTCCCAATTTATTTTCTTCTGATGTTTTTGCATAAAATAGAACACAGCATTTAGGTTCTTCTACCAAAATAAATATCAGTTATGCTGTAAATGGGGTCCGGTAGAATATTACCTACTGGCTTCTTAAAGTGGTTGTAAACCCACTTTATTGACTTTTACCTACAAGTAAGCCTATAATAAGGCTTACCTGTAGGTATAGAGAATATCTCCTAAACCTGTACCGTTTAGGAGATATTCCCCTCGCAATGCGCCGCTGATTGCAGCGGCGCATGCGCAGGGGGAATCTACGGCCAAAAGACCGGCCACCGCCGTCCTGGCCGGATTTAAATCTCCCGCGCACATGCGCAGGAGTGACGTCATCGCCGCTCCAGCCAATCACAGCGCTGGAGTGGCGATACCCGGAAGACACGCCGAGTCAAGATGAGATCTCGCTCGGCGTGGACCAGGTAAGTTCCCTACAACTCGTTCCGAGGTAAGTATTTTTTTGCCTTGCAGGTGTGGGGGAATTTTTTATTTTTTTTGCGGTTTACAACCGCTTTAATCTGGTCTTGCACATTATAATTTAACTGTACAATCTACCTAAAGCCCAACTGGATCTTTCGTTTAAATGAGCTAAATTCAACAAAATGCATAAAGAAAGGTTCAACATCCTGTAGTTCATTTTCTTTAGGAAGAATACACAGTCTGAGCAGAATGGCCTGTCCCCGGCCAGCATGATGTAGAGAGGGACCCTTGCTCTCTATGTGGAAACAGTGTTCTCTCTGCAGAGGAGTGACACACCCCCTTTTCTGAGTCAGAACTAGAACTATCCAATCAGAAGGGGCTATGCGGCTGCGGCTTCCACACAGAGCGTCCCCTTTTCTAGACTATGCTGACAGGGGAATGGGGATTTCTATTCAGGCTGTGGGTCCTTTATAAAGCAAATAAATAAGACTTTCAACAACTATGTAGTGCAAGGGCCTGTTTGACTGGATACAAATTTAAAGTGGTAGTAAACTCCTATGTATGTTTACCTATAGGTACAGTAAACATCTCCTAAACATGCACCGTTTAAGAGATATTTACTTTAGATGCAGCCAGTGACATCACCGATGCATGCGATCTAAAGGAGCGGCATACCCATGGCACTCCTTCAGAGCTTTGCTGTAAACGGCAACTCCCGTGCACATGCATGGGGGTGATATCATTGCCGGCTCGGCCATTCGTATGGCTGAAGCCCGTGAAGCCGGAAAGAGGACCAGGCGAAGATGAAAGTGTCTTCAGTGGTGACAGAGCACAGCTGGAGGGCTTCAATTTCAGGCAAGTCTGTCATAATGTGCTAGTATGCGATGCCCAGGGGGCCCTTTTTTTTGCAGTCTCCTACTGCTTTAATGGATGGTCTATATAGATTCTCGTATTACAGGCATACCCCACTTTTAAAGTACACAATGGGGGTTTATTTACTAAAGCTGGAAAGCGCAAAATTAGGCTCACTTCTTCATAAAAACCAATGAGCTTCCAGGTTTTATTACCAAAGCTTCATTAACTGCTTGCCAACCGCCCACCGCAGTTATACGGCGGGACGGTGGCACTGCTGGGCGAGAGCACGTAGCTCTACGTCCTACCTTTAGCGGCCGCGCGCGCCTACGGCGGCCCGCGTGCGCGCCCCCACTCGTGCCCGGCAGGCGCGATCGCCACCAGACACGCGCGCTCGTTACAGAGCGGGGAACGAGAGCTAGGGGGAACGAGAGCGGGGGAAACGCTGATCTTCTGTTCATACAATGTATGAACAGAAGATCAGTGATTTCCCCTAGTGAGGCCACCCCCCCCCCCCCCATACAGTTAGAACACACCCAGGAACACACTTAACCCCTTCCCTGCCCCTTAGTGTTAACCCCTTCACTGCCAATGGCATTTTTATAGCATTGATCGCTATAAAAATGCCAATGGTCCCAAAAATGTGTCAAAAGTGTCCGATGTGTCCGCCATAATATCGCAATACCGAAAAAAAATACACTGATCACCGCCGTTACTAGTAAAAAAAAAAAAATATTAATAAAAATGCCACAAAACTACCCCCTTTTTTGTAAACGCTATAAATTTTGCGCAAACCAATCAATAAACGCTAATTGCTATTTTTTTTTACGAAAAATATGTAGAAGAATACGTATCGGCCTAAACCGAGGAAAAAAATATGTTTTTTTATATCTTTTTTTGGGGATATTTATTACAGCAAAATGTAAAAAATATTGCATTTTTTTTCAAAGTAGTCTCTCTATTTTTGTTTATAGCGCAAAAAATAAAAACCGCAGAGATGATCAAATACCACCAAAAGAAAGCTCTATTTGTGGGAAAAAAAGGACACCAATTTTGTTTGGGAGCCACATCGCACGACCACGCAATTGTCAGTTAAATCGACGCAGTGCCGAATCACAAAAAGGGCTCTGGTCTTTGACCAGCAATATGGTCCGGGGCTAAAGTGGTTAAACAAGCTGGAGTTAGAAGCTTATTGGTTTCTATGCAGAAGTGAGCCTGATTTTGTGCTTCCCAGCTTTAGTAATGAACCCCATTGTGTACTTTATAGTTGGGAATGCCTGAACATAGTTTTGGTAAATCTACAGGGGATTGTACAGTTGGATTGAGCCATTTATGGTGAAATTCAAAATCTACCAAAGCTATAGTGCAAGGGCCTGCCTGATTAGATAAAAACTGAAAGGACTGTGTAAGTAGGGCCCTCACATTACATAGTTCTCGGTTGTCGGACACAGTAGGGCCCTCACATTACATAGTTGTCGGTCAATCTAAAAGATTATACAATCAGATTATTGTGTATAGCCAGCTCCACAGTTCCTACAGGCTCTATCATCAAGATCCCCCTGTCATAGTTACCAGGTTCCCTCTTGCCAGTGTTGGGATTGTTCTGTCTCCTCCTATTACATTTTCCAGAACATAAATAAAAAAAATCAGCAGGGATGGGTAGGAACCTCTCATAAGGGACACTGCAGGTGAACAGACCTCTGAACTCAGCAGAGGTCTTACTAATAGAGTCCCTAAGAGATGGAAGAGACTTCCAGGTAGTTTACCCTTCTGGAATTTATCAATAACCTAAATATCCATTTGAAAATGGAAGGGTCAGAAAACCTCAAAGCGTTGGGTTTACAAAACACCCGTAGTTTATGCTTCTCACACCAGCGCTCTCCCATGGAAAGCTACTGAAGAGGAGAGCTGCAGTGTAATAGCTGTATAATATATCTCCACAAAGCACATTGCAAAGTGAATGCTTCAAGGGACCATGACTGGACAGAAATATGGAAAATACGGTTGCCAACTTGTTTTTGAAGGTCCAGGTCATCCTTTTATCTTCTATACTACTTGGTAAGTGACTGATTTGGAGCAATCATTTGTAAACCACGTGGTGGAACATTCGGTTTGTATATGCTTGGTCAAGGTCATCCTTTCAGTAATGCCGCGTACACACGATCACTTTATGTGATGAAAAAAAACGACGTTTTCTGTGAAGTAAAAAACTACGTTTTTGAAACTTCAATTTTCAAAGACGATGTTGCCTACACACCATCGTTTTTTTTCACAATGCTCTAGCAAAGCGAGGTTACGTTCACCACTCTTTTCCATTGAAGCTCTCTTCATAACTAGCTTCTGGGCATGCGCGGGTTGAAAAACGTTGTTTTAAACAAAGTTTTTTGCTACACACACTGACTTTTTGTGAAACAAAAAATTACGTTTTGAAAAACGACTCAAAAAATTGAAGCATGCTTCAATTTTTTTTTGTCGTTTTTTACAAGACATAAAACAATGTTTTCCCCTACACACGGTCAATGAAATTGACGTTTTTAAAAACGTCATTTTTTTTCATCACATAAAGTGATCGTGTGTACGCGCCATTAAGGGCGAGAGCCATGGAACATAAAACTTTAAAAAGTCAGCATCGTCTGCTTTCATATTTCTAGCCAGACAGGTTCCTCCGTTTTAATGCTGTTTAGGGATGCAATTTTTTTCAAAGTTCCTATGTGATCCCTGTGGAAGTTGTAATGTAAATCATTGTATGAGGCTACACTACTACTGTGACCTCCACTAAAGTGTCAAGTGGCTTCACTGCTGCATTGTGAACACAGGAAGTCGCTCTTTGAATTTTCTCAATCAATTCCAAACATTCTTTGACTGGACGAGGTGGACAGGAGGGGCAGAGACATTTCAATCTCCACCTCATCCAATCGGGGGACTTTTTGCATCCATGGGGGAAAAAGCAAAGGGACCGATTTACTAAAACTGGAGAGTGCAAAATCTGGTGAAGCTCTGCACAGAAACCAATCAACTTTCAGTTTATTTTGTCAAAGCTTAACTGAACAAGCTGAAGTTAGAAGCTGATTGGTTACTATGCACATCTGCACCAGATTTTGCACTCTCCAGTTTTAGTAAATCAACCCCAAAGTGTTCTCAGAATGGTGCAATGTGAAGTTAGCAGCAATCATTGGAGTAGTAATGCTTACTACATTAATTTCCAGCTTCAACTTGGATCACACAGGTATGACACATGCATACTTACATTGGCCTACTGCCAATTGCCTACTCACAGTCGTTTTTTGTCTTGTAAAAAAAACATTTTTTTTTGTGATGAAATAAACAACGTTTTTAAAACTTCATTTTAAAAAACGACGTTGCCTACACACCATCGTTTTCTGAAAATGCTCTTGCAAAGCGTGGTGACGTACACCACGTTCGACGGCACTCTGTTCCATTCAAGCTCGCGTCATAACTTGCTTCTGAGCATGCGCAGGTTTAAAAACATTGTTTTAAACGTCGTTTTAGCGTACACATGATCATTTTTTATGACACAAAAAACGACATTCTGAAAAACGACATAAAAAATTGAAGCATGTTTGAATTTTTTTTTTCTTATTTCAGAAGACATAAAACAACGTTTTGCCCACACACTATCATTTTAAATGACGTTTTTTAAAACGTTTTATTTCATCACAAAAAACGATCTTGTGTATGCGGCATAAGCTTAAGCTTAATCAGGTTAATTCATTCCTTTGGCACCGGGCATCAGTAAGCACTTGATTGCAGCATACTCTGCCTAACCTACTTTAACTGCTAGTTATAAATTGATTAAAGCGCGTGGAATTTTTACTTTGGCAGCTGCAACATTTAGATGCCAAAGTGTACAAAGCCAAAAAGACTGTCTATTACAGAAAGAGAGCCTAGAGCGGAGTTCCACCCAAAATTTGAACTTCCGCTAATCCCACTCCTCACCCCCTTACAATCCACATTTGGCATGTAATTTTTGTTGGGGGGGGAGTGGGGGCTTCAGGAGGAGTGGGACTTCCTGTCCCACTTCCTCCTTCCGCCGAGCGGCTGGTAGGGCGATTAAGCTTAATCGCCTACAGCAGCCCCTCCCTGTAGGCGATCGCATGGGACACTGACAGGTCCCATGCGATCGCCTGTCCAATCAGCGGCGGGCCGCGCCGCTCGCGCATGCGCAGTGCCGCTCACGCATGCGCAGTGGGTGCCCGGCCATGAAGCCAAAGGCTGTCACGGCCAGGGGGGCCCACAGTTGCGATGAGGACGCCGGCCGGGGAGGGGGGGAGAGGAGTGGAGCCCCGGTCGGCGCGTCGCTGGAACAAGTAAGTGTCTGTTTATTAAAAGCCAGAAGCTACACTTTTTGTAGCTGCTGACTTTTAATAAACATATAACTAGGCTGGAACACCCCTTTAAACTTTTACTGGCAGCAAAATGGAAACGCCCGCTTTTAGTTTACTGAATTTGTAAATGTCAGAGCCAATACGAAGGCCTGATTCACACTTATGCAGGTTGCATTTTCAGGTGCATTTTGCGTTTAATACATGCTCTTGATCCATTGAAGTCTATGGAACCAAAAACCAAAAAAAAAGTCCCTGACCCCATCAATAAAATGCATATGTGAACTACATCTATAGGAAACCATGTTAAATGAACCGTAGTGTGTTTCTGCTAAACTGAATATGCACTAAAAAATGCATAGGTGTGAACCAGGCCTAAATGAGAAAACCTTGCTCACTCTGCCAAAATGTGATGCAAATAACCCATGAACGTCTGAAATGCTTTTTTTTTTTTTTTTTAAAGTCAGGGTTGTAAAGTATGCAGCTCTATATAAACAATGAAAGCATATGTGGATATTTATAAGGAGATTTCCAACAGAAAATGTATCCCTTTTGTTATTTTTTCCCTGCGTTTGGTTTGACTATTTATAAAAACATAACATTCTAACAAATAATAAAACAAAGCAAAAAAAAAAAAAAAAAAAAGTAATAAAAACACTTCAAAATTCACTTCTTATGGACTGCTTAGTGGTTTTAAAGCAGGCACAGGCAACCTTAAGTCCTTCAGCACTGAGCCCTAGAAGCCTTTAAAAGGGATCAATGCTCTGAATTAATTTATTGCTATATTTAAATCTGATTGTCGGTGCTCCCAAAAAATAAATAAAGAATTTTTTGAAAGACCTTCTACATATCTAACCAACCGAGACCTGTGTTTTTTTTATTATTAGACATTGCTACATAAACGATACTCCTAGAGATGACACAAAGGTGTCTTGACATCACCTCCATTAAGATCTGAAAATATCTGCATCTGAGACTTCTAATCTTATTATGAATCGGAAACAGGTTCATTAGGGCCTGTTTGCTGGTTAAGTGCAAGGAAACTTATTTTGTACTGCGCACTCTATTACCCTGGTGCCAAACCTGTTGCTTGCCAGTGGCCCTTGGACCCCAGCAGTCAGCAGTGGGAATGCTGATTTTGTAAAGGGGCTGTAATGGCAGTGATCTCTAGAAGTCTCATGTAACATTCCCAGTCTCTGACAGGCTCCTACAACATGTCTTAAACTAAACCTGTATCATGGCTGCCGTTTTACTGAATATGTAATGTGGCCCTTTGGTGACATCAGGGGCAGCAGTTAAGGCTTAATATACCCTGGGTGTTGACAACCACCTCTCTAAGAAGTACAAATCCTTACCAGATGCAGTGGCTGGGGAGGTAAAAGTCTGGGAATTCCAGATAGGGCAGCCGTCCCCAACCCCAACTTCCCCGGCACCAGCCTCACGATAGATCAAATGTAATATTCCCCACGCACATTTTCCTGAAAATGGCTGTAGTAATGTTGGGTGCTGTAATGACCACTGGCTGGAAACCACAGATAATCAAAGTGTAGAAATGTCATCAGCACACCAAGAATTCCTCAAAAGGGCCCAAAGCTTTATTCACATGATCACATGGTACACACATGGCAAAGTTTCGGAGACACGCTTCCACCGGCAAGCGTCACTGCCTGACGATAGGGCTCTACATGGCTACGAAACAATGCCGTATGTGTACCATGTTAACAAAGCATTGGACCTTTTTAAGGAATCCATGGTTTGCTGATGGCAGTTCTACACTATGGCCTCACGGAAGACAACCCCATGCGCTGACCAGGGGGGTTATGGGTTTTATGGTGGGCGGTGTATCATAGCTATTGGGGGTTTGCAGCCTGTCACCTCTCCTGCCTCGCATCTTTGTTTGTAAAGAAAAAATAAATGTTTTATTATTATTATTAATATATATATATATATTAATATATATATATATATATATATATATATATACACACACACATACACACACGCACACACACTGGGGCAGATTCACGTAGATCGGCGCATTATCATTCCGGCGTAGCGCACCACTTTTCCGTTAGACTTGCGCAATCTAGCCGCGTAATCCGGCGATTCACGTAGCTTTTACGCAAGAGCTTGCGCAAACGTAAGGTTTTTTCCGTAGGCGTAAGGAGGAGTAATACAAATTGGGAGGGACGTGGGCGTGTTACATTGAAATGAGCCATGACCCCATGCAAATGAAGGGCCGGCCGACTCGCGCATGCGCGCGTGAAGGAAACCATGTCAGCTCCGTTGTGCGCATGCTCACAACTCGGGAGCGGCGCAATCATTGAAATTGGAAATGGACTAGGGCAATGTTGTGAACTACGCAGACAGCATAAATAGACACACACAAACGCCCTTCCATTGCAAAAGTACATCCCTTTGTGTCCCTTCCCATTGAATCAAGTGCTTTTGCTCTGTTGTTCGTTAGAGTGTGTTTTGTAGTTGTCAGATTAGTGTTCTGTGTGATCTTGTGCTTGTTGGTAGTTTTGTGAAAGTGTATTTTGATAAGTGTTTGAGACTGTTTGTTTGATTGATAGATTTCTGAGCGTTTGTTTTCTTGCTTTTTTTTTTCATCTGATTTTTTTGTGTGTGTTTCTTGCTGAGTGCTAGTGTGATTTTTGGCTGTTCTTTTTCTCTTTGTGTGTGTTCTTGTCTGATTGGTTGTGCTTGTATTTGTGACAGATTTTTGGTGACTGCTAGTGAGTTTGTTTGGAAGTATGACTGAGAGAAAAAGAAAGCTCAATTTTACTGTGGGGGAAAAAAGAATTCTTGCCCGGGCCATTACCGACTATGGGCGTTTTCTCCACGGCCCGCAGAGTGCCACCACCACCCCGGCCAGGAGGAGGGAGATCTTGGATAGGATCACGGAGCAGGTGAATTCATCGGGGGAGGGGGAGACACGGACCCGCTCTGGGATAGAAAAGAAAATAAATGACCTCCGGCGTGAGGTGAAAAAAAAACTGGCCGCAATAAATGCCCATGCCAGGGGCACAGGAGGGGGCCCACCATGCCGGGTTAGATTTTCAGAGACGGAGCGTGTGGTGGCCCTGACCTTTCACCGGCATGAAGTGGAGGGCCTGCCAGGCTTTGACACAAGTCCGGTCCCCGCGGTGCCAGGTAAGGTTTTTATTTCTCTCAGGTGTGTAGCATGTGTGGGGGAGGGGGTGAAAGGGAATATGTGGCAAGTGTGTGGATCCTCCAACCTGTGAATGTTTTGTGTCATCCACAGCTGTGCAGGAGGGTGCAGGGCCATCTGGACTGACCGCTCCAACCCCAGGACAGCAGCCTAATGAGGCCCCCCCAACAAGGCCAGAGTCCGCAGAGGAGGAACAAGAGGAGGGGGAGGATCATGCGGAGGACGATCATGAGGAGGAGCAGAATCATGAGGAGGAGGAGTCCATGGAAGGCACTGGCCCTTTGGTTTCTGCGGACTCTTCCCCTCTGGCTGCAAGAAGCCTGCCCTCCCTAAGGGTCAGCCCCCCCCCCTCCTCCCCCAACATGGCTCCCCTCACAAGGGCCTCCCCTTCTCCCCGGCCACAACCATCAGCTGGAGCCAGGAGGTCATCCCCAAGCACCAGGGGGGCGCCCAATCTCATGCCCGCCTGTCTGAGAAGGAACCTGGCCACCCAGACCCGCCTTCTGAGACAGCTCTGCCAGACTATGGGGCGGGTGGATCAGAGCCTGTCCTCCATTAATGATAGCCTGGGTAACCTGGACTCCCACTCCCGGGCCTCCACAACCTGCCTAAATGACCTGCAAACTACAGCAGCAGGCGTTGGGCAGGATGTGAGGGCCCTTACCCAGGCTATCCAGGGCAACACGGCAACACTTGGTGCTGCCCTGGACAGAATAGCCGTGGCCTTGGAGGGCAGGCCGCCAGGTGGGCAGATCTCAGGGGCTGCTCCTCCTTCCCCGGCTTTTCCCCTCCCCCATGCGTCTCCCCTGAGGGTCCGGGGCCGTGGCCGGGGGCGCCCCAGGCGTGGCTCAGGCAGAGGGCAATAATTTTTTTTTCCCCCTTTTGTTTGTTTTGAAAGCTTTTTTATTTTTGTTCTCTGCTTTTTTTTGTTTTTTCTAAGCATTTTTTTTTTCCTATGCATTTTTTGTTTCTATGCATTTTTGTTTGTTTGACTTTTTTGGCATATTTTGGGTTGTGAATGATGTTTGAATGTGGGGGTGACATTCCTGCTGGAAAAGGGGTGTCACCCTCAATTTTGGTGGAGAAGGGTTCCCCAGGACCAGGGAGAAGTGATTCCCAGGTCCGTGTGAATGGTGTATGAATGTACAGTGACATAATTGGAGCCTTGACGTGGCGTTACTGCTCACCAGTCTTGCATGGTGGACTGGTGCCAATCCAATTTGATGAGGATGTGGGGTGTGTGTGCTAGGGACCATAGTGGTGTGCATGCATGCATTCTCATTGTGCCATGATTAATGTGTGTGTTTAACGTGCAAAGATGCATAATGTGAGCTGGCATGAGATGGGGTCATGAGATGGGGTTCCAGTTCATATGCAGAGTCACCTTGAAGGGAAAAGACAGGTGGATGTTAGTCATGCATGTGCCACTTGTGAGGTGTGCATCACGGGAGGGGATAGTCATGCCTGACTCCCATGTCACTCACCAACCAGCCAGCTGTCCCCATACATGTTCTGTTCGCAATCTGTGGGGATGGGGCTCTGATTGTATATGTAGCTGTCATGGGTGTCAGGGGTAGTGCCATGTGTTGGGCTGCTGATGTCCTCCTGCAAGGTTGTGGTAATTCCACGATGGCATGAGGGGTGAATCTGAAGATGCGAGACACCTCAGAATCTCTCATGCCAAAGATGTCTATGCGTGTGTGATATATCAAGTGAAGAGTGAGGGGCTTGTATCAGATAAGAATATTGTATTAGATTAGATTAAATTGTAAATTTGATATAAGCCAAAAAAAAAAAAAAAAAAACCATCTCCCGTGCCCTCCTTAGTGCCATCCTCCGTGCCCTCATCCTTCTTTGTTCATCTAAAGTCAGTAGTATAGCTATGCGCGACGATGCCCCTGGCATGTTGGCATACAGATTGTTGGGCAACACGTGTGACTGCTGAACTCCTCACTAACAGTGTTGCTTTATCTGACAATTAGACTTTTTTTCAAAATTTAGACCAGCTTTTAGGTCCTCTAACTTTAGACAGAACATTTTGCAGTTGCGCACATCGCGTAGCCTGCGCAGCAACTGCGTTTTTTTGTGAATCCCCGTAACTCCCTCATTAGCATATTTGACTAGCAAATCAATGGTGTGTCTAGCGCAGTTTTGCGCGAAGGCAAGCGAAGGTCTAATTCAATTACGCCGGACCAAAAAACGTAGATTTCTGGCGTATATTGTTTTGTGAATCGCGTCCAACTATACGCACGCGCACATTTAGACTTACGCACGCGCAACAGCAGTTGCGCAGGCGTAATCGCTCTGTGAATCTGGGCCACTGTATTTATCGGCGTATAACACGCACCTTAACTTTAAGATGGAAGTTTCAGGAAAAAAAATTCCACGGCCCCCTGCGTATAACACGCGGGCACAGTTTCAGGGTAAAAAAGTGAGTGTTATACGCCAATAAATACAGTGTGTGTGTGTGTGTGTATATATATATATATATAATCTTTATTTGTATCTATTTGACTGATTACATGAGCCCTATTTAATATTATTAATAATATCAATTTGAGATCATTTAATCAGTCACGTAGATACAAATGAAGATTTTTAATAATTTTTCATTAAAATAAAAAAAAATCATAATATATATTTTTTCTATAATAATTTTTCCATAATATCAATAATAGATTGTCCGACTACATGGTTTTAATTATTATTATGGAAAAAATATATATTATAATAATGAAAACAATTTGTTTTTATTTGCCTACCCCTCCCTGTGCAGCCTGGTCCCCAACAGGCCACAGACCGGCAGCGGTCCACGGCCCAGGAGTTGGGCACCTCTGGGACAGAGGATGAGAAAGGAACTACACATCTTAGTATCTCTCAGATGATGAAGGAATTACAAGTCTTAGCATCCCAGACCAAAGCAGAGGAGGAGGGAGGAAATACAAATCTAAGCACATAAGCCAGAGGGCATCCCAATATTATTACTAGCTAGTGGCAGTGTCCAAAAGACTTCAAGTTCCAGCAACACAGTCATTTATTTATGGGGGTCATCCAATAAAACTCCTAGCCAGCCAAATGCAGCGGTTAAGTAACTACAAGTGCGAGGACTGCAGCCACTTGCAGGAGTACAAAAAAATAAAGAAAAAAAAAAAAAATAAGTCCCATCACCACAGCTGCCCTGAAATATATTGTGAAAAACTACAATTTCCCAATTTGCCGTGACACAGGCAAGATTTAGGAATTAAAGTCCCTGAGCCAATAGGAGCATTCAGGGAAAAACAAGCTCCAGCACTGACCTGCTAGCTGGAACCAGAGGGGGGAACAAGAAGGTAAAAGTTTGCCCATGCCCATTCTACAGCAAAGAACAGTCACATGTGCCGCCGTCGTTTCCTCATGCCTGCTGAGGATTTCTTTATTCAGTGTACACGTGAAAAGAAATTACAGGGGTTTTTTGAATTACTCAGGGCAAAATAAAATATATAATATATATTTATATACACATCTATTATAAACACTGCAAATGAAAAGGTTAAAACTGGAGACCAGGTATAATTTTTGATAAACCAGTACGCCGGACAGGCCACGATCCCGTTGTCGGAAGATGGTCCAGTTGTCCATAGTAGTCATATATGTTTGGCACAATTTTTTTTCAAATGAGATTCCCAAGGGAAGAGTTAAAGGGAACTGGTCAAGGTAGAAAAAGGTAAGTTGTCATTGCTGACTTGTATTTTTATAGTGCAGGTTCCAGGGGATACCCTACTTAGCTGCAGATGCCTGTTAGCTTATTACTAAAGAAAAGGCCTGGATTGTGCACCTTCAAAAAAAACAGGTCAACACTGACTTGTATTTCCATCTTGATATGTTCCATTCAAACTCTCTCCAAAGTGCTGTTCAGTGATTTACAGCCCTCAGATCATTAATTTCTACATAACAGCCCAAGTCTGTATGAAGTCTGATCCCTTATCGGAAATCGGCTTTGCCAAGTCTGACTGGTTGCTGAAGCTCAACCGAATTTTTTATTTTAATTCAGCTAAATACATTACAGGTTAAGCAAAACAAAGGGTGCTCAAAGCCTAAGGGCCTATTTACATTGTTTAGGTGTATTAACGTGGGTTATGGTGCGTCTTATGGTGTGAAAATAACAAGCTGCCAACACACTAAAACATTCCAAAAATCAGATGTGTCCGAGCACAACTCATTGCACTATTGTGCACTACTACCTGTGTTTCCCCGAAAATAAGACCTAGCGTTGTTTCCCAGGAGGGCTGCAATAGAAGCCCTACCCTGAAAATAAGCCCTAGTTTAAAATGCTTGTAAAATCCTATAATCCACTCTATTACAGTATTATATAATGTAAAATGTGTGTGCTTCTGTAATATAAATGCAGGGAAGAGAGCTCTAGCAGGTCACAGAAGCACAGAGCTGCGCTATAACGAAGGTATTTGGCACATTTATATTATAGAAACACACGCATTGTACATTATATACTGCTGTTATAGAGTGAATTTGAGGATTATACAAGCGTTTTAACTCAGTTCACACTGGGGATTCCTGTCAGGTAGGAGGAGAGAAGACAGCACATTACATGGTAAGCCCTCCCTCGAAACTAAGCCCTACTGTGTCTTTTGCTGTCAAAATTAATATAAGACCCTGGCCTATTTTCGGGGGATTTAGGGTATGTGATGTGCACTGCAACACGTGCACCGGGGTGCCATTCAAATTAAATGGCATCACAACACAGCTATGCATACAAGTAGCATGTGTTTCTGTGCATTACCACAATACAAGATTATTTTCTGGAAGCCAGCAACAGGAAGCAGTGGCCTTTCTGCAGAAATATTATGCTGTCCATTCTGGCTGCAGTAGGGGGCAGTGTGGTGTATGGTTCAGCATATCACACAGCTCCCTTTTTTTCCCTCACTGAACTTTAATTAAAGTGTACACATCATTCATGTCACTGTACAGCAGTGTGATGCAATGCAACCCTGTATAGTGTGCTGTGTTCATCTGGGCTGCGTTGCAGTGTGAATTTTCTATGTGTTCTTGCAGTGATATGCGTTTTACAATGCAGTAAAATGCTTGTCACTGCACACAGTGTGTTAGCCTTATACCGTATATACACGGGTATAAGCCGACCCGAATATAACCCGAGGCACCTAATTTTACCAAAAAAACTGGGAAAACGTACTGACTCTTGTATAAGCCTAGGGTGTCCATCTGCATGCCTCACTGTGTCCATGACTAGATTGACGTTTAACATGGGAGTCTATGGAAGGAGTGCCTGGCTTTGAAAAATCCGTGCTCCCCGGCCAACAAACTTTGCACACTTATAGAGGAAGAGTGGGGCTACATGTGTGTCAAGTTTGGGGTCCAGGGGACCTATGACCGGCCACTACCAGGTCCCCAAATTGCGGGAGATCAGGTGCAAAAAGGTGACTCGAGTATAAGCCGAGGGGGGCATTTTCAACACAAAAAACTGTGCTGAAAAACTCAGCTTACACTCGAGTATCCACACAGAAAGCAAGAAACCTTCTACAGCTTGCTGGCAGGGGAGTGGCTCATCTAGTCAAGTTTTGCACACCTTTTGTTTTAGTGTATTTAGTTGATTTAAACTGAGTTGACATGGGCTTTAAGAAAAACGCTGTAGATACAACTCAGAACTGAACAGGGTTCTTCTACAGCAGCTCCTAACCCAACAACTGGTCAGCCTATCTGATATCAGAGCTAGGTCAGGACTTCACATAGCTGCTGTCCTCCTATAAAACAAAAATAATAATAAAGAATGTAAATCTGTGAACAGCTGCCAATGTGAGTAGCTGAAAAGGACATCACTTATACCTGCCATAAGATGAGAATGTAGGCTTCCACTGCAACCCTTGCACTTCTCTCATGCCAGGTGTATTTTAACGTTTTCCTGTAGAACTTAAAGAATGTGAACATAAACTCTGTGTACACCATTGTACGACATTACTATTACTGTACACCATTGTACAGCATTACTACAAGCAGCAATGGAAGATTAAAGCCCAACTCTAGATAAAAATGTTTTTTTTTGTTGTTGTTGATACATTGGAGAAAGGTAAGAACCTTTGCCAGGTTTTAATTGATGAAAAGCCTACAGACAGCATCAAACTAAAGATCTAAGAACATATTTAAACATTAGTGTTTGTTCCTTACTTAAAACAACCAAAGGGGTTTTGGGAGCTCAAAAAAAAAAAATCCTTCTTGTGGGCTCATACACTATATTACCATATTACCTAAAGTATTGGGACACCCACCTTTATACACACATGAACTTTAAAGGGTCACTAAAGGTAAATTTTATTTTATTTTTTTAAATAACAAACATGTGATACTTACCTCCACTGTGCAGCTCGTTTTGCACAGAGTGGCCCCGATCCGTGTCTTCTGGGGTCCCTTGGCGGCTGTCTCCTCACAAAAACTTTCTACCTTCATGCGAGCGAGCTCGCATGGTAGAAAGCTTTTGCGAGCGCACTCCCGTGGTACAGCGGCGGGCATAGCCACCGGCTGTATCACTCGGCCCCTCCCCGGCGTCATCCGCTGTGATTGACAGCGGCGCCAGCCGATGGCTGCGCTGCTATCAATCCGTCCAGCCTAGCCAACTCAAAGGCCAGGCTGGGAACCTTAGAAGATCACAGGGACTTTCGAGGGGTTAGGTAAGTAAAACGGGGGTTCGGGGGGGCGGTAACATCGTATTTTTTTTCACCTTAATGCATAGGATGAATTACGGTGAAAAAACATTTACCTTTACAACCCCTTTAACGGCATCCCAGTCTTAGTATGTAGGGTTTAATATGGATGATAGCGTTTAGGGTGGAGGCACTTGACTGGCCTGCACAGAGTCCTAATCTCAACCCGATAGAACACCTTTAGGATGAATTAGAGCGGAGACTGCGAGCCAGGCCTTCTCTCCAACATCAGTGCCTGACCTCACAAAAGCACTTCTGAAAGAATGGACAAACATTCCCATAGACACTCCTAAACCTTGTGGACGGTCTTCCCAGAAGAGTTGAAGCTGTTATAGGTGCAAAGGGTGGGCCAACTCAACATTGAACCCTACAGACTAAGACCCCCAGTCATTAAAGTTAATTTGCGGTTAAAGGCAGGCGTCACAATACTTTTGATAATATAGTGTGTGTTTCAAATACAAGACAAGACTCAACATGACACAATGACCAGGATTACACTGTATGTATTCATTGTGTAAGCATTTAAATATGCCAGCGCTGATGAGACAGCAAAAACATTTTTTGCAGTGTGATCAGTTTAGGAATAATGCAATACTTGAAAAATCAGCCCTGATGAAGGAGGAGTGTTTTGAGCACCCGAATTGCGTTGTCTGTTATGCTTTAACCACTTAAGACCCGGACCAATACGCTGGTAAATGACCCAAGGTGTTTTTGCGATTCGGCACTGCGTCGCTTTAACAGACAATTGCGCGGTCGTGCGACGTGGCTCCCAAACAAAATTTGCGTCCTTTTCTTCCCACAAATAGAGCTTTCTTTTGGTGGTATTTGATCACCTCTGCGATTTTTATTTTTTGCGCTATATACAAAAATAGAGCGACATTTTTGAAAAAAAAACACTATTTTTTACTTTTTGTTAAAAAAAAATCAAATAAACTAAATTTTAGTTAAACATTTAGGCCAAAATTTATTTAGCCACATGTCTTTAGTAAAAAAAAAAAAATCGCAATAAAAAAAAATAGCTACCTAGCGGGAACAGCGACACTAATACAGCGATCAGAAAAATGATCGCTTAGTGACGCTGGCAATAGGGAGTGAAAGGGTTAACTAGGGCGGTGATCAGGGGGTTAAAACTTTATTAGGGGGGGTGGGGGGGCTATCCTGAACCTAACACTAACTGATTTTACACTGCCTGTCACACTGACACTAAATGCAGTGATTAGATCACTGCATTCAGTGACACTGTGACAGGGGGGTGGGGGGGGGGGGCGATCACAAGGGGTTAATGTGCCTATGTGAGTGTGTGTCAGTGTTGTGTTGGTGCACACTTACTTGTGATGTCTTCTCTCATCAGCAGCGGTGGGAAACACCGCTGCGATGAGAGGTGACATCATTTCCTCCTTCCTGTGTCCGATGGGACCCCCGAACCGCACTTAGGCGGGGACGTAAATTTACGCCCTTGTGCCTGTACGAGCCATTCTGTGGCCGTATATGTGCGTGCGGGGGTCCTTAAGTGGTTAAAAAAAACATGTGTGGATCTTAAAGGGTTTGTAAAGGCAATGTTTTTACCTGCTCTGTGCAGTGGTTTAGAACAGAGCAGACCCAATCCTCATCTTCTTGAGTCACCTGCCGGTGCTCTGGGTCCCTCTCCCCCACCAAATACCCCCAGAGCAGCCCCACCCGCCTCCTCACTTGCTGTGATTGGCAACGTCGATCTTCATCTCAGTTCAGGCTCAGTATTAGGGAAGGTTTGGGGGAAGCTGCACACTGTTTTTTTTTTTTACTTCCATGCATGACCGTAATAAACCTTCAGCCTCTAGAAAAACTTAAAATTCTGGGCCCCTATGGTATCCTCTTTTAGTTGAAAGCTGTCTTACTCTGGTATGTATGGGGCACTGTGCTCCATATTGGACCCACAACTTAAACCAGCACCATAAAACAATTCAGAGGATGGGCTTCAATGTTAAGCCATTGAGATACATAAAACAAATGTTAAAGTGGATGTAAACCAGATTCATGAAATTTGAGCTGGGCACATATATCTGCAGTGTTTCTTTACATCTCTTCAATGAGCCAAGTAGCTCTCTCCTGAACAGCTTGTTCCTCTGCTATCAGCCTGAGAACTCCTGACAAATTCTCGGACACTTTAGACAAAAGCAGCCTGAATCTTCAGTCGAGGGAGGTAGCTAAAATACATTAGCAGAGAGAAGGTCCTATTACAAAACACCTCTGAGAGTCTCTGCCTATGAGGAGAGGGGGTGTGTGTCTTTCCTCCAATCAGCAATTTTAGCTATCTTGGTTGTATGCCCAGACATCGCAACCAGGAAGAGAAAATTTCCTAACACGATTTCAACTTTCTAAACAGTATATAAATGTGAAGACAGCAGATATACAAGTAAAACCTATGTAGGGAGATTTGGTCCATCTCTGTGTATCATCTGAGGCTGTTTCACTTCACTAGGTGTATGGAGGGTTTACATCCACTTTAATGCGTTTTAGCCAATTATGGTCTTAATCATGACTGGCTGAAATGCATTGACATTTGTTGGCTGTTCTCTCAATATTTTAACAATGAAGCTCATCTTCTGTTAAATTGTACCGTGGTGCCAGCTTTTGTTGTAGATCCAGTACTGATGAGGCTTCAGAAACCTGTGCTTTGGAAAAAGTATGGCAGCTGTTGAAGATTTTAATGGGGTTGCAGCACTGCAAATGTTGTTTGGTTCACTGTGCCCCTTATACATTTGATTTACTTTCCTAAATCATGAACTTCTGACAAGTTGAATCTGGTGCCTCCAATGTGCATGTGAAGGTTTTTAGTGCAGTCTGTATCCACAAAGGAAGGTTTCCAGTTTTCTTCTTGCCCTGGTGACACCAAGACAAGAAATGGCAGGAGCCAGGTGTCACCATACAGGTAGGCACATACAGCAATAAAGACGAAAGACTACTCTTATTAAAAAGTGATATGATAGAGCCACTAACAACAATAAAAACCTGGCATGTTCAAACCTTTCTGCATTGTATAAAAAATAAACTTTTTGCCTAGAGTTGGAGCCAAGTGAAGCCAATGAACATGTACACAACCTGCAACAAATATATTTTTTTTTCTGTGGACAAGAACAGTCCACCGTTTACACTCCATTAACATTTAAAATAGGGGATATGAGGTCACCATTATAACAAATTTAGCACAGTAAAGCAGGATGGCAAAATAATTAATCTGACAAATAGTGTTCATTGCCAATTACCATTTTGTTTTGGTGTATGGAACTATCCAATAGTGGAAATGTTCATATTTTCTTTGCCGCCATTGAGACACTATAGACACATACAACGTTGTGTCTGCAAAGACAAGTAAGATAAAAAAATAAATGGATTCTCTGGACTTTTATCAAGATACGCATTGGGGGTGACCCATGAAAGGAGCATTTATTGTGCAGTTAGCAAAGAGAATATGACTTTGCTTAGCAAACATGAACGCAGCTTAATCTTATTTACGAAGTTAACAATGACTTTGCAAATCGAACATGCTCTACTCCAGTGATGTTGAACCTTGGCATCCCAGATGTTTTGGAACTACATTTCCCATGATGCTCATGCGGTCTGCAGTGTAGTTGAGCATCATGGGAAATGTAGTTCCAAAACATCTGGGGTGTTGAGGTTCACCACCAGTGCTCTACTCCTTTACCAAGTAAATTGAATTTAATATTTTGGAAGACAACTCTGCAACAGTTTGCATAGGCCAGGGCAACGCAACGCCATTACTTGTCTTTGTAAGGTCGGAGGCAGCCGGGTTCAATAAGGAATTCTGGTGGCAAATGTTTGGTTCACTGTGCCTCTAAGCAGACATGAAAGAATGCCCAGCATATTGTAATTTTCTTTTTTTGGGGTAGCATGTATGTAACTTAAAAAGAAACCAAAAAGGTAATAAACACAATTTGTAGGATTTATTTTACTGCCCTGCCTTACAATATCAAATTTGCCAGGAATCTGGAGCAAAAGAAAAAACTTTTATTGAAAGAAACATGAAGGTTTTCATTGGCAACTTCTTATTCTACAAATGCTAGTTCCCTGTCTGTCATACAGATCCTCTAGTTAGGCTTCTAACCCATAATAAGTATGACTTTCCTGATATGCATCGTTATTCTGGGTCAGAGACTTAAAGCATAAAAAGTGTTGGGGTAATGATAATAGCCAGGCAACTAGCTTTTTCAGCAGGAGGTCAGCAATGGACCCGGGCACATCTCCCTCAGGAAAAGTTTACTCAAAAAGAGCAATTCTGGACAAAGTGAA